>JAYKKI010000007.1:41640000-42860000 GCA_039881145.1 Druceiella hillmani | reverse complement strand
TTCCTGAGCAAGATTCAATGACAACTTTGATAGAAAATTTGCGATATGGAGATAGCCAAGACCACAAAAATGTCTTTCTGTGCACTGTATTTGATCTAATATATAAAATATTAGGATCACTAGTTTGAATTTTGCTTATTAGAAAATAGTTTTGTAACTTATTTCTAATTGTATAATTTATCATCACTTAACGTCATCAGACATGATATAATCCAATTGCTCAATTTATATCAATGCAGTAAATGCATTTGAAATATTTAATAGTATTGTTAACTTACTAATATATCATTTAACTAATTATTTTGACCAATTCCACTAATATATTCGAGAACATTTCATATTTTTTTATCTTTATGATTATCGTAGTAATTATACCATTAAATAGTTATATGTCAGATTCGCTTGTTTTTTCAAGTCATAAATTCATTTTTAAATCAGCGGTTTTATTTTTACTTCGAAAATATTAATCATGCTTTGAAAATATAATTAGACTATTTCATTTAGTTAGCTGATACATCTTGCCAAGTTAAGTGATGATCAGTTATATGATTAAAGACAAAGTACATAACTATTTTCTAATAAGCAAAATGCAAAGGAGTGTCATAAATGTTCTCTGTATTCTTAAATTAAACACAGCGCGCCGAAAGACATTTCTGTGGTCGTGGCTACATTTCTGTGGCTGAAACCTAACTTCTAACCGAAAACTACTATTCAGCCGGGACCGTGTCACACATTTCATGTTATAATTGTCATTGTATCTTGTTGAGGAAGAGTAATTTTAGTAAAAATAACGCACCAGGTATACGCTACGGCATTGTAGGCTATTTATTATTATATGAAAGCACAATGAAGCAATAGAAGCCCAAAACCAAACTACAGTATATACGAAATAACATAGATATTATGAGAGGTGTTACTGGGTGGAGACTTCCATCAAACCTTACCAATGATTCATTATCAAATGAAATCAAAGCCTGTCTCAAGTTATGAAGCTAAAAAACCATACCAAATCTAAAAAAAATTACATTAATAAAAAATATAAAACTTCTACAATGACGTCGGTACAGAACATAGTGTATCCGACACTATTAAAAATTGAAGATGTTCTGTTTGAAACAGATACCGAGGGCTGTTTGTTACTAAATAGGAATTTTGGTATTATGGAGCCGATTGCTAGCACTTACCGCAGTATCTTATTTATATTTGCTTTATATTATCATCAGGTCATATACGGAGAACTAGATATAGAGAAAATTGTTTTACTATAAATATGAGGGTTAGGTTAAATGAGGAACAGTATTTCCGAATATACACTCTCTACCTATTAATATGGTTTTGTGCAGTGATTGAAACCCTTCTTGCAAGTTGTTCTCATTAAACTACACATGCTCCCCATTATCCAAATTTGCAGCAAGGTGAATCACAGTTGGATATCTATGATGTAAGAGGAAACAATTAAGTACTCTTTATTAACATAACGACCTGTTGAAACGTTTGCATTTCATTAACGGACAGTATCCACCTTCATTTCTAAGATAGAATATCACATGATCATTCCCTTTACTTATGTTCTCGTATTTAGATATATTTGTTCGCGCGGGAATATCTGCAAGTCCTTTATATTAATGTGCGGATTGCAGATTTAGTGTCGTCCATCTAATCCAGTCATGATGTAAAATTTGCCTATCTCCATCTTCGGGTACTCTGCGTCTATCAAAAGGGTACCTTTGTCGTTTTGTTGTCGAACTGTTTCTTCTACCCATTTCATCATTCATACACGGTGATCCTAGGATACGCGAGTCAAAAGAACCGTGAACCATGTTTTAATTATGTCATATAAATGTCTATCTTTTGCTGGAACAGGAATCTCAGCGCTTATTAAGTCATATATTTGATTTGGGAGTAGTTTCTCTTTTTATCATATCAGGATGTACACATTATCCTCGTTTTATCTTTTTGTTCACTCAATAGAAAACATCTCCAAGTATACACTCTATGTCCCCATCCTTTATGTATTCGTTGACTGTTAATGAGGGAAGACGGAAAAAATACCATTTAACCTAAATCACTGAAGTTTACATTAGCATCGCTACTCATAGCATCTTTCAAATATACGTAATACTCAACTCGCTTTTTTTGTTTGAAAGAGATGTAGCGGAGGCGTTTGCTTTCAAATTTGACGCACATATGGACCAGATATTAATGAATACGTTGTCTGCATTATGCAATGATTTTCAAACCATTTTCTCCTAGCATCATGTAATACACATCAACTAAACAATAAAACAAACAGTCGAAAAAGTAATCAACAATAAATATCATATCAAATCCAATTCAAAGGATTTTTAATAATTTAAAGAAAAAAACTAAAACTATAAAACTAAATCACAAAACAAGTCAAAAAAAACATAAGCAAAAGCGGTCAGTTGAAACAGAAACAACGAATACATGGAGTAAGATTATATAAACCGTAAGCGTATAGAGCGATGCCCGGGTTGATAAGAGGCGTTACGTATATTTGGAAAAAGCAAGACGTTAGCGCCTTTTAAAAAATATGCAGCGTCTTTTAGAATTATTAAGGGAAATTTACTAATTCTTTATTTTCATGAATAGATGATACAAACTACAATGAAAACAAAAACGTTTTCCTGTAAATTAGAGATTCAAGGGAATACGATTCCGTTACTGCTTTATATTGAGTATTGAGCGTTGCAAAAATCAGACCAATTCATTGCTCTGTTGCGCAGTAAAAAAAGGACAAACAAACACATTTCCTCCTTTATAATATAAGTTAGTATATTCAAACACGAAATGTTCCTATCAACTATCTAAGTTCTTACATATAGTAGTACTATCATAGTGCATAAGAAATAAAGCAGAGTTTCCATCATAGAACTAACGTTGCGAAATTACTTTCAAACGTGCAAGTATTTACTTTTTATGGTTTGAATAAATATAAGTTGAATCAATGAGGGCAATAGCACGTACTGTCCGAATGCTAGGCGCATCTCTTTCCTGTTCCTTCGCACTGCGCCCGCGCGCCTTTACTTATACCAAATGCTATGAATGGTATCACATTGCTAAACTGAAGAAACCATAAGAAATATATTTTAAGTAATATGCTCCAGAAACATAATACACCTGCTCTGGTATTTGCAGATTTAACGAAGATTTCGATCTTCACAATGATGGTGTGTGTCCATTGTACGTAATGCGGGTTACGCCTATGGACTCAAACTCATAAGGAGAAAAATCTGGGAGGAAAATAACATTGGACAAGACATATGTTACATTTATTATTGAGTAATAAATGAATTCTAACACAGACTTAATTAACTCTAACATTAAATCTCATTTTAAATTAACTTTAACGTTAAGTCCACACATATAATATAAAAAAATCGTTTGAGCCATACTTGCACAATTAGCAATTCATTCCATGAGTCCCCCACTTAAATATTAATAGTAGTGCACTCCGAATACATACTTAAAAGTCGTTCATCTGCGGCACTGCCCGCCATCGATCGCACCCCTACCGTATTACATTACATATGCACGGAGTTGAGAGTAGAAGGATTCTACCAAAAAGTGGATTTGTCTTCAAAAATAACCTTGCAGGAATGTTATTTATATTTTATTCACCATTATATATTATGTGTTTGAACAGGGGAAATTATTGCGTGAGAAAGAAACTGTCACATCTACTTAGTGCAAAGGCGTGAAAGAGAAAATTGAAATCCGATTAAGTTATGAGTATTGTGGCGTAAAACTAAAAAAAAATTAAAATTTTTGATTGTGTTTGTAATATCATATTTCAAAATACAATTTTTGACTAAAAGCGAGATGTTTTTCACTAATATGCGAAGCGAAATTCTCGGGGGATTAATTGCATTATATGAATAATATAAGACCATTATTAATCTTCTGTACAAATAGTATTAAATATTATTACTATGTTTTCTTTAGTACGTTAGAGAATCATATAATATTCTTGATTATCAATAAAAATATTAGGCCTTACTGAAACTCGTTTGCTACTTAAAATTATATTTTTCATTTTCAGGAGTATTTTTCAAAATCCTTGCTTGCTTCGATTAGAAAATGAACAAAGTTTTTACAGTTCCTATATTACTATAATTTTGTCAAAGATTCCGATTTTCCATTTCGATCAACGGGCAATTTATTCGTTCGACCTCAAATTTCCCATCAAAGACTCGCTCAACAAACGCTTATAGGGATAGAGTATACTTTCCCGACTATTTTCACTAGTTCACTAAATCTAGTGACTTTCAAAAACTCAACCCATGACAAATCAGACGAAAATGTTGATAAATATATCTTTATAAACAGCGGATTATCTTCATTTTGTTAACTTTATCATAAAACTGATTCAATGTCTATGTTTCTAAGTCCAAACAGTTTAATCGCTTAACCACTGAATGGCATCTTCGTATGTGATTGCATATTTTAGACAAATTTTGAAATGTTATGAAAATAGAATTATCAAAATCATAATGTTTCTTAAATTAATCGTTAATATTGTTGGTTACTGTATTAACTTTCCTTTTAAACAAAAACTGCACTGATTTTTTCAAAAATTTTAATGTTTTTCAGTTCTGCGCCACAATACTCATAATTTAATCGGATTTCATTTTTCTCTTTCAAGTCTTTTCACGCCTTTTACACTAAGTAGATGTGACAGTTTCTTTTTCACGCAATAATTTCACCCGTTAAAATACGTAATGTATAATGAGGAATAAAATATAAATAACATTCCTCCAATGTTATTTTTGAAGACAAATCCACTTTTCGGTAGAATCCTTCATATACGCTTTTTAGACACGAATCATCGGCATGACTTAAAATATGGCATTACGGCGGGTCAAAATTATATTGACCTATCGAGAGCTTTAGACATACTTAACCATCGAGTTGGTCTAGGGCACATATTTTTTTTATATTTAATAAAAAAATCATCAAAATGTGTCTATAGTTGTTTAAGAAAAAACTTCAAAAATTAAATGTTCTACGTCAAATGTTAACTCTTTTATAGCATTTCTAACGTCATTATGAAAACGTAGCAAACTGTAGTTGGTTGTTATTTTTACTGTTTTTGTCCGCAGATAATTTCAATGATTTTTAAGTATACCTAATTACGTATCCCACGTTTAACCGATGCATTATCAGCTGAGAATTCAGACACCAATTATAGATACCAAATCTATATATTTATCAACATTTTTAAAATTTCTTGCAGACAATTCTTCCGAATCATCAAAAAACATATTAATTTCCCTTTAATGCCTTTCACAACAAAAATGTCTAATAACAATAGGGTTAATTTTTGACAACCCTTATTAGAGGTATCAACAGCACAAGAAAGTATATTCCGTTCCGACATTTACTTGGAATTTTGATTTTAAACTATTGAAAACAATTGATTCTCTTTTGTTTCCACCACAATTATTTTTTTTTATGATTCTCGGGCAAGAGCCCCCAACGTAGATGGTGGTTTGATGAATTTATGCACTTTTTGATAGGATCTGGAGAATTACAATAATGACCCGTAGTCCGGAGATAACCCATGAAAAACGAAGACTCCAGATAAAACTCGGATGGGTTGTACCATTATTCAATTACCTTTATTCCTATGGGCACGCCTATAAATGATGCTTATTACATTTTAATTACAATTATTATGGATGATCTGTATAACAATAAATTTATATACAAATTTTAAGGTCACTACATTTATATTTTAACAAAACATAGCTACGGAGCCTCATTAAAGCGTATCTAATGCTCTTAACGTGGTCTTCAATTACATCTAGGCACTCCTTAGTTACAAACCATAGGTTCTTATTTACCATAGCAAAGACATATTAAATTTGGAATTTAACAAAATATATTTAAATAAGTTTTTGCGCAACATAAATAGAATTGGGTCAATATCGACATTTTTTACTTAGCTGTCTATATTCTAATTTATTCGACGCCTGTCACAACAAATGTAACGAAATATCAAAGTTGCACTGTCAAATTTCAAGGATTTTAATTATAGAATTCCTACATTTAAAAAAATATTCGTTCATATATATATATATATATATATATATATATATATATATACAGAGATACAACCCTGAGACAACCCGGGTGGAAGGCGGGAATAGTGTGTGAAATTTATGTCATGAATTTCAGTAGTTTTGAAATTAAATTCACTCATACAGAGAGACATACAGACAGCACTTCTTTAACATTACGTTTGCTTTGAGACGAATATGTAAACGGAAATGTATTTAAAAGCAGAAAAATTTTGAAATACAGAAAGACACTTCCATCATATTTATTTACAGGAAAAAAGATTTAAAAATGAACATGTTCAATGATCGATGTATACGGGAAATTTAATGGAAAGAAAGTGAAAAATTTAGAAAACGAGAAGACTTTGAAGAATTTTTAAAATCAATACTTTTGTAAAAAATGGGTGTGAGGGACGGACGGGGTGGAGGTGAATGTACATTCAATATTTTATTCACACTGATTTCAACCGTTTTTTTTCCTGAATGATGAATGAGATTTAATGTAAGTTACGATTACTCAAAAAGAAAGTTTTGTCTGCCTATCAGTTCGTTCGTTATCTTAAAACTAACCTCAAAATTTAATAATTCTCGTTAAGTAATCTCGTTACCTTATATATATATGTATATATATATATATATATATATATATATATACATATATATATATATACACATATCTTATTACGTACGAAATACACTTAAGACATAATTTAAGATAAAACCATTAAATCAATTTTAATAGGACCTAGGTCACTGACACCCACGCTTAACCTTTTAAAACATTGACATATTATTCAGAGTAACGTTTGAAATATTATCAGATGACGGAATATCGATTACCTTGTATATAAATTCGCCTAAGTCCATTTGAGAGGTTTACATCTCATACTACATTAAGTTTTTTTGATAGTAAAAATCGGTCACTATTACATCACCAAAACAGAGTATGAAACATAACCTTTCAAGTTAATGAGATAAAGGATATTATCAAGAATTGTCTTACTGTACTGTGTTCTAATATGCTGTTTGCGTTCACCGTTGGATTACCGTCTTCGCATTTATTTAGGTAATTATGATAAGAAGAGATACGTTTGGTCAGCTTTATAGTTTTTGAGCTCGATTTTATGAGCACAATGTAATCTGTGATAATATAAAACTATAAAATCGGTGTGTATATACATGGAACAAAACTTCTTTTTTTTAAGATTTTTTGTGTCTGCTTATATGTGCCATGTGCTATGGAAAAATTACTAAACCTATTTTATTGAAACTTTTACTACAATGAAGTTTAGATTTAATTTATATAAATTTTCCTTTTGTCCCTTTCAAAAATTTTTTAATAAAAATATGTCATTTTGTCTGTGACTTTCCACATTTGTCTGTTTGCTTAAGGATGCACGTTACAGCTACTAGACAAATTTGAAAAAAATGTCAATAACATAATGTTTAATAAACAAAATTAAAATCTAAAGTATTTTCTGGAACACTGTAAAAAAAGTTGAAATTCGGTTATAACCAAATTGCAAGTTACTTATATTAGTTAATAATTATTATTTGTTATTTAATTATTAGTTATTAACTATTAGTAATATTAATAATTATTCGTACTCAGCCAGTAAGACCGAGTGCGCAAAATTAAAACTGATACAAAGATATTGTCGAGACTATTATAGCGATTCGGCTTGAAGTTCTAGCTGTGATATAAAATACTTTCATCACAGACAAGGTAGTTCTGATATATAAATCTTAATCAAGTTAAAAACATAGTTATTTTTATTCCGATTATGAGTACTTTTAAGTTAAAAATCTTATTACTGGAGAAACGGTCCGCCGTAAAATAAATGTGAGCAAAAACAAAATGGTTAATATTCGATGTATCTGTCGCTAATTTATCGCAAATCCTTAAAATTAGAGTCATTTTGAGATTATAGAATGTAATAATTCTGCTAACATAAAAGATTTAGGGAAACATGTCAGGTGAGAGAACTCTAAAATATACAGTTTGAGAGGGTCACGTTTGTAATGACTAATTTTTATAGCAATCATTTAAAATGTAATTCTTGAAATGTTTTTTCGTTTCGCAAAAACTTTCGAAAGCCAGGTTAGCTTATATATATTGTTAATAAACTATTGTTTTTCAAGTAACTTTAAAATTGTGGTCTCAATTTCTTATTTTTTTATCAAGAAGACATTCCTTTTTTGTTTTGTTTCTTATTTACTAAATTTGCAATTAAATGAATATCAATCATAAATAAATAATAATCTGATTAGCATCATCTTTATTGCATAACAACGGTGCTACAGGTATCTTGCTCACAATAGTTTCAAAATGGCTGCAAATTTAGTAAATGTTCCGTTTTTCGTAACTCTTTTTTAGCAAATATTCTGTTTTTGATAACTCTTTCTCCTCTATATTACGTTTCACTCACACATGTTACGTTTCTCTGAATTTCTTGAGAAATATCAGATGTTCAGTATCAGTTCGCAACACAGATACCTATGTACAATAATATACATATAACTATAAACAAATACCTATTTTTATAAACACTTATTACACTGTGTACAAAACACATGTGTATATCCATTGGTACATACACACGCCTTATATGTTTGTTTTTTTCAATTTTCTACCTAGATATTTTTATTTAATTTTTAATAAAATGAGGAAAATTATATACAATATGGAAAATACATCTAAAAATAGAGCAATTAATAGAAAGTAATGCATAATCCTTACACATGGGCGTAATATATTAATGAGATATTAGGGAGTAATATTTTTTGGTTTGGAGTGACTTCTGATCACTGTTTCTAATGGAATGATCACGTAATTGAAGTACGTACATAGTTAATAATTACGGAGTAAAGAAATGAGTTTCTGTATTTAAATATTATATTTTATTATTAAAGTACAAAAGGACAGAAGACAATGATGATGAAACTATGAGTATATACATCTGACGAAACAAATGACGCTTTTGTGAAGGTGGTGAGCAACTAATGCATTTAAGAGAAATAAAGAATATTATCAGAATAATTAAATATATTAGTACCATAACAAAGGTAAACGTAATTGTAGGCAAAAATGTTTATTTGATAAAATAAAACGTAAATATGTCACGTGAATGTCAGAAATTGTGACTATGAAGATAATTTGATCATGATGAACTACGGATGAGAAAATATTAAGGATAAAGTATTCCTTTATCCTCAGTGTGTTTAAAATCAATTCACTTTAAAATTAAAGGAATTTACGTTCTACGACGGCCATTGTAAAATGTAAACAGAATAAATAAGGACAATACCGGTACATTTCATAATATAAAAAACATATTAAACTTTTTAAACATTTCCTTCAGCAGATGAAAGTAGCTCCATTCGTAGACCAGATGATTGCATTTGTTTCAAGAATACTACGGACTAAAGAGCTGAACTAGTAACAACCTTTCACGTCATGATTCCATTTAATGAATTAAATTGTCTATATATCGTGTTGTTTTTAGCTACCTTATTTTTGAGGGACCTGAGTTCCAAACCATTCTCTCCTAATTAATTTTAGTGGGATGGGACGTCAAACAACCAGAGAGTGAAAGATTATTAAAGTAGAGAGAGAAAAATAGAGATAAAAAAGGCACACAGTGAAAAGAATAGAACAACACGTAGAAACGATGAATAAAATTGAATAAAATGAAAAGCGGTATCAAGTTAGGGTAGTGCCACGATTCAGTACAATTACTTATCCAATCTAGATGAAAGATCGAATGAAATTTTATAAAAATACAAATGTATGACTTAAACCCTTATCCATATTAACTCCTAGCTTCATTCCATTATTATCATGCTAGTCATTTAGTATATACAAGCATTTTTTTCTAATCGCAAGCTATCTATCTATTCATTTTAGAATATCTATTGAACAAATTGCTTAAATTATAAAATTTATTCCTTTGTTCAATGTAAATTTCATGTGCAATCTATTTAGAACACAATTACATAGTAAACGATTACGTAAATTTGTCTCAAATTTGTTTTATTTCCTGTAAAATAAATTAATGAGAAAAGAAAGCAATCTCTAAAAGATTGTTATATAAAGAGCCATTATAAAACAAAGAGCTACCAAACAGAAATATTTGAAACATAAAAGAAAAGAAAGATAAAAATAGAAAAAAAGAAAGATAAAAATATTAATACAAAGAGGTATTGTAATAGAAAAAGCAATCAAAGATATATCTGAAATATGGTAATACAAAGATCCGTCATAATACAAAGAGCTATCAAGTCGGGAATATCTTAAAGGAGATAATACAAAGAGCTATTATAATACAAACAAAAATCAAATCTAAGAATGTCTGAAATATGTTACTATATTTCAGACATTTATTTATTATTTTAATGCAAAGTAATGACTTCGAGGTACGCTTTAAAGATAGTAATATAAAAAGCCATCATAATACAAAGAGCAATCAAGCTAAGGAATATCTAAAAGATTTGCCTATATCGGAAATGGCTTAAATGTATATGAATAAATATCTCGTGAAAGGAAATCAATACTGTTAGTCAAAATTGCACAACAAATATTTATTTTTTTTAATTGTAAGTTTAACTTTAACCAAATCATAGGGTATATAATGTGCATCATTAGTGAACAATACAAGTGACCCATAACGCACTAAGGCATCTGGCTCACTAGTCAATTTTTATTGTTTTTACCGAAAATAAAAATTGTTCACATGAAAAATAAACGGTTATTTATCAAATTTAATAGAGTCTATATAGGTGATTTAGGAAAGTTTTTATCAGAAACAGTTATTTTATGAAGCGTATTCAGAAATTTGAGTATATAAAATAAATTTAAAAGCAAAATGTCAATTTCTATCTAAGTACGTATGTAATGAATACATTATTTCTGAAATATTTTACTAATATCCATCATCCATTTTCACTTTGATTGTTCTAAACTATATTTACAATGTATGTTACGTTAATGTTAGTAATGACAATAAAGTCTAATAACTTTTACGAGTATAAAACAAAAATTACTTCATTTATTTTTGTGTAAAAGAAAACAAATAATTTATAAAAATGATATTTTCAAGAAAATCTCATTTTTGATTACTTTTATGAAAAGTTTCAATAACTTAATTTTTTTACAATTAAACGAAACTATATGATCTAGTATTATTTCTGCTTTCTTTAATCTTTGCTAATAGCCCACCTGAAGATGTTGTAATACAACAAAACCTAGGTCGTGATAAAGAACTTAAAGAAAGTAGAAATAATATTACATAACGTAGTTTCATTTAATTATGAATAATGCATTTCTACAAAATTAACGCCAAATATATTCAATATCGAGACTAGATTTTAAGAATAATTATTGTAGTGAGTTCAAGTGGTATTTTCCCGGTATTCTTTTACTTGTATATATTTTTTTATTTTTCTTATGAAAAAATGTGTCATATGTATGTATAATTTGTAATAAATAAGGTGTCTATTATTCATATAGCTAATTCTGTGTATAAAACTGAGTGGAAAATATTAAGAAACTATGTGAAAACTCTCTACTGTTTCTAAAAAAATCGCTACGAAAATTTGAAAATTGCGATTTAAAAAAAAAGTTCCAATATTTTACAGAAATATGGTTCAAATATACACAATTTGATGGGCAGAATTACCTAAATGACTAACAGACACATTGTTTGTTGTGTATATATATATATAAAATAAGAATATAACAAAAAAATTATATTATTCATGCATCAAACTGGATATCAAATATTAACAACTACATGACAAACCTCAACCATTTATGAAAAAATCACTGTCAAAGTGCAATTTCACCAAAAATCAATTTACTTTTTTTTTAAAGAAACCAGCTTTATTTATATTCAGTTTCATTCATAGATTTACATATATAAATAATAGAAACATTCTTTCTTACAACTGTATAGCAATAGAATCATGTATCAAATTGATGTGAAACAAACAATGTTACTACAAAATTTTTAATTAGACCCCACATTTATGAATTATAGCAAATATACTGTGCACTCATTTTACGAAAGTGCCTCAATTAAATAAACAAACATCGTGTCAATCATCGACACCACGCTGCGCAGTCTCTCCACCGCAAATCGTGGGTAGAAACCTCTCGGCAGATATCACATTCAACATTACCATAACTCGTAACTAAACCATATCAATTAACGAGCAATAATTGAACAATGGAGTTATTCAACCTATGCACGCGACCAGAACCAGTTACGCCATTACATGCAAATAGATACAGATCGCAACGCTCGGCGACAAGTCTACAATAACTACAACTCGACAATTGTCGACAGGTTGACGATGGGCGACAAAATTACTGCAGTCGACTACACATGAATACGTCATGCCTAAGATCTAGTCTTCAGGAGACCCCATAATATAATATTTAACGACTGTTGTAAACATTATAAATATTATAAAAGGAATCGCGTAACAAAAGAAGTCTGTTTTATTTTCTAAATTAAACATTAATATGCGTACAGTAACGGATAGAAATTAATAATACTGTAAAGAATGTGTTTTAGTTTAATTTCAGAACAACACCGAAGTCCAAAAATATTTAACAAAGATGCTGAAACTACTAAATAGTATTTAATAGTGTAAAAAGAAACCCTCAAAACTTGGCCATGTTCATTTGACCATCTCTCCTTATGTCTCAATATTTCTGTTTAGACCTATATGAGTGAAATATTTATAAGCAAGTATATGCTTGAAATAGAGATCTCAATTATACTAAGTGAGATTTCTATTTCAAATATACAGCCAAATATTAAAAACATAATTAATATCCTCGTATATATACATGTAAATAAAAGCAACTTTTTCACCGCGCCCCATCGAGAGGAACCTTATAATTATATATATAATTTACAAATTTAAACTTCATCACTTGTGCACACCGCGTTTGTTATATTAACAAAAAAAATTAGAAATAATTCAAAGAAATACTTAGTATTTTTACGTACTTTTAAATGAAATATGCCCTGGTTAACTTAAACTAACAATTTCAACTACTTCGACAAACAAGCAACCTTAAATTATACGAGTTCCTACACGTATTTGGGTGGGTTTTAAAAACTTTTTCTAATATTTGACAAATCGCTTTTTCCTATATTTACTAGATATTTTTGAATTGGGAAACTACTTGATATAAATTAATAAATAAAGTAATGATGAAGTTCGTTATTATGAATTGACGTATCATTTATATCAATTAGTAATAAAGAATGGCTTTTTTGCTCCAATCAATAGACTAAATAGTACCGTTAATGTACCTTATTCTTGATATGTAGTTTCGTTTGGATCCTCAAGTACCTCTTTTCAAAATAGCACTAATGATAATCGTATTAATAAGTAACTTCTTCTTATAAAACAGCTGAATATTTAGTATACTTTTATGCCTATATTTATAAAAATTATTGTAAATCAAATTTTTTCAACTTCAATTGTTTTGTCCTAATTAAAATTATATTATTTAAGTATCTGGTTTATTGCTTAAATCCTTTATTGATTATTTATTTAATTCACTATAATGAACTCTAAATGTACCCAATTTAGAATTATTGTACATAAACCTGCTGTGCCCACTCTTCTGAAATTGTTCCAAAAAGGATATATTTCGTCCTGTTTAATTTTATTTTGAAAATTGCAACATTTCTCTATGTTTTACAAATGTAGTAATAACTAAATAACTAAAAATAAAGACAATACAGATCCACAATCTCATTGATAAAAATCGCATGTCCTTTTGACATATTCACATTAACAAAGATCTAACAGGAAATATTCGTCGAATTCCGAAATTAAAAAAATGCTCGTATATAGATTAGTACATTCATACGGATTTCAGACATTTTATAGAATAAAAATAAAACTTTATTTTTATTCTATAAAATGTCTGAAATATTATTAATCAAAGGTTTTTTGCTATAAATAATTCTGTCTTGACAATGTACTAGTTCACTTAAGAACAAGAAGTGAAGACACTGGAAGCAGACAGATGAAAAGAGTTAAAAAATCAAACGATATTTCCTATATTTAAGTAGCTCTGATAGAAAACGAATTATATCTGAATTCAATTTTTCTGACGAACCCGATCTGGCTAAACATGTGCACATGTGTCTGTAGGTATTGGCGTCAAGCCTCAGCGCTACCTCGCTCGATCTCCCACCTTTCGGGATCTTGCGGTGGATGGCGATGACAGTGCGAGGAGTGAAAGTGTGACGCAGGTCGTGCAATCCACATGATGAATTTTGGCTAACTGCTCTACTTCTGTCAAGACATAATTTTAGTTCGTGGGTAGTCATCGTGATCGCGGGTCAGAAAAAGAATGTAATGTTAATTAAAGTGTATATCTCTCTGTTGTCATATATTTTACCTTTACGTCATCTTTCATCAAGGTGGTTTGAATAGAATGCTACACGATGCTTAAATACCAATACAGTATCAATGTCTCCATTACACATTTAGAAACCTATCTCATTCCTTATTTCTGTCACTCATCGCTTAAACGCACAGAATATTACTTGTTCGATTTTTGACAGCTTGCCTGAATCAGCAATCAATGCCACGACACCCTGGACCTATAAATTTCTGATGAATACCAGCCCTTTGGTGGCATATAAATATCATTATGTACAGTTTCTTTATGGATCAACGTCTGTTCTCGTCTTGTGCCCAATTTAGCTACATTCTCTTGTGTATTTGAATATTTACAAGTATATTTATGACAAATAATAAATGACATTTCTCTCATTCTGTAGGCCAACCTTTATAAAAGTAGTATATAAGTATTGGAAATATAAAATCAGACATATTTAGCCCCATTTCGACTAGCCTTTAAGAAAGCGTGTGCGTGTTACAAGAACCAATAAAATTAGTGAATCATTCATTCATTTTATGACATATTATTAATATTTTTCTTAACAACTTCTCATTGTCTATTACATTATACATTAATGTGATTATGGTGAGTGATTTTTATGATCCCCTGAAAATAGTTCCTGACAAACAGTTTTTAAGTGATGATTTTCTATTCTCGAATTTGCGATCACATAGTTTCTGTGTTGCTTCCCTGGCAAAAAAATTTAATAACCCTCATATTGGTTTCAAGAGGCGTTATAACATTCTATTTAGTGTCCCATAGAGAAATAAGAAACTCTTATAATTTTGTGATGGTCGTGCGTCCGTCCGTTTTTTTATTCCATTTTCAAAATCGGAGCCAGTTCATCACAAAAATAATAACTTCCTAGATGGTAAAATTTTGTACCTTCTTGAGCAAATAATATTGAGTAAATGTTCACCATAAGAGTCTATTGGACGTTTTAGTATGTTTTACATATTTTTATTGAAATTAGCCATTGGAAAAAATGGAAAAAACCCAATGGAAAAAACCCATCATACATATAAATCTAAAACTCACCTGAGTAGAAAACGCCATGGAGTTCCATAGCATTTTCTTTATGACAATTCTCAACCATTCTGAGAAAATTGCTGCAAAATTTGTGATCCCAACGAGAAAAAAAATTAACATTTCTTTAAAAAAAAAGTATACAAAACGCTTCAAGTATACTCAGTTTGACTCACAGAATCAATTGTATGAATAATAAACACAATCTTTGCTAGAGCCTGTAAAAATATTTAAATGACACAAATAATAAATAAACAGGTTTTGCCTCTTCATGAAATTATAGACTTTGATAACGAATCTTTTCTCTTAAGTAATTCTCTACAATGATTTATTAGAAAGAATCAATTACCATTTTCAAGCATTGAAAAATAAACGGACAATGGAAAAAGCTCTCATATTATAAATATTCGACGCATGGTTATTACATGTTCCTCACAAAGTTCAACGCGCGGTCGAACTAAGTTCAACGCATGGTCAGTTGATGATCTACACAATATTTATAATTCGTAATTAAATGATAATCGAAGCTTACATTGATAAGAGGAAAACTACGATCTGCAGCACAATATCATGATGGTGCTGATTAAGATTAATGCAATGTTCTTATAAAATTACTGGGGAACACCACATTGTATATCAAGGGAAAAAAGGAGTGGATCTAAACATCAGTATATTGGAACAGACAATTAGGTATGAAAATGTATCTTGGATATTACAAAAATTATTATTAGCGGAAAAATATTATATTATTAAACCGAAAATGAAAATATTCAAGATAAACTACTAGAATACGATATCAAATAAAATATGAGTATGAAAATAAAAAATGAAATGTATATATAAATATATTTATATATGTATATATATATATATATATATATATATATATATATATATATATATATATATATATATATATACTTGCTATAGGCCTAGATGTAAGGATAATTAATGTAGTTACTGTAAAATGTATTGACTTGTAAACGAAGGCAACAAAATTATAGACAATTTTGTAAATTTTAAACAAGTGCAATGAAAGAAAAACAATTTCCTTTTCTATTAATTATATAATAAATTCAAAAGAAGTAAATTAATAAAAAATATCTAATATTAAAAACAAATATTTTCTGAAAAAACGTTCTGTAAAGTTGTTATGAAATTTTAAATTTGTTTATGATATGTTTGAAACTTGCTTTATTTATTCATTTTTAAAATGGCTCTGAAACTACTATCGTCGGTAAAAAAATTTGTCTCCTTTTAAGCAAAAAATATAACTCAAAGTTCAAAAGAAATTAAAAGTTTACTATTTTTATTCACTGCAAAAAGTCGTTATAACTAAAAATATTTAAAATACTATTTCTCAATAATTGGGTGAACTAAAATAACCTTTATGTAAACCCTGAATAGCTATTAACATCGTATCGAATAATGTTGTTTCAATAACACTTGCAGAAGAACAACTTAGAAACAAAAGGAAATGTAACTCACCGTGGAATAAAAAAAAATAAACTTGAGCGAAACCATATCCTAGGCAAGATTGCGTTCATACCGGCACTGGTGTCGGTTAGTAACATTTTTAAACTGACAAATGAAGTTTTACTACAATAATATTTTTGAAGGAAAACCTATAAAAGGAAAAGGTTATTAAATTGACAAACAGCGATTTTTTTCCACCGATTTCTGAAATGTTATGAAAATTTCTCGAGCATCTCTCGTAAATTATATAAAAAACGTAAGGTTCAATCTTCTTGTAAATTAGTCACTGAATTTCAAAGAGTAAAGCACAAAACAAGATAAATAAATTTCACAAAGAGAACCTATAATGCTCCTGCTTAATGAATTCTCTTTAAGACCAACGCGAGTGAAGAAACACCCAACGATGGGTGAATCTGCATTCTTCTAAGACAACTAAGTACTAGATGATGTTACATTAATGACATCCGTGAAGCCCAGATGACTCCAACGACACCTCACTCACAAAATTACATCAATCCGTTCTACAAAAAGAAATAATAATTCAAACAGATACATGCACTCGCAAAGTAACTTTCCGCTTTACCCATACGATTGAAAATAACGAGAAAATATTAGAAAGTAACTTTCCGCTTTACCCATACGGTTGAAAATAACGAGAAAATATTAGAAAATAACTTTTTAATAGAAAATATAAGACCGATAAAGCATTTCTTTATAAAATTTTTCAAATAAAAGTTTTAGCAACAATGTCACTTTGAAATATGCAACTACCATAAAACTTTGAAATTAAAAATTCTAAAGGGTTCAACAATTAGTTTAATCTATAAAATCGTATATACTTAAATCTTTACATCGAGCAGACATTCATTTTTAATATATAATTTCATTTATAACATAAAATATATTTGCATAATATTAAATTTCCTTTCTTTCATGGACGCCTCTTCTTTATAATTTATAAAGGATTTAATTTTGTAAACTATAATTTTCAAATTTTCATTACAGACAAACTAAATATACAAGTCAATATTTTGTCTACGTTAAACATTTACAATACTTCTTACGGGCGTCGCTTCAAAATTAGTGGAAAATAAATTTCGATATATTAAAATAAACATCGTAAAAATGTATACTTTTCAGTTACGATACATTTCAACAAGTTAAAATTTGAGCTCTTCAGAAACAAGTTAAAATTTGCGCTCATCACAGATCAATCTAACTCAATCGTGATCAATAGAGCAATCATTAAAATAATATAAAATTAAGTCTTTTGACTATGAATTTAAAAGTTGTGAATAATGTTTTGTTTCAGGCGGCTTTGAAATATACCGATTGCTGAATAATATAATTCTTCTCACCGAAAAATTATGAAGCGACCAGTACATTTCAAAAAAGTATTAAAATTTAGCATCCAATCTACAAGAAAATGCTATCCAAAAGTCAACTATATGCATGTTTTAGCTATAAATTCGATAATTTAAATGACGTTCACTTTTCATTATTGAACTTTAAGTAAATTGATTGCATAGTATTCTTCTTCCTACTTTAGTTAAATAAATCTCAAGTTAAAGAAAAAAGATTCCGATATATAAAACTTAATAATGATGTTACGCTGCACATCACTTTTAGTTTTAAATTTCTTTAAAATGGAAAATGGTGAATACAGCTTCGATTTCGTTTACAAGACCTATTCAATGATACTCATGCAATGGGATATACTAAGAATTCACCTACACTTCACATGTATGTACAGATACATTAAAAAAATAAATATGTTCATACATGTGGTTTGAAATATCATATACTTGCAAAATTGAGTTCAAACAGGTTTAAAACTATGGAAACGAGGTTGTGATAGACTGACGTATGAACATGATAAAATTATAAGGATGCCTTGTTCTATTACGATATCCTAATAAAGAAATAACAAACCATATAAACCATTTGACCCTCGGTTAACAAATTGCTGTAAATAATTATTTACTTTCCGCCTTACCTCCATGGTTTATCAATCTAGTTAAACCATGGAGGTAAGACTCTAACAATTACATTTTAATTTACAATAAACTGGCTGTGCCCCGCAGTCAATAAACTCCTCCGCTCCCCCCGCGGTCACTAAACACGCCGCCAAACAATATCAACCTGATAAAAATATAACAAACCATATGAACTATGTGAACCTTGGGTAACAAATTGCTGTAGATAATTAATTAACTCCGCAATCAATCTAGTTAAACCATGGAGGTAAGACTCTAACAATTATTTCAAACATTTTAATTAACAATAAACTGGCTGTGCCCGCGGTCACTAAACTCCTCGGCTCCGCCCGCGGTCACTAAACACGCCGCAAAACAATATTGACCTGATAAAAAGATAACAAATCATATAAACCATTTGAACCTTGGTTAACAACTTGCTGTAGATAATTAATTAACTCCGCAATCAATCTAGTTAAACCATGGAGGTAAGACTCTAACAATTATTTGAAACATTTTAATTTACAATAAACTGGCTGTGCCGCGCGATCACTAAACTCCTGCGCTCCCCCGCGGTCCCTAAACACGCCGTTAAACAATATCTACCTAATAAAAAGATAACAAACCATATAAACCATTAAAACCTTGGTTAACAACTTGCTGTAGATAATTAATTACTTCCGCAATCAATCTAGTTAAACTATGGGGGTAAGACTCTAACAATTATTTCAAACATTTTAATTTACAATAAACTGACTGTACTCCGCGGTCACTAAACTCCTCCGCTCCCCCCGCAGTCACTAAACACGCCGCCAAACAATATCGACCTAATAAAAAGATAACAAACCATATGAACTATTTGAACCTTGGTTAACAAATTGCTTTAAATAATTAATTACTTCCGCAATCAATCCAGTTGAACCATGAATGTAAGAACATAACAATTATTTCAAACATTTTAATTTATAATAAACTGGCTAAACCCTGCGGTCACTAAACGCTTCCACTCGGTTCGCCAAACTATATCGATTGTTGGAGTCGGAGGTATGTCAGCGAGAATATTTAAAATGATCAGTCAATAAATGCATTGTTTAAGCAGTGTTTTCTGACTTCTGTTACATTTTTATTACTGCTCGGCCCCTTTGAATCATACCGTGATGACGTATAGGCCTGCAATCTACCTCAAAATTTTTTTTCGAAGATGAGTGTAAACTTAAAATATTAGTATATATTTACAGTCATACAACTAAAATCGGAACAACGTCATTAAAAATATGAGTACACAAACAGAAATAATTTTTGAAATGATAGAAATGAACGTTTTATTTTGTTTAATTTTACAAAAGAGGTTCGTTTTATTTTGTTTAATTTTTTAGGAGTTTAAACATATTAGGGCAAAAATTAACGCACCGAATTAATATTTATTAATATCTAATAATTTTCATAATCCAAATACATAGACGTTAATTTAGTGAAATTTGTTTCATAAAAAGTGAAAAAATGTAAAAAATGCTTGTCAAAATTGATAACCACAAAAATATAGAAATTTCCTATATGTGTTAAATAATCTCATTACTGCAGAAAAATTATGGTGGACTCGTAAATTGATATAGTTTATTTGTTTTACACAGTTTATTTATTTAAATCAAAATTGTTTTAATAATAACTACGTAAAATAATTATTTCAGTGTTCCTATTAAAAAAAATTACAAAATATTCATGTTAAATGTAAATTACTATTAATTACAATCTTAAAATGCCACGATGTAACTAGGATCGAACACGCTTGCGCGAAGCCGAAAAATGTTTCACCCCATTAACAATTTTAATAATATTACTCGAGGAACATAATGTATAAATGTATAATTTTCTTGTGACAACACCAAAATCAGTGAGCACAGCATGATTAATTTGGTGTTACCATTACCGTATAATGTTATTACGAATAAGAAACATTTCATTTAATTTCAATAAATTCAATAAATGAAGAATAATGGAGTTGATCAATAAAATGCACATTAAAATTTTAAATTAATTATAGTGAATTATATATGTTTGTATATAAATTATATATGTTTGTATATATTAAATTTGGTGTGATTAATTGAGACTTCGATCCAAAAAATCTTCTCATGCGAATATGTGAGTAATTTTAGAAATTTCTAGACGAACGAATACGATGAAATTGTTAATGTTTAACAATTTGACCTTAAAATCCTGAAAGTTATAAAAGTATAGTTCGTGTACAATTTCGATTTAAAACTGGGCGGTTGATCAGTCGAACGCGGGCGGCAGGTCAACAAATATGGTAGTCGAATACCGTAGGTGTCACACAGTTGTTATGACGCAAAAGTTGCGTACAGAACCAATTGCTTCACAATTAAAAATTGTATCATTTTGATGTGGAACACCAAAAATTAAGAGATCTATTTATTTTTAACTTCTCGTAGACTGTAATGAAGTATTTAAACAAAGTTACAATAACAATATACCTAAACTATTTCTTGGTATTAAACACCTACAAGCTGTGTACGGGGCTTCGTTCGCGTGAATTTCGGAATAAGAAAAGGTATTAGAAATAATGAAAATTATCATTTATGTTTTTTATTGGTAATTTTCACAATATCTATGAGTATAAAGTTTACCAAAAACGATAATAGATGGTATAGGCAGTACAAATATCGTAAAATTCATCAAGTCAGGATTTTTTTAAATTTATAATATCCAGATAAAATGTATTCTATATGTTTCCAAATAATATAAATTATTATCGTACCAAATTTCATCAAAACCCGTTTAGTAGATTTTGCGTGATTGAAGAACAAATTAACAGACAGACAAAAATTCTAAAATTAGATTTTCTGGCTTTTATTGCCATTCTGTACGCTAAACCAATCACCCTTTTTAATGTTTTCTAAGTAAAGAATTCACTATGCTACAGTTTTATTATTTGTATAGATACTGTTATATGAAGGAAAAGTTGTTTTTTGTTTGCGATCTATCCGATTTATATTTTTTTAGAAAGCTTTACTTTGAAAAAAATTATAGGCTATGTACATCATGCTACAATCTGTAAAATTAGAGCAAGAAATAGAGCAATGTGATAAACCGGAATAGTTTTTTGATTGATTTGTATGTTTGTCCGGGCTGATCTCTAGAATCATACGTTCGATTTGAACATTTATTTTTTGTGTTAGAAATTCCACACCGTTAATAAATATAGGCGGTATACCATCACATTGTGACACATAGAGACAAATCAGTTATAAAAAAATTACGGAAGCCCGGGAACACTGCTAAAACGGTGCAAGGAAGAAAGAGATCGTTCATTATTTCACGTTCATTTAATGACTAACTCTCCCGGGAATTCCCGTTTATGTACCTCCGACTGCAATAACCGATGTCGTATGGCGAATGGAGCGAAAATATTTGGTGACAGCGGGGGGAGGCACATAAATTATATAATTCTACACGCATGAAACCGCGGTATACAACTAGAAACTTAAACAACTCGTTATATATATAGCTTATAAAAAAGTATGTTTCGAATCAACGTCGGTCTGACAGCACCGCAAGCACACACACCGTTTGTGTAAAACACATAATATTGTTATGTGATAGCTAGTCCATATCACCTTCACGGCGCCAGATGTTGGTCGAACGGCGTGTACTCGCCGTTGTATAATAGTCACTTGCACCGGACGGCGATGTTGTAAATAACAATACGATTTTCTCGTTACGTGGACAAGACTATTACAGACCATGGCACGGGTCAGTTATGTGGAAGCGTATTATTAATGTGTGAAAGCGGTGAACGTGAGATAAATTATTCGTAAATTCTTTGTGAGAAGGTCAAAGAAATCCTCGGAATTCGCTTGTGCACCTGTACTTTTTATTAACGAAAACAGAAATAATTATAAAAAATATGCTAAATTTTTAAAATTCTGTGACAATATGATACGTAACATTACAATCAATTTATTTTCATTCGTTATAAATAAAGCACATTCCAACATAAGTTCAATTCCTTTTAATTCACAATATTTCATAAACCTTCAATTAAAAACCTTTCAAGTGCGGTGTAATGTAAGCGCAAGAAAAATTACCTGAAAATAGAGTTAAAAACGTATAAGAAGAAATTATTGAACTATCTATTACCAGGTACAATCGCGATAACAATGCTTTGTGTTTGATGTAAATTATATTTTTTTCCCAAGAAAACTTATTGTATAATGGAACTATCTGCGCCTCTGGAAGTATCTGCGCCGCATAATTAGGATATATTTTGAAGATACAGAATGGAAGTTAATTACAAGCAATCGGCTGTGAATCATCCAGCAAAACAATCATTACCTCTCACATTTGAACAATGGAGCGGAATCAACGTCAACTTTTGCCCTACGCAACAGCATAAGAAAATATTCGAAGAATGAAGGATATATATAACACATAGAAGTACTCATCGCAAATATCCTCATAGAGCGAAACTACCACTACTTCGTAGTGCAGCAGCCAGTCAATCTCTTTCCAATAATAGAAATTCTGTTAATCGTTTTTCACACTAGTCATATACACGTAAAAACGCACAAAACCTCCTTGTTATTTCTGAAATACATCCCTACCATGAAAAAAATAGTGAAATGATTATTTTACTGAAGATTACTAAATTCAACAACGGTTAATCATCGACAAATTTAAAAAAAACTACTGGCTTAAACTACGTACCGTGGCAAAACCATAACACTCATAATGAAATTTCTTGATTACTAGATTAAAGTACAATTACACGACTTACACACTAAACTCGACACCGAAAGAGACATTTTTGAGTATTCGATTTAATTGTGTACAAGACTGAAATTGCGCAAAGACTCATAACATCTTCTTGTCCGTCTGTCCACCCGTTACGGTTCCGTTGTTTCTGAGTTCTAGACCTATCTGCATGAAATTTTACAAGTAATTGCATCAATTAGTGATCTCAATTAATGTGAAGAAATATATACTTTTTAAAAAGTATTGTACCTGCCCTTATTGTAAAATGAGAGCAAAACCTATATTTAAAGCTCCGTTTGCGAATTATTAAGATTTAAAGCGATAAACTATGTCTCCTCACTTCCTCCACCTTTTCTAATTCTGCAATCATTGATTTGAAAAATTCATTATATTTACCCAGCCCAAATGCCAAGGTACATTTAACCCGCCCAGTTCCTAAAGCATATTTAACTCGCCCAGTTCCGAAAAGACGTTAAAGCCCCCTAGTTCTCAAAGTAAATTTAACCCGATCAGTTGCCAAAGTACATTTTACTTGCCCATTTCCATCTCAGTTCTCAAAATACTTATAGCCTACGCAGTTTCCAAGATATATTTAACCCGCCCACTGCTCAAAGTGTATTTAACTCGCTCAGTTCGGAAAGTACATTTAACCTGCTCAATTCCCTAAAAATATTTAACCCTCTCACCTCACATAGTACGTTTAACTGTGCAGTTTCCAAAATAAATTAAATACATTATATTCCCAAAGTACAATTAACCCGTCCAATTTCCAAAGTATATTCAACCCGCCCAGTTCCAAATGTACATTTAACCCACCTAGTTTCCAAAGTATATTTAACCCGCTCAATTCGCAAAGCATCCTTATAACCCGTCCAGTTTCTAAAATGCAAATAACCCGTCCAGGCCCTAAAGAAGATTTAACTCGCCCAGTTTCCAAAATACATTTAACCCGTCTAGTTCCCAAAGTACATCTAACCCGCCCAGTTCATAATGTACATTTAATCTGCCTACTTTTCAAAGCATATTTAACCCATCCAGTTCCCATATTATAATTAATCCATTCGGTTCCCAAAATATATTTAACCTGCCCAGTTCCCAAAGTATATTTAACGTGTCCAGTTCCCAATAGCGCCTACGGGTGCCTTGCTTTAACATGCTTTTGGAATAATCAATTTTCATTTTATCTGTCATCTCACGACATATTTATTCCAGTGGCTTTAGACTAAATAATTGTGATGATTGGTTATCTCAGCCTGATTATCACTAATAAAATCTATTATTTCACAAAATTGATTAGTTTATAACTAATAAAACCTATTAGTAAAAACCAAAGAATCTATTAGTTAAGTCCTATCTTTATTATTAGTAAAACTAAAGAATCTATTAGTATATTTCATAACTAATAAAATCTAACATTTCATAACTAATAAAATCGATTAGTTTATAACTAATAAAACCTACTAGTAAAAACTAAAGAATCTATTAGTACATTTCATAACTAATAAAATCTAACATTTCATAACTAATAAAATCGATTAGTTTATAACTAATAAAACCTACTAGTAAAAACTAAAGAATCTATTAGTTAATATTGAATATCCTGTACTGAGGTCTCTAAAGTATCTTCGCAAGTATGAATTCTGAAAAACGAGTCTTCACAATTTTATTAAACAAATTACATAAGAACAAAGATAACCTCATTATAAATTAATATTATAATTAAAGAAATGTTAGGCACCGTTAGATGACATTGGGCGCTGTGCTATACAAGTGACATTTTTTTCTAATCCCAAGTTTATATTGTCATGTAAACTCAGAATCAAAAATAATATTTTGGACTTGGCTGAGTTTCTTGCGGACCGGAGGATTAATCAAAACTTTCAATAGGAATTATTTTGTCATTGCCAAACTCAAGAAATATAGACCACAAGAAAACTTTTGGAAATCACTGACCGCTTGAACGCGTAAATTTCAATTAGCATAGCTTTATATTTTGAAATTATATATATTGAAATTATAGCGATAGGTATTGTACCAACGTTCACGGAATATAAATATAATATTTTATGAAAGAGGTCTCCTTAGAGGCGAACTTTCATGGTCATATAATAACTCTTGGTACAAATAAATGAATTCATTGCACAATAGACCTGCACCAGTTTTTTAAATACCCGAGCGGCATACATATTGGTACTTTCAGTTTATTGTCTCGTAAAATTAAGGTAAACCGCCACATATTTTAGTTTATTTTTCTTTAGATTCAGGGTTGCCTGTAAAGCCTTTATGACTTACCAGATTATTAAAAATCTTGAAATTATTATTATTTTCATTAACGTTATTAAACATTATGATTATTAATTACTATTAGTGTGATGTTTTAGAATGGGGAACCAAAAAATTAAGATATTTCCAAAATGTCATTTTCATTATAACGATCTCAATGCAGTGGAGAGGTGGTTTGAGATGACATAGTAGCTGAAAAGCCATAGTAATCGTTTCTGAAAGTTATTACCACCGGCTGTAATGTTCGTTCGCGGTTACCATCCATTGTTTCAGAGCAAACGTCAGTGAACTTCGCCTCATTCAGGGATGGGTACACTAGGTCGCACAATTGATCAAAAATCGCCATTTAGAAAGGACTTATTATAGATTTTAAAACTTATGTGATCCTAAAGCAAACGACTGGGGAAGCAATTCTTATTGCATTTTATGTTCATAATATCACGTAATCAGTGGCTTGGCAGTATTATTCGATTTAACAATTTTCTAACGATTACTTTGCAAGATTTATCTATAGATAGTACTTAACAACGTATACCAGAATACCATCACCTTCTTTATATCAATTTTTATTCCATAAGAGGCTTAGAGCTTCGGAAATAGGTAGCCTTAACTGATAATGCCCCTGTATGCATTTATTACATGGAGCTATACAGTTCAGTCGGTGGCTTGCCAAGAATATTGCTTTAACAAAAAAATAGAAAACACTATTCATAAATATTTTTTTTTTACTTTTTCTAGATTATTTCCAAAATTGTTAGCACGTAACGTTCATTAGTTGAATATATAAGCTTACATTTACTATTTTATCAACTGTCAAGTGACAACCCGAAATATCTGTGTTGTGTACATTTAATATAGGTGACTAATTTTACATCCCCAAAATTTAGAACTAAAGTTTTGGTAATGTATATATATATATATATATATATATATATATATATATATATACTTCGGCCACGATTCAATATAACAAAGATTTTTCCATATTTAATACTTTTTATTAATAATTAAAGTCATATTTATCATATTTAATAATTAAAATACCATTATTTAAAAAAAAAACAGTTCAAAATGTTCAACTTCTCATACTTAATAATTGGCATATATTTTCAAATAAATTTCGTATCGCGCGGAGCCGCGCGAGCTGATTTATAATTGTCAAAATTCCAAACTATTGTCAGCCCTGTCGATAAATTCAGTCCCCATTACACGATCCAACTCGTCCGATTGCACAAAACATACGATTGAGACAGATTTTTGATAAACTCAGGCTTGTAACACTACATTCGTGCGATGCTTAACCAGAACATGTTCAATCGGACCCGTTTATTACCAGTTGTCCTAGGATTGCTTAAGTATCGTGAACAATGGGATGCCTTCGGCAATTAAGGCAGATGAAGCTTAAGCGAAGAACAGATCACAGACGGATTTAACCGTGACCCAAACCAATTACGAAATACGGAACGAGAAGTAACAACTTTTATTGCGATACTTTAAATTTATAACATTTATTTATTCATTAAATGTTCCGACGAATGTAAAAGTTCAGAAATGTCAAGTTAATAAAAGCGATGGCGTAAGCAAAATAAATTCAGAACGGTAATCCCGTGACATATCGTTACGCGATAATAAAAGTGTATCATAAAGTATGCACTAAAAATATCCCAGCATTCCGTTAACATGCAGGCGCATTCCACTCTTGTCATTAAGTGGAATTGTTTGCATACTAATTATGATGGCAAAATTTTCACTACAATTTTTCCATTTTTCTTCCACTTCTGTCTTCTTTATTAACCTTCTTCACTAAATATATTATTATCACAGATATTACAATGAACTTACTTTAACAAAAATATATTCGTTTTAACTTTTGTTTGGCATTATCCAATTATATTATTGTAGATACTTTTAACGTATACATAGCTCTCTTCCTGTGTTTGAAATTATTTAGTTCCTCTATTCCGCACCCCACTAGTACTATAAGTGCGAAAGTTTAAATGGATATTTATTACTAAATCACACATATAATTATAACAAAGCATAATTTATACATAATTTATACAAAATTGTAAAAAACTGAGTCTGTACATTGAATATTTGTAAGTAAAACTAAGTGCTACCAACTAAAGGTATACTACTAAGCCTAAAATAACAGGTTTTAGAATTCTTGTCTATTTGTGCTTGCGCACCTTCGTTATACACGCTAATCTCAGTAACGACTGAACCAGTTTCGATGCGGTTTTCAGTAACGTATTTAAATTATTTTGGGCTAACCTTAAAGCTTGATTTCGTTTCAATCAGTTCACAAACAGAATAGATTCGTCAATATTTAGTTTACGTTTATTGTGCATGCTGACATCAGAACCGGCGGAACCGATTGGGATCGATATGGCTTTTACCGTTTTTAGTAAACTTTATGTGTTATTTATAGAGTTCTGAGAGAAAAAAGAAAAAAACACAACAAAATTCCTGAAACTTTTCTTACACAGATTTCCACGTGAACTCAGTCGCGAGCACAGCTAGTTTAGAATAAAGTGTAGCGGTAGTACCAGATGAGGGGAAAATCCCAGCGCCTAAACCGAAAATCTTCACTGGCGAAGCAGCGGGCTGAAACTAATTCATAAATGAAAAGGATTGCAAATACGAATAACAAATTTATTACTTTACTATGTTATCCAGGTCCCGTAATTTTTCTGCCAGTACGTGACTAATTTAAGTGGAACAGGTACGTATATCACTATTAATATACAATATATTTAACATAGAAGAACAAAGAAATGTTTATAGTTCTACCTTAGATAATACTGAAAGTTTTTAGAATTTTGAACTTTAAACAATATTGAAAGTTTTTAGAATTTTGAACTTTAAACAATATTGAAAGTTTTTAGAATTTTGAACTTTAAACAATATTGAAAGTTTTTAGAATTTTGAACTTTAGATAATATTGAAAGTTTTTAACATATCAAAAACAGAATCAACTAGCCAGTTTGCAACTTAATAATTTTATTTCAAATAGTTTCCGGGGCACTCTATGCATCGTTTCATTCGATATAAGTACTGAGAGAGACGGTTGTTCAACTCTTAGAGAGACAGTTGTTGAAGTCTTTTTGTAGGCAGTCCCCGTTTCTTCAGCGTACGGAAACCTCAAATTTTTACTTGACATCATTTAATTGCCTATCTTTATGAGTCAAAATATAAGTTTATCCTTGCAATTTATCCTAGTTAATATAATTGTATATTTACTCCTAATAATAAAGTATAATTATATATTTACTCCTAATAATAATTTATATTGTATATTTACTCCTAATAATAAAGTTATTCCTCGCAATTTATCTTAGTTAAATATACGTTTTTTTGTTAATGTAGCACAATATGTCTACGTTTCGTTCTACGGGTACTTCCAATATCTATTTTCGTTTTAATTTTAATTGAAAAAATATTAAATCGATACAAAGAAATACGAATCATAATTTATACAACACGAATATATATCGTCGCCGTGGTGTGATGGGTTTATCACATTTCCTAATTTCATAAATATATATATATATATATATATATATATATATATATATATATATATGTATATATATAAATACGATCTGTCTTTTATTATCTCTTAGGATAATAAAACACAGATCGTATTTATATATAATGTAAATAATATATATATTTTAAATAAAAATTCAGAATATTTATTTATTATCATTCAAACGGTTTTGTTAATAAAGGATAATTTTTAATTTATTCAATAATGCCTTAAAATAATTCATGTACCTACATGTGTTTGAAACACTAACATAAGAAATAAATATTTATTATTATTTTTCAATATGACCTCCCACTTTTTAGCATTTTACAGCATCTATCTGAACTTCTTTGTGTTAATATTTCCTGAAAATTATTACTGACTAATATATTATGGTTGCTTAGATGTATGGATGCGATGCCAAACTGAGTTTGACGTTCGAAAAAGATTTACGATATACGCAAAACGAATTTATTCAAATCTCAGTAATCATGATTTTATTTCGAAATATCATTAAGAGTAAACTAGCGTGACCCGTGCGAAGTCTTCGCATTATTTATTCCATTATGAAGCTCAGATGACAGATCAAACAAATATTTTACTAAAATTGACATATAAAGGCGCAAGTGTCAAAAGCATTGAGCTAAAGCGCCACTTTATTTATACGTGAGTGGATTTGAAATTAAACAAAAATTTTACCGACCGTCAATCATATTGACGTTGAGCCGTTAGATGGCAGCATTGCTGTTTTGTGTATATAATTTTAATAATTAATTAATTTGCAAAAACAATAACAATAATAATTTTTTTAGTTGTGGATGCCGGTAGAGCAAGCAATTATCTATAAAATGATATATGATTTATGTGGATTAGTTGTGAGGTTTTTTCTAAATAGGGAGTGTAACATCTTAACCATAGCGTATTAATATATATGATGATGATGATTGAAATCACATGGTGTGAGTTCGAAACTGTATGGCGAATAATCCATAATTTCTAACCCCAACGTAGTCAAACATTCGCTCATACAGAAGAAAATACCCACTGCACAGACTTTTTCTTAGTTTCAGGATGGTAACAATATATCATCAATTCACATACTGAACACTTAATTCGCCTGCTATACACTTCATTAGTACAGAGTCGATTAGAATCTGGCTTCATTACTTGGATCCTACACGAAGCTAAGAACAGCTTAATGATTGGATATGTGCAAAAGAGGTGCCTCATAAATCTGTTTATGAGATAGTATGGTTAATTCCTCTTTCCATCTCCTACCGATTTCCTCTTGTGTATGCCAGGTTTCCATTCCTAGCAACTCAAGAGATGTTGCGCTTATGAAAATTATCTTCCAGGGATTAAAAGGAAAAATTCCATACTCTGTGTTATTGAGTGAACTTTCATTATTCATAACTGACGATTTTCTGCGGTCACGCAAATATCACCTGTTTGCTGCCACTCTCTAAATGTAATTATATCGGAAATATCCAGTTTCCTGTGATATTCAACTGTTCCACAACTGTGACACAGTTCTTATGTGTTTTGTATTCATGTTTAATTTAAACCTTTTGTTTTAATTTGTGAAATATTTAATTGCCTACCGTTTGGAGTCACATACATTTATCGATATGTAGCAGTTACCTGTAACATATCGATAAATGACACACACACACACCCACACACACACACACACATACATGTGTATGTATGTGTGTGTGTATATATATACCTCTTCAGTTGTCGACGTTGAAGATGTCCCTTGTGGATGATGTTTGGATGTCATACACAAAAAGCGACAAATTGAAGCAAGGACTCCAAATACCAAATATTTCCATTTACTAAATTTGAATTGATTTTCATTGCTTTTATTACTAATGGTTAGTTCTGAGAACTTTCTGTACTACCCTCGTATTGTGAACTACCCTCGACACGCAGCTTCGCTCACATTGAAAAAGGAAAAATGGCCGTTTATCTTAATTAAAACGTGTTTATATATGCAAGTCTTCACGCTCTTGTCCATAACCGTGTACTTTTTAATAACCAAAAAAAATGCATGCTAGGATTGTTCCGGCAAATTACTTCAACGCCTCGCCTAGACTATATTTAAATCTAACAAATGATTTATTTTATATATTTAAACCGAATATATTAAAGGTTCTAGAAGCATCAAGCTCGGTACAAATAAGAGAGTGAATCAATTTTATTTTAAAATCAATTTTATTTTAAAATCTCTCGGTACAAATAAGAGAGTGAATCAATTTTATTTTAAAATCTCTCGGTACAAATAAGAGAGTGAATCAATTTTATTTTAAAATCAATTTTATTTTAAAATCTCTCGGTACAAATAAGAGAGTGAATCAATTTTATTTTAAAATCTCTCGGTACAAATAAGAGAGTGAATCGATTTTATTTTAAAATCAATTTTATTTTAAAATCTCTCGGTACAAATAAGAGAGTGAATCAATTTTATTTTAAAATCTCTCGGTACAAATAAGAGAGTGAATCAATTTTATTTTAAAATCAATTTTATTTTAAAAACTCTCGGTACAAATAAGAGAGTGAATCAATTTTATTTTAAAATCTCTCGGTACAAATAAGAGAGTGAATCAATTTTATTTTATCATCGAAGCGGTCACTCCAGGTCTCTGTGAAGAAGTATAGTCGATCAGCTGCCCCAATAAGAGAAATCAAGCACTAAATTATGTAGACGAATCTCCATGATGATTGACATGTTTTGTCTTTCTCGATTCATCTACCTACAAAAAAACTTAAACCAAATATCCAATCATGTCGTGAGATTTCATCTAACAGAGATAAAAACTTTATCTCCATAACACAGGCAGATCAATAATATTGTACGCAAAATTTTATGGCAATATTATGATACTTGTTTTCTAGACTGTGATTACTGTGACCCCCAATCAGAAGGAGATGTAGGCAAGGCAGAACCCGCACTCGTAAGACTAACTATATTACATTTAATTGATAAGAAGTTTACATAGCGTATATAATGTACACAACAAGGACTTTTCTCTCTATAATATTAAATCACTTTTAACAAAAATTTAAGATTTAACGAGAGTCAATATTTTCAATATTTTCAAAAACTTTTTAAGAACTAATAGAAATCAATCGCGCTACGGTGCACATTTAGGCTCGTATGAACATTTAAGGTTGCATAATTGTTCTTATTTATAAATAATTAATTTAATTTTTTACCATGTTAATACATGACCTGATATAAATGTCACAGACGTAAAGATGTTAGAAGGGATTTAGAATTATCGTTATAGTTTTTCGATAAACTTTAAATAAACTTCAGCACCATAGTTTTTTTCATACTTTTGAATTCAGTAGTTTCCAAGATAGTGATAAAAGAACATATTTTTGAGAACATTTTCAATAATATTTCTAAAAATGTCTTAGATATAATCCTGAACCAAAATAGTTTTGGAATCCGTATAATTTGATCTCTCAATAGACAACCCACCTCATCACATCACATATCGTAATATATCTTACATTAAATAATTTTTGGAGTTTGTTAATTTATAGAAGTTGTTTAGAGGTTCGATTAATTGATTGAACCTCTCAACAGCCTCTATATGAAAATTTTGAAGTTTTAACTATTGAAATATATGCAGATTAATATACTTTATTAATATGCCAATTTTAAGTCTACAGCAAATGAATTATGAGAAAATCAGCTGTGACAAACACGAGACACGGACGGATACGTGATTGATCTTATAAATATTTCGTTTTTTCGTTCGGGAACCCGAAAACTGTTTCGAAGTCAGACAATAAAATTTGTTTGTCGATTTGTTATTATTTACGTTCAATCGTTGTATTTCTTAAATTGTTCCTTGTAAACACTTGCTTCATCTTTATTTGTAAAAATTTACTTAATAATCTTGATGCATCAAATCATAGGGAGAACAAGTGCACTTTACTAACAGTGTGATTTTCACTGTTTTCCTTAATTTATTTAAAAAGAAAATGTATACCTTTGGAGAATTACAATGGTCACTCATAATTTAGTATAAAAAAATTTAAACAACAATATTTTCCTCACAAATTGTGTTTTTACAATTAATTTTTTCGACTTAACTCGCATTACTTATTACTAAACTCTCAATACACCGAACGTAAAAACTAAACAAAACCGAAAACAATTTTAATCGGCAAAAAACTGTGTTAAAACATATATTTGGAATTTGACAACCGTTTTTAAAAGTTTGCAGAGGCAAATCGAAACTACAATGTAATAAGGGTTAGTTTTAAATTTCTAATTTTAATGCCGTATATTCTGTTTTACTGCCGTATGTCTCCTTAATAGGGCGAATAATTGTAATAACTTTTAATCATACTTTTGCTCCAGATTTACGACCCTACGTGTAATCAAGGTTATCGCAGCGTAATCGGATTACCTTCTCAACCTTCTCATAACGCTAATTTTACAAAGCTTTGTTTGTATTTAGTTTGACATAAACACGGCTTATAGAATTAACTTGAAATGTCTTAAATCTAATAATTTTCTTATTCTATATTGTCTAAATAGACATAGGGTATATAATTTATTTTAGAACGTGTAAATAATGAATAATAAGTATTGAAATTAATGTAAATACGCTTTATGCACTTTTGAGCTAAACTTTTAACTAGTTTTAACTACAATAAAATAATCCGCTAAGTGTTAAAACAATCTAGTAATGCATTGTTGACAATGTAAAAATCTACTAGAAATTTCAATGCTCTATGCTGCTTACTGTTACAAATTGTTTGTTACGATCTATTTTTTTTGCTAATTTCGGCTATAGAAGTATTTCTTAATTTTAATTAAATGAAATAAACCTTAATAGAGGTATCCACATTTTAAACAACTGTTTACGACCAACGGAATCTGCAAAAAAAGTGTACGTGACTAATTATTATAGATGTTTTTGTGTAAATTTTTTTATATTACGTATTTGGTCTCTACGATTTTCTTTTGCAAATTTTGGTACTAGAAGTAATTCTTAATTAGACCAACTAAACCTTTATAAAGGTATCCAAATTTATACGACCAACAGAATTAACAAAAATGTGTATATGACTAATTATTTTTTATTGTTATAAATATTTTTGTTACGTGTTTTGTCTCTACGATTTTCTTTTGCAAATTTTGGTATTAGAAGTATTTCTTAATTAGACCAACTAAACTTTTATAAAGGTATCAAAGTTTACCCGATCACCAAAATGAACAAAAATGTGTATATGACTAATTATTTGTTATTGTTATAGATATTTTTGTTACGTGTTTTGTCTCTACGATTATGTTTTGCAAATTTGAGTAACAGAAGTATTTCTTAATTAAACCAACTAAACCTTTATAGAGGTATTCAAATGGAATGTACAAAAAATATGTATATGTCTAATTATTTTAGATTGTTATAAATGTGTTCATGTTACGTATTTGGTCTCTCGTATTTATAAATTAAACCAACTAAACCTTTATGGAACTATCCAAATTTGAAAGAACTGTACAAAACAAACGGAAAAAAATCATATATGACTAATTATTTTAGGTTGTTAGTTATAAATGTTTTTATGTTACTGTACTTGACTAAAGTACAAAATAAATAACTAAATAGGGTAAATACCAAAATTAACCACAATTTAAATTAACCGCAAATAATTAATATAGATAAATAAAATTTTCCCGTTTGCACATTTCATTACTAAAACTATAGGTACTAATGTTAAACAAAATCTTGTCTCTGTCTATGTATCTTCTTGTCTGTACGAACGAGCTTAATTCGAAAACTATTTAGACTACATTTTAAACAGGTTATTGATATGTTGGTATTGGATTCCGTGAAGCATGGCTACGCACTCTTGTATTTTAATGTTATAGTACCTAAACATACGCAATAATAGTAACAGTAGTCCTAGTCGATACTGTATAACTAATGTAAGCCAAACAGCATTCAAATAAAGTGGAATCTAGAAATCTTCCCGTTGGGAACCATTTATTCTACTCCTTGATCTGTACCTAATATATATTTTGGACGTCATCAACATTTTCGATTATATTTCATGGGACGCCATCTATGGTGCAATAGCAAAATCAATTCTCTCTAGTGTCATCTATGGTGCAGTAGCAGAACCCTTGATAATCAAAACCTTTTCCAATGAAATCCCACAGAGCGTAATCTATGGTACAGTAGCAAAACCCTTCATTAATTATGTACATTTTATTTCTACTTTCATTTTAAAAAACCTGTCTAAACAAATCCAAAAAATACGCGAACGAAGTCTCCTTCGTTCTTCTTTATCTTTGCGGTTTGTTATAAAAATCAATTACAACAAAAGGCAATCAAGGTGCTGTTTTCACCCGAATGGGGGTGGACAGAAAATTACTAAATGTGTGACATTATTTTCTAGTTATTTATTAACGGTAATTTACTGCTATGTTAGGAATATATCGGACACTATTATACGAAGCGCTCCATCACGCGTTCAAATATAGTCTTAAAAAGTTATACTTTACGTAAATCGGTACTACCTTCGCATTCATCCTTTCCCTGCCATATACCGTTCCTCTTTTCTCTATTTTCAAAAATGGGTACATATACGTTTATATGTGTGTGTATATATATATATATATATATATATATATATATATATTTATGTATTTTTAATGTGCAGTATTTTTATTAGTTTTGACTCTTTTTTGTCTCTTTTTCACACAGCCAATTGTGAGTTGCTACGTGACTATATAATTTACCTAACTGTAAGAGCAACTATTCTAGTTAACTGTTATATATCTGTGTACATTTAAATTAAACATATGTTTAAATTAACAATAATATAATGGAAAAATTATTTTTTTCTAGATAGGATTTTGAATAACATTCTTTTGATTGACGGTTCAAGTACTTAAAGCAATAGCGTACAACGACTACAAACCAGTGCATAATTTCGTATGTAATACTACAATGACATACATTATGCACGGATTGCATAAATATGCAAGTATTGGCATAAAGCCACATGTGTATAAGCGGCCTTAGACTCAGTGATCGTAACCCACGTTCGTATAAGCGCGAAATATTACACGAAACATAATGAGGTAAATCACCTAATAAAATTGGCGGATCCAGTTTTAATAACTGTGCAATACCACTAACGAGCTGTCAGTCAATCGGTTCACCGCTGGACCTTGTGCGGCGTTCATAAACTCCGCGATCGATTAATACTTAACGCACAAGTCGTGTTCGAAACCGTCAAAATATTTATTCGAATCTTGCAATTCATTACGATCGAGGCGTTTTCCATTCTACGAACTGGATGTTGAATTACGTGTGTTTATATGGGAATTAGCGCACAATGCGTTATATAATAAAGTACATACAGGATCAAATATAGAAATATTGTTGATATTATGCGAGATTTGTCATACGGACGATTGGTGTGTTGAGTGGATATATGTAAATAGTACCCGGAATATATATTTCATTTCATGCCGAGTATAATCGTAATAGGAAGTCCAAAAATGTTTATTAAGGTCAATCAGTTGTTTAAGAATAATTTTTGGGGGCTCTCACTTTATAAGTAATGTTTACAGCATCTAATTTTATTCATCATAAGTTAACAACATTCTCCCGCAACATAACGTTATATTGGTTTGAGTTTTATTTTAATGCTAGCTACTGTTGTTACTAATATAGATATTAATCAATTAAAAATATTTATTGATATAATGAATGATGTACTTACCATCATCTAGTGGAGAACTATAAAAATACATACTCATAAAAAAATTGTTACTAATGAAAAAATAGAAAGTTTGCTTATAAAAGACATCAATGTCGCTGTCAATTAATTAAGTGGTAATCCGTTAATTAATTATTATCTAAAAGTAGAGTTGAGTAGAAAGCTAACTAATTTGTACTGCAGAGGTTAAGCAAGTCTCTAAGGTGTAAAACCGTATAGTTTTATTAAAATCTGACCATTGGCTTTCGCGTTAAGTGCCCACCGACAAGGCCTCCTTACCATTTTAATATATACATATTTTTAAATCATTGAAGCATGTTGTAAAAATACTTATATCTGCAATTAACTCTAATACTAGCTATATCCTGACATACTAGGTATTTCCTATAGCTATATATTGATACTAGCTATATCCTAACATAAACTCTTTAAGGAACAAAAAAGAATATTTACTATATTATATTATTGGTAATTAACATGCAAGATTACATACAGAAAATAAAATGTACCCACATCTAAACCATAATTTCTACTTCTATTCAGAGACAGCGTAAAATTATAGAATCCTCTGTTGAGAAAAAAGTAGTGATTGGTTCTTATTTTCAAAAATTATGAATACAGCTATTCTAGGTGATTCAGTGCAAATCGATAAGATACGATGTGAAAACACTCAATAATGTTTTATTAATAAATCGTTATGTTAATTCATGGCGTGGAATATTAATGTAGATTCAACGTCTTAAAAGCAGGTCGATAATGCTGCAACAGTATCTCTTTTTACGCCAGCTTCAGTACTTCTAAAATATTTATAATTTGCGTGCATGGAGGTAAGAAGTTATCTTACCTACATGTTTGCATATTTATTATGTATACGAAATTCGTTTCTTGAATTTGAATTTCAAATTTTAAAACTTCGAGGACCTGATTGTAGCAGAAGGATTTTGAATCAAGCAATAAATTGCCAGTTGATTTCGAAAATTGCAAAAGGCCCTTCATCTTGAAATGTTACAAACGTGAATTTTACCACTTACCGAAACACCCAAATCCAATTTAACCAGGCGATAAATATTCTTTTTAATGCACTTCAAAAAAATGGAGGTTATATGTCCCACACAGAACATAAAACAAGATAGAAGTGGTATTTTCGCAGAACTGTGTTAAAACGCGTGTCGCCAGTTTAAAACAAATGACAAATATTCTTATTCCGCTCGCAACAAATATTCGAAAATGTTAGTGTTGTACACACATTTATCGACCGCTTTCCACCGTATCGAACTAAAGCAGCATTTAGCCAATTTATCTTTAATTTTATTTTTTAAGGAAACTTACTTTCTACGAAACTATACGTATTTTGTTTACGTACGTACTAAAATATTATTTAATTTATTATCCACATGAGTTACTACAAACTGACTACTGGAAACACGAGAGTTTACTAATAGGGTTGTGTTTTTCGATTTAATATTAGATTATAAATTATAGACAATTCCGTATTCCGGAGAGGAACAATGGGATTCCTTAACGGATGGTAATCAATCAATGATGATGTTATACTCGGGATGTAGAAAACGGAACTCTCCAACGGCCAACAGCTAACCACTCGCGACTACTACTATCGCTTCGCTTCTATGTGTTGTTGATAATAAACTTTATTCAAAGAGACGATATCTATATACAAGTTTTGCCCGCGACTTTTTAATGATAATACAATGTTCTAAGAAACAAAACCGTAGAATGTTAGGTATAGTGTGACGATTAAAACTATCACTGACAATTCTAAAATAAAACATTTTTTACGAAAAAACCGACTTCAAAAAAGTGAAAAATAATTAACCCAAAATAAGTTAATAAAAACGTTATATTATAAATACGCCCTTTGTGAAACTATGTCATACTTTGAGTACATTAGTAATAATTAAATTATAAATTAGATGAACTTGAATAATATAATAATAATGGTACCTATTTACGTGAATAAATAGGTACCTATTACGAGTTTATTATTTTTTTAATGTTTAGTACCTACTTTTTTGAAGTCGGTTTCTTTGTTAAATAATATTTTATTTCAGTACCAGTGTTTTCTAAATATAAAACTTTCTACGTTTATAATATTGAATGAAAACGAACTTATTATAACTTGATTATTGTTTGAGAATATTTTTTTTTCAAAATGACGACAATTTTTTTCCATTTACTATATAACAGGATTACTTCATACTATATGATTGCTATTGAGTCATGAAATAACCGTTAATTAAAACAACGAACAAGAAGCGGCCAGTTGATGTTTTTAATGTCAACATGCGACCTAATGAAAATGTCAAAATAAAGATCTTTAGAAAGTGTTCCGTTGTATTTTATTTGGCAGAAATGTGTCGCCGACGTAATAAAATTTATAAAAACGATTACATTTATGTTTTATAAATTAATAAACTACACCAATAAATGACAATAATATTTTATAAATAGATAATAACAAACACAAAAAATTATATTTATCCTGTAGATAATATACTAATGTAGATAATTACTAACTGATATATTATTATATCCGGCTGACGATCATCAGAAGGTTATTGCGTTTCACATTCTCTTTTACCTATATTTATTTGTGGGATTTTGTAATCTAAATAACTTAATAAAAGTTTCAATTTTAATACTTACAATATGGCGTGAAGTCTTGTCAAAGGTTATCAGTCATTAAGCGTATAAGATACCCGATCATTTGTTTATTTCGCTTGCTCGAAAATGTGATGTTTTTGGTTAATAAATGTAAACTCAGATTTTTAAGTTCACACTACTATACGAGTTTTCTTCAGGTCTATCTACTGAATATATAATAGTTTACTATACGAGTTCACTATTCGAGTGCTACTATATGAGTTTTCTTCAGACCTATCTACTGAACATATAATAGTTTACAATACGAGTTTACCATTCGAGTACTACTATATGAGTTTTCTTCAGGCCTATCTACTGAATATATAATAGTTTATTATACGAGTTTATTAGTCGAGTACTATTATACGAATTTTTTCAAGCCTATCTACTGAATATATAATAATGAATATATAAGAGTTTTCTTCAGGCTTACCTTATGGAATATACAATTTTTTTTTTAATTATTATACCTATCATAGTCAATAAAACGAACAAACACCCTTGATAAATTTATTTTTTGGTTTCTTTCAATTTTCCAAAATTATTTCCATCATACCAACAACATCAGCGATTCTGTTTTCTATTTTATTTTAACATTTATTTCAATGTTAAATTATAAATTTAACATCGAATGTCTCCAAAATCCTAAAATATTGCCATAAAATAAAGACCTTTGACGATTGTCAAACCACGCCGCTGAGGGACGCCATCTAGAGTCATTAAATTTAATGGAATCCCTCGATGACTTTGATAAACATAGCATCGAAATAAATAAGTTAAATCTAATTTGAATATAAAATACACCGAATAAATCAAATGATAAATATTAATATCACAGCATAAACTATTAAAATAATTCGTGATGGAAAATGCACAATAACCAAAACGATAATATAAGAAAAATTAAATTTTATCTCAACTAAATTTTATCACATTATTTTCCATTTATAAAATAGAACACTGGTTAACATCCAGTGACAGAAATAGCAGTCAGCTTTTTAGTGCCCTCTTAATTTTCTAACTGTTTGTAAATGGTTAATGCCTCTTTAAATTCAGAGTTTCTTTAAGCAACGCGTGACAATATATTGATAGGATAGAGGTTAAAATGCAGTAAGTAGTTCATGTATTCAATTTCATATCACCGTGTGATTCATCTTTTCAATTTTACACAGATATTATATAAAACACAGTATTTTCTTAAAATAGTATGTTCCAAAGATTAATATATAACTTCTCTTAATATCATGAGGATGAATAAATATTATTTACTGCTTTATGTATGGAAATATAATTATAAATATTAACTCTACGTATACCACTAATTCATATTACTGCATTTTAATTACTTGCCTGATGCAGTTTTATCATTATTTTGTTGTATACGCGGTATATGTCGATGAATACAGTCATTCAGAGCGCGAATTCAGGCAAAGTTCATAAAAAAACGATACAAGGGTTCAATTTTTTTTCTCGCGTATCACACCAAAAGATAAGAGCTATAATGAAAACAGAGTGAACCTGAAGAACATGATGGAAATGACGCTAACATTAGAATGATTGACGCTAAAATTGTCTGCATTTTAAGAGGTTTTCATTCAAAAAGCTACGACTAATTGTTTTGTTTAAAATGAAAAAGAGTAAACATACTAGAGTAACAGACTATTAGAGAACAAAGGATAGTACGCTTAAACCCGAAAACAGGCTTGTTTTTTTGAGAGTATATCTTTATTTCTGACAAAAAAAATTTAATTCTGCTCTGAATTTTAGAATATACTTAATTTGTTGTGTGTGTGTATATATATATATATATATATATATATATATATATATATATATATATATATATATATATGTATATGTTTTTTGCTGTATCATTCTATCTGATGATCTTATTAAATATTTAAAGCCTAAAGATAAGTTTGCATTTTTATTATAGAGCTCAAAATATACAATATTAATAAAGGGTTTAGTTATGATCTCGATAAATTATCAGAAGAACATGTTGTTACTATCAGGTCGATCCAATGTTTCATGTTTATTTTTTTATTAATGGTGCTGTTTAATGGTGTGTTTTAATTTGTTTGTATAATTGAGATATTAACAAAATCCTGTCAAGCAGGAATGGAACTCTCACTACGAGTGTTCCGTACACATTTAGACACTTATAAACATTTAATGATACTTAATATTCCCATTAAACTATTTACAAAATTTTAATTTCTTAGAACTAAAATACATTGTCTACTAAATATTTCACAGGCGCATATCTAAAAAAATTTTTGATATATGATATAAGTGCCAATTAACGATTATTTGATTTTTTCCTTTACTTGTACTGTAAGATCTTGCTTCTAGCCAAAGTTCATGATTCTATGTCAACGGGAACTATCCTGTAAGGTTTCATTTATTTGCGAGTGTGAAAATATGCCGTAAAATGATCATATTTTTAAGGTGCTTCTTAACTGCCTTGACTTAGAAGCTTGATTTTTTTACAACCTCACGAGACTATAGCCCTGATTATTTGATATTAATTTCAACTTAATACCTCTTCACTTTCCTGATAAAAAGGGTTTGACAAATCGACAGATGGGCAACAAAATTATTCTTTAAAGGTTCCTCTTTTACTTTTGAGATAGGGAACCCCCAAAAAACGCGTTAAATATCGTTTATACCCATCAGTTATAGGCAGCTAATAAACTACTTTATTGCTTATACGCAGCTAATAAACGACTTTATGGCTTATACGCAACTAATAAACGACAGATTATTCGCGCCCTATCAAAACTTTCCCGCTGTATAGCGATTTGGCAATGTCTGTACTAATAATTAGTGTTCCGTAAGCTCAGCCAAAAAATCTTATACTTTTATCTAATAAGAGCGTATTCGGGCTGTAACACATTTGACTACGTGTTACAGCCCGATTACTTTCTCATCATTGTATCAATCGAGATGAAATATGTTATAAGTTAATGACGCAAAATGTAACACCTATAAAGATAGATTTAAAAAACTATTTCTTCCGTTTTGAGATATTTACTTTATTAATCATCAACAAGGCAGCCTCCCTCATCCTGCTCCCTCCTTAACTTTTCATGTAAAAGTACTCAAAGATATCTGTTAATAAATACTTTAAATGACAATTATGATATATAACAAATACTGTATGCAACATTAACACTACCTGATTTTTTTATAAGAAAACCGTCTCATACAATCGTGAAATTATGTCAAGGTGAAGAATAATCACAGTCTTCCAAAACAAGGAGTTTTCAAGGAGGACTCCTTTAAAACTGCATGTTTTGTAAGATCTAATACCTATAAAACTAAGATTACAGAAGTCTACCATAGGCGTGTCTGACAGGACTTGGCTGTTTTTTGACGTTTGTTTAAATTCAATCTTTATATTAAATTCGCTTTAAGTTGTTTATACAAATTATTCTTAGTTATGAATCGGATAGTACTGGATAGTACTGTAATCCATAACAGTACTATCCAATACAGGCTATTCCGTTCTATCCCGTTCGCTAAAACATAGCAATCTTGTGCAACTGAAAGTTAATTTCTAACTTTACTTTAATAAGTTTTCATTTTACAAATGTACCAAATTAAATTTACAATTTTGTAAGGTACCGCGTTAGTACCTTACTTTGGTTACATGGTTTGATATCTCAGATTATAGAGATTATTATTTTCCTTTTTCACTCGGATACGTCTGTTAATGCATTTTCATCAAATACATAATATGAGGTTAGTTGGTTTAGTTTTATATTGTGACTGACTGACACATTTTTATTAGTGTGATTTATATATCGCTTCATTTTCATGAAAGTTTTGTTTGGTAAAATTTTACCTGGACCGCTCATTTATAATATGTAAGAAAACATGAAGATGTGAGTGTTAATTTAAAATTTGTTTAAGTGCTTTAGGTCTGTCATTGAAGACATAAAGATTTCTTGAATTTTTCAACCGAAACAAGCCACTAGTTCTGTCATTCGATTTTTATTTAAATTCTGATGTATTTGAATTATATGAATTTGAAAGAATCAATTTTCTGCCGATTGTAAAAAATGATAGAAGAAATATTAGCTTACTCTCTATAAGTCTGATTAAATTTTTTCTAATCAATGACATTAAATTAATTTTTTAAATGAAAAAGTTGCTTTGTAACTAACCTTAATTATTTAAACTCGAATAATAATTAAATATTTGTCTACTATAGCATATTTATTAAAGCCTGCTCAGTAAACTACTCTTATATTTAATTGAGGATAGAAAATAAAAAAAAAATAACAACGAAATAATAGATTCTTCACATTTTCAATACGATGGTTAACGATTTTGAACGAGTTCAGTCAAGTAGTTTAAAATATATGCCATAGAACACACCTTCGCACATACATTTTTTTCAAAACTCACTTCATAGTCCAGAGAAATCAAAATATTAAAAAACATATGCGATAACTAGTAATAAATTTCAAAACTAATTCAATTTATTTTTGAAAAACCGAAAGTATTTAATCTACATAACCGATTTATACATTAAGTTAGCCTTCATTAACCAGTCTTCCCTTCATTTCCGCCTGCACGACCATCGCTGTCCATTCGATCGTTACTCTCAAAGAAAAAAATATAAATTGCGATTAACGCCCGTATGCACCACACATGTTCAGGACTTTCAGTCAGATTTAATGACGGTTAAAAACATATTTTGTATGGACACTTTAGGGAGTAGACGATCGGTAAATTTGACTTTATTTCCGACTCGACTGGCAGTTAGTGAGAAACAGAAATACGTTTTTAACTGTCAGTAAGTAAGTTACTGACCGTCTTAACCGTGTGTGGTGCATATAGGCGTAAGAGGTAAAAGGTGATGTTGGCTAACAGTCCTCTACAGTAACTGTACTAGGTACGATTCTGATATTATCAAACTGTCGTTTTACACAACATCTTAGCTCCGGTAGATCAGTAAATTAGTGAAATTATTGAACTGGTCCATTTAACATACGTGCAATATGACAAGTTGCATGGGCGGTGCGAAAATGCGCGTGCGAAGTTATCATGTGGGTTAGTGGATTTAATAACTTGTCCGCTACTACCTAGAGCTACAGACATAGGTACAAATAGATGAAATGATTCAAAGAGTATATCGCCGCGCAGAATTGTTGCGAATAGTTTATTTTGTATTTGTCAAGTAATGTTGCAGTTTTGGCAAAAAATAAAAGGGAATAAAAAGAAATTGAAGATTCTACATTTTCATAATAATTAGTTTGACAAGTACATTAATTATTTTCACAAATAGTTGTTTGCATTATTTTTTATTCAAAACTAGCAATTCTGGGTGGTTTTTCCCTCCAGGGTGTATCCTAAACAATTTTACCTACTTCATAAAGTATATATGTGCATATATGTATATATATATATATATATATATATATATATATAATTAATAAATCATTTATTCTCTATTCCGTACAAATCGATTATTCAATTATATTGGTGACAAATAACACGTTTTTTAATCGTCACTACTTTTTCGCGATTCCTGGATTTCTGTGGAAACTTCTTGAACATATGTGGTAGGAAATATAAAGACCACGGCGTCTTCCAGCGAATAAGGAACAAACAGAATATGGAAAAGAACTTGGAGTGATATGTTTCATGAATTTCATATGAAGCGAAGTAAAACGCTGTAAGTTTGCGACGATGGATGAAGACGTACACTCCTACAACACAGCCAAGCGTTGATTCCAAAGAGTCGAAGTATAAAATGTTGTATGAAAATTCATTCTTCATCTAGGACGAACTCTTAGATTGAAAAGAAAAATTAAATTTATTAAAAAAAGATCCAGAATTAAATTAACGTTATGCGGCATAATTTTTCCCATTCTCTCTTAGTGGGATAGAAAAATAAATACTTGCTCTGGCGGAAAAGTGAAAATATTATTTGTAGCTACAACATAAGTTAAGACTTAAAAAACTGAGTTTCCAATTTATTATTTGCGCACCTAATATTACTTGTACCTATAGTGTAATTTTTTAATATAATTTTACTAGTAACAGGATATGTTAAAATTATTTTTGTAAAAAAATGTTTATGTAAAAACGAGTTAAAGCCTGTTCATTATCGGTAGAAAATTATTTTCATAATTCTACGTAAATAGAATGTATTCGTATCTTTATTTGCTTAAAGTATTTCGTACACGTATAAGCACGCTGACCTTTGACAGTGTTTGCTCCGAATCTTACCTCCTTTAAAGCACAGATAGTTGGTTCCTACTACTACATAACACTATAATATAGTATACTACTGCGTAACAGTATACTAATACGTAACGGCTACGTAACAGTAAAATTCCAAAAGATTCTGATTATTCAGTTTATTTACAAAAACACCTTAAATTCTGTAACCACTGAAATTACTAAAAGTACTAAAAACTATTTTGATATCTGATTATCACAGGTGCTTAAATACCAAAATAGCTTTTAAAAGTTAATATAAAGCTATTACTTTTTATAAAAACGTAATTGTTTAATATTAATAATTATGCTACAAATTACTACTAACAAATTAATAAATATAAATTAATTATCTAGTAGTATTTATATAGAAATCAACATTATATATATATATATATATATATATATATATATATATATATATTTATGTGTGTGTGTGTATATATAAGAAGATATACCTAATTTGATTGACCTGTTTTAATTCTATGAACATAATCTCAGTATAGTCTATATACAGTAGCCTTATATGTGGGAAAGTTTCACACAGCAAGTATTTTTCGTTAGAGAAGTTTAGTTAGAGAATCATTAGAAATTTGTTTCCGCGTATAGGTTTTTAAGATGAAAAGGAATGATTATGAAAATTTGGAATGGATGAAAATTTTAAAAACAGAATCTACCTCATTATTTTTTTACTTTAAACCCCCGTTTATGAAATACCAAGTTTCGAACTAATAAAAAATATCAGCCAAGTGCATGCCAGAATACACCTTTTTTGTATTTTTTATTGTTTCGCCAATGATGGTTATATTCTACACAGCTACTCCATTTTCAATTTTCTTCACGTCTAATCTCACGTCTAGCCATTTTTTGATATATATACTCTATATAGTCTGTGATTAGATTTTAAAAAAGAAGGAATATTTCTACTCCGATTTAATATTAATACTACTAGTATTTTCTGCGATTATTCTCTTTTTCATGAATACTATAGATGTTACTGTTTGTATGGTCATTTGCTCCTCAATCGCACCTCGGCCATGGGACGTATCTTCACGAATTTCTTTACGTGTATCGGTGGCTTATATTATATAGGTATACAGCAGCCGTCTACGCATAATTATCAAAACTTTTCTACTACACAATATTTTAACTTAAATACCATACGTGCCCATTTCTGTCAATCTGTATCGGCATATTTGAAAGCTCTCCGAATGTTACGCAAAGCTTCCAAGCTTTTAATGAGTCAAGCAAAAGGTGCAACATACAAATCGCCGTAACATATTGGATCAACTTTTCCCTTCCCCGGCAGGGAACCCTGAGAAGGTAACTAATGTTAGCACAACACACGCCCATAATTCATATATGTTATTATCCACTTAGACACGGTCTAGTATCATTGGCCGCACCTGAATTTTGCAATGTACTAATAAACAGTTCAGCTCTCTCTACTGCCAGTTCCGACATCAATGAGATGTCATGTCGAGTGTACCCATTCATAACTACGATATTTTACGACATGTCACAGTGTACTAGATAAGTACTTATTCTTTTCAGATTTCTTGTATTAGACAGAGTCTCAATAGCTCACTTATTAAACTATAATAGGAATAACCATATTAGAAGTCGTGATCAAGTAGTCACGTATTTGATCGATTTCAATTCAACATTGAAATCAGATAAATAAATACAACCGCCTACACTTCCTAATAAAAGGTTCATCTGTCTATACGAAATAGTTCTAACCTTCAAATACCTCCATTCCATTTTGTATCCCTGAGAAAATTACACAACGTAAAATGTAAATGAGACACATCATCTGGTTAGGATATAAAGAGTCTCGCCACTGCTTTTGGAAAAAAATTGTACTATCCGATTTCCAATAATAATTCACTTTGATAGTTCCAGATGCCTCCGAACAAAGTGTGATACTTAAAATATGGTATGCCTATTTCCATTTAAATCCTATTTATTAAATATTTTATATTATGAATAACCCAATAGTTAGTTATTCTTGCATGTTTTTCAAGGTACCCGACCTTAAAAAACCGAAATTGAAACTTACTATGGATAACTCACGAATTATCATCATATTTGATTTATCCTTATATGATAGCGGTACCTTAAAAACTCGAAATTGGAAGTAACTATGGATAACTCAAGAATTATCATCATAGCTGATTTATCATTATATGATATTTGTACATTTGTATATATAGAATTTACAATTTTTATTTTTCTCCCGTGTGAAAACTTGAAAACGTCAAAATGAAATGTAAAAAATAAATTCCGTCGTGTTGATTTTTTCCAGTTTTCAAAGGAAAAATGTACCTTTAAAAAAGTCACTGTAGTAAAATCTAGATAATTTCTTATAATTTTAAAAACTGCCTTAGGATATGGTGACAGTTCGGACCTAAAATCGTAGTGATGATACATCTTTTGAAATTAACATCAAATCACTAAGTCACTAAAACTGTGAAATCTCTGCCATAATCGCAATTTTAACAAAAGTAAATGTGTTGCTTTTAAAAAAAACATTAATACAACTCAGACTTACCTAAATTATTCGAAAATTAATTTTTATTAGTCTTAACATACACAAAATCTGTTTTGGTAGAATTATTCTCATAGACAGAGCACTTTTATGTTGGGCACGTATCAGAAAGGGAGCGACACACCTTTTTCATGTGACTTAGTCGAATAGTTTTCAAACAAAAGTGATTTATGTGACTGGAGTAAAGATTTTTCATAAAGTTCAAAAAATCATAACTTCTGAGTTATTTATTTTCATGGAAGTTATGTTTTTTTTTTCTAAGATATCAAGATGTTCTCTACATAAAAATTTTTTTGGACTACCATAAATGTCCATCATAAAATTCATCTATTAAAATATAATACGTGGACGAAAATAAAACCTCTGATCGCTTATAGGACAATGCAAAAATTTAGACTTAGAATAATTAAGTTAGATTTAATGAAAAATAATTTAAAATGTATAGACCTGCGATTGAATCAAGTTGTCAAAACTAATTTATCGTAACTAATTTATTTAGATTAGACAAGGGATTTCTTTTAGTTTAATTTGTCTAATGAATAATGTATTTTTCTTCATATTTTGTAGTAGTGAAAAAAATCTCTTCTTTTAAAATTTTATCCATACTTATACGAAGCACGAACGCTAGCTACCAATTTCCTTCTAATGGAAAAGTCAAAGGGACTTTCATGGTTGGCAGTGAAAGTAATAAAAAGTATCACTTCACTATACGAAATACGAATAATTCTTCTGTCAGTTCTTTTTCTTATTATTATGTATAAATAGAACGACCGCGAGCGCAACAGACGATTATCTTTTCATCTCCCCGCTAACTTCACCTCCCCTCTAAGCAGCCAACTCGGTACCCATATAATTATTATCGATCTCTAGTAACCCCATGATGGTCCAACAACACGGTTGTACCTCTATGTCTGCCTTTCAGTATCCAGCTGATAACTTTGTTACAACTTTAAATAGTTGTTTTAAAGAGGTCGTACTTACAATTTAATTTGAATTAAATATTCAAAATTGACGAGTATGATTTAAATAGTCTGTATATGTTTAGTGATAATATGCTTGTCCAATAATGTCTAGTAATATAATGAAAGTAAAATGTATATGTTTTTTTCTTTATTTCCTTTTATCAGTAATATATATATATCCTATATTAAAAGATAGGCTGTATATAATTACGATATCATTTCCAGGAGCAGAGCAATAAACGTAAATGCAATGCCATTAATCTAATTTTAGAAAGTAGTGGAACGTGTTCCATTTAAATGATAAATTCATGAGTTAATTAATGCATAGCGCTTTAGCCCAGACTGCCATCGCGTAACTCGCATAGCACCCGCAATGCATCAAAACAAACGTTAAAATCGAGGTCTGGCAAATTACGTTCAAAATAACATTTAAATCGTAATGAGATAACTAGCCTATTTGAAATTTATAAATATTTCTTCGAAAAAAAAGCTCTTATAATATTCCATATACTGCGCTGTGTAGAAGCGGCAGTAAAAAACTAGGTTTAATACCTTTATTATTTTTTCTGTTTTTTATTTTTTATTTTCCTGCGATTTAAAGCGAGAATCTCACCTGTTTTCACTCAAAAAATTGAAGTTTAATTTTTTTTAAATATTTCCAAACTAAAATCCTAAATACATAAGTTTTTACGTGACATTTTCTCCAGAATTTTCTTTTCTTTGCTTGATAAGTAGTAAGACGAAATTTGAGATTTTTTTATACTAATTCAGTTAGAATTCAATATACATAAAACACGCATGTGATAAAATCATAAAAGGTATTTTTACAAAATGTGTTCGAAAACGAAGCGTTCATATTAAAACATTGGAAACTAGGGTAAATTTCATCGGGGAGAAATCCTAAACAAAACTTATCCACCCAGTCTTTACTGGTCCAAAAAGCTAGGGTTTTTGAAAATGTTTTCTATATCGGAAGATTATCTACAGTTCCATAACTATTTTAGTAATTAATAAAATTTAAACGCCAAAAGAAAGCTGATAAAATCCTTTTTAAAAAGAAAACTAATAAAATTACAAACGAAGATAAAACTTTTCATAAAGAACTCATAAATTCCTAAAACTTCAATAAAGTTAATATCGATTTATTTTTTTCTTGATTGCTTTAAAACTATACCTATTAAAAACGGTCAGAACTACTTTAAAATACTTATCTTTTAAAACAATATTTATTCATAATTTATTAGTTGTAACATTATACAATTATTCAATTCCAGACATCTCCAGAGACCAAGTTTTATTAGCGTCCTGAATTCGGTATTTGACTAAATTTTTTTTATTTCATTAATCGTAATTTCAAGGTACAAGCTGATGAAGAGTGAAAAATTGTTTAATAATCTTAAAAATTGACAGAGTTATAAAAGTTTAATTTTAACCGTTAAAGAAGGACGGCAATACTGTGTTGTGAGGTCATTTTTAATATTGCACGGTATATTCTACGAGAAGAAAAGAGACAGGGATATACCCAACTCTATCCGCACCTTCAAATTTAGAAGCCTACAACTAGCTATTTTTCAACCAATTTTTAAATTTTTTCAAGACTGGTTTTTAATCAACTTATATTTCACAATATTGTACGAAAAATATCAAAATTTAGAATGAGTCAACTACCGGATTACAAGTAATTTTAAAGGTGTTTAAGTAGTTTAATAGAATTAATATATAGAAATAACATAAAATATATTAAAGCTATTATTTAATGCTCTCAACCTTTATTGTTGCCAAATTAATTATTTAAATTTAAGCTACAGCTCGAAAACCTGTTTTTCGAGTAAGCTCTTTTTCTTGTTTCAGCTTTAATTCCGCATAATTCCAGCTCTTCTCTCGTGTTCATTGAGGTATTATAGCTTTTTAGGCATTTAACTTCTTTTACTATTAAAATACAAACTATTTGTTGTATTTAAAAACAAACTATTTATTCTTTCTAAAATTAATTTTCACTTGCAGGAAAAATAAATATTTTCAACCCATTTGTACGGGAATCCAGAAGCAAAAATATAATTTTAAATATAATTAGAAGATAACAAGAAAGTACGTTTTATATGTTAATTTCAAGCCTCTATCCTATTTCGTTTAGAAATTAATAGCCTCTGGCAGACAGACAGTCACTATCATAGAATTCCCTGATAGAATTCGGATCCTTTGAATATGGAACTCTAAACCATTGACTTAAAAACCTATACGCGTTTATAATAATAAGTAAAACAAAATTCAGAACTTTAATCAGGGACAGGTTCCCCGTCAGAGTTATCGAAACCTTAAACCCAGTCATAAGGATTTAACGATCCTATCTTACAGCGTAAGGATGGCAAAATTCTGATGTGATTGAAATTCTCTTTACACAGTATCCACTTTTCGGTACCACAAAATTGTTGTTCTTGAACTCAGACTCTATAATCATTAGAACGAGCTTTTTTATTTAATATTTTCTAGTATATAAATTTTTTTTTCCCATTAAAAGTATTTTATTATCGTGTTGTAACCTTTAGAATATTTTGTGTCAACGAAAAATTACTCGTTGCAACCATAGATAGTAGATATTAATAACAAAAAAATGATGAAAAAAGTAAAATATTCGATCTCGAAGAAGTCGATTTTCAAAATACAAGAGCTTTGTAATATTTAATTAAACTGTGTTATAATATTTTAAAAATTCTAGAAAAGGAAAAATTCATAATTTCTCGTCATTTGGAGATATCGGATAATTACTCTCAACCTTAATCACTTGAATTTTTTCATTAATTAAAACAACTGTTACGGTCGTTCCTTTCCTCCGTTTCATTCGATTTTACTCATTATGAGATATTTCAAACTGTCTCGTACGTACCTCAGCAAACTGCATTAAAATCAAACTTTAAATCGGCAAATCTAAAAAGCATGACAACGATCTTAAACATATCAGTCGGTAATTGTAAACGATCTTAAACATATCACGTTAGCGCACCTTAATGACTGCATTCCGCGAACATACTAACCAATAACATTCCCGAACGCAGTCTTCGCTCACGGATCTGAATTTAATCAATACTTTTCGTTATTTTATATCTTGCGAGACAAATCGAGTTCAGATAATTATGTCAAAAGCAAATATCAAACACAGCCTAAGAACGAGTAACGTTTTCGAAACGGCATTTTGTCAAGGTAGGCGGTGAGCGTATCACCTCGCCGTCGAGCCTCTCATTATCAAAACAGCTATCTGGCAGGAAACGTTACGTTTTCAGGTATGCTACAGATAAATGAATGGAAGATTTTAAAATATTGCGTCATTTTATAACGCTTAACTTTTTAATAACATTCCCTCGAATTTTATATCTGTCGAATTGCCAGCCTATTATAGCGGTGCTAATATACTTCAAGATAGCAATTTCTAGAAGTATATTATATATATTAGGGTGTCCCTTATATTACCAATTTTTTTTTCTTTTGAATATTGTAACGCATACCCTCTAATTCTTTTTATAGTACTAAAGGCTACCTTCGTGCAAAATTTCATCGTCATATGACAATGGCAACCCGTGCCGACAAGGCATCATTGTTTTTCTAAACAATGGTTTTAGAAGACTTAGTTGCATGTAAGCTATATTATGATCAAAATACATATTTTATAATAAAAAACAGTGGAAGATTAATTTAGGTTATGTATTTATTTATAAAATTGAAAAAGATATATAATTCAGGATTCAGGATACCTTTTTTTTAAAGTATCTTTCTTGCAATCTGGGTACAACTTTCTGTGTTCTTGTACACAACGTAACAAGAACTGGTTTTGTTCTTCTGCAGCAGTAATTATTCCATGAAAATCTTGCATGAGCTTCACGCCTCTCTCTGCTGTGTCATTGACTGCCTTCAAGTGCATAACTTTTTTTTTAGCTTCCTGAAAGGAAAGGATTTGTAGGAATGTCCCATGTAGTCCATGTTCCATGAAGAGACGTCTTCTTGGAGAAAAGCGTCATCAATTTTTAACCGCGATAATAAATTTATGCTTTTGATGGTCACGAAATCACTCAAACGTTTTCCTGAAACAATAAAAGAAATATATTAACAAAATTATCACATTTTCTAATGATAATGTGATAATTTTGTTAATATATTACAACTCACCGTACAAAGAAGCAGATATTTCTTCCTTCGATGGAATATATCTCTTCCCAAAATCATACAAACTTTCCCTTTCTAAATTCGATACGATATCAGCTTTGGTTTGTGTATCAACTTCATCATCAAATAATGAAAATAAAACTATTTCTTCTGATAAATACCACAAGTGTTGTCTGAACTTGGTCAGAGCTGCTTTAGAAATCACTTGGTCGACTGTTTCGTAGTTTTTCAATGTTTTTAAGAAACATAAATCTTGATTCGGGGCTTTTACCGCCAAATTGCACTCAAGCCAGGGCTTTACATAAGCCATTGCAATTAATAACCAAACATCTTGCAGTGCTCGTTTGTCCTTAGCACTCATTTTAAACTGTGATTGCAGCAAGCATATCTTTAAAGAGTAAATATCTCTTGCCATCCATCTTGCTTGATGCATGGCGCCAGGTGGTTTGATTTTAAATTTCTTTTCATTATCTCCCCCCAAAAACACTATACACAGTTCAATCAACTCCCGATAATCGTCACGTATAATACATTTCAGTAGTTCTTTTTTATAATAATTAATAAGTTCGTTAATCATCGTTTCACAAAAATATTTCTTTACGAAATCAGTACATGTTTCGGTAGCAGTTGCGTTAACGTTGTTCCAATTGTCTCTAATTTTTTTAAATAACGGGATATCGGGACTGCTAGTAACTTGATGGATCTTTGATTCAAACACACATTTCAGTACTAGTTCATACATATGATGGCGGCAAGCAAAAAGTAACAATTCCCTTTCTAATTTTTGCTCTAAGAGCACACAAGCCCCATTTAAGGGGCCTGTATTAGAAGCCGTTGTGTCGCAGCACATAATCTGTACCTTGTAATTGAGATCCCAATCAGAAAGGGCATTTAAAACAGGTTCAGCTTGATCTTTGCCAGTAGAACTATCGAGTTTTGGCACTTTTTATTTTGGTTCTTTGTAGAGCATCGGCATGCGCGATATCAAATAAATTATCTAAATCTTTTTGGAACTTCTCCTCGCGGTGCTTATAAACGTCCTGTGTTTTTTTATAGTTTTTTTATAGCTCTCTCTAAACATGGTAAAGATCCACAAGTTTTTTCACACAATTAGGTACAGCTCTGGTAGGTATTCTAGCTTTTTTCCAAAATATGATGCACTCACGAATCACAAGATTTGCACTTTCATTAACAGTCAATTTTACCTCGCGAATATTAAAAAACAGAACTGAGAGAATTTGACGATTAGACGGCAACTTTGCACCCGTTATTTGGTGATTTATCTCACCAACCAAGAAAATATTTTTCTTATTACTTCTAAGTTCCACTGACATCTTGAAAATAAACTATTATGCACGTTAATTAAGCGATACCCCGGTGAAAACTCGGAAACAAATGACTACAAGAGCGAGTACGCGCCGGTCATCCGCGTTACTTGTATGAACATGTTTCGCGCTCAACTCGGCACGGGTTGCGGTGCTTCAAATAAGATAAATATTTATTTTCGAGTGTTTTATGGTCAAATGAAAAAAATTAGAAGGTATGCGTTACAAAATAAAAACTTTGAAAAATAAGGGACACCCTAATATATATATATATATATATATATATATATATATATATATATATATATATATATATATATATATTATATATATATATATATATATATATATATATATTATATATAACTAAAGCAAAGAATAGCCGTAGCACATTTGCAAGAATGTGTAAGGGAACGCAAGTAACCATTTGCGTATTATTTTAGAATTTGGCATTGCTTTTCCATACTTAAAACCTACAACTTATTAGTTTTTAATGTGCAAATAAATAATAAAATTCTAGAAATGAATCGATATCATTTTCAAAGATCTTCAAAAAGTGATGTTTCTAGACTTATAGGTATTTTAAACCATTGCGATTACATGCGAAACAATGCGATTTTTATAATCGAGATCGAGAAAAATGCAAAAATGATTACAAAAATTCACAGTAATTTCTTTATAACCGGCTTTTTTGCTCAAATATACGTGCTTCTTTTTAGAATACTATAATGATGCAAATAACTTACAATATAGTTATTTTCATTCGTATTTCATCATCTACAGAAACTGTTAAAAGTTTTAGGGGTATGTGTATGAAATTTTGCAAAATGCTTCAGACGAGGATAATTTAAAAGTGAAAAAAATGTATATGTACTATGTAACTTTCCATACACTAAACTGTGGCAAATTTTTGTCACGCTTCTAAGTTGAGAGTGAAAAAATTCTCCGAAAAATTAAATTAAGGCTCCATTTACCATCCTTTTTATTTAACAAACCCCAAACTTTCTCCATATTTCTCAAGACTTAAAGTAAACGTTATTAAATTGGGACGTTATTTAAATATTGAAACATACTTAACGTTCGTAACATCTTTGTATTCAATGGTTTGGAACTTCGTAAAAACTTTAATCATAATGGCGGACATAAAAATTAAGAAAACATGAAAAAATACAAATGTACGTGAAGAGCTAGGAAATACTAATTTTCTGTCATATAATAACACGAAGAAACTATTAGATTAATGTGGGATGAAGTAAACGAACGTAGATTTAGTCTAAGAAAACTAAGATAACCATAGACCCAGGACAATGTGGACATATGAAAAAATCAGCAAAAACGCATGGGTCGGTGGGCACAAACAGAAAAAAAATTTAAGATGATTTAGAAAAGTGTAATATATTGGCGATAATCATACTTTGGAATACAGACATAAACTGACTCTTTAAATAATTTACTGACTCTTTAAGATTTTTAAATAATTCACATAAAACATCCTAGATCAGATTGCTCTTCGAGTTATAGAATTGATAGTGGCATATTAAAGCGAAATAAGATATAACAGAACTATTTTCAAGAATTCATAATCAAATGTGCTCGTTCGAATCAAAGTTATTAACAATTCTAATGTAATGTTATTACTGACTCTGTAAGATTTTCAAATAATTCGCATAGTAATATCCTAGATCAGACTGCTTGTCGAGTTATAGAGTTGATAATCGCATATTAACATTTGATATCTTTTCCACTAATCTATGTACTTAATTAACTTAAGGATTATGTATTATTAATAACCAACAGATTAATTTAACAGCCAGTGATGTAAAATAAGAATATTTAATGTAGCCTTATACGCTCACCGTAGATCAATGGCGGTTAAGTGAACTTGTGTGGCGCCCTAAATACTAAAGAAAAAAAATTTAAATGATTTCTATAAATACATGTAATTTCCTTAAGTTTTTCACACTAAGTTTCATCCATACAAATAACGCCTTTAGTCTATTAAGAGCGAATTCAGAAATTAAGAGTACCATTTTAATAAAATAAAATTTGCAGAAATTGCTAAGTTAATGACCTTGCAAGGAGCATTTTTAAAATATACATTGAAAATGAAGAAAATATGTAACTAAATATTATTTATTGAATATATTTGGCGTTAATTTTGTAGAAATTCATTATTCTAGGTCGCGGTAAAGAATTGAAATAAAGTAGAAATAATACTACATCACGTGGTTTCATTTAATTTTAAATATTACTTACTAAGTTTTAACTTTTAATTACTTATACTTTTAAATACCAGGCTTATTTTTTCAAGCTGCCTTTATCAATAATATTTTCTTTTACTTAAAGACTTTTAAATAAAGAAAATAAAAAAGAAAAAACTATATTTGTTTTTCACGGACGTCAAAACATTGACAGATAACTACGCAAAAATTACAGTTTTAAAATTTTTAAAAATATCCTTCAGTTCCCTGAGTTTTTATCCATACTAAAATAATAAAAGTGAAACCTTCTCTGTTTATTTGTCTTTCATTCACGTTTAAACAGCTCAACGGATTTCAATGAAATTTTACATAATATATATCATAGATTAAAATATGGACTGAATATCGCTATAACTTATAGAAACCTAGCTAGCATGAATTAAATACTATTAATTTAATTTTTAAAAGTACTGGAATATGTTTGATTTAAAATACCAAATTCATGGGTTAATTATATAACGCATTTTAGCCAGACTACCGTGGCATAATTCGCGAGGTGCGCCGGTTTGCGCCACAACAACTGTTAAAAATCAGTTCCGGCAAATTAGATGCAAAATAACCTACCTCGTAACCTTACCTCGTAACTACACAACTAGCCTAATTGAAATCTTTACCTACTTTTTGAAAAAAAAATTTGCATTTTCTTAACACTATGCGGGCGAAGCCGCTAGTAAAAACTAGTAAGTCATATAAAATAGCACATAATAAAATTGTAAAAGAATTTAATTCTGTGCATGGAAAATATTTTAAAAGGACTGTTTGATTTACCGTATAGAATGATAATAGAAACCAGAAACCAGTTTTTAGAATTTTCGCCTGTCTGTCTGTGTGTTAACTTGTTCCTCAATCACACGAAATCTACTATATGAATTTTGATGAAATTTTGGTACGGTAAGAGCCCTTTTTTTCTTTAGTACCCTCGAGCAACATATTAGATATTTTTTTTATTTGGATATTATAGATACTGACTTGGTGAATATTACGATATTGGTACTGTCAACGCCATCTATTAGCGCTTTCAGTAAACTTTGGTAGATAACTGAGAAAAAAATTAAAGAAAAACACAAAAAAATTCCTAATACTTTTCTTACACCGAATTACGTGCGAACGAAGTCGCTTCGGCACAGCTAATATTATATAAAAAGAAGGGCGACCAGTGAGCATCATTGTAAACAGCAGGATGTAATACTTTCAGCGCATACTAATATTTATATACTACGAAATCTATAAAATACATAAAAATATAATTTATTGGCAATTACGTACGTACATAGTAGTTGTATGAAACAAGTCCTAAGCAACTTGTACTTATCTTACATAAGTAAATAGAATAAAATTGTAGTTAATAAATCTGTTAACATAAATAGAATTTTCACAATAAGCGTTTCGTACCTACATATTAATATAATTTTTCAGGATGTAAATATATTGCCTAGTAAATACTTAACAGGCGCAATACAAATAACTTTATTGCCTATATTTCTTTAATTGATCAATTCAAGTTAACCAAAATATTTTCTATTGTAGCGTTTACTAAATGCCCTTATCTTGATTTTTTCCTGATTTTTTACATAGTTAAAAAGTTCCTTAGAAACCAATTCAAGTCCAAGTTTATTTCAATTAAGACTAAGTTAGGCATGTATAAAACTTTAATCAGGCCTATACTTCCTCAATAAAGCCGAGGGAGAAAAACTACTCATTTTCTCATTCACTTTATTCATTTCTGTGATTATTTTTCCATAAATCATCTTAAATATCAATTTAGATTTTTTAATGAATTATCAATCGAAAAAAGCATGTATTGTCTGTAGTATAATATTGTGAATATTAATGCTATATTTTAATACATAAATTTTTGTAAATTTTTGATTCAAAGAAAATTGTACTTTAGTTTAAATATATTTTTGATATTTTAACACTCAAAAACATTACATTTACATTTAAGCACATAGTAACATTATAAAAAATGGCCGCAACTCCTATTTAACAAAAAAACATATTGTAACTTTTTTTCAGCGTTATATTGTATAATCGCATTTTATTGCTCAGGGTTAAAATTCAAATCATAAACATTATTACTTACACCAAAGTCTGAAATTAGTCATTACATCACTTTATAAATATAAGCGGAGCAAAAGTATTCACCAATGCCAATCCAAAAATATAAATCTACATATATATTTATATAGTTATGTACGTATACACCAACATGTATATCCGCCTAAAAGGTGACCAAGAAAGAGAAAACAGTCCTTTTCTTTTAATCTCTTATGAGATAACGGAGTTGGAATAAGGATATTTAGATTATATAACCCGTTAATAAATAGCCATGATGTAATAGAAGAACGATTTGAATCTAAAATGTTAGTTATTCTTGAAATAAATATTGTATAATATAACCACTCGACATGAGTTATGATTGTGTGGAATAATACGTTATCCAGATCACAAAAAGCGGTTTTGTGTATCTAATTTTTCAGTAAAACGAAGCTAAATTTAAATTAATTAATCGTGTCCATCAAAGCCATGGTGGGAAAAAACGGCCTTGTTGCCACTAATGCTATCCATATAGTGTTCGCTAATGAAATTTATGTCCTACGGCTTATTCCTTATAGACCACACGTGAACCATAAAAACAGAGACAGTGTAGACAGACATAGTTTATTTCAGACAGGACACAATTCGGCTTATTCCTTATAGACCACACGCGAACCATAAAAGTTGGTGAGACAGTGTAGACAGACATACATTATTTAAGACAGGACACAATTCAGCTTATTCCTTATAGGCCACACGCGAACCATAATAACTGGTTAAACCTTATACGCTAGAGGTAAAAAGAAAATATTGTTTTTCAGACGAAGTAACCGAAGCGGATATAAAACGAGCTTGAACACTGCCGAGGCGGATGTAAAATGACCCAATGTGACCTCATACTGGATTGAATTAATAACACGCATAAGCTTCGTACGCCCTTGGATTTGGACATGTTCAAATTTCGCCCACTCACACAGTGAGTCAGTAAAGGTATGCGCAATCGGCGTTCTCCAACCGCTCGCTACCTCTCTGCGGATAAGGATCAGACTTACTTACGTGCACTTAATCTCATTTCTTACTTCTTTTGTTCTGAACAGAACCAGCATCTACGTAATCAATACATCTCAAGATATAGATTTCTCCCCGGGCACTTATTGCAGTTTGGCGTTTGAAGACTGTTGAGTCACTTTGACACATATATAAATCATTTCAATACCGAGATTGTGAATCTCACTATCGAACTATCTATGTCTGGCGGCACAAGTTTCAAGTAAGTCGGCGCAAGGTCGATCGAGAGTAGATGCGAGAACTTTTTCAATCGTGACTTGGAATCGAATTGTGTCCTGTCTTAAATAATGTATGTCTGTCTACACTGTCTCACCATCTCCCACTTAAGTGGGGAAGGACCTTCGATTGTCACGTCTCGCACATAGATACTTTGTTCATGAGGCATACCATTGATTTTAAATAGATAGAACATCTAAGTAAACCTTTTACAAAACCAGTAAAGTACTTTCTATCAGTAGATCTGTCTTTCCATCTTTTTCGAAAGTTATCGTAATATGCTTCTGGTTGATTCTGGTTCTCGTTTGCACTGTATTTATTCAATGTATACTCTTATACCGTAATACAGAAGATCATGGATGGATTCCTTATACTTTAGCTATTTCCTATAGTTTTGCCTATTCGTCTATACGTCTTTGTCATAGCATCATAGCCCTTTCAGTTTAGACCGTAACACAAATTTAGAGGAAAACTTAGTTAAATTATACGGATCCATCGAATTATTTTTAGATTCTTGATAAACAAAATATATTTTTTTCTATTTTAAATTACTTCCCTTCGCATTAAAGTTGGGAAAAAAATTGTTTGAATACGGATCAATTGAAATGATATTTTTATACAGCCTCTTCTTCGCAAGTTAGGAGTTTCTAAAGTATTTTACAGTATGTTTCCCCTTCCGTTAATTTTACGACAAAAATCTAAAAAAACAGGGTGACAGCATTGTGGTAATGCAAGGATATTACGGTCAACTTGTATTAATAAATTAAAGTGGGCAACCAATAACTTTTGTTATTCATGTTAAAAAGTAAAAAACAATAATGATACTTGTAAATAGTTCAATAGAAATACTCTATACCCTAAAATGTTTAAATTGATATATGTACCTGATTCGGTACTAAATCCTCATAGTGTGAGTAATATTTGAACTTAACAGAATTGAGTGTTATTGAGTATTATTTCAAAAACATTCTAAACATTAAATAGGTTTCCAAATTTGAAAAGAAAAAATATCATACCCCTTGTGCATACCTTCGCCTGGTAGACCCACATTGATTTTTCTTCGAAATCGTGCAACGTAGAAATTTATTTACCCATTGTAATTTGATATTGAACCAAATACTTTACAATAGTAAGAAGGTAAAAAACTTGGTCTGAGAATTTTGAACAGAGCAAGTTCGGTATAAAAATAATGATTTCTTTCATTACTGCAAGAAATAAAGGGAAAGGGTGAGTTTTAAAAGTTTCAGAGTTATTTTTTCCAGAATTGTTTATTTTTCTTTAGACCGCAACGCAAATTTAGAGGAAAACTTAGATGAGATTATTTTTCTTTAGAAACATGACATAATTCTAGAAACACTGGAGAAAATGTTTTTTAAAAACTAAATCACAAAAAAATACTAGAAAATAATAGAAACAATAGTGTTAGCACTAAACCTTATAGTTTTTCAGAAATTTACAATAATTTTCACCTTGAAAATATTTACATTTCTAAAAATAAAATTAATATTTGTAAATTGTTTATTAGAAATACTATGCACCGTTAAATGTTTATAGGTATAATATAGGATATTCAGATTATATAACCCGTTAATAAATAGCCATGATGTAAAAGAAGAACGATTTGAATCTAAAATGTTAGTTATTCTTGAAATAAATATTGTATAATATAACCACTCGACATGAGTTATGATTGCGTGGAATAATACGTTATCCAGATCACAAAAACCGGTTTTGTGTATCTAATTTTTCAGTAAAACGAAGCTAAATTTAAATTAATTAATCGTGTCCATCAAAGCCATGGTGGGAAAAAATGGCCTTGTTGCCTTGTTGTTTATTTAGGGCATATTCGTAGTGTAAGTTCTACCTTTACTTAAGAGGTCTTTTTCAAATATACCTAATATTCAATGTATGACACATATTTGTCAGCTATCTCATATCATCTTCAATGAAATGGGTAAAACTGAACGGACATTTTTATGACTTTTAATTTAAATATGTTTATATGTGGACGTACATAGGTAAGCATATCTACATATGAACCTTAAGTACCAAAAATCACAAATTTAAGATACTCACGCCTATTTGTAGTATTTTAACACAGATGATATGAGGTACCTGACAAATGTGTGTCGTACATTGAATATTATGTCTATTATATATATATATATATATATATATATATATATATATATATATATGTAAATATATGTATTGTTGAACTATTCTTGGACGCGTAAACTAGAGGATCTGCCGATTACCGTGCTAATGATATCTGGATCCAAATCAATATAACAGCTAGAATCTAGGACTTTGGCTCATGAAGAGACATGAACCCAGCTGCTGTGTATGCCTTGCATATGCAGACTATTGTTAAGTTGATATAGCACGTTGGCTTCTGTGAAAATCAATTTTTTTTTTCACAAGGGTTAAGCATCCTACAGTGGAGGCACACGGTAACCTAGAAGCAGTAAGATGTAATGCGGCGAACGCCTCATTCAACTTTGAATATCTGTTTTATGTCACCAAAAGAAATGTGATTTATTACCGAAATTCAATGTTTTTCTTAAGTTCTTTTCATAGAGATTCTCTTGACGATGAAACGTTTGAATCCTAACATTATATAGACTACCTCAATTTTAAATTCCGCGTAACCTAAATCGAATTGTTTTGTGTGTGCGTTAGTTTACTATGATGTGGTGTGTTCAATAATATCGACAAGGATGTCGATAACCTTTGTATAGTTTTAACAAATTCCAATTTTAAAAGTTTTAATTTGTTGATATAACTAAACCAAAACAATTCACAATTCGAGTAACAAATGTTTAAGAAATAAAAAGGAATTAAATTACATCAAAGACAAATTAAATCTTTCTTCAACTGCTTTATATTTATATGGAGAATAGTTTGTTAAATGTAATAATTTGAAAAAAAAATTAATTTATTTTATTATGACGAGATTAATTTAGAAATTAAAAGCCAATTTCTTTAAAACCAAAAATTAATTAAATTAGAATTGTACAAGAAATTTGAATATATTTAAAAAGTTACTTTTATTTAAGGTAAATTTAATTTATTATGTCTTGTTTATTAGAGATACGTGATTCTGTTATACATTATAGCGCTCTTCCTCGCCTATGTTCGTCCATAAAGTACAATAAATCTATGGTTTAAATATAATTACGGTCCGCAAAATGTTGGAAATTTAAAAATTATTTATTTCTCTATGATATTTATAATAATAAAAAAAAATTTGTAGATCATTTCATCTTATGTTTTAGAAACAAAATGAAAAAAATTTCTTATTATAACTAACAACCCATATATTTAGATCTTGAAATTTGATAATTTTTTTCATTCACATGACGTAATGTCATGACGTTACGTCACATTACGTGAATATGACGTAACACAGAAACAATAAAACAGAGCTAACTTCATCTTTTAAAGATGGCTAATTAGCTATCTTCAATTCAAAATTGAAAAAGGAATTGTATCCCCTGAACATTAAAAGGACGATTTAAACGTTCATGAGATCATATTCGTTTCAAAATATATTTCAAAAATAAAACTCCGATCGCGCTTCCAAGGCGATTATTAAAGATAACAATCTCTTCGATTAGATCTGTATCGGCACATAACTAAACAAATACCACTTGTCGCAAGCGTAAGTAATTGAAACAAACAGTTATCAGACAATCACTGTTCATGAGTGTCTCTCGTAACGGCCTCCCTTATCTGAAACTATCTTAATTGATATTTGTATTACTGTAGTTGCTCAATAAAAGTGCACAACCTGTTTTAATCAGACGTAAACTATCAACGTTTGACTTACGGTTCAATTAACAGAACACCCAGACACTTATGCAATCGGCTACTGTTTTTTAACATGACTAAGTCGAAAACAATAACAGGTTACATGGGACAAAAGGTTGAGTGTAACGAAACCATTCATTAACTAATATCATTCGATAACTGAAGGAACAAACATTGCGCAGCATTACTATATGTGGTGGGTAATAGGGACAGTCTCTTAATTTTGTGTACGATTGTTATGGCATGATGTTCGTTTTTTTTAAATTTCCCAACGCATGAATGATCCACTGGCGTATTCCCATAAACAACAACTATGTTATGTTTATGGGAATACGCTAATAATGTTCTTTTAAAAGCCTATTATTTTCCACAAAACCCAAGAATAAAAGCTGCTAATTCAAGGATACTACTAACTCAAAACTTAATAAAGAGTATTTCTATGGATTTACATAATATAAATACTGCTGTTTTGCTCACTATAACAGGCAGACTTCCTGAAACGAAAAGCATTTTGTACCTAACCTTTTTTTTTTGATAAAATACTATGAGTTTTATGGAAATCTATTTAGTATTTTTATGTGACAGCATTTTTTTCTTATGCGAAAATAGTTAGACCCATAATTAGATATTTAAAAAATTGCACATCAAATATAATTGATTGCTCGTCAGTTTAAATATAATGGAGATGGATAATAAATTTTATTTATATACACAAATTTCAACACAACTTAAAGTATGTTTGTCTGTTGTATTACTGTTCAATAGAGGACCGTCAGAAAAAGTGTTCTCGCTGTTTTGGTTATTTTTATATCCCGGATTTAATATAAGAAACACATTAAATAGCTCTTTTTATTATATATTGTTTAAAAACGGGATATGAGAAATATCACAGTAGAATTACATTTTGCTGCGTCGTGGGGTTTTGGAGATAGACCTGGTAACAAAATGGGTCTAAAAATGGCAAATTTAATAGTTCACAAAATCGTTGTTTTCCAGAGAGAAAAATTAAAAAAGCAGCTATATCTTTACAAAAAACGCTTTTTTCAATGAAATTCTATAAGCCTATGTAGAAAAATAATTTCAACCCCCTGTTATTTATGGGAACCCCCTGAAAATATAATATTATATTTATTGTTTTGGGCTAAGAAAGTACATCAAAGTACCCTTAAAAAGTCTAATTTCATTTAGAAGTTAGAAGCCTGTAACAGGCATATGGACGGATGGATGGACAGATGGCTAAACTGATGATGTTGCCATAACAATTGGTTTCCATTCGGATCATACTGTTACAGAACCCTGGAAAGTTAATGCTTAGAACATATGTTTATCACAGTCTGTAAGTACTAAACTGTTACTAAAAATATGCGACGTTTTTTCGAGAGTCGATTATGAAATTTTAAGAAACCTGAAAATATAAATTATATTTATGAAATGTGATAATGTTATTTAATTCAAACTTTTCTAATAAGTGTGAACAATTATCTACTAATGATAAAAATGTGAAATAACTGAATGTGTATAAAAAAATTACACCCACGTTAAAGAGTATTAATCATTTTACTCGTAAAAGTTTTAATATTGAATTACAGGAAATGAAATTATGGTTTTAAAATTAGGCACTTCGTTGTATATGAAACATAAGAAAATTACGTATACAATTGAGTAAAATCGATATTGTGGCCTTGCCCCGTATACGTTTCGATTTCAATAGTTTCGACGAATACACATTACTAGCTCTGCCTTCTTACTACTTTATTTAAGCAAAATCAATATTTAAAAAATAAAAGATTAACACTTTTTTCGTCTTCCATAATATCAGGCCATAATTACCTTATTTAATCAAAAATAAGTTAATACTCTAACATATATACAAACATACAGAAAGTGGAATTCCATAATTGTCTAAACTTCTCAAAAGTTTGGATGCAAGTTAATATTAGTTGATAGTAGTTTAAGTTGATAGTATAAAAACATTTAGGAATCTGAATTCATTTCAGATTTTTCATACTCATAGTTAAATAAATTGGACAAAACCAATTTAGGAATGCATTGCAGTTAGAAAACCGTTTCGCTGCATTACCATTTCTAAGTACAGTGTTAAAATTATGGAATAAGGAGAAAAATGTTATTACTCGAGTTAATCTACGTTGATTTACGTAGTAAATTATAATAGGACTCCACATTTTTAATTCATCGTTTTCCCAATACGTCAAAACTCACGAAATGCAATATTCTAAACCGAATTTTTATTTACTAAGATGTCATTCGAAAATTTTAAAAAAACTTAAAGTGGTGAATGTAAAGATCAAAACAAAATTCAAATACAAAAATTATCTACTCAATCTGAGTTTCACTTCGATCCGATAGATAATCCATTTATCAATAAATTCAATAAAGCAGATGATTAACGTGGAGGATCATTTAATTATCGAAATCATTTATAACCAGTTTCATCATTCGAAATATTAAAACTTAGAATTAAACTGTGTTCGAATAGTCATAATGATTCATTAATCATAATCGCATGTTACTAAATAATTAAAATAGCAAACCCCTTACCTGTATCAATTGAGTAAATATTAAAATATTTCACCAGAACAGTAACATTTGTTTCTCTTCGTATTAAACAATGATTGCGTTCATATACAGTTAATTGATCCAATTGTCCCTAAAGCTCTAAATTACTCATATAAATGTCATTTTGATCAACAAATTTGCCATTCAAGGATGTATTAGTCTCTAGACAACCTTACTAATGGGCAATAGCTTGAGCAATAAAATCTTATGTTAACCATCTCGCTCTCACTAGGCAAACAGACGGACGCTTCATCGGTCGCATCATTCGAAATAATAGAACTTAGAATTAAACTGTGTTCGACTATTCATAATGATTCATTAATCATAATCGCATATTACTAATAAAATAGCGAACCCCTTACCAGTATCAATTGAGTAGTTATTAAGATATTTCACCAGAACAGTAACATTTGTTTCTCTTCATATTAAACAATGATTGCGTTCATATACAGGTAAGTGGCCCAATTGTCCCTAAAGCTCTAAATTAGTCATATAAATGTCATTTTGACCAATAAATTTGCTATTAAAGGATATATTAGTGTCTAGACAACCTTACTTGTGGGCAATAGCTTAAGCAATAAAATCTTGCCTTAACCAACTCGCTCTGACTAGGCAAACAGGCGGTCGCTTTTACTAAGGCGCCCATGACAAAGTTCTGGCGGAAGGTAATAGTGACACACATTGCCATGTAGAGAAATGCTAGCCATGAGCTTTATTTATGTCGAGCTATTTCTTTAGTGACTCGACGGGTGCGGTTACGCAACAACTTACAAGTTGCCAGTAATATTTCTGGTGGACGGTTGCAACAGCCGTCTGCATTCCGTGTGCATGTTCATTGTTTTCGTATTTAATATTTGGCCTCGCTTCTTTGGCTGATTTTAATCAGATCAGTACTTTCAGTGTTTGTATCTTTAAGAAATAGTTGTAAAAATCGGTCGATCAGGTGTGTTTCAATAGGGTTGGCGATCGCGATTTAAATATTTTTGTTAAAAAGATTCATTTTCTTTAGATTTCAATGAGGTTATTGGTTTTTAATAGGGTCAATTACTTATGCAATCATAAAAAACAAACTTTAATACTTTTTCAGTTGATAGAAACTCCGTCAATAAATCGACCTGATGAACCCTCTCAGGCACTGGCTATTCTATAAACGCTATAAAATTGTGAAAGCACTATGTTTAAAAATTAGATACACATACGCATACAGTGTATTAATTGTCCTAGCTTTATAAGAATTATTTAAAGCACGGAGAACCCGCTTAAAACGCAAAAGATTCGATGAGTCAACCATCTATGGCTGGTTATAACTTCAATTATATTAGCAATATTGCCATAAAAACAATGTAATATATAGTTAAAATAATACATAGTAACAGAGATGTTTTACATGGGACCTGAATGCAATGCATTTCCAAAAAGAAGTTCAATTTGGAAGTGGAAGTGGTTGGACCAATTTAAATTTATACTGACTATTTATTTAAATTGGCATGCCATTTCACAAAAATTGGTTTTATTAAGTATCTCGGAAAGAGCTGGACTTGAAAATTGGTTGATTTTTTGGAGCACATAAACACACAACGCATTACTACATGTCTTAATATTTGCCCTATTTTACTATCTGTTAATCTGCCTGAATACCATCTACATCTGAGAGCCGCCATTAAATACACAAATTTTACGCTTCCAAAATTTCTGGTTAATGAGACATTTTGATGTGACTCATTTTTTCGAAGGCTCCCAAGAAAGCTTAACATTACTAAAAGTAACAAATATAGGAATGCGATTAAATAAGGACTATGTTTTAAAATGTCATTATTTCTAAACGACTTTAAGCACTCGGTTAAATTATCAGAAACATTCACGAAACTAACTAATAACTTTCTACTTCACTTATTTGAATTTTCCTAAAAATGTCTGAATGAAGATTAATTGCAATCATTTATTTTTAGTGTTACATACCTATAAAGGAAAAAACGGAGAACTTATAAGGTCATAAATAGCTTCTCTGACCGAATGATTAAAATTGGATAACTTGAAATGGATCCATTTAGGATATTTTGAATTATTTATTGTCCATTAACAGAGATAAACGAATCTTTTTGGAAAGTTATATTGCTAGGCCGAGAGCCAATTATTTATAACTAGCGTGACCCGTGCGAAGTCTTCGCATTATAAATTATTCAACTCAATTTAATAAATCAAAATTGATTGCAGGTATTCAATTCATTTCTACTTTTGCACACTGCTTATTACGTTTTTATTCCATTATGAAGCTCAGATGACAGATCAAACAAATATTTTACTAAAATTGACATATAGAGGCGCAAGTATCAAAATCATTGAGCTAAAGCGCCACTTTATTTATACGTGAGTGGATTTGAAATTAAACAAAAATTTTACCGACCGTCAATCATATTGACGTTGAGCCGTTAGATGGCAGCATTGCTGTTTTGTGTATATAATTTTAATAATTAATTAATTTGCAAAAACAATAGCAATAATAAATTGTTTAGTTGTGGATGCCGGTAGAGCAAGCAATTATCTATAAAATGATATATAATTTATGTGGATTAGTTGTGAGGTTTTTTCTAAAAAGGGAGAGTAACATCTTAACCTTAGCGTATTAATATATATGATGATACAAAAAAAAAACATTTTATGTAATATTAATGAAAAGCCTTCCACGAAATTATCATTAAATATTTCGTGGCGTTCCAATGCTCGGCTTCCCGCCCAATTAAATTGGTAATTGATACGTTCGATTGCAAATTTTAGATAACTTTTGAAAACGAAGGTGACAACTGTATGCTTGTCTTGAATTATTTTTTTAACACGCGTTCAAATGAAATACTGAGAAACTATTAAAAACATTTTTAAAATTTTCTGACAAGGTCCTTAACATTTCCAAATAGTGGGCCTTTTAAAATTATACTCTTTCATATTTCTTGCCTTTCTCTTGCTAATTAAGAATAATTTAAATTCCATTTTTAATGATCAGTCTCAATATACACTTTCCATTATTTTTATGGAATGTGATATGTTCCTAGAAATCCCTGCAATTCGACTCCTTTTTTTCATTCCGTGCTAGCACGTCTACATTCTCTATATATAGGGGAATTCCTGACATAGCCACGTATATTATAAAAGGAAACATAAGTTTGGTATTACCATTACTAAAAATAAATCTTGTGTTTACTCCCTAAGATTTTGAGTGACTCCAAAATATCTTGCTTTCACATACGAAAGTTTGTTTTCAAATATGAGAATACTTTAAGTAATGTAAGGCAATTCAATTAACACCATAATTTAAAAATAAAATATGTTTATATTTGGAATGCATATGTAAAAATTGTTATATAATAGGAAGACTATTTCTAGATTACCTCTTTTAGAAACTTTTCCCGTATGTATTCCCGTATATGGTCTCCTTATATGTATTCCCGTATGCGATTCTCCGTATATGTATTACCGTATGCGGTTCGAATCATATTTACTCAACGGATTAAATAGAGCCTTTAGTGTTATGTAGCTTAATCTCCCGCTTAATATTTATAAGTAGCTGTGCTGTAGAAGAGAAATATTCAAAAATCGCAACCATTTAATCGAATTATATTAGAAGGACAATGACAAACTTCCAATATATTTATCCTTTATATATTTATCAAACTTTACTGTAAACGTAGAAAACTAAGTTTATGTTAGCGGACTTATGGCTACAAGAGTAAAGACACCTTGCAGTTCATTTAGAAAAACAGGTTTTAATAATTTAATGCATCATGGAACCGACGCGAGCATAACCATAAACAAAAATTAGCAAAATGTGACAAAATGTGTGTTAAACAAAAATTTGAAAAAAATTATAATCAATTAAATTTTTTTCTGAATCCTTTTAACATTTACACAATTCGCACGTTCGTCCAAAGTATACTTGCCCTCTTCCCACCTTAACGATAAATGAATCATACTTAATAATAGCCTTTATTAAGTGAATTTTTTAATTAATTTTTATTTGCTGCTTATTCAATAATAAAATTATTAAAATTCTTTTATTTCTTTATTAGTTCCATCTATCTCTATCTTCCTTCTACCTCCTGTAATGTTTATTATAATAACGTAATCTGGAAAATGTTATGCGTTTCAATACCCAAATCTATTTAATTATTTTCCTTAGATTTTATTGAAGATAAATCCAATATTTAACGACTTCACACAAATAAAGACTAAGGGCATAAGTAAAGGGAATAAAGAAATTTAAAATTGACCTAGAAACGTGAACAATAAATAAGTAGTCTTCACGATTACAATCAACGACATATAAAAATCAGAATTAGTCTAGTAGTTTTTGAGATAAGCTCCTTAGAAATTCGTGAGCTTAGCGACCTTAAATGAATAACTTAACGTTAAGTATTTATAGTACTAGTAACCTTACTCATTGTTACCCGTTTATGAATTAATTTTTATGAAATATTGCAGTGAAAGTTTCATAAAAATCGACAAATTATTTAGAAGATAAGGATTACTATGATCTAGACTCAAAACCTATGTTTTACCTGTGTACCATAGATTTCTTATGAAACTCTTGACTTTAATAAATAAATCCAACAAGAATTTATTTCACGTGCCGAAGGTTTTGTTATATTTGAAGTACCTTTCCTTTGAGTTTACAGACGATCTATTCAGTATTTTCTTAATGTTGGGATTACTAATAACTTAATAAATAATTGAGACGAAGTTTGTATTAAAGAATTACAATTCATTGTTTTTATATACAATATAATATATTTTTGTATAAATTATTTTTGTAACTTTAATATTTGTTTAAAATATTTAAACCAAAAAGAATGCAAAAGGTATTTTTGTTTAAATATTTTTCGCTTTAAAATAAGCAAGCAGAGATTCATCTTATCCAACGATTAAACCAAATAATGCCCAATTTCGAGTTATCTTCTTGAATATAATACATTTGCACTTCGACAATTTTTTAACATTTTTTATGACAAACAATGTTTCCATGAACAAAATTAATAATTCTGATCTGAGACCAAGTCCGGAGAAAGCACCGACGTCTTCTCTGCAACCATAAACTTATTATATGGCCTGTAATGTCAGCAAGATGCATAGTCAGCTAATATTCTACCAGGACAAAAGAGGCTCTGCAGTGAAAATAAGAATCACGGTTTATCATGAGATTCTGAAGAATTTCTCGATCTTCACTTTGCAAGAATTTAATAGACATAAATCTGGAACTTGGTTTTAAAAGGCTGCTTCAATCTAACTCACGACAGCTGAGTCCATAGACCAAAAAGCCCACTATGGTCACTTAAATATCTTTATTATTGCATCATGAATATTTTGAAGACTTCTTGTTTTTAATAATATAAAGAAAAATTAGATGAATTTTCTAATTTTTTATTCAATATTTTAACCGCCTAAACCCATCTGTCTTTGCTTGGCGGTTAAAAATCTATATCTTTGTGTACTCTCATCTCATATCTTCATGTAATCTCATATCTTCATGTACTTATTATTAGTAAACTATTATTTAAATTGGTGTACCCTAAAAAATAACCCACTCTTCTTTTGACTAGTCATTTGTGAGATTGTTAAGGATATCCATGACAATTATCATCTTCACATAATGACTATCTGATAACTTACAAATTTATTCACTTATATTCTATTAAAATTGCCATCAACACTCTATAAAGATCATCTTTCAATCGTTCAATAGACACTTAATCCAACAAGTCCCAAGTTATTACCAATGGTTAGTTAAAGGTTGCTTTCTAAAATTAAGCTCAGCCGTATTTAAATCTAAATAAAAAGGATATTGGTCGTGATATGTTTAGCAAAATACACGCTCTAAAGCATCTAGAATTCCCAGTTGTTGAATCTAAAATTCAAATCTTTTCAATGCAATTATTACCTTAGTTTCACTATAGAGATTTTTCCTCGAATCTATCTATGGGATCTTACTGAGGATAGCCTAAAAAATAAAACTTTTTCGAAATGAGTAAAACGTATTTTAAAAAAGAAAATACAAAGAAAGTATGTAAATCACACACAATTGAGATTTTTCAAAAAAATATTATATACATTTTGATTACGATTTGCAGTTCATTTTACAATATATAACTAAGTATAAATATATCTGCGTTACTTCTATCTACCGTGTACCCTACACGGTATATTTTATTAGATACTGGAATAAAAATGATATATTAGTACGCTACGCCCATTCCTGCTGCTTTATTTACGTCATCAACTTTGGCGACGCTACTTGAATCTATTTAGATGTTTACAGCCTCACAAAAAACCTCTTTTCTAAATATTTCTTTTTTTTTAGATTTATTTTCATTGTTATACACAATCTCAATAGTCTAAAGTACCTAAATTGTCTGCTTATGGTGTAGAATTAGATTCTCCATATTCCAAAACAAACTAATACTTTACATGGAAAGTAGTCTTCAGTTCATATTGCCAAACTTTGGAATTACCTGGATCCTAATATCGGAAACTCATTCTCTATAAATTATTGCAAAAACCTTCTGAAAAAGTTCCACTTCCCCTAATCTCGTAATACTTGTTTCCTTTCTGCAACCTAATCATTCATTTATCTAACCTTGAACGTTACTGCCACTCCTTAATCTATCTGAAATATTTCCTTTTTGTTGCTATGATTATATAAATTGTTCGTTGTTTCGTTAAATTTGTTGCAGTTTTTCGCAAAACATTAATATTCTTTTTCCTAATTTATCGGAAGTTCCTTAGTTTATCGGAAGTGGGTCTGTCAGTAATCGCAACGAACATAACAAAAATAAAAATATTTACTTATTTCATTATATTTTTAATCTAAAAATGGAAAAAAATTAATAGTCATCATAACTCATAGAACACCTGTCATAGTATCACCTTGTCACGTTAGAAACTAGTTAATCTAAAAGTATAAAAGGTTAATTGGCTTGTTGGTCCGCCCACGTTAAAATTTTTTTTAAAATAAATAGCATTTATTTATGACGTGCTGTAACCATAAATTCCAATTTCATCATACAGTGGGAAAAAATATCACTCGTTTTTATTGTACGGACATTGTTTCAACGGTACTGTTTTATTATTATTTAGTATTTATTCACAAACGAAGTTTTAGTGATGCACCAAATAAATTCAAATGCATAAATTATTTTTATTTACATCATTGTTTTAATTATATTAAAGTTTGCAATGTATAAATACACAGAGCCTCTCTACACGTCCGCACTATAAAATCATCATTCGTTTGAAGTTGGAAAATCTGTTTTGTAAAAAACTATTTAATTCTGGTGATCGATAAATACTTTATTCATCACCAGAATTATATACAGCTGAGAAACTGGGAAGAGTACTATCAAATTGACTTCTCAGTACTATTACAATTGTTAAATCTCATTCTAAATATTTAGAAAATACTTATAACAAGAACATTTGAAAAATATGCGAATAGAATTACCAATTTACGTAGAGTGTTGTAACCTTAATAGTATTTTCACAATTACGTAACTTTAGCATTACCAGTGTGTGTAACCTTAACAGTATTTTCACAATTATGTAAGTTTAGTATTACCAGTGTATGTAACCTTAATAGTATTTTGACAATTACGTAAGTTTAGCATTACCAGTGTATGTAACCTTAATAGTATTTTCACAATTACGTAAGTTTAGCATTACCAGTGTATGTAACCTTAATAGTAATTTCACAATTACGTAAGTTTAGCATTACCAGTGTATGCAACCTTAATAGTATTTTCACAATTACGTAAGTTTAGCATTACCAGTGTATGTAACCTTAATAGTATTTTCACAATTACGTAAGTTTAGCATTACCAGTGTATGTAACCTTAATAGTATTTTCACAATTACGTAAGTTTAGCATTACCAGTGTATGTAACCTTAATAGTATTTTCACAATTAAGTAAGTTTAGCATTACCAGTGTATGTAACCTTAATAGTATTTTCACAATTACGTAAGTTTAGCATTATCAGTGTATGTAACCTTAATAGTATTTTCACAATTAAGTAAGTTTAGCATTACCAGTGTATGTAACCTTAATAGTATTTTCACAATTACGTAAGTTTAGCATTACCAGTGTATGCAACCTTAATAGTATTTTCACAATTACGTAAGTTTAGCATTACCAGTGTATGTAACCTTAATAGTATTTTCACAATTACGTAAGTTTAGCATTACCAGTGTATGTAACCTTAATAGTATTTTCACAATTACGTAAGTTTAGCATTACCAGTGTATGTAACCTTAATAGTATTTTCACAATTAAGTAAGTTAAGCATTACCAGTGTATGTAACCTTAATAGTATTTTCACAATTACGTAAGTTTAGCATTATCAGTGTATGTAACCTTAATAGTATTTTCACAATTAAGTAAGTTTAGCATTACCAGTGTATGTAACCTTAATAGTATTTTCACAATTACGTAAGTTTAGCATTACCAGTGTATGTAACCTTAATAGTATTTTCACAATTACGTAAGTTTAACAATACCAGTGTGTGTAACCTTAATAGTATTTTCACAATTACATAAATTTAGCATTAGCAGTGTGTGTAACCTTAATGGTATTTTCACAATTACGTAAATTTAGCATTACCACTCTACAACTATCTAACATATATTTAGGTATAACAAAATTAGATATACCTATAAGAAAATATAATAACAGACAAATATACAGATAGAACGACCTTGTGAACTGGTCTACATATAATTACAGTCAACAAAATGTTAGATTCATTAAAATCGGTTCATTACCTTTTGAGGTAAGCGATAGAACGTCGTGAGATTGACGACCTCTCGTCAAGAACATTGAACCAAAAGGTTTTATGGAGCAAGTTGTCACTCATAGTGATTTGATGACATGTTACGTGTATTATATATCTATATAAATATATATATATATATATATATATATATATATATATATATATATATTCGTGAGGATAATCGAATTGAGAACTGGGATGTGTACCTACGGTTTAAAATCTTATCTTTAAATACGAGTAGCTGCTAATTTGAAATCCTCTTCAGACGAACGGACTTGGCATGTTATTAGTTTCTTTTTCATTACAATTAGAAGCAATCTGTTGTTTTCTAAAATTCATTCAATTGAACTTACTTAATTATTACTTGCATATCATTTTCGTTACACGCTTCTATATTTATTTGTTTCATTTCGATTAAATTTTTGATATTCTTACTCTTGGGATTTTAATCCGTTTGTCTAATTTTGTGTTTCGTCAATTAATTCAGTTATATATTTCTCTAGTCAGCGCGTTATAAACAAGCAACACATCAGCAGATTTAGAATATTTTGGAAAAAAAATGTATTTTTGTGAGGCTGAAAATAATTTACATCCAATTTTTTTTTTCCGTTTCAAAAATCGAATTCAATGCATTTCTATCTGCACTTCCAAAAGCATTGACAATTTAATAAAACAAATTATAACAAATGCGGAAGTTAAGAAAAATAACTCCATTTTCTTTAATAAAAAAACTATTTATGGCAGACTAACGACCACCCAGTATTTAATCAGAATTGCGTAGTTTTCTATATAGTTTAGAACCCCATTAGTCCGATCTTCAATAGTCCCATCCCCTTTCCACACCCACGGTATTTTGAGGATAAAAGGAAATGGGGGGATATTGCAACCTATTCAAAATAGTCCATATGTAAAAACTATTTTATTTTCTAATTGTAGGTAATGTAAATACACTGTTCCTCTGATATGCGATCTTTAGGGTTTTTCCTCCATTCTCCCGGTCCCGTAAGTGACGCATTAGCGTAGTTCTATTATAATACTTGAATAATAATAATAATGCCCTAGTATGCCTGGTATTACTCTGTCCCTTCACTCCCCCGGCACGTTTCAGTACCCAAATGACTGTGATCGCAAAATCACAATTGCGAGTTGTTTTGAAAAATAAATTTTAACTATATATTGTAAGTTGTTTATGCGTTATATTTATTCGTATACACGACCCCATAGACTTTTTCGCGGTTAATTATCAGTGCATATAAATAAATACAAAGTCGATACATGCATTATGGTTAAAACAGTGTTTGCACATATTAGTGCGCAAATATAAATTTTCCTCCAATTTACGTCAATATTATTTTGAGCTTCAGAAACTGTAATTGAAATAAAACATAGGCTACCTTCGTACTAAGACCTCAAATAATCTATTGGTGGAAGTTACATCCAGACTGGGATAAACAAACAAACGTTCCTTCTATATTATTTTAATTTAGATTAAAGTAACAAACCAATCATGAGACTGCTATCACATATTACCAACGGAACATTAAATTTTGCAGGACGAGATTAAATGTAAACATCGATGAGTTAAGAGGCTTATGAATGTTACCAGATTAAAATTTAAACGGAAATATGTTTGAATTTAACTAATGTCATCTTGTTAGATGGTGATACACAGGTTAGCTTGGTACTATGTTATTTTACTAGCGCTACATAACTCAAAAGAACAAATAACAAAATTTTGAAAGAAAGAACTAGCCTTTTTGAAGATCTTGTATTCTGTTTGTTGCTTACTCGTTCGTCTTGCTTCCGTGTCTCGCTTCTTTTTTCACTTTATGATGTTAATTAATCGATGATATAGCTTTTATTTAGTTTGCAAAATATTCAAAATAGAGCTTAATATATCGTTTGCTTTCAATACAATTGTGTTCAATTATTCCTATTGACGGTTTTGGCTATTATTAAAAATACACAGCAGTTCAAGCATAATGATCATATGTGACAGAGACGCTTAATTATTTTTTGGATCAGAGTTTGGTGGTATCAATACAACATTTTCGAAAAATGACGGGAGATTGAGGGGGTGTTTGCTGAATCTAGCATTCCTAAAAGCGCAAATTGGGTTATATATCATATCCGATGATGATGATTTTTTTACAAAAAAAATATGCATATTTTTATCGTAAACTTATTCTTATCGGATGTAATACAATTTGTGTTTTTCAAAATGGTAGATTTAGCATAAACACACCCCACCTCACGCCATATTCCAAAAATATTGTATTGACATCCTCAAACAATAATAAATAAAAAGGTATGCACACTTTTTTTAACAGACACGTGTTTTTTTATATATTATTAATATTTCCATATACCTTGATTATAAGTACAATTTACAAAAGCACCATAGCTTAGAAAAACCCACTCGCATAAAGTATCATTTATTGCCTTAATTCTAATAGCAACTTATCTGACGTTAAAAAAATTATTTTTCCTCCAATCATGAGGAAACAATTGTTTATGTTTTAAAACTACATTTTTAAAAAATTTCACAAGTCATGACGACATATATTATTGGAATAAAATAACGATTCATTAAAAATAGAATATTATAATATAGTTTATTTTCAATAATTTCCAATATTAACATTGTCAATGGCTTTAAAATTAACAACTATAGACAACACAATCCCACCGAAATTGGTGACGCCAGTTTTAGAAGCTTTACACAACATAATAAAACCTGTTTCCACTCGACATTTCAATAATTTCTTCTAAACATAATAGGTACGACTGTTTATGACACTTCGTAACTCGTAATAAAAGTGGCAAACAAGTTTAAGGTATCCAAAATTAGACACAAGGTAAACTAAAATGACGGTACCAAATTCCAATATTTGCTTCAAATATTTCCCACTCACATTGTTGCCAATTGCCAAAAAGTTAATTACCATAGATAACAAAGTGCCGCTCACATAATCGCCTTGATACAGATGTCAATACACGACACGAGCTGTCCAGTCGCGATCGCAGTCGAGGGTGAAGTATGCAGACAACCGTGTAGTATATGTAGGTCAGTCGGTAGCTCCTTGCTCGTTAACTTTCTCGGCTCCCTCCTCTCGCTCGCGCGCGCTAGCGCTAACCTTGTCTATTTGGCGTGAGCGCATTGCATTACCGTAGTGTCGCTCGCTCGTGTAATTTTAGAGGGCCCATGGTTTTTGTTTTTAAATTCGGGAATATGTATATTTATTAAATTCTACAAAGTACAATACTACTTTTATTCATTTATTTATTTAAGCCTCGCAGAAAAATCATAAAACTAGGAAAATAATTACTAATTTGTAGACATATTGCAATCGATCGTAAACAACCCAAAAATATCAATAAGTTGTAAATCGAGCAGAAAAAAGTATCCCGAAATATGAGTCTTATGAATTATTTTTGGATTTTGCCTAACGTGAGTATATAAGCATACTTCAAGAAACCAGATGACTGTATTAACTTCCAATTTCTCCTAATATGTACATCATTAAAACTGTATTTAAATAATTCCTCTAAATAATTAATTTGATCCCTATAATAGGCTAAGAAATTTTCCTTCTATAGCATGTTTTATAAATAACCGCCTCTGCAAAATATTATTCAAATATGTATGAATGACAAAATGGAGCCAAAGAATTTAATTACCTTCTCTAAAAGGAGAGAAATTCTGTTACCAATATTTCGATCTGATTCATCCAATTGTTTATGGATTCTGTTTAGTGACGCCATCTATGGTGAAGCTGTAGAAAGGCGGTAAAAGACAATTTTCCTACCTGATTTTTTGGAGAATACTTTATAATTTAACATCAGCAAGTTAATCAATCAATTATTACATGGACGACTTACCATTCAGTTGCAAATTATTGCCTACGTTTTTACTAATAACGCCCAATTCACTTCCAGATTTCTTGTAATACCTACTCAACGATCAGCCGGCTTTGCCCTGACAAGGAGACAGCTCCGGGAGGTGGCCAAAAGCCGGGTCCAACATCAAAAACTCATCAGAGTATTTGCTCTAATAGAAATCGTGGAACATGAGCAATTCTTCCATTGGTTTTATCTCTTTAATGTCGACTTTTACCTTCTATTCTGATAATATGAATTCGTGAATTAAATGCATAACTTAACAATTTAATGTTTCTGTTTTTAAATTTGAGATCTTATAATATTATTTTACACGTAATTTTTTTTAAATTAGAAAAATTCTGCAAATGATGGGGTATATGTAAAAGTGCCAGAGTGAATTTGGAAAAAAATTATAGAATGAATTTATACTTTTCCAGAAATTTTAAATTTCTCTCTTTCAATATCGAAACCGATATTTTTTGTTGAGCACTTCACTTGTAACTCTAGCCTTTACATGTGAATATACGTTCCCAACAAGTGGTAACGTATATTCACCTCATTACTATACAAAATCCATAAAAGTTTGACGTGCGGATTAAAGTCACGATCAGCAGAGGCTGTCAAGGCCTCGCTTTTGCGAATAAATCGATCCCGATAGTGATTTGTTTAATTACAAAGGCGATAGTGCCGATAATTATAATGTGCGAAAAGTTGATGAGAGTCATTAAAATCAAGTTGAAGATTGTGCTCCGGTTGCCGCAACGTCTGCGACTATGATGGATGAGGATGAGTTCTCGAGATGCAGTTCTTTGTATCACTAATTATTTTATGTACCTGCACGGCCCACTTGCTTTGTTTCATATAGATTTTCCCACTTAAACACTTTAACGGGTTAAAAAGTATTACAAAGGCTTTTGAAATAACCCTGTTCTAATAAAATTCTTTCATTTAAAAATTGGATTTACAACTAACGGCACATAATTTGTGGTGTTAGCTCTACATTCATTTTTTTGTATGATCAACCCTTGAATAAATAACATAAAAGACTTCCATCCACTTCCCCTATGACGAAACAACCCTGAGTAAATCTTGGCTTTGTCGAGAAGTTGATTCGATCCTATTCTGTACCATTGTCTTCCATTCTTTTAACTTTCAATGTCTTAAGGTTTACTTCTTGACAGTCATTCGGTTTGGACCGACCTTTACTTTAAGAAGGGGTAATTGATGATTAGATAAGTTATGGAGTGAAAATTAGTATCATCACAGAAAGAGGTGGATGAGTAAATTTTGAAACTAAAAGAACTAAAACTACTTTAAAGAGGACAATCAACAAATCAATGCTGAAGTGGTAACATAGACATTTATATTAGTTAAATGATTTTTTTTATGTTTTGAGCTGAAACCTACAAGATGGATTAATTTAAGCATTTTAAGCATTTTAAGTATTTTGTATATTTGCAACTGTCTTCCTTCCCTTAATGTATTTAGAACTTGGTAAATTAGATACTCAGCCCTTATAACTAATGTATTCTATAATTTTAGTGGATTTATTGCTACAGGAGCTGTCTTTTTCAGTCAAACAAATAATAAATGTTGAAAAATTGATTATTTCGATGACTGCAAAAAATGTCACAATATAAATAAAAACAAAACACTAAAAAAGACAAAAAAATTAATACAAATATTACCATAAATTAGGATGAAAGAAGGAAAGGTCTAGGAGAGATAGGACTTTTTCATTCGATTCTTAAAAACATTTATCTGGAATGTATGAATCCAGTTGACAAGATGGCTGGGGGTGAGATCTCAAGAAACAGTTTCTTTTATTTGCACGGTATTCCACCTTTTAGCTTAACTTTATTTACATTCTTAATAACCAAATAGCACCTATATGCAGATTTAGTATTTTTTTCTTTTTTCGTAGAGGAGGCATTTTTATTGACCATATGTATTTTTGAAATAAGTCTATATATCTAAATAAGTATACATTTATTAAAATCTCTTGGGACGTATTAATGCATTTTTAAACCCTTTCAGCTTTTTATGATTTCGAGATTTACTATACATAAAAACGTATATGCGCACTTGAAATTTTAGCTCGACAGGACAGTAAAAAGACCATGCAGATACAGTTTGGTGACTTAACATGTCGAAAAACTTTTACTTCGATATTTGCAAATGAAACGGTATATTTACTTGTCTTTGCTTTCCATTCACTACAGATCAGAAAAAAAGGTTTTGCTTATGAAATATATTTTTTAAAATGTTAAGTGGAAATATTTAACGTCCTGTTGATTGTGAAAACTGTCTTTGTTTGTACTTCTTGAGTTCGCGTTATAATCATCATTTTCCAATACCATCAAGTGGAACCGAATTACAATGGAAGTCTCGATTTTCCCTCAGTATACAACTCACCTAATCGCGGTCGCACCAAACTGTGATTTCTTTATAATGAATGGAAAATAAACTTGAAATGTGTCATCATTATGTGTTACAGTTTAAGAAAATTTGCAAATGGTTGCATTTGTCACATAATTAGTTCTCTTGTATTTACTGAGACGTACCAAGGCACTATTGTAATATTTCTATAACTGTATATAAATAAGCAAATAAAAAGTCAATCCGGTATGTGCCTATGATGTGTCTACATCCTATAAGCTTTAATTATCATTGGTACTAATAAAGAAATCAGTCTTAACTTTTTTGACCAAACTCTTTAAAAACACCGAATCCTGGTGAGAAATCTTAATTACCATAAAGATCTAATGAAGATTTGAAGCGCTTTTCTAGAAGACTTTGGGAGAATTAATTGTGGGAGAAATTCGGTGACCAAATTTCATCCAACTTATCACACAAGTCAAGTTAACGTGTATTCAGTCGTATTTTCTATCCTTAGCTGCGTTAGTACTTTTTAACTCATAATGTTCAGATCGGTGAAAATCGCTCCGAGTTTTTTCAGGAACCAATTTTCGTGGGAGGTATTCGTTAATGTATGCAGTATGATATGTCCTATTTTTTCGATTATCAAACTGATTACGGTCGGTGGCCTATGTTGCGTGTTACAGTTATACTCTTACAACACAACAACACCCGGCGCTGGCATCACCAGTAAAAAAAATAAAGATATTAAAATCACATAACAAAGTGTATACTGCCATATGCAACAGTATAATGACGGTAACAAACGACTCAAACACATAATCATTCTATTTATTAAACCGTGGAATGAAACTAAAATCTTCTCTCCATTAACGAAATTCGACTTAAATAATAGGTCCTCAATTTCAAGCCGTAAAACTTGCATAATTTCGTTAACACAATAAAGGATAGGTAACGAACAAAATACATATTGAGAACACGAGATCGTGAGAATTCAAGGGGAGATCAAGCAGTTCATTAATTGGGATGGCACACATAACTTACATTATTCAATAAGAACATAATTATACACTCTCGCTAGTGATGATCACGAATTATTACCGCTTCCAGCTTTATCGATCTTTTCACGAATTTTTACCGATTCGAGCTCTATCGATTCTTTAGTCGCGTGGAGATGTTACAGACTACTGGAGTCAGGGATTATTTTTAATTTATTTTGATTATATGAATTTAATTTGAAACATTGTAAATAGTTCGTCAATCCCTGAGTATAAATTTAAGTTGGCGCGATGGAGGAGATTCAAACCGCCATTTTGAAAAATGGTTTTTATGAAATATCTCTGAAACGGCTAGATTTACTACAAAAGTGAAAAAACGTTTTATGTAGAGCATCAAATTATTTACAATTTTTGCGTAAAATAATTTTGAATAAAAACAATATTTTCGGAAATACAGAGCGTCAAAATATCGTAGACGCGGGAAAAGGCGTAGCAAGTATATAACGCCCGTAAACTCTAAATAAAAAATTTCGAGGTACTATAAATTTAGAAAATATTGATTTTAGAGAAAAATGGGCTATTAAAAATTGCAAAGAATGTTATGCTCTACAAAAAAGGTTTGAAAATCAAACCTTTGTGTTAAGTATGTACTTAGGAAAACCTTCTGAAAATATTGGTAATAACTTCAGCCTCAGTTGACATAGAAACCATTTTCCAGAAGCAATCGCCAGCTCCCGCGCCAATTCAAATTTATATCCAGAAGTTCTCTCGCAAATTATTTCCAATTTAAAAGTGTTATTTCCGAAAAAACATTTTATTCTGGACGCCTAAAATCTACTCACTGACTTCTGGACTATTTTCTAAAGGGAAAAATTGTGGAAAGCAAAGAAATATGGACAGACTAAAACTTTTATTCATATCAAAAGTATTGCATACCGTAAATTACGTAACCAGATCAACGCTTGATGGGGTTAATTTTTTGCCACCAGAAAAATACTAATAAATAAATTTATATGAATAATGTTAAATTGACTTTGTAAGCATTTCTTCTTTCCAATCAACGCTCTAATTGAAATTAATGAAAACGGCCATTAATTTAGGATCAAAGTAATGGCCATTTTCATTAATTTAAGCCGTATGTACTTAGGAAACACGAAAACTAATGTTATTCCTTTAATGAACTATTGTCATCAATTCGTTTTCACTTAGTTAAATGCCCATTAATTTAAGAGGCCATATATAACAGCGTTCGTAATACAAAACCAACAAAGTTTATTTACAGATTTTTTATAGGAATAACATTCCCAAAAAAAATTTATAAATATTAAATTTATTTTTCAAATACGTCATCTCTTTAAATAAAGAAATGACGTTATAGGGCTTATACATAAGAGTGGTACAAAATTAAAAATATTACAGAAAATATTTATAAAAAATTAAATATACAATACCTTACACATGTTATTGATCTCCCATAAATGTAATAAATAATATTCATGGCAAATGAGAAGACTTAAAATTTTAGATCAAACGAAAATAAAATGATTATTAGATTAACGCAAATATGTAATATTACCAGCCTACATATATATATATATATATATATATATATATATATATATATATATATATATATATATATATATGTATATATTTATATATATATATATATATATATATATATATATATATATATATATATATATATATACACACACACACACACATATATATATATATCTACTGATTTTAAAATTAGAAATCTTGTTCCTTAAAATTATCGGGTTATTGTTGGAAATGCCATAAACAGTCCTGAAATGAAAATGTACTCATTTCTAAACAATAATTTTAACGTTAAAATTAATGTTCTGTTTTTCGTAATATCAAAAATTAGATTAGAAGAATTTTTGTTTTATACTAATTTCAAAAACGAACCAAGTGCGAGTCTGCACTTCGAGGGTCAGTACCTTATCGAAAGAGAAATTATTTATTATAAGTTATCACCAATATCAACTTCGTAACGCAATAAAAATTTAATAATACTTAATGAAATTAAGTACACGCATATATTTTATTGAAATTCTCAATAACTATGGCATTAAGAATCCTCAGTATAGCTTTCCTATAAACTTTGTGTAGACTTCTAGAAACCATGTTTTTCATAATTTTAGTTTTAATTGTTTTAGAAATAAGAGGAAACCTTATTTTTTGGGGATATTTTTAGTACACCTCTGAAGATGTACAAATAAAAATCACGAAGAAAATATCTTTGAAACTCGTATAACAATCACATTCAAACGATGCCTCACATATACAGTCTTTAGAAAAACATTTTTGGGATCTTATCTTACCCACTAAAATTTACATATAAATATTTTGGAGCAAATTTCCAAACTTCAAGTTTCGATGTCAATCAATTCCTGAGAAAAAGAGCTGTGACAGATGTAAATAATAACAAAGGTTACAATATTCCTTTTAAAGTACGGAACCATATAAAAACGAAGCTTTTGAAATCGCGAATAAAAATCAAGCGCACATTTAAAATAAAATTGTATGTGCATAGTTAATTTTTTAAAATGTAATTCATTTTCTATGCTTTGCTTACGAAAAGCAGAAAAAATAATACCCAAAACCTAAATATAAAAATATTTAAAGAAAATATAATATATATGACGTTATTTAATTATCAAAAAATCGTTACCTCCAAAATTAAGTTTACTGAAAATACTTATTAGGAAGTCGCAACTGACATCTATACGGAAATAAAATAATTCAATATAATTGGGTATTTAACTAATTTTTTTTTATTTCATTAATCATAATTCCAAGGTACAAGATGATGAAGAGTGAAAAAATTATTTAATAAGCTTAAAAATTCACCGAGTTATAAAAGTTTAAATTTAACCTTTAGAGAAGGACGACAATACTGTGTTGTGAGGTCATTTTTAATCTTGCACATTATATTCTACGAGAGGAAAAGACACAGGTATATACCCAACTCTATCCGTATCTTCAAATTTAGAAGCCTACAACTGGCTTATTTTTCCATCAATTTTTAAATTTTTTTCAAGACTGGTTTTTAATTAACTTATATTTCACAATATTGTGCGAAAAATATCAAAATTGAGAATGAGTCAACTACCGTATAGGCCCGATAAAAAAAATAAACAAGGTACTTTTGTTTAAGTCGATTATAAATATAACAAAAAATATGAATAGTTTTTAAAAATAAAAACAAATATGTTAAACATGAGAAAACGTGAAACAAATACTGAAAAATTATAATTATCCTGAATGTGTAGTCATTTATTAATCTGAATTTGTCATCACTTATAATCTGTCCAGGTATGCATGATGGGGATTAGGGATGTTACAGAGCTTCTCCAATTCTTCGTCCATTTTCGAAAAGTCGGAACTTCGATTGATTTTAAGTCTTTGGCTCCGATAATTTTGAATCGAAGGTTACAAAATTATAAAGGAGATCGAAACGCAGCGAGCGACCGCGACCAGAACATGTACCTACAAGTTTGGACGTCACCGGGAGATTCACTCAGGCCTGCGTCTAACTTTCGGTTGCTTGTTTTGTATGTTAGACGCAACTCAACCCTTTAAATCTACGAAATTGTGTCGCATATACCGCTTTTCCATACTAATTCACAGACGACGATTTTTTTGTCGTTTTAATGTCGTTGTAAAGTCGCACTTTACAACGACAACAATTTTTTTTGTTGCTTGTTTTGTGTGTTAGACGCAACTCAAACCTCTAAATCTACCACGTGTGTCGCATATACGCGTTTCCCATACTAATTCGCAGACGGCGATTTTTTTGTCGTTTTAATGTCGTTGTAAAGTTGCACGTATGAGTAGCGCCTTGCACGCGCTTGAAGCTTTTTTGAACTTGTAAGTTGTGAATTGTGATTTTTAATAGTGTAATAATGTTTAGTATTTTTGACGTGACAATTTTATTTAATAAACAAGCAATGAAGCCGAAAACAAATTTTATATGTGTTACTTTAAGGAAGTTGACATTAATACGGCAAAGTGTTGAATTTGTGAAAAAACGTATTAAAAAAAAGGAGGTACTACTACTATGTTGAAAGCTCATTTAAAATCTTTGCATGGTACTGAATACGAAGAATACATGAAGGTAAAAACTAAAAAAAAAGATCAGCCCTCGACTTCAACCTCAAAGTCGCTTTGGTAGGGAATTGAAAATGGGCTTCTTCTAACCTTAAATCAATTGAAACAGATCATTTAATTTCTCAAATGATTGCTCTTCATAACCTTCCCTTCAATCTTGTGGAAGTTATTGGATTTCGAGGACTTTTACAATTCATTATGCCAAATTATCAGTTATGGGGAAAATAGTTTTTTACATCATTTATTTGTGATGAGTTTTATCGAAAATAGACAAATAAGATGAAAAACTTTACGAAAATCTCATTTTCCATCGATATTTGGACTAAACCTAGTTCCAATATTTCTTTATTAAGTTTGACAGCAGACTGCTGAAAATTTCAAGAGAATAATACTTATTTCAAAATGCCACCCATTTAATGGCCGACATACAGGAGACGTAACTCAGGAAAAATTGAATGGCAAATAACCTCCGAAAAAATTCACCCATTCATTCGCAGTTCTATTTTAAATATGATAAGATCAATGATGTTAGCTGACATCCCTGATGTGAATTGCATCATTTATCAATTACAATTTTGTGTGAGAGCTGTATAAGATTCTGATGAAGCAATCAAAAACTTAATAACAAAAATCCAAAAAAATTATACACAATTTATTCACTCTCAAATTACTCAAACAGAACTGCAAAAAATAAGAAAGGAATAACCCAACCCAATTGCTCAAACAGAATTGCAAAAAATAAGAAAGGAATAACCCAACCAAATTGCTCAAACAGAACTGCAAAAAATAAGAAAGGAATAACCCAACCCAATTGCTCAAACAGAATTGCAAAAAATAAGAAAGGAATAACCCAACCAAATTGCTCAAACAGAACTGCAAAAAATAAGAAAGGAATAACTCAACCAAAATATTTTTGCCATGGTGCAGGAGTATAATACGCGGTAAGAAGCAATTACATAATTATTCCATAAACGATTTTACATTTAAAAATTTACACTCACGGAAATTCTTTTACTTAAATTAAAAAAATTATATTTTTCAATATTGTTTTACTCTTATTTACAGATAGAATAGTATTTTTTACATACTGGAACGAATAATTCAAATAAAAGATTCGCTGTGCCCGTATGCTAGTAAACACAGCATCCCACAAATATGCCCTGATGAATGGCTATATCTCTATAATTAGCGTCCATTCTTCAACCTTTTGACGAGTTAATATTCCACTAATATACATCCTAAAACACACATTACTATTTTAAGACAGTAAACCAAACACAAATTAAATATGTAAAACGCAATAAAATGTACCATCGAACAATTAAATTTGGGGACTTTCTTTTTAATAATTTCTTCGCAATAGTACACATTTGGATCCTCGTTATAAGACGAATTTTTTTAACGAAGTGCACAAAGAAAATGTTGAATCTGAATTGGTGAGTTTGTTTGACAGCATAGATAACTCTGCAAATGAAGCAGAAGGTAATAGTACAAGTAGTCAGAATAACTCTGCAAGCAGAAGGTAATAATACTGACGCTCCTACAGAAAAACGGGTAAGGTTGGCGTCGCCATCAACAGATGAACTTATTAACAATGTGGAATCCAAATATATTAATGAGTAGCGACGACGTGGATGCCAAAATACCACAACCGACAGCCATGCTATTGATAATTTCATTGTATGAAAGAGCTTACTTAATGAGTACAAGAAATAAAAATTCTTCGCTATGGTAGAGAGTAAATACAAAAATTCCAAACATTGTACTCGATTACTCGCCAATATTTATCGTGCCCACCAGGCTCAGTGGCAAGTAAGCAAGTTTTTAGTGACGCTGTCTAATGTACGATCCGCTGAGAAATAGACTGAACAGAGATAAAGCTGTTAACTTTTTGTTTACTAAGTACATTTTGCTACTCTTAGAGTCACTCAAATTGATTTAAAATTTTAAATTAAGCATACTTTCTGTTGCCTACTTATGTGTATTGTTATTTATATTTGACTGATTAAAGAAACTAATTACTGAATTATATTTCTAATATTTCATTAATAGTTAACACATCTCTCTTCTACTCCGACACCAGCTCTGATAAATCGAATTTAAAACCTCCGGCACCGATTTCGGTTCCGATAAACCCACCTCCGTAACATCCCCAGTTGGGATAACCAAATCAACGCTAAGCCAAATTAACACAAGAGCACTAACTGTTTCTCTCTTTATCTTCGCAGCGGATAAAGAGGGAAATAGTTAGTGCTCTTGTCACATACGTGCTGTCATTTATAAACAAAATAAGCCTTTAAACAGATAAATTAACATAGATCCCGATATTTGAAATTAAACTGTAAAAACACTTACAGAAACAGTAACTGGAAAATATACTAAAGAAATAAATGGATAAATACCACAAACAAAATCTCAATTGTATTTAGAATTCAAATTAAATATAATTTTAGGATAAAAAATTTAGTTTCTTTTATTACTTTAGTATTTAACAAGCAAGTCCCAGTTACATTCCAACGATACTCAATTTAAGTTATGATTCTGCATGGAAGAGGGTTGGTGAATCTACAGATAGAGATTTAGATATAAAATATAATTTTTTTAAAGAAAAACGAGGTGAGGAAAAAAATTCAGTCGCCACATCAATTACAAATACGCAAATAATAATTATTTCAATAAAAAAATCGATTTAACACTGATAAACGGCTGCCAAACGTTTTACTACTGATAAACGGCTGCCAAATGTTTTACTACTGATAAACGGTTGCCAAACGTTTTACTACTGATAAATGACTGCCAAACGTTTCACTACTGATAAACGGCTGCCAAATGTTTTACTACTGATAAACAGCTGCCAAACGTTTTACTACTGATAAACGGTTGCCAAACGTCAAATTTCAAACGTCTTTTTAAGCATTTTTTTTCCATCATCATTATCAGTCGAAAAATGTCCACTGCTGAACATAATCTTTACCTATAAACTTCCACTAAGATCAATCCCGTACCGACTACATGCAATACTTTCCCGCGAATTTTATCAGATCCCCTAGTAAGAGACCGTTCAACTCTGCGCCTTCCGTCACTGATCGCCATTCGAGAATCTTTTTTACCCGACGGTTGTCAGTTCTGCATGCTATATGACCTGCCCATTACAATTTCAATCTGCAGCTCTTGCAAGCCATATCGGTGACCTTAGTGCTACTCCGATTCCACTCACTATGAATCACATCTCATAGAGAAACCTCTTTGATACTTTGCCCAGTGATTTGGAGTCTTTTTAAAAGGTCTATATAAGAAGCCACGTTCCTTTATGTAGTGCTCTTTTTACATTTTATTAAAAATATTAAATTTAAGATTTCTGTTCACGTTTATATATTCATATAAAATTAATAAATATAAATAAATATAAAATTATAAAAAGTAATTCACTGGCTGAATATTGTGAAAAATATTAAGTTAATTTCTTCCATTTCACATAAATGTACTGAAAACAAATGTAAATTAAATATAATATCCTTTAATTTCTTCAACGCAATAACAAAAACTTCCGTGTTTTTATGCAAACAATATAAAGTAATGTTTAAATAGGATAATTCAACTTACGTTTCAAATATTTTCATGTTAAAAATATTTTCATACTAGGTAATATTGACACAGACAACAAACTTACGAAAGCTAGGGGCGTTATCGTTTTGCAACCGAGGAATAGCTACTGTTTCTTGTCAGACCTAACCAGTCTTTAGTATAATTATTAGTTGATACAAAACCACTTAAAATACATGACGCTTAATTTATATCAAATATATATCACCACTTTATATCTATCGATTACTGATTTAATATTTTCCTGCTATTATAAGGTAACAAGTACCTGCCAAAGTATATGCAATAGGTACCGGAAATTCAAGAATGAAATTTATTTTTCCTGCCAGTGAACGGGAGCCACTTCAGAACTCAAACATAAAACTTCATTCGATAAAACAATAATAAAATATTGATTCACTCATTTCTCTTGTTCCAGTACTTGTGAATCGAAAACGGTCAAGGACGGGTTTGCATCTCGCATCGAAGGATCCGTGCTCTGAAGTGAAATTGCTTTATTCACCACAATACCTATAACACACATACATAATCTTGACTATCTCAAAAACCATGACATCTAGATCTAACGTTTTAGTTTTTCTACTATCTCATGGTAGACCTGATTTTTTTTCTAAAATATTAGTAGTTTCGGAAATAAGGAAAGGAAATTTTTGTATATTTTTTCAGTACATTTGAAATCCTCATAACTAGCCTTTTCTAACCGTATCCGAGGGCCCTATCTTTCCTTTTGAGGTACATAACTCATAAAAAGATCCCAATCTATTGTCCCTTCCTATTCTGTTTTCATTGGAAACTATGCAACATCCTATGTGTTATAAACTATAATATTGAGATAATAAATAATATAATTTTTGCCTCCACTCAATTACAATTTCTATACAAGATATTATGTATGGATATATTCTGTACAATATATCTAAAACGAATAATATATGTATTGGTCTACTTGTAACAATAATGAAGTAATATAAACCGTAACTCTAGTAACAAATGAGGAAAAATCAAAAAATCTTGATCAGTATATCTTTCGACAGCTTTCGCCAACGTCGGTAAACAAACACACCGAAAAAGCTACTGCCATCAACTCTGGGGAATTTATTAAAGGTACACTATAAACTAACAACATGTTGCATTCAATTTTGACAACAAACAATTAATTTACCATATTTATATATGGCGAGACGCATAATAAGACAAGCGATAACACGATTAATCATAAAACAAATTACTCAATTATATTTGGCTGTAATATTCATAATTAATCTCCACGTAATTGAGCGTTTGATAACAATTACCTAATACGATTTTGGAACTTCAGATTGTTGCCTCAGAGCGTAGCGCAACACGGGACACGCTTCTGATACTCGGACAAGTATATTTGCATAATTAGCGAGGCGGAGCGCATATTTCTAGAATGAATGAAATTCATATAGTGAAAGGAATGAACGATCGTGGTTGGAAGACAATTGTGCCAATGGAAGTATGCTTATTAATGATCATGACGCAGCCCCATATTAATTTTAACTTGCTTACAAATGTGGCATTCTTCGGTACTATTCCTTATCAGTGTTCCGTATCATGCAGTTTCTGGGACACTTGGTAAAATGGATATATAATATAAACCTATAATTTTTAAACATGTAATGAAGAATAAAATGTAATATCGACTTAAAAATATATTAATTAAGATTATGATTGAGTTTGCTTCTCCGTTTGATTTGCATAAAAAAGACGGAAAATACAACGAAGAACAAAGGTGAGGGAGAAAACCAAAGATTTCGGCAATAATGTAGCAATGTGATGAATATACGGACAAGCAAACAAAATCAAGGCAAAAAAACTAAGGATATAAAACAGCAACTTAACCTGAAAAGATTTTAATAATAAATGTCGAGAAAATATTTTGGGAGTCAATTGAAAGGCAATAACAAAGAGTAACTTATGAAAGAATGATGTAGTAAAAGAACGCGTAAAGTGAAACTGGATCAGATTGAGTGGTTTTAAATGTACTCATATTAAAATCTCGACAATGATTAACGATTTAGAAATCAATTTCATATTAACATATAGCATAGAATAGAGATAAATTAAAGTTCTTTCTATGTATAGGCTTAAAATAATTTAAAGACATATCATTTAACTTCTATGTATAAAGGTTGTACTACACTCTAACACATGTCTACGACTAAGTATTGTATATGCGATACGTCGCTCTAATATTTCTATGTTTCGTTCGTTAACTTTTTTGATACAAATTTAGTTTATTTGCATGATCACTTTAGTTTATTGTTTTTGATATATTTTTATAACCTATAAATAAAAAAACTAATTAAGGAAATACTAAACAGAAACACGCGTTTTTCCAAAACTCCTGTCAAAAATAAGTTGGTGTATTATTATTAAAGTTAAAACTTCTTTAGGGTCACCTTGTTCGAAATTGTTGATGGTAAAAGATCACGTTTCGCGTTTTGGATATACTCGCCGGTAGGCCGAGTATGGCCGAACTGTTCGACTTCGGGAATACTCTGCCCTAAACTTAATGCGCACGAATGAAAGAAAATAGAGCGGCCAAGATAATATGTATATTTTTATTTTGTCAATTTACCCATTCAGTCAATAGACCACGACGTAATTAGAACTCGAACTTCCGTCGCCGTCCGTACTTAAAGCACTGGATTACTTGTTTGTGTTGTTTCTTCTTTGATTTTTTTATGTAATTTTTTTAAAGTATAAGGAAAATTGTTAGAGCCGTTTTAGAGAAAAAATCAAGGTTTAAAATTTATTTTCATGAGAGTACCCGAAATATTGATTTGTCAGCTCCGATGCGCCACTGGAATTTACTCCTTAATTACGATTGTTTTAGGTAGAAATAGATATGAAATAGGTAACACTGTATATAAATATAAATATCAATATCATTTATCAATATATCTTTTACTCTTAATGCGTTTCTTTGAACAAACGCATTCGCTCGACTGTTTTTTCGTTAACTTAAGTTAGAAAACTGGTCCCCATGAAAAAAAAATTTTAACGGGATAATATACAATCTATGTCCATCCAGAAGGTCCTTTCTAAATATTGGTGTAAGAATTTTTGAAATCGAATGAGTAGTTTCAGAGATCACCTCCTACATCCATACTACAAGCTGTTATACTTTTCTTAACGCTCTAAACTTCTGATTTTACTCCTCATAACAACTTCATACCGGGCGCAGTATATGAAAATCGATTCTTAAGGAGTAAACTCCAAAAAAATCAATCAACCTTTCATCCAAATCGCTCCAATAATTTACGCGTTAGATCGTGCGACAAAATTCAGACACACGCGCAAACATTTTTAGATTCCGAGTTTTGTATGACCTATTATAAGCTTTAAAATAAGTCCTATTTAGAATAGCAACTTTGATTTTTGAGTAAATACAATGACTTTCGATCTAAGAAATAATAATACACTTTCGTTATACAAAATTATGTTATTAATTTTCTACAACTAATAAATGAAATGGTCTGCAATTCGCTTTATAAAGAAAGAGTTCTTTTTTAAAAAATAATTTTATCACACCCTAAAATTCACCAAACTTGCTGTATGCAAATGCTGTTATTCTCTAAGTAGGTAAGTCCTATGAGTATTCTAACTTTCGCTAACCCAAATCTAGATTTGAACTCGTTTCTATGACAACCCTAACGATATATCAAACAATTAAATAGATAAATAACGCTCGATTCAAACCACTCACGTCTAGAGTCATTAATCTTATCGATTGAGGTAATTTTACACGTGAACGATTATAAAGGTCGAATCACACTAATAACGACATTTAATACATTACGATAACTTTACGTAATTTTCATCGTTTAATTACCTACGTTTTATTTTATTTCGTGAAATGAATTTCGTAAGATCAATCAGGTTATCTTTCACTAAATCTAATAACGTGATAGAAAATTTAGTACAAAGCTAATCGTCCTAATATCTAAATTCTCTTTTCACCTATTTCTTATATCCTAATTTCTTTTTAATTTCTTTAATTGTGGCGTAGAAATTCTCTTTAATTAACTCTATTCATACCCTTTATTACTCATACTAAGCATAAAGAAGATCAGTCTGAAAAATCTAAACATATCAGACTTGTTTTTCTTCTTCTTTTACTCTGAAGCCTGTTGCAAGCCTTTGCTTCCTTAACAAGACCTCCAGCGTCCCATATTTACAGCAGCATCTCTCTATCTGATTTGTGGATCTTTTAGGTCCCACTTGACGAAGTCTAGTCACTTCTTCTCGGTCTCTTTAAGTCATCTGATTTCCACATATGTTATTACAGGCCATCTCAAACAATTGCTTCTGATTATTCTTCTCAAACAATTGCTTCCGTACAATCGGTATAATTCGAAATAGGATATAAATCTTCAGTGACGCTTATGGTTCACTGGTCTAAACATTATTCTCGAAATTTTCCTTTCTAATATATGTAATTGATTTTCAAATATTTTGTTTAAGAACGGATAATACAAGTGTCTTATTGACGTGAATAGTTTTATGAGATTTTAACTGTTTCATCATCCTCTTAAAACATAATTTCCTATTTTTATTCCTTTATGAATTTCGGTCTTGAGGTTGTTGTCATTAATTACCGAGAAATTTGAAGTGACCCAACCTCTCAAATATTTTGTTGTTTATGAATAGTACTATTAACAGCTTAGGAAGATGAGATTTTTATGCTCTTGGTTTTGTCTTCTTTGAGTACTAATCCTATGCTATTGACTCAGAACCCAAAATTAGTAAAAGCGTTTTTTGCTGCTGTCTCAATTATATGCATATGCCAATGTAGTTAATATATAATCTGTTCAAGATAGTACCTCTTATGTCCAATCCACTGTCTTTTGTTACTTTTTCTAGGATAATGTTACAAGTAAACATATAGACAAACTGGCCAATAAAAAGATAATCGCATTACATAATATAAAAGGACTAATATATATAGAAATATATATATTAGTAATATATGTAGAAATATATAAAGTAGTAATAAATTTATATTGTTTCAAATAGATTATCTGTTTTTATGCTACATTAAAAATATTTAAAGAGAAATCAAGGAAACAAAAAAACATTATGAAAATCCATCGGTAATTCTTTTTCAGTGAGACTTTAATCATAAGTGAACAAACAGATAATTCAATTATATAATATAAACAGACGAGTATATGTATAACGAACTTTCATTACTTCAAATAGTTTATCTGTATTTGTGCTATATTAAAAAAAATGTAAAAAAAGAAATCATTAAAGTAAAATCAAACTATAAACCAAACAATTTTTATCACGCTATTTTTATAGCTAGTGAGATGTGAACATACAAAGAGATAGGCCGGTAAACCTGTTATACTGTGAAAAATGTTTTCAAATCAGTTCACTCATATTTTAATTTCATAATACAAAATATTATTTAACGTTCGCTCCTCCCTCTTTATTCTCTTATGTATAAAGCAAAAGAAAATTTAAATAGTAAATTTCTGTTATCCAGCAACTTTGCTCGCTGAGTTTCGATATTGACTGAAATATTGAATTAAACATATAATTACTGATTGAAAAAGAATTACGCTTTAGGAAAATATTCAATTTACAAAATTACTTCCCTATAAATTACGTTGTCTGCTTTTTGTTTTCTATTAAGATAAATTGATGTCCAAGCTTACTAGTGAATATATAAAGCGGACCATGAGACAACATCCAGTTCTCAGGTCTACACCTGCCTTGGTCAAAGTTTGGTTATTGTAAAGAGTGAGCTAACTGACTCAATATATTTTTGGAAAAAACCGGCAGTAAAATAATTTAGTAAAATAAGAGAATTACAAGGTTTATAAAATTTGGTTACAAAAGTAAGCATAAAAACATATAATATGAAGACGACATGAAAACCCCAGTCAGTAATCTGGAGACTTTCTTCGATTAATATTTATAGAAGTTAGCATCAGATATAATCTGATGTTTTCAAGAAATTTCTCGATTAATAAATACACTTTAAAAATGAATAACTATACAATAAAAATGTACAAATACTTCAAAAATTACTATTTCACGGATAGACACGAGTATTTTTATCGAATTAGTTAGATCACTCTAAAGAGAAAACGAAAAATATTAATCCAATAGTGTAACAAATACAAGATATATATATATATATATATATATATATATATATATATATATATATATATATATATATAATCGAAGCGAAAAGCAACAAAAAAATTTGTTTCAAATTTTCTCCTTAATTTACTTCGAATGAAATTAATTTTTACGGCAGCGCGGATGCGCCCTTAATCAAATTCATTTCTTGCATGATTAAGTAAAAGTAAGGCGACATGACACGAGTGACAATAAGGCCAAATTCACGATCAACTTTTACCTCATCAACCCTTCACTTTTGACACAATTAACAGGGTCGCAGCGAAGACTCCCACGTCCTGTTCCTGATCAGTTAACATTTTGCAATCATCTGATATATATTATTATAATACACTTCCTTTTAAGACTACCCTATGGAACGCGATCAGATAAACCATTATCTGTATATTTAATGAAATATCAGTTGACTTATGTCTGTATATGGAAGAAGGATAAAAAATTATGGTCAAGAAGTTAAATACTGAGAAGAAATTTAACATTTTTGGGGTTTTTGTCCCTACGTATGCTTGTTTGACTAGAATTCCAAACTACAAAACGGATTTTCATAGGACACAGAACAGTACACACAAAACAGTGAAAACGTCTGTATTCTTTAAAACATACGCACCATTATTGTTGATTAGAATTGAAAACTAAGAAAAAAAAGCGTAAAAAATCAGACATTTACTTTAATTTAGCATGTAGCATTTATTTGTAGAATCTAATCCTTATCTTTGCAATGTTATCAATTGTAATACAGATTAATACATATTTGTTTGTCTGTTTGTTAGAGTATTTTACAAAAAAATTGAGTCAAATTTAAATAAAACTAAATTATAACCATATTAGGAATTTAGACTAAAATTATGAATATTTTTATAGCTATTTATTATTCTCTGAGTATTTTGAAATTAATTTATTGCTGAAAGAACCAAGATTTTTTAAAGAAATGAAAAAAATTAAGGACAATGAAAAATTCCCCTTGGTAAATTGTGTTTCATCCTATACCTCTAAATTAGTGTTGTAGATACTTTCCAATTATATAAAATTGCAAATTTGGCCTCTACATTTAACTAGCACTAAAAGTTCTTAGCCAAACAACGATAATAAAAATTAATACAACTTTAAAAAATCGAATACTTTGATAATCCATTGAGGCTGGGGAAAAACTCCGGCATACTTGTAGCGAAGTCACTGTCAAAAGTTATAATCGATAAACTATATCGTTTATTTACGCCTACATAATTATACACGGTGTCTGTCACGGAACAAATGTCGGACGATAAATGTCGGATGTTATTCCTTGACTGAAAAATAATTCATTGTCTTTAAAATAAAATTTAAAAGATGACTTTTTTTCAGAAAATTGAAAATAATATTCATGATTATTTGTCATCTTTTTCGTACAACGTGCGCAAGTGTCGTGATACTTGTGCACATTGTTCAGCGCCACTCTAAGGAATAACCCGCGAACAGCTGTGAAGATATCGCCACTGCGGGTAAAAACCGCACTCCAGGCAAGTATTGGGTTTATTAAAAAGAGTTATGTGTAATGTTTTTTTTGCACTCAATTAGAACAAGGACGTGTTTTACGTTTTATTTCAACGACAATTTATTCTATTCCCGGACACTGCGTATATTTATAATGACTATATATTTTCAATACCTTTGATCAAATTACATAAATAAAAAACTGACATTTTATCAGGTTTAGAATTCCATATAATTAAAGTTTGCCTATAATAGATTCAGACCCATATGCATCAGTAATAACTAGATAAGGCTTGCTATTCCAATGTACTCATACACGGAGCGTCAGTAAAGTTCAAATCCTAGTATTTTACATATAATTAACTTTTATTTTTAACAAATTACTTCCATTTCTGATTTGAAACTCGATCGAAATATACTTCATTTTTATTTTGAAATTTGTATTAAAAATTGCAAAAAATTCGTAACTTTTACATTCTCCCTCAGGTCTGCAAAATAAAAGAAAAGAGACTTTAATGTACAAAATTTACTGCCGCCAGTTCCAGCTCGCTATGACCAAGCATTTTGCATAGGCGGTGCGCCGACTTTCCGAAACGGTTCCGGGCACCCAAAGGATCCAGTAAATCACGAGTTTCACACATAATACATCTCATGAATATAAATGCTCAACAAATTAATCGATTTTTATAAAGTAAACCTAGAAATCTTCTTTTTTGAGAGAAAATAAAATCATATTTCCTTCATTACAAATTAACATTGGCATCGATTAATTGACACTATGCGTCTATTGAATGAATGAAGCGAACATCATTAACGGAATACAGTCTTCATGTCGATGCGTTCTCCAAATATTACCGAGGATCGAAAAGTTGTTGATTACTGTATACGTAAAGTATACAGTAAGGTTGGTTTTAGAATTTCGTCTGTCCGTATGACATATGGTGATTGAAGAACGGAGCTTCAAAATATCAAAATTATGTATCAATTTTCTCTAGACTCTGTGAATAGTTTGATACAAAAAAACTTTAGATGTCTGAACTTGAGAGGTAATTAATCAGTTATTAAAGTGTCTAATTTATTTATTGTTTTTTTTTCGAAATAGTCCCCATTATCGTGCATCATTTCATTCAATGGAATCACTGAACAAAATGTCTACTTCTTTAACCATGTTTCACTACTGATGTACAGCTCTTCTTCATTCTATACCACACACCTCGATTTTATGTTTTTTCAATCATTTCACACCAGCTGTTTCTTCTGATGTCATCGTACCAATGCATGTTTGACCTTCCTTCGCTTTTCGCCCCACGGTCTCCATTCCATGAGCGATTTACATCACGAGTCGTGCTTTCTAACGGCATGGCCAGCCCATTGTCATTTAAGCTTCATAACACGTTTGATAACATCTGCGACCCTGCTCGTCTTTCTGAACCACTTGTTCCTCTTTCGGTCTCTCAGCGTGACTCCTACTAGTTTCCTTTTAACCTACTAAAAGTAAACTAGTAGGAGTCACGCTCCTCCAGAGCCACTCTGAGCTTGGTGAGGATTTCTTTTGTAAACACACAGGTTTCACCTCTCTATATAAGTACTGATAGGATACACTGGGTATGTATCAACGAGCTATCTGTTCAACTTTAATTTTCATTTTGAAGGTGAATTCAATTTTGGGGTAGGTTGCCTACCAACAACCTCTTGACCAAGATATACGAGCTGTTTCAAAGATATGCGTATTGTATAACTGTTTAATTTATCTTAATGCTCACGGTATTATTAACAGTTAGTCATAATATTATTTTGTTCAAATTCATTCCCAGTCCCACCCTTCCAAAGGCATCTCTTAGTTCTTACATCATGGCTTCTAGGTCACCCAGGCCGCCAGAGAAGAAGACAATGTCTTCAGCGAATCTTAGATTGTTCCGTCTATTTTCCGCTATATTAATACTACAATTTTCTAAATCCAGCATTCTAAAGAAGTTCTCCAATATAAATGTAAACAGTTTCGGAGAGAGGGTATCCCCTGTCTTACTCCTCACTCCACTCTCACTAATTTTTTTTCTGATGGAAGGTTCACTTTGAAACTTGCATTTCGAAAAATGTTCTCTATTAGATAAGTGTAGTGATGGTCTATTCTAACATTTTGTAAAGACTGAGTCACTGCCCAGGACTCAATGCTATCAAAGGCTTTATTATGTAACATATGTTATAGTCTGTATTACTACACTGCTTGGTTTAGGATTTCTAGATAAGTATAACTCGAGATATATTTTATCCTTGTGGATAAATAGAAAATATATGGTGTGAGGTGTTAAGGGCTGTATAACAGATAACCGATAATTTCTACATCTACATTGACTAATATTCGTTTGTTCGTCTGATTATATGTAAAGAAGCTTTATCGTGATGAAGGAGGATTCTACTGAAAAGGCATTGCTCTCAATTCTTTCCAAATCAACTGAAAAACAACTCTTTGTATAGTTTGCGGTAACACTTCTTTTTTTTCAAGCACAATCGTTCTCCGTCATCCACAACAATTTTTGTATAATGACTCCCCCACCCGAAATACACGGCGACCACCTTTTCCCAACACTTTGTTTTTCTTTACCTTTGTACGCAGCTTTTTAGAATGAAACGCCCCCTGCCCAGATCTTCTCTTATTTTCTGGTTCATAATAGCATATCTTACTTCCATCATCCGTGATTATGTCGAATACAGCATTTGAGTGACCTCCGTCATTTCGCAACATTAATCTACGCAACGATGTTTTTGATCTCCAGTCAAATCATGGAGACATGAAGTCATCCACCTAGCACAACGTTTTCTGTCAGCAAAATATGCATGCATATTTTTCTGTAATTGATTCATACCAATGCCTAAATTTTCTCGAATCTGTTAGTAGGTTACTCTTTTGTGTACCATGAACCGCACAGGATTAATGTTATCTTCAGTTATCACTGTTAAAGAACCCTCTCTGTTAGGGTTTCCTCGCGGTCTCATCACTGAGATTAATATCCCTATATTATTTAAATCTATTGTACACAGTATCACACACAGCAATAGTTAAAAAAAAAGTATAAATTAAGGGGTGGAGTATAGAATGGTATCTATTTTATACAGCAGACCGCGAGATGGGGCATCATTTTAAAATCCAATCCAAGGTGATCGTAATTTTGTGGTTAATTTGAGATTATTGTATTATAATAATTATTACAAGTGGACTGTCTATTATCAAACAAATTAGAAATCGAACTCTTTGGTAACCAATTGAGATACTTTGCTAAAATTTGTCATTTTTATTCATTGCAAATTAAATTTTGTGAAAATTTTGCAAAAATATTATGTATATGCTAAATTTTCTACAGTGTTTTATATAACTTGAAAGTATCTACAACATAACTTGGAGGTATCAATGGGATTAATACTTGTTTTATATTATATTTATTTAATAACTTCTCATACGATTTCTCTTTTGAATAGTTAGAAACTTCGTTTAAAAATTATTTTAGAAAAAAGTCTATTTAACAATCTCTTACAAAACATTTTTAAACAACAATCCTTTGTTAGACCTAATTAACTTTCACATAATGTAATTATGTGAACCACTATTAAATTTCAGTTACTAAAAATATTATTTAAAAGCACAGTATGACTTAGATTTGTATCAATATAAAACACGTATTGTGTATTTACAAATACCTCCATAAATATCATGAATATAGTAACAGGTACTACACGCATGTAAACTGGTATCTCAGCGGGGAATTTAAACTTTAAAATAATAATCAAAAAATTATTATTGTACTTATAATATTTTAATTACAGTAAACTAAAGAACATTTATGTGGATTTTATGTACGGAATATTACACCATCAAGGTGTCTCACCCGAAATAGGGCTCTAATCGTGCCCATGGAGAATCCAGCTGGGTGGACAGTGACTGCATCTTGCTGACACCACACATCTCACTCGTCAACATCATCCTCTCGTAGCTGCGGTACAAACAAAATGTTTAATCATTTTGATATACCGCTCGCTCACCGCTCGTCGTAAAGTTAGAATTCGGCGCTGAGACACCCGTTATATGTTTAGTGAGCAACTTCACCCTATTGATTTTTGTTGCAACGTTAGCACACCATAAACAACTTCATACTGTCGATTTTTGTTGCATCTTGCGCGCGCATCGTGACCAACTTCATCCTGTCGATTTTTGTTCAATGGTGCGTGCGCATCTTAAAATTTCTCTCACATCTTTTTTTCATAACGCGCCTAAACAAGTATAACTTCGAAATTACTTTATCGATAAATACATCTAAAGCTAAATACCCTTATTTCTTTTTTCAAAATTTTAGGTAAAACGCCAAAGAAAAAAAAATTCATTGAATTTGGCAACATAAACGCAAAATTGTGCTGCGCAATATCTGTTACATTCATCATTATACAATACACTCTACTTAATGGTGCGTGACTGGAAATATTAAGTGAAGCCTGCCGTAGCAAGAAACGTGTAATATTTCAGACGAAATTCTGACAAATGCTGATACTAAAATGCTAATGTAACTTACATTTATAAAACGAAATGTTATATACTAAACCAACATTTATATTTCCAGTTACTGCCACTACTACTACGCTACTCATATTTATATATATATATATATATAAATATATATATATATATATATATATATATATATATATCATAGTATTTATATAGATATTAATATAACTATCGATTTATTTATTTGAAAACTGTTTAATAGAAAAATAAACAATCAATTGAAATAAACAATGAAATTACAGCGTTTGGAAAAACTTTCATTAACGAAACAAATCTGGTTTAAATCTGATTTAATATTATATAAATAAATTTTCTTACCCGTATTAATTTCTTTTTTCCAATAATTGGAAACTCCCGAATCTAATTTTCATGGTATGTAACCATCGTTTATATTTTAGAAACATATTGTTATAACCCATAATAGCTTGAGCCGTCTATATAATACCTACACGATAAAAAAAAATTTTAAAAAAATCCTTTGTTTCCATCCACCTAAAAACATGATGTTTTTGTAACCATGGCTATTATATTTTTAATGGTACTTAGCAAATATGGTAACAAGAATATAGCGGCAAATAACGCAAAAAAAATTTTTTTTAAATAATGTCCTAGTACAATTTCATTGCTTTATTTTCTTTCCGAACTTCTAAAGCACTAATCTGCAGCCGCGGTCTGCTTGCAGGCGAAATAATAAAACATGTGAGCAAAACTGGGCATATTGCGTGAACACTCGCAATCACAGATCTTATGGCAACGCCTAGTAATGCGTAACGCTCGTGTTATAATGGTATCGATAAGCCATGTACAAAATTAAACTGAAACAATATAATTTAAATATCTTTAATATTCATATACGTATAAAACAGAATTACAAATAGGTAATTCTGTTTTATAATACATATCATAGTACACATTTAAAACCAAAGTTATAAATATTTTAATTAATATTAAACTAAGTAAACATTTATAACTAATACAAATAAAGATAAATATTTAATAGAAAGTGATAAATATTTACTATTAACTAATCAATTACTAGTTATTATTGTCAATACAAACCTTGGTGTGCGTGAGTCACTGACCAAATGTTATTATTATCGATAGCGCGTAGCCGACGTGCAAATTATTATACGAGACGGGTTTCATTGCTTCGCATCCAAGGAGACTGCAGCCATAATATAGCTGCTTGTTCCGGCTTTACCCAAATGAAAAAGGGACATTGACTGCATTTTTAAATCATTTTTTCATATAACAATTATTTATGGTTAATTTATTAACGGTATTCTCAGGAGTTTGGTTATTTGCTTTAATAGTCGAGTACAAAACTATGTGGCTCAACTAGTTACATAAAAAAGCTTGGAACGCTATATCTTAAGCTCTTATGATTATGTATATAAATTTTAGAATTTTTTCGTAGATATTGCTGTCCTGTATAATTCTTTCGACCATTAGTTTAACGTATAGATACGTTTAAAAATTTTATCTCACAAATTCACTGTGACTTCTGCATTCACTTAAATAATTATTGCTCATTGAGAGAATTCAGTAGATTCTTACAAGATAGCTTACCAGCTACCTGCTGGTATACCCTAACATCTACCCGCCCCGGCTACGCATATGTTGTTGTCCTGGTACGATGGTATGCACAAAAGCTCGCGCGTATACTAGGGTATTTTCAACATGTATAAAAATAAATATCTGCTTAACTGTCATAGTTTTCGAGTTAAGAATAATGATTAATCATGTTTAATTGTAATAAACTATTTACATATTTTTATTTCATAATTGAAATCAAAAATAATATTTTGTCAAATTTATGCCTAAACGCCGAAATACAAATTGTCCGCAAATAACAACGCGTGACGTTGAAATGCACAACAAACTTTAATCTTTATCTTTGGTTATATAGCGTTCGTTCTCTCCAGAGAGAACCTTTGCTAATGTCAAGTGTGGAACACCACAAAGCTAATAGCTGGCCAAATTCAAGTTATTGTGTGACAAAGAAAGCGCGATCCCATAAATTGAATTCCGTAAACAATATTTATGGGTCGCTACAGAATGTAGCAAGTTTTCGAAAGAGATAGGGCCTCTCTTTTTAAATTTAATTAGTTGTTTGGCCCATTGTGACCTCATAGAATTTATATTTCACATTACTTAGTGTTTTAGTGCGGTGTTTTGTAGGAATATAATAAAAGTCGTTTTTGGGGGGAAACAATTATCCAAAAAGAAAAGAAATTATAAAATAAAACAATTATATAAACAAACAACCAATTATATAAAAATAAAATAATTATAGGTTACGCAGATACATTTCCAATCATTTTAAACACTTACCACTAAAATTACCAAATTCCCTATTTTGCCTAATTATAAATATCATTATAACTTTTAAACTATTATATAGAAAACTACGATATTAAGGGAAAATTTATCTATGAGAGTTAAGGGAGTATTAAGGAGGTTTTGCATTTTTTTAATAGCAAAACTTTTATTATGAATTTTATATAATATTATTACGAATTGTATACATATGCTGTGACAGATTTTATTATATAAACTTTTTGAGACGAACAATGTTGCCACATATTATCCTTAATGATTTAAGTAGCGCATGTCAAGATACCCCTCCGATGATAATGGATACTCACCGTCAAAGGTCGGGTAACTTTCAAAAATATTCATATTTTATACATTTAAATTTTCCTTGTGAATCGATCTGTCCATTAATGAAAACTGAAACAAAATCCGTTTAAAAGTTACTGAAAAAATCGCGTACTTACGGAAAAACAAACACGGCGAGGAGCTTTGTTTTATGATATGAATTGATGTCGATCTGGATATCACAAATAATCGGTTGAGCCGCTTTTAAGTTAAACCCTAAAAACCAAACAAATAAAATTTTTCTGTTTTTAAATTTAGCATGATTTTGAGAAAACAGTTTTTCTTTAATTTTTAACATAGAATGTGCGCGAAATTTTGAAAGTAAAAACATTTAAAAAAGTCTAGAAATATTTATGGAACGCTCCCAAATGTCTAATTTCTTTAAAACCAAACCGTCGATTCAGGCACTAACCCTTACAATGAACATACATAGACATTTTTTGTTTTCCCCTTTTTTTAGGGTTCCGTAATTAAACATTTCATGTCAGTGTGTGTGTGTGCACACCCTCGTAGTTTCTATAGTTTTTAACCTACGCACATGAGGCAAGTATATACTTTAGAAAAACATCTCAAATATTTTTTGAGGTACCTCCTCTTATTAACTTTTTAGCGTACCCCATTTTGTGGGGAATCATTAAAATGCTTTATTTTCTAGGTCTCATCTTATCTTTAGATTCAAGTAGTTTTATTTACCACTTTTCATAGTTTAGCACCATTTACAAAATATTAAGGTTCAAAGTCGGTTGCAATAGGTAACTCTTCACCCCCCCTCCCCCCATCCATTTCCAAACAAGACAGTAAAAATCTGAAAAGTCCCAAAATAATGTTGAACATAGATTTAATAGCTTTGGTCTGAAACCTTTCCAGGATTTATATATTACCGTTACTCGCTGCTCCCCAAAGTTCAAATCCGTATATCCAAACTGGTTTCAATATAGTTTTGTAAACTGCCATTTTGCTTTCATTGTTGGTTAGTTGGAATTTTCTACCAATTAGCCAGTACATGCCTCGAAGTTTTGCGTCCAGGTTTTGTCGCCTATCTAGGTGCATGCCGAGACATTTGGCGGTATTACCATGTGGAATTTCTTCTCCATTCAGTGTAATTGAAGGACAGTCATCTTTTCTGAGTGTAAAAGTAATGTGTGCGGATTTCTTTTGATTCGCTTTTATTCTCCATATCTTCAGCCATTTTTCAACTTCAGCTATGAGTTTCTGTAGATTTGCTGATGCGATTCCTGGATTGACATTTACTGACATTATTGTGTTACCATCTGCATACGTGGCAATGAAGGTATTGTCATCTGTAGAGATGTCAGCTGTAAAGATGATAAGATTTATTTTAATGATAACTTTTAAATGAAATTATTTCCGTTAAAGTACCCCAAAAAGTCCAGGGTTTATAAAAGACTATGGAATACTATTTAATCACGTCTTATCAGTGATTTAGAGCCCATTTCCATTAAAATATCTGACTTTAATTGTTGATATAATTGCAATACTTTCGTCAGTCCTGCTGTTGTTCGAAAGAAAAAATACATGTAAACGATTAAAATTGAACTCCTCTTTATTTAAAGCCGCTCTATTAATAAAATATTCTTTTTCTTGGCCATATATTACGAGTAACACTTCTTTAGAACATAAAATTACGAAATCATCTTAGCAAATGTGATTTAGAGCCACACCTGAGCGAAATGTCTTGATAACAAATTTGAATTTGACACAGTATCATAATAATTCAAAAAACAATGACTCGAAGACTAGTTCCAAAACGAATCATTAACTAAACCAGCATTACTTTAACAGTGGCGGACCGTTATAACGAAATGGTATTTTAGTGATAAAAACGTGTTTCATTTTTCTTTGTCTTTAGTGAAACAGAAATAAATCAAAATGTATCGCTTAAGTACAATTAATTTAAAAGAAAAACGTTTTTCTTCTTGATGGTTCATTCACACTATTTCTTTACTACGGTAAAAACGTCTAACTCTCTTTCTCTGTCCATTTTACTTTCAAAATTTCAACTATTCTAATTTTCTAAAGTTTTGAAATTTCACACACGTGGTGTCTCACACACGATGTTTTGAATTTCACACACAATAGTACAACGCTTTTAGTTTATATAATATTTAAAAAAATCATCGTTTCGAAAAAACATTTTGAATTTATTTATCTTAATGCGTCCCGCAGTCTATATACTTAGAATACCCTTAAATCAAAATTGAAAAACATTTATCATGATTTTCGTACGAAAGTTATTAGATTATTACAACTAAGAGCGTTGAGTAGGAAAAGTGTAAATCTTAAAAAATGTTTATACATCAATATACAGATAATGCCTAGTGTTATAGCTGTACATTGATGTATGAATGTTAATAAGTACTCAACTATTAAAGGACTAGTATCAAAGGACTATTGAAACAACATCTATAGCATCTTCCTAGCGCTCAACGTTGTTAGTTTATATAATTTTGTTTAAACGTATATATACATTTAAATAAATTTATCTTATGGAAAACAATTGTTTGAATTTTACCTGTTAGAAAACAATTCTTCCCGCAGTCGATGTAGCTGCAGTACCTTTAAATCAAAGTCGCAAATAGAAAAATACAGGCCAAGTACAAGTTGGATTCGCACACGAAGCAGCTTAGTACCAAACAAATTAAACTTATAAAATTATATTTCTAAAAAGTACCGTGAAAAACAAAGTTATTGTTGCGGTCGGTACCGAAAATTTCGCATGTCTTAAAAACTACCCAACATATCTTATTTAAACCAATTTTCGTTGAAAGTTTATTTTAACTTCTACTACCTTAATTTTTTCAGAATTTTACACACATTAATTGAAAAGTTAGATGAGGTGAATACACTTTTTGAGTCTTTGGAAGCGCATATCTCACCAACTGTTGACTTAAACAGAAAAGTCATTTTGGAACCCATAAATCATTTTACGGCCTATCTACCCCTATAATATAACCCCTAAATCAAGTGCCGCCCCTAATATTATTTTTTTCATAATTCCACTATTGTATTGTATTGCGGTTCATAGAAGACACCTAACATCCAAATTTCAATCCTATATAGTACCAATGGCCTCCGAGTAACAAGGCTGTGACATACGGACAGGCAGACAAACGGACAGGACGAAATTATAAAGGTACCGTTTTTGCTATTTTGCTACAGAACCCTAACAAACATTTATCATGATTTTCATGTGAAAATAGTGTAACTATACTAATTTTATAAACAGGAAAGTTCTGTTTCTTTGAGCTAAAAACGGCCTATCCATTTGACGTATCGTATGAGACTTTCACCATTATGTAATTTATAGTGTCCTGACGGACACAGGATATTATTATATCTTTTTAATACGAGTGGACAATGGCCAATAAGGATTAAAGTTATGGGAGTGGAAGTGTGTCAGGCGCATTTTTGAGTTAAACTTTTAAACCGTTAAAATAATGTACGAAGTTATAGTGTACACAGATTCACTAAAACGTTAAACGTCATATTCTGCTAATTATTATAGATTTTCTGTTATGATCTATTTACTGCTACAATTTCAGATTAAATGTGGAATCATTTTTAAGTTAAACGTACGAAACTAATTAAACTAGCTGCATACATTCAGTCCTACATTGTATCATGTTACTTTATGAATAATGTAAACGTTACGGAGTTATTAGGCTCTAAGAAATATCCGCATCCGTTATATCATTATGAATTTTTTATTCTGACAGCTACTTATTTTTAAAAAACGCCTTATTTCCGTTTACATAAAGGTAGCTAAAACAGTTGACGTTACGGCTGACTTTATAGGTTAATTAAATAAGTATTTCGGTAATTTAGTAAATTTCGCCTTATTAGTATTTTAGTAATTGAGTAATTGAAAGATAAAACGTCTATTTTTTATATTTATTTTATAAAAATTATGTTATTTATTAAATTAGATACCAACAAATGTCATTACATACTTCATGTAATAAAAAGAATTCTGCGTTTGCAACAACGCTTGAAAAATCCGTACACGAGGATGGAGGGATGTCTCGGATCCATTTACGTTACCAAATAGTACTTTCGTAAAATATTTTCAACTATCTAAATAAACAGCGAAATTTCAACATGTTGCGGCTAATGTCTAAAGTGACACGACAAATAAATCTTGCTTGACGCGCAACAAAACAAAATAACCTATAAAATGTATCTTCTGCCATGCATAGATAAAATACAGAACTGTCATAGTCATCGAAATAGCCCCGTCCTTTTCTTCCTGCTCGTAAAATTACATGATGCTATTCTTTTCTCCCACCGAACTTTAACGGAAAATAAAGGTAACGATAATGCACGTGCAATCCAACCAATTTTTAAAGCAAACATTATGGTCGTAAGTTAGCTAACGTATACTTTAAGAAAAGTAAATGATATAACGTAGGGCTGAACGTTTGAAAGAATTATAAACAACCATAAAATTTACAAATTTTTTTCGAGACGTATGTGATTAATTAACGTGGATTTTGATTAAAAACCTTTTTATGTTACAAAATCAAGCCATGTATGTCCTGTAATTCTCTGAAAGCACGTAATAATTAACTAAACCGTATTTAATAACTTATAATTAAAACAAATTAATAATTTAAAAAATAATAATTAAAACAAAACCGTATTAAATAATTAAAATAAAATAATATTATGGTCCATTTTTCCCAGGCAAAAAGTACCATCGAACCCTTAGCTTAATTTTGCAACTGGTAAGTAAATAATTCAAGGCTATTATTAAATTAGCTTTCAAAGCTTATTGAAAGCTTTTATTAGGTTTTAAAATAGCTATTATTAACTAATCTATGTATCATTAGGCGTTACGCCACTGTCATTCAAAAAACCTAACACGTATCCTAAGGTTAGACGTCTAAACGAAACCATCCCACGGCATTGGTCCACACAGATCACCAAGGGCGGAGTCCATATTAACATAACAAATCGATATATGGCATAGCCGCAAGTAACACACACTGCGAATGACCTACTTTCAGAAGTACATTCACTGGTAACATGCGAAACGGATCCGGATTGCCCGCACCGCGTGGGCGTACTCCATGATGGATAGCTGCTTTGGAATATGTAGTGCAGGCTGTCGAGCATATCCTGCTGTTGAGTGATTTGAACGGCAATTATTTCGAACTGGCAATTATTTTTATGGCAATTATTTGATGTTTCATTGTTTGCGGAAGTGCGTATAAAGGTTTATTAATAAACATATTGCATATGAAATGTTTTCGGAAACGAGTAAAAGATGTTATTTAAATGAGTTTTGTCGTGATATAGTTAGCATTGTTAATCCAATAAGAGTTATTTTGTAGATACTATCGTATTTAAAGGCGTTATCGTATATCGTGAGGGCAACTGTACAATTGTGAGACCCCAAAAAAAAGAACATTATGTATGTTGCAATTCACACACGGTAGAAGTGAAACTTCAGAAAAGTATCCTACGAGTGAATGAGATAAATATAGAGTATCAAGAGTAGGATAATTGTAAGGTTTATTTTTTTATAATATTTTTACCACGTTTAAAAGTTATTGTACATTTTATTTAACATTTGTTACATTACATATTAGTCAGTCTCCATATTATCACTTTCATGACACGAGAGGCTTATGGCAACTAAAATTGGAAACGAAAGTTTCAGTTTGTGCTATATATCTTTGAAATACAGCGTCAATTACTGTTCTAACAAGTATTAGACAGTGTGCAATATAGATACACACCAACGCTTTCTCTCTCGCTTTAGCTTGGCAATATACAGGCGCACACATACGTACAATGCTTAGTAGACGAGAGGGAAATACTACAAAGCATGGCACAAAGAGGACACCTAGAATTCAAATCACAACGATTCTAAAGAAGCTTCACTTATTTTTTCGTCGTGACGCATTTTCATCGATTTTCAAATCACAATTCTACAGAAGTTTCACTTCAAAAGTTTTCCACTCTTTAGGGAGTTCAAAAACTTTAATTAAATTGTAATTAAAATGTTAGCTCATAATGAAAAATTTGTCCCGAAAAAAGTTAAGTTAAATGGGAACGATTATTTAGATATAACTCGTCAAATCGTCGAAAATAACCTATGTACCACACAAAAGTAATTATTAAATTTTCTTCAGAAATGTTTCTGTAGTAATGATTAATTAACAACCCGCAAAAAATGTAATACCTATTTTCATGAAAAATTCTAAATCTAGTAGCAAGTAATTTGCATGACATACTGCCAAACATTTGGATTTGGTTATTTCATTGTTAGAATTAGTAAGTATTTTCATTTTCATTTAAGATTTTTTTTATTTTAAACCTACTTGGGTTTTCATGAACATGGCTGGACTGTTTTGACTGATAATTTTTTACGAATAATGTTTTTGAGATTAATATCTCATCATACGGTAACAATACGACCATGGTGTAATTAAAATGTTTGATCCCCAAATGGCAGAAGACCTTTAAACCTTAATACCACTCTGATATTATCAGCTTCATCGTCATTCATCCATATATAACTCTAAATAAGGGGAAGGCCTTATATTAAATCCCAGTGGATCTACCACGCAAGATAAATAGAGGTTGGCTAGTTGCTATTCTTAGTGTTAGACGTTAACAATACGCCTTTAAAACTTCTGACTCGCCCAATATAAAGTCACGATGAGGAAAGTTTTCCAACTACGGCTTTAGTACCTATTAATAATATTGTTACAATGATGTTATTATCTTATAAATAAATTTATTGTCACAATTATGATATTATCTTAGTTCTATTTAAAAGCAGATAAACGATAGCATTTTCTCTTCATAATAATAATAAAATATTAATTTATATGGGGAAAGGTTTGGCACCATGGAGTGCCAAATTTCGAGATTTTAGGACATTAGGAACTATTTTTGAGTTTAAATTAGTGAATCAGTCTGTATCAGAATATGCGAATTCAAAATATCCTATCTTTATATTGAGTTGTGTCAAAATATTATATTTTACAGAACTGTGGCACTTTAGCAAATTAAAAGCAATTAAATCTCTAAAATAAAAGGTAGATATATAATATTATAGGGTAGGAAAAATGTTATAGGATAGGAAAAAGTAATTGATATGTTCGTGTAAACAGACATACGAGTGTTTGCTCGTTTTTCCAAATTTATTATTTTCTTCTGTAACTGGTGATCAAAGCGACAAGGGAAAAGTTCAAGCAAATTATATTATTGTATTTGTTTACTTTTCATTTTATATTTTTCGTGATTATGATGAATCGAAATAAAAACACTGTCAATTGGCTTAAAATTATTTAATTACAATAAATGTTCAAATTTTTCGCAGAGATTATTTGACAATATCCCAAAAAAATCAACAAGACTAATATCTAATCGGTTTAAGCACCCTGAAGGCCATCTGATTTGACCATCAAGCTCTATTCATTTGTTGGGTAAATTCTCATGGACGGATACTTAACGCCCATAATAACATGGGGCACCATCATTTTGGAGAATAGTTTCTGGCCGTAGGTTTAAATTGATATCAAACAATAAAATAGGCACATCATTTTCTAAAAAAAAATCCTGTTTTTATCCATTTAATATTATGGCACTTAATTTTATGGCAATTTAATGGCACTTAGAAGGAACCAAGAAGTAAACCGGAAAATAAATTGACACTGAAGGGATGTTAAAATGACGATACTCTGCCCAATCGATAATGCTTGTCCAGCTATGGTAGCATAACTGCCGTAGCTGGACAAGTATTGTAGATTGTCTCAAAAACATCTATTTCCTAGGATTATGAGTTAATTCCCAGCTGCAGGGCCAGTGATAATGGTCGCTACAATTAAGTTGTCTTTCAATTCCTTTATAAATAGCCTCGTCCCATTATACATGTTAGGAGGGCTTAAATTTCTCAGAAGCATGATTGGCGTTCCGATGTTTAATGATAATTCGTGGGGTGATAGGCCAGCAGGGTTAAGTTAATTTAAAAATTCCAATGGGGAAAGTACTGCGTCTTCGATATTAGTAACGGTGTCTATCGATTTGTAGTGTTTGACCTGGCCGGGGACTTTTTGTGTAATCAAATTGTTTGTTTCGTCAACCGTGTCTTTCCTAGGTGACACTATTGCTCTAGAATACAGCAAACGAAAGTCTTTTTCGTGTAAATTTTTGATGTCAGAATCGATTTGATAAATTTAATGAAGATTTGATAAATTTCATGTAAATAACATGTACATAATCAACCGCAGCTGGACAAGTATTGTCGATTGTCTCAAAAACATCTGTTCTTTCGAACCTTTATTCATCGGTTCACAAAATTTCAATGGAAATCCCTAGGTCCCTTTACTCGCAGCCAAACTTTTCAAAATTCATCTTTTCTTGGTTTTTCGTTTCTCGCTTTATGAAAATGTTTATATAAATATAACATCAGTTCATATATATTTATATAAAAGATTACAAAGAACGCATCTATTAATCATATAGGTGATCCTGTGCAAGAAACTGAAACACGTTTCTGTAAAAAATGTGAATTTTTTTATTAAAATCGCAAATTAATAGTGATTTTTTAGAAACGATAGAAAATTTTGATATAATTTCTTAATGACTTAAAACGTACCTTTGTATTATTATAACTTACAAATCATTATGATTGAATGTAATTTTAGCATTTGTTGTATCGTTGGCAGTACATAATATTTGTAACACATACCAGTATTTATTATAGGTTTCTATTTGAGGTGGATAAATTTCATAATTATCAAGGTAGACCTGGGAACAAAAATGATCTAATTTCAGCAACTTCTCACATCTTCATGTCTACTTATTTTTACTCATGTTTTTACTTATAGGAAAATCATAACTATCTCCTTATGAATTTCTTTTAAATTATAATACTTAAAACCTTAAAGAAAGAGAAAGCTTTATTCATATTAGTAATAACAGATAGGGAAAATTATTTCGTTTATAATCGAAATAGCCAGAACGAAACATTTTATTTCGTTATGTATATTTCTAATCAACATTTAACTTTTTATTTTTTTTTTTATTATTCAATAACATTTTTTACGCTACGCCCGCGACTCCGCCCCCACGGATGTCAATTACTTAAAGTTCATTTTTTGTTATTTTCTTAAAACACGGGCAGAGACCACGCAAAGGATTCGTTTAACAAGAAAAACAACCAATTACGAAACGCATTAACTTAAAGTTCCGCAGTTATGGAGAGACGCATTCTTTAAATCAAGTAGAAGCGAGTGATCGCTACACGTCATATATTATATACTATTTGTTTAATTATATTAATGGTGTGTTTAATAAACAAGGACAGGCTAAAAAGTTCTAAGCCTAAGGTAATTGTAATCGCGATTGACATCTATTATCTTGGAACTTCTATTTGAGAGACACCTTATCATTAATACGTAAGAAAAATTTAACGTCATTAGCTTCATTACGCTTTCAGTAAAAATACGGTAAACATCACATTCTTTTTAATTCCATATTCGCCGCATTGCTGCAATTAATGAAAGTGGGTTATGATAAGATTTCTCACAAGAAAAGGGAAAACGCTGAAGAAAATATTTAAAGAAATGTTTTATGGGGAATTTGATCCATCATCTGCTATCATCAAAGGTTTGGCTTAACATTTTTGTTTGGCTCGACTTAACATTGAAAAAATCAAGAAATTGTTACTGTGTGTTTTATTTGATTTCAATCGGGTTTTTTCGAGGTAATTATCTATTTAATGAGTAAACCTAGATATTATAAACTAAGTACTCACTATGTCCCGACGTTTCAGACTGGTTGCACAGCCTATGGTCACGGGAAGACTGAAGTCTAAGACTAAGTCTTCCCGTGACCACAGGCTGTGCAACCAGTCTGAAACGTCGGGACATAGTGAGTACTTAGTTTATAATATCTAGGTTTACTTATTAAATAGATAATTACCGCGAAAAAACCCGATTCAAATCAAATAAAATATGTGTTCGAATCACGATACTGTGTTATCACAAAATAACGATGTGACGGATAGTTGAGGACGTCATCAAAGAACGACTTAGAAACAATTTGTATGTTACTTGTAAATGAAAACAATCAGTACAAGAGACATTTTGTATGTTACTTATAGACTTTATATGTTACTTGTATGATACTTAGAGACATTTTGTATGTTACTTAAAGACATTTTGTATGTTACTTGTATGGTACTTAGAGACATTTTGTAAGTTACTTGTATGTTACTTAGAGGCATTTTGTATGTCACTTGTACAATGAACACGCAGGGTGTCAAAAAAGCTCACGCCTCTCAATGAGCAACCAGTTGAACCAAAACGAAGCAGTAATTTTTTAAACTGTGCAAGGACAATTTGAACAAAATTCGTTCTCGAATCGTCAACGTAGGCGAAACGTAAATACAACAGTCGATAAAGTCGAAAATAAATATGAAAAATCGAGTCATTTAAAGCGGAACCGGAGAAATTTAAAGCGGAACGAACCGCTTCTAAGTTCATAAACACTGTTTTTGAAATTCTGAGGGGATAATTCTAATTGACATGCTTTTTTCATCAGTTAGTCAATTAGAACTATCAACAATGTACGGAGATTATTACGTAGGTCATATCAGGAAGGCTCGTCATGGAGATGACGAAAAAATAAGAAAATTCGCTAAAGTTGTTTTTATTTTTGCAAGACTATCGTTTCGCACATTATGAGTTGCCAGGCAAGCCTTGGCGGAGATAAGATTCGAAGAAATTAACTACCCACCTTACAGTCCGAATCCTGTTCCCAGTGGTTACCTTCTTTTCAATAATCTCAAGAAAGCTTTAAGGGGAGGTAAATGGAGAGTGAGGATGAGATGAAGGCAATGATCCAAGAGCAATTTGAAGTAAAGAAACAGACTATTCTAACAGCTTAAAAGATATACAGAAAATGTTAAAAATGCACTGAATTAATGGGGGACTACGTAAAAAATATTTTTTCTCAAATCAACTCTTTTTTGGTCACTCAAATCTTTTTTGGTTTGCACTCGTAGGCAAGAATTATTGAAGTAAAAATTCTTGTCACATAATAGAATGCGTAAAGATCTCAAGGTTTAAAATAATTAGCCAATTCGAGAATTTGATGGCACTAGCAACCAAAAATTTAAAAACTGCTGATTCATGACGCTCTGCAGAGAAATAAATCGACCATAGAGCACAACAAGAATATGTTATTTAATGATAACAGTAGCCCGATGTTTATTGCAAGAGACGGCTAATTGCGTTGGTGTGAATTTGACTTTCGCCCGATTCAAAAAGTTTTTAACATTGCATAATTTCTGTGTTACAAAAAAGCATCTAAAATATATTGTTATACTAGCAACTTCTAATAGTGTTTTGTATATACTTCGGTATTTTTGTGTAATCAATTCGTAAGTAACAGTCTAAAAAGTTTGGCTGCTACATATAAATTGCTATTGATTATAATATTATTAAAATATTATTATTAAAATATATTATTAAAATAATCATTTGCAATAGATCGATTTCGCCTAGTTAATCTCTTATTAATAAACGTCACATCAATAACACATGCATTAATTTAGTGATAGCTATTGCGTGGTACTCCCTAATTACTTCACTTAGGTTATTGGTTCACAAAAACATACATTAATAATAAAGAGACTCAAGTCAAAGAACATAAATCCATGGACTCAAAACAATTGCTCTAAATTTACGTTGCTCCAGAGTTAATTACATTGAATCAACGATATAATAATAACGTAAAAAATATAATTGAAAAAATACAGAAAGTCATCTTTGGGATATAATTAATTTAAAAAAGGAGGTTAAACATGAATTAAAGCAAAGTTTCAAATAATTTTCCCATGCAAAACTCGACTTGTGACATTATTAATTCTGAAATACAATGTTTAAGTAATTTAACGTTTAGGCTTATATTTGACAAGTTTTGTGATATTCTTTAGCCAGCTTTTGTTTAAATTATATCTGTTTTTCATCAAATAAACTTAGAATTCCCAAGTAAAGACTGCATGTATCGCCTTCGGCCAATTTTAGACTTTTGCTTTCTTATGCATACAAACAAGCTACGCGCCAAATTTCGTTCGCCAATCATAGAGTAATTGTGACGAATTACGGGCTGGTATTATCATGTAGAAAAAAAACTTTGCCGAGTTGTCGGTCTAGCTTTAATAGAATCTAACTTTGCCGAGTTGTCGGTCTAGCTATAATAGAATCTATCTTTAATCAATCCTGAGATATGGCTCAGAAATTGCTTTTTTAGACGTTGGCTGGTCGATCATTAAAATCTATTTATCATTATTAAAATCTCTAAATCAAAGGTTTCTTTACACATAACAATTCCCAACCATATATTGCAAGAATTAATTGATTAACATTATTGAATTTGGGATGGTAAATGATTTAACATCCCCTTTTCATCAGATATGGCGCCATCTGACTATGTCTATTTAGGTCATTAAATAATTTCCTTACCTGAGAAAAACTTCTGTTGTGAAAACAATGTCGGATAGACTTGACGAATTTTCAATAAGAACCTACAAGTTTCCATTTCGATGCTATCCATTCTTTGTTAAATATTTTTATTGAATATCTCCTTAGCTTAGACGCCATAACAAAATATTATTATTAAAAATGCCGTAGACGGAAAGAGATAGAATTCGCTATATTAAACAATTAAATTATAACGTTTTAATTATTACTAAAAATATTTTTTTCAAAACCATCTGTCTTGACTCAAACAAATTAAATACAAAAACGTTCCTCGACATTCCAAATGGTTTTTAAACATCAATATATATTCTTAATTTGAATCTTAAAAATAAATGTAAATAAAGACCTCATATTTTGATTTGTCAAGTCAAGTTATATTGATAAATACTATATCACAGTTATGTGATCTGTATGTATTAGAAGTAGCACTAAACCAAACTGGTCTTGAACCTACAAATAAGGTCGCTGTACATGGAGAAAAAAATATAATAGATGACAGGTCAAACGTTTAGGCGGGTCACTCTCTATGGTCAGTGCAAGGTCATATTTGGCAGCGCAAATGTTATTATTACACATAATAAACAGCTAAATATGGGCCCAAGGCACGCGGCTTTCATTAATCATTATCTGGCAGACAAGACGCCATTACCACATTTACATTTTATTGTTGATCTTAAAATTCAGATTACGGAGCAAGAAGCCGGATGTAGTTCGCGATGATTTATGTTGTTCGCGATAGATTGTTATGGAACGTGTTGCAGCTGATCAATATTTATTATGTAAAAAAATACTCCGATATCCAAAGTAGGCTAGTATTTAGAAAACCAACTGAAATAAGTGAATCGTAAATTATACACTACCTACTACAACTATTTTGATCATAAATTATTAATTTTGATTGTTCAAAAATTATAAATGTTGTAAGGTTTTACTTATCCCTAATTGAAAAATATGTAAAACTTCATTCCTAGTGAATTCACCATTTTATAGTCAAAAAACATTCTGATGTGCACTTATGACCACTGAAAAATAATAATGATGACTTTTTTCAGAATTATTTGTAATTTTTTTCGTACACACAATACTTGCGCACATTGTTTAACGCCGCTCGTGAACAGCTGCGGAGATATCGCCACTACTGGAAAACACCGCACTCCGGGAAGTATTGGGTGCGTTTAAAAGAGTTATGTATAATATTAAAATAAATTATAATAATCATAATGATGTAGGTATAGTAAATATTATTTGCTTACATAATATTAGAATTGTTTTATAAACTATTAATTTTTGCGTACATTAAAATATAAATTACTAATGTAGATTACGTTTATATAATTAAAATATATAAACGTAATTTACATTATAATAAATTTTATTTAATCTAATGACCGCCGGGCGGTTATCTACGCGCCGACAAAAAATCGGCAATGAGGTCGATAGAACCAGTGTTGTGCCAAGCAATATCGATAAAAATATATATTAAATTTTGTTCTAAAGGAAATAACCGTTATTGTATTCAATAGTTGAGGTTATAATTTATTTTCGAAACGTTGCATACGTTTACAGTAAATACAAATTTAATAAATTTGAATCAAAGATATATTGAAGATTCAATTCTCAGCGTCACAGTAACTTGTAATATGTGTAGATACATATCAAATGTGCTTAAGTCCACTGTTATACAAAATGAATATTTTTGGTTACCCAAATTGTATGTACGTGAAATAAGAAGTTAGTTAAAATCAAACCGCATAAAGTCCCTACTTTTCTAAGAAATAAGGCTCAAGATATTCGTTTTGTTTTCATACTAGTTTAAATCGCAATATAATTGTAAATCAAACTCGCCAATGTCCGATTCGACCAATAACAGACAGGCCTGCTCAGTGTCATGACCACCATCGTTGACATTAGCTCGTGGTTTTAAAGTCGTGCGCTTGGATTATTATGGAATTATGGAGGAAAAAATAAGTGTTATGAAGCCTGAATTAGCTAAAAAGAAGTCAAAGCTCTAGAGCAATGAAAAACTTAAAAAAACGGCAGGATTTGTAAGTTAACCATGATAATATCGCTTTGTTTTGAATAGGGTCATAGTCACAAACATTTCGTAAGCTTCATAATCAAGGTCGGACTCAGATATGGCCCTTTAGATTCTTGTATGTTTTAAAATGTAAATACGTGAAAACTTCTGATCTTGCCAAAACTTTACAGATTGAAATTAGAATTCCTCCTTTTTCTGCGATAAAATCGAGAAACCCGGGTGAAGCAATGTAGATCGACGTTTTTGTACTCTATTTCAAACTTTCTCTCTTTTTAGATACTCTGCAAAAACTTTGCCAGAAAAACCAAGGTGGCAGCATAACAAAAAGAGTGTGTACAAATGTGAAACCTTAACATCAAATCAAATATTTTACTTTCACAAAAGGTTTTATCATAAACCTAATCAAATAATCCAAGCTAATTATATTTTACAACACTTACTCTTGACCCCTGTTAAAAGAAAATGCCCAAGAAATAATACAAGAAATGGACTCGCATTTTCAAAGCAGTATTTTATTACTAAGCATAAAACTAAATAAAAAGTTCCTGTCTGCCCCGCTGTATTTTGTAGCATTTAAAAATTAAACAGGACCGTACTAAAAGCGTTTCTAATTGATATGCCGCTACAGGAAAAACCGCATCAGAAACACGAGGAGGAGATCGTAAATAGCACGCTTTCCAGTCTAATAAAGAAGCTATACAGAAATTCATAACAAAATTTCGTCCATTAAACGAAGAACTTACCTTGATCCCCGTCTAAATATACGTAAACTGGACCAAATATATGAGGACGAGACCCTGTCGGAATATTCAATAACCAAAAGTTTCTTCAGAAAGGTATTCAATACCCCTTTTAATATGGGGTTTTGCTCTCCGCACTAGAACGTGTGTCCAGGCTGTTTGCAGTTATTAGAAAAGTTAAAAATATGATGAAATAATGCATTACAACAAAATTAAATTGTGAATAGAACCTGCGTATGCAGTACAGGATACACAAAATTAGAGCAAAATGCTTTTTCGATAAATTAAAAGAAAAAAATCCGGAAATACTTACCGTATCTTTTGATTATCAGAAGAATTTATTCTTACCAAAGGTGGCTGATCAGTCAGCTTATTATTCGCGGCAATTATACTTATACAACTTTACAATTTTTGAGGGAAACTCTCACGATAGAGGCTAGCGTGAGACCAGAGATACTAAAAATAATGTTTTTTTCTACATACGGACAGAAGACATCATCTTGCTTATACCATTGCATGATGATATTTCATAGTTTGAAGTGGTTGTGAAATGTAAATGGTGGGAAGAAATATAATATTAAACTAAAAATGAAAGAGAAGAGAATTTTTGCCTGTATAAAAATGAAACAATATTTGTAGACTAGTAAACACTGTGACCAGGTTCTAAATATGATAATAATTTTGTCCATTTAATTACCAAATATTAGTTGATTAAGTGTTTTTGATTTCATAGTTTGAAGTGATTGTGCATCATAAACAGTGCGAAAAAATATATTAACGGAATTATTAAAGCAATACATTACTCGATTAAAAATGCGAGATTTTTTTCTGTATTCCTTGTTTAATAAACATTATTTTGACCAGATTCTAAATATGAACGGACCTTTGTAAATAAATAAAAAATAACGTTTCTTTTTTTCTAGGGCTTGAAACCTAAGTACGTCCCTTTATAGTCACTTATATCAAAATACCCTAAGTCACGTAGTACTTTTTCATTATCGCTTATGTCCGCAGTGACAGTTTTTCAAATGAGCTTAAATCCATGATGTTACTATCAAAAGTGCTTCAAAATAAAAACCTGTTTATTTTAATAACTGATAGCGGTTTCAACTTTTTTTTCACAATGTTGCCCATAGACATTATTATGAAAGTGTTGGCAGTATTGCACTTTTTTTATTTAGGATAATGATGAGATGAGATGATTTTAATTTAGGATTTTAATAAAGGCAGAGAGCAACAACGCCCTTTTCCCAAAAATTGCTTAGACATGACTTACGCACGTTTGATATCTATCGACACATACAAATTGTAATCTCGCATTTCCTAACCAGATAACGTGATAAACAGCATAGTATTCGGTTGCACTTTGACATTTTGAAATATTTTTTTTATTCTTTTTCTTATGGCAAGAAACATTTTGAGAATAAATATCCCAATTTGACTTTAGGCAAAGTATTTAATAAGCAATAATTGAAAGTTTTAGACGAAGTTAAAATAGATTTTGTAACATTTAAACACATTTATAATAGAATTGAAAGAAGATTAATTATAATTTTTTTCAAACGTTGGTAACTCAGGGGTGAAAAGATATGTAGTGTGAAATGTTAATGTATCAAATTCTTGCATTATTTCAACATATTGAAATACCACAATAAAAACTGTATTTATTGTTAAAACTTTATGCTTATTGACAAAATAATTCTCAAATGTATGAGCAGGAAGCGCTAATGTATGACATGATGAAATATGGCGATAATTTAATGATGAGATTTAATGATGAAATGAAAAATGGAACCCTTTAATAGATGGTAGCAAATCAACAGTGATTCAAGATATTTGCTACTGATAGTTGTTGCTTTGCAAAATAACTTCGCCATTGACCAGGTCAGGGTCTGATGATGAGTTCTGGAGATAACAATGGAACTCCTTAACGGACGGCAGTAAATTAACCGTAATTCAAGATTTTTGCTACTGATAGTTGTTACCTTGCAAAATAACTCACCATCGACCAGATCAGTATTTGATGCTGAGTTTTGGAGATAACAATGGAACTCCTTAACGGATGGTATTAAATCAACCGTAATTCAAGATATTTACTATTGATAGGTGTTACTTTGCAAAATTACTTCACCGTCGACCAGGTCAGGGTCTGATGATGAGTTCTGAAGAGGAAAAATGGAATTCCTTAACGGATGATAGTAAATCAAAGTGATTCAAGATATTTGCTATTGATAGTTGTTATTTTGCAAAAAAATTCCCCATCGACCAAGTCAAGATCTGATGGTGAATTTTACATATAAACAATGGAACTCCTTAAAGGAAGGTAGTAAATTAACCGTGATTCAAGATATTACTATCGTAAATTAACTGTGATTAAAGATGTTGTCTACTGGTAGCAGTTATTTTTGCAAAATAACTACATCACCGACCAGGTCAGGGTCTGATGATGAGTTCTGAAGATGAACAATGTAATTCCTTAATAGATGGAAGTAAATCAACCATGATTTAAGATATTTGCTATTGGTCGTTGGTACTTTGCAAAAATAACTACACCATCAACCATATAATACCGGCCACAACCGTCAAAGAAATTTTCTTCAATCGCGCGTAAAGGTTACTCACATAAAATAATTTTTATTTTGAGGGAATTCCTTCACACAACGTTGAACTTCTTTATGAGGATATTTATAGGCGTTTTTGAGCCAATATTTGTATGATGGAATACTATAAGCAGATGCCTATACAATCAAGTTTTTTCCACTAACAAATAATAAATGTTATGAAACCTTAGAAAGTAGAAAAAATTATTTTCATATTACAAATATTCTGTGATTGAATGCAATGAAAAAAATTAAAATTCTTTATAAAATAATAAGTTTGACTAAAGTATAATTATAAACTTTTTCTGATGTTGCTAAGATAGTTTATTTAGTAAAATTAAGAGTCTTTAAGTTCTTTTAAAATAACCAATATGGAAGCAAGGAAATAGTATTAGAGACAAACAATAAATACCCAAAACACTTATTAGCATTAATAGTTCTATGTCACTCTTGATATATTTCGAATACAACGAAAAAGCTCTGATAGGTGAATGTACACCTATAAAACTAATATTTATACTAATGTTATACAGATTTATTGAAAACAATAATAAAGCAGGGAAATAATTTGAAATCGGATCAACCCAATTCCTGCCCTGCCCACACGGGTTGCCCTATGCTCTTTGTATGAAATATGAGAATGCTCATTGGTGGAAAATTCACCGCATACTGCTATCATGGATCATATATGATGCATAAACGCAGCACACTCGCCAAAAATATAAATATCATTATGGTGACAAAATAACCGCTTATTTCTTTCATTATGACAGTGACAAGACGGTGACACAAGTCACAGTGACAAAATGATATTCGAATATCTTGCAATTTCTTAATTAGGCAGTAGGTTATGGGTTTTGTGATGGCTTCAAAGTTTTTTTTGTATGTCACTTTAGTTCACAGAGGCAGGATGGTTTAATTCGGGTATTGTAATAATGATTTCCCATTTATGGCATACCGAATCGTAAACTTACTTGAGTCGTAACCTTGTTGTGGTTAAGTTTTGATACATTTGACTCCTGCCTAATATTGCCCCATTTTGTTGTGACATAGACTTTACCTGACTACTAGTTCAACAGTAGTTTGAGCTTAAAATGTTATTTCACTCAAGTCTTATTCTGTTACCGGATATGATGTTTGATGTTACTGCTTATTTGCTATGAATAAAAAAACAAAGTAAGCCATGCCACAGTAAACAGCATTTCAAAAATGTAATAAAACATTGCAAATTGAAATATAAGATTTTTATTATTTGTTTTTAATATAAATGAACATAATAAAAATAAAAACAAAATTACATATTCCACATCATCTAATCATAATACATCTTATAACTTCAGTTAATCTTACAACTTAATTGTTTTAGCATGTATAACATAGCAACGTGGGTTAACATCATATAAAGTACAGCAAAGATTTTTTATTTTTATACCAAAACTTTTTTTATTTAGAATAAAAAGTTTATTTAAGATAAAAGTATAAAGTCCATATTAGGTGAGTAAATAAGACCTATTAAATTAATGGAGAATTCAAACGGCAACGTCTAGAAGTCACATTATTTTCAATTAACTTTAAAAATGCAAATGTCATCAAACTTTGGAGATGATGAAGCAATCTACTTTATTATTAGTTTCTCTCATAACAACCATATTGAAATGGAGTAAAGATATATTCAGCAAATTTTAAAGTGTTTTATAAGCTATAAAACAGAAACACTGTTATAAAATTATGTCAGTCGAATTAAGATGCTTGCTCCTGTTGGGCCTGCAGCTGCTTCAGTTGCTTGAGTACAGTATCGAGCAGCTTCCTTCTATCTCGTTCGGTTTTCTTCAACACCGAGAACACAGATGACTTTTGCTCGGCTTCCTTGAGTTTCTCCAGTAAAGTGGAAGCTTCCTTGGGAGGAACTAGAGCATATTTCCCACCCTCCACACCAACATCATGCAGATATGATGACCAGTCCCATCCAGTCACAAGGTCTAGAATTTGTCTGTAATTGTCAAAATTTACCTGAATAATTTAATTTTCATAAACAATTGTCAAATATTTGATTTTTAAACCAGACATTTTGACAAAGTAACACTTGTTTTTTCATAAATTAGCTTGATACATTATACTATGATAGGCTCATATCAAACAGCTTTAATGACGTGACATCACTGAAAGCTTAATAGAGTGTTGCCATTACGTGATTTTTGGGAACATTCAAATGGAGTTTTCGCACATTAATTGATGTGAATATTTAGTTTTGATTTTCACAAATATACTTCTTCACATTTGTTCCCAGAAAACTTTAAATTTCATGCAAGTTCCCCATAAGTAAGACAAAACAAAAACAAATCTAATTTATATTCATTACAGACATATAACAATACTTTCAATTGTATTGGATTATAATCATTGTATTTCCATAGTCAACAATCCAAACCATGGAATTATGTGAACAGTTTTAACAGTTATACCAAATGAAAAAGCGAATCATTAAATCAAGGGATTGTATAAATACAAAAAAAAAACATATTTGTAATTTATACATAAAAAGAGTATATATACGTAAATTACATATAAATACTCTTTTTATGTATAAATTACAAATATGTTTTTTTATAGATATACGTAAATTTTTTTCATAGATATACGTAAATTTTATCTGAGATCATGATAAACTGCACAGAGTACGTACTAAATTGTTTATTTTTGTTCAGTGTTAAAATTGTTGTTTAATGTTTTACATGATTTTTTAATTTTTTTTATACAATTCCCTTGAAGTAACAACCACAAAAAACAACATTATGTGTTTTTTTTGGTAACTATCACTTTAGGGAATTATATTGTATAATGATGTGCATGAAAAAAATAAATTGTCATTTTCAAATTTATTTTGTAAATAATACAGTATTTTTTTTAAAAATACAAAATATTCTTTATTTGTTGTATTCCCAAACATAAAACATTTGCTTCAAGTCCCAGGTTTTTATAGTTAAGGATAAAAATAACTTAAAAATTAAGTTCATAATTGCACTTCCTTTTAATTACCTCAAGACAGTTCAAGATCAAAGTCGAAAAACTGCATTATGTTGTACTGCATTGTGTTGGTACATGCCCTTGTAACTAGAAATAATATTTTCAAAATATCTCTCAGGGACCATTTCATCCTGCTTATTATTTGTTTATATTTATTGTGTCAAGGACAGTTCAAAGTAAAGGTACAAAAATTATTTGTATATATAGAATGCCCAACTACAAAAAAATATTTTGAACATATTTCTTGAGGTCAAATTTTACCAAGTCATGTCAATTTTGCATTTCTCTTCGAAAATCAAGCTTCTTGTCTATATTGTTTTAAACGTGTCAGCCATGTTGTCACTAAAGCTACCGAATCCAATAATATTATAAACCTCTGACATGAAGTTTGTGAAAAAATTTTGTAGAATTTATTTTTTTCTCTTTTAAACATTTTTATTTTTATAAACATGTAATGGGCCCTTTAATTAAACAGGGCCCTGGGCTGCAGCCCATAAAGACTTTGCCTAAACCCACACCTGAATAGAAGTATATTCAATTTATAGTTTAGACACATTATATAAGAAAATGCTATCGAAAACATAGATCACCGAAACTAAGATGTAGACAAAAATTTGTGTTATGTCAAGAACCATAATTATAGCACTTATAAAGCTGAATGCGACTGAAAGAATGAAGTTCGCAAAAAATGCATGACTGCTTTAGATGATATAACTTAGCTAGCTACATCTCCCATATCAGTCAGAAACTGAGCAAAAAATTTTACTAAAGATTGCAGTTGCAAAACAAAAACCAAATTAACAATAATAATTAAAAAATTACATATCCTACCTCAAAGATGCAAAATATTCTAGTAACTCGCCCTCTCTCAATCCAGGCACTGGCTCCGAAGCTGCAAACTGCTCACACTGTATCACGTCCAGATCCAACTGATGAAGAGCCCCTGCTGACACCTGCCGCACAGCCGGGTCAAGGAGTAAAGCACGGAGACGTGCAGCTGCACGAGCTGTCGCAGCCCTAGCAGCAGCGGCACGCGCCCTGCCTGGTAAGGACTCAAGGCTGGCGAGCACACCAGAGAGATAGGATAGCATATCGGTAACAAAGGAGGAGGCATGACCGGTTGGTTCCACTGTAAATTAGAAAAAAATAGTAAAGAGGTGCACTGATTTGTAAAGGCTTCTATATTAGAATGAATAAAGGATCTAAATGTAATATCATTCCACCGATAAAAATAATCAAATTTCAAAATTAATCAAATTTCTCCCAAATTAAGAAAAAATATTTTTCACTGAAATTATAAATATCTTTTGTATAAAAACTACACGGAATCGTTGAAAAAATGAACCACTTAAAATGAATTGGTAAAATTTTTTTTTGTTAAGATGATAGAACCTTCCTTAATTACCAAGCCAAATTTAAGCGAGATCTGTCAACTAGTGTGTTTACAGCAGCTGTGGTAATAGCTCTGTAAACACACTATATATTGCTCTGAGAATTTTATTATGGATAAATTAGTTCAACAAAGAGTTTCCCTTAAATTTTATGTTCGAAACGAAATTTCGCAGAGGGCCGTGAAGTGGTCGAAGATTTGTTTCATCATTTCAGTATTTGAGAGTTGGCTCGAGAGTTGAATATGGATAAAATAACTGTTCACGGAATTTTAACAAATGTTTTGTGCATGGGACGCATCACCACAAAACTGATTCGGAAAGAGCTTAATTTATATAATATAATATCTGGTATAGACCCCATTTCTACAGTAATTACCACTCTACTTTCATTGTTCTTGTATACTTCCATTTTTTTTATTTTTGCTTTAAGAATTTAATTTTTTACTTGATAAAATCCATCAGGATGCATAATGAGAGTGCAAACAAACAAAAATAAGCTGAATAAAAGAAACATGATTAAAAAAACAACTAAATATTAATAAACGCCAAAAAATAAGCATGAAATTAGCAAGCCAGAGCCCACACAGAACAAAACTGAGTGCATAATGGAGAAGTTTGTTATGGAAGAAGTCATATCTACATTTAATGTACATCTGTAATATAGACAATTAATTATTATTGCTTGCATAGAATAGAAATCACAAAGATAAAGGAAGCATAATTTTAATTAACATTTTACTTCATTTTACTGTCACAAAAATAGATAGTAGGGAATAGGCAAGATTACACGGAAATGTAAAGAGCAATTGAAACTCCCAAAGACAGAAATTATATTCCAAAATAGCGGAACAGGCATTGCTTGGTCTTTTCCTTACTATGACATAAAGCTAGAGCTTTTAACAGTAATATCATTATAAATAACACAGCATTATTTTTAAATTTACAAATATAATACAATACAGTAGTAAAAAAACAAATAATATAAACCAATATAATTACCTAAAGTATATTCAGGTCGCCAAATAAAAAAAAAACAAATGAAAGTATAGAGTGAAAGAAAAGACCAACAAAAGCAAAAATTTTTTTTATAATAAACTTTATAACTTGTTTCTCTGCCGGAGGCAGATACAAATAAATTTTGGGGGATTCCACCCTGGAACATTCAACATGTGGAAAACATCATCAGTCATCAAATTAAGGAAAAGAATGAGTTAGGGATGATTTCACTTAACAGTATGTCTAGTCGACAAATAAGAAACACCTCTCTTCCATCTTTATTTCCGAAATATCCCTTTTTAAATACATTAGAGGATTTATTGAATCTTGTACAAGCCCATAAAAAATATACAAACACACTTGTGATACTGAATTAAACTAAAAATTGAAAGGAAATATAGAGTGGTCTAACCTAATAGCCAATCATAATTCTCCAAATCCAGGAATTCGTCTACCTTCTTTTCTAACTTCTCACATATTTGCTGTTCTGCATCATCTCGCGCTGCTTGAAACATACTCCCGGAAGTCTGCAGAAATTAATAAATAACCCTCTATTGGTACATTATGAATATAAAAAGTGTTATTGCTTAGTTTCCACGAAACATTTCTGGTATTTTGCAAAAAACTAAATGCTAACACACAATAAATTATAAATATTAGACTGGTCCACAACCTATTTACCAATATTTTTAAAAATAAATTTGATTTTCAATCAATAAAATTGATAAAAATCATTGATAATTTATGTATCATTTTGTCAATTAATAATATAAAACTAACATTTTAGTGGTGGGCCCACTAGCTATACAGATGTTGTCTTACAGCGAAAGCTAAATCAAGAAAAAGATTCATAATTAAGTAAAAATACTTCTTTATATCACATAGTATCATTTAAATACTTTAAAAATAATCAAGTTATAAACATTTTTTACAAACTGAATGACAATTTTATTCAATATATAAATAACACAAAGAAAATACAAAACAGAAAGAATTCAAATGTACTGAAAATTATACAACTATTAAATTTCAACACGCTACTCAATAAGGGTCTGTTAAAGCTTACAAAACAATAATAGATTCATTTCATGATGTATAGTTAGTTACCTGACTGGGTATGATATCTGCACCGGTTATGTTACTTATAAACTCGTATAGGTAAACTGTGGCCCCTTCCAAGTATTGAGTATCAATTATAACCTGGAAAAAAATTATTGAAAAGAAATTTAAAACACTAATAATATTGCTTTTAAAATTACTTATTATAAATGCATTACCAGGGGAACACTTCGGGATATCTAAACCTTTTGGGAATAGTTTATTGTATATAATTTAAATATAAATCTACCTTTCTCCACCGTCCTGCTTGTACCTGCTACCATATACAAATTTTTTTTACTTAGGCTGCAACCATACTAAGCAATATAACAGTAGTTGTATATAAACATGGCTAATAAAACAGATGGAACAGGGAAATCCCATGCTTCCTAACTTTGATATACAATGCAGACAAAACACTTTTGTAAGTTGTAGTCGGCTGCTGACTTTTATGGAAGAGTGGTGACCCAATTTCCACCAACTTACCCATAAATCAAGGGGCACACACCACTGTCTAAATAACTGCCATATCTGTTAACGCATGTTCAAATGTATGTTCTATCATTTTCTCCGTTCACGCATTTTAATTCATAATGTTCGGGTTAGTGGTCAGTTCCAATTTTTTTGCAAATCTGAGTTTTTGTAGGACCTGTGCGTTAAAGTATTAAATATCAAATATTCTATTTTCTCCAATATGATTGGACTGATTATGGCCGCTCATTTGCTTCTTGCATAAATTTAAAAAAATTGTCATGAAACAAACTAAAGCCACCTAGTAACTGTAAGTTTTTACTATATAGTGTAAGTTTTTACTGTAAAACTACCGCATTCTATTAAAACAGAATCAGTCATTTTTACATTAAACAAAAGTACATATTTCAATTTTTTTCTATCTGAAAATATGCAGATTACCTGTACAACTTGCATTAGAGCCAATGAAGGTCGACGGAATAGTGCAGAAAGGCATCCTGTAAAAGATCGTGTTAGTAACAAAGATGCTGAATGTCTAGCTTGGGCTGCCCTCCTTGAACCAGATAGACCCAGTCCAGCGCTATATTTTAAACAAGCATAAATAAACTCCTTGACTTGTATATATATGGCAGGTACCATAGATGAAAATGGAAATCTGAAATGGTAAAAAGAAATACATCAAAATACCAGCTATTACTTCATTGGCTTTGCATGGACTTTAAAAATAATTTGTTGGAAAAATTTTAAGAGCTATCAATATGAATATAAAACTGGAATGCTAGCATGAAAAACATACAAATGTTGATGTAATTGAATAATAAGATGACAACATAATTTGGTAATGAATGACAATAACAGACAATTAGTACATTATAATAAAATTACACGTGGAATAAATTAAAAATAAACACGAATGAATTTTTTTCATGTACCAATATTGCCATTATAAATGTGTTAAATAGTTTTAGAGAAATTAGAGATTTTCATTAATTCATAGGTTATGCGAGTTAATTCATATGTTATCTTAGTTACTGAGTCAAAACTATAATAGCTCCTGTTATATGTTTATGTTATAGACACTGCTACACTTGAATAAAAATGTCAGTTCAATTATCTAGTTCAACCAGAATTATTTTTTCAAAAGTGCTTTATATTTTCATAATGTATTTATTTCTGCCATACCAGGTACATTTCATACATATAATTTTTTCTGAATATTTATAAGAAGTATGAGGTTATAATCCTATATTTTAACCATAGTTTTATTTAAGCAAAGTAAATAAAATTAAAACCATTGCACATTTTGTAATTCTTAATTCCTTCAAAATCATCTGCGCATCATTAAATACACCCACCCAAGAGTTATATGCTATGTATAATCTTAAAACTACTTTAGGACTTACCTTCTTGGATATGGTTGAGTATCCAAGCCTTCACCATCATAAGGAAAGTTGTCCATAATGGCATCATATTGTCCTTGGTCAGCAACCTTGGAATAAATACAAAATTATATAGCCAGATTTTATATTTATTTTTATATAACCGTATCTTCCATATTCATATTTATACTTTATTTCTTAAATGAAATTGTGTTCTTAAAAATTACTTGTTCATTACTTTATAATGGTATTCAGGATAACGTTGTCAGGTAACATTAATATTGACACAAAAATACTTAAAAAATATCTAGGTAATTTTAAAGCTAAAAGGCCTATTTTAGATTTAGCAAAAGCACAATAAGCATCCGCCGCTTATAGCATTTCGATGAATAGTATGCTTAAATCTATTTTTTGTAACAAGAATAAGAAGTACCTCAATAGGCAGGAACGGTTCATTGTCCAAAATATCTCTGAACACAACTACCCATCGTTGCATTAATACTTCGGTATAATGCTCAGCCATTTCTTGCAGTAAACCATGTAATGGCCCTACTGGTAGCCCGTAGCATCTGTAATTAAAATATTTATTTTAAACTGCGAATCCAAAACTATAATTGAGCTAAAGTATAAAAACTAAACAAGACTTTAAGCTAACTAATACCTGAATGAATAGGTAAATGAGCTTATTTAGATGGGATGGAAAATCAAATCAAAATAAAAACAACTTTTAATTACAAATAGAACTTGCAAAAAGAGGATTTTTTCCAACATATATAAAAAGTTAACATTTATGGTTATATTTTATTTCCATTAAACAATTTAAATAAGAAAAAATATCATTTTTCACCTATTTACTAGTAAATCTTTCACGAGCGTAAGATAAAAATATCACAATTTAGGAAATAATTATTTTGACCTATTAAATGTTTCTATATTAGATATTGAAATGCCTTCAAGTCAAAATAAAAAGAAACTTACTTCAATGTGTTATTAAACAATACAATCTGATGTTTAATGCTAAGCATCAAGGCAGGATCAGTGATGAAAGATGTATTCGTTCTGAGTGTAGAGGCCACTTTACCCACAGCCATACCCCAAGTGTCAAGCAGCCAATCACGTGATACCAAACCACCACCCGTCCTGAGGAGATGCTCTTCAAGGATAAAAAAACCTAGTATGGCATTGAGGTATGCTCTATATCCCTGAATTGATTCATGCATGTTTGTAGACGATGGTACAAGCACTAACCTCGCTTGTTGCTTTCTTTGTGCTCTGAAATAAACAAAAGAATGGCAGAGGATAAAACAATATCAATTGTAGAAAAAAATTAAATAATCAATAAAAAAAAAATTAACATTTTTCCTACTGAAAAGCAAACTGATAAACTTAGCTTTCTACACTAAAATACAAATTTATTAGAATAATTTTCATGCATACTACAATTATCTCCATCTTGAAACCTTACGTAAATAAATAACAAGTGAAAATGAAAAGAGTTATATCAGTTGACATAAACTTTAAAAAAACCAAAAAAATTAATTAAAAGGTTGATTAGCTTCATAAAATTTACTAAAACTTAAAAGTTAAAATGACATGAAATTAATGTTAGCTTCTCAACAAATAATGTCCATATTTTACTCTTTTCAAAGCTGGAGTTTAAAATTGTTGTACATTTCTTTTGAAATCAATCATGAATAAAAATGTTCATAGCACTTGTCACTACTATTTGAATTGTATATATGGCATGAGAGTATTTTTTTACTAAAATAAAATAGCTACCTGTAATACTGTATAAAATCATTTCTCGCTCCAAGCACTGTATGGATGTGTAGACACCGGTGCAATGGACTAAAATCTACCAACTCATGGGGGCAGTGAGGTTCTCCATCGCTCTCGGCTTCAATATGTTTATTGGCCTTCTCTAGATGTATAAAAATAACTACTTATTAAACAATTTTTTGCAGTTTTTTAATAATGCAATTTCTTATAAATGTACAAATTTTATCAATCCCATTCCAAAATCATACTCTCGGTAGAGTTGTAGTTACATAAAGTGAAGGTGAGGTTTCGACATGCCAAAATTTAAAAAAGTGTCACTAGTAACATTTAAACCAGTGTCCGTAATGTAAAATATGCCCATTCCATAAACTAAAAAATTTCAGTACCCAGCAATTAAAAACTTCAATCAGTTATTAATAACAAGTTATTTTATTGATTATAGAGATTAATTTATATTAGCTTTCTTTTTAAAATAATATTTAGTCGATCAAATATTAACATCACACATTTTTACTTTCGACCGTTTTCAAGTTTTTGTGCAAATTTATTTCAAATTCTCTGCCACGGCTTGAGGGTGATAGTAATAATGGGCAACCACTATAAAGTCAGAAAAATGTTTAATATTTCACCATAAAAATAACTGAAAAGTGGTCGTTGTTAATCACAATTTACTGTTTTATTGACAATAATCCATTGTTTGCATATGATTTATTTCTGGGTATTGACAAACAACTTATTTCAGTCTATATCAAAAGTATGTGTGACAAATACAAGTGAATACATTTCCAAAAAGGTAATCACTTTGTACAATACATTTTAACAACTGTGGGCAAAATATCCGATCAAACGGAAAATTTCCATGGCAATACATTTAAAACATAACACACATATGTGGCAGAAATTCACCTTTTTTATTTTTAACAATAGTAGCCAAATTCCGTCCCAACATTTCTTGTGTCTGTTGCTGAGCCATAGCCCCTACTTCTGGGCTCATGGTCCTGATATTCTCCAGGAAATCTCGTAGATCAGCCATGGAAGCATCACGAATTGCTTGTCTCAAACGTGGTACATCTTCACTAATTTCAGCACAAAATTTGTAAGGTCCAACACGGGGTAGCAGCACATGTTCTAATTGTTCCAAAGTTTTCAATGCTGGATAATATCTATGAAAAAAAATACATACCTTAAAAAATGGAAATGTCATTATTAAAAAGTACTTCTGCTCTTCATAATAACACCAAACAACATATTATGATGGCAATAATAAGTTATAGTGTTTTCTTCGTCGTAGTATTATTTCTACTTTTTTTAAGTTCTTTACCACAACCTAGGTTTCGTTGTATTACAACATCTTCAGGTGGGCTATTAGTAAAGATAGCCACCTGAAGATGTAATACAACAAAACCTAGGTTGTAGTAAAGAACTTAAAGTAGAAATAAAAAAAAGAAAGTAGATATAATACTTACATCACATAGTTTCATTTAATTGTGAATAATGAATTTCTACAAAATTAACGCCAAATATATTCTATTATAGTGTCTTAATAAATCTGAATTTGTTAGTTTATGTACTAAGTGTTTTTTCCTTCATATTTATTTCTTTTATAAATAATTATGAAGTGCACACTACTTGTGTCTCCCTCGAAATTCCAAATATATTAATTAATTGACTTTTTATATGACATAATAGAATATTTCAATCAGTCTAACCACACTTAAAAATTCCATCATGTTAAATGGCAAATCAGCCACAATGTACCAGTAAAATAATTTTGAAAATTTCACATATGATCTAAAAGATAGGTCCAGAACTTTAAATTGTACTATATATAGAAAAATGCTCTAAACACCTGTACATCTCTTTTTCTATTCTTCTTACTTTGCATTTCTTAACAAAAGTTCTTTTTTTCACAGGACTTCATTTCAGTATGCAATATTAGCTCTAGCTTAAACCCCTTACACTCGGGGGGACAATTCTCACCTGTCACTGTGTTGAAACGACTCGAGTGCCAACTAAGAATTGCTATCATGGGCTAGGTTTAAATTTAAGTAGCTGCTGTTGGTGACTTTATATTAATAAACAAGAGGAAAAACTAAAACACGACTATGGAAAAAAAATAACTTAAAAGTACGAAATACATACATAGTCTGTGAAATTTATAACGCTATATACTCTAGGACACTCATGATGAATCTAAAGACACCTCATTTGTTGAAATAATTTTAGTAGTTTAAGCTCCAAACTTACTCACATACATACATACCCTGCGAAATTCATAGGGGACACTGTCTGGATCAAGACGTATCTAAGGACACCTCATTTGTTGAAATCTTTACTAAAAGTAGTTTAGTCTATAGAAGGGAACCAACTTACACACATACATAAATACATACATAGCCTGTGAAATTCATAACGTTGTATACCCTAGGGCATTCGTGGTATCAAGACGAATTTAAGGGCATCTTATTTGTTGAAATCACTTTAGTAGCTTTGTCTATACGAGGGAACAAACTAACACACACACATACTTATATACATAGCCTGTAAAATTCACAATGTTATATACCCTAGGACACTCTCTGCATCAAGACGAATCTAAGGAGAGACCACATTTGTTGTAATCCCTTTAATACTTTAGTCACATACATACATACATAGCCTGTGAAATTCATAACGTTATATACCCTAGGACACTCTCTGGATCAAGACGCTTCTAAGGACACCTCAATTGTTGAAATTACTTTAGTAGTTTAGTCCGTATGAAGGAACAAACTAACTCACATACATCCATAAGTACATAGCCTGGGAAATTCATAAGCCTTCCTCTGCTATAGTTGAGTAAAAATACGGAAAGTTACTCTTGATGGCAACACTCAATCGCCACTCAAGTGCATTTGAGAGGTGACTCACCAGTGAGTCACCTTTCAAATGCAGAGTTAAAATATGGAGTACATTTTTGCACTTGCATTTTTATGACTGCATGTATATTTTTTCCAGAATCACAATCATTACAATTTTTAAAAATACTGAATAATATCTATTAAAATAATATACTGGAATAAAATATAAGTTTCTCATAAAATAATGATGAATTTAGCCATGTCTTTTATTAAGCAGAAAAAATAAACAACAAAAATTTAATTTTTAAAACACGTATTTTAAAACTTTAGATTTTTATAACAACGAAAGTAAAGCTCATGTAAACTATGACAATTCCATGTCTTGTACAAACCTCTTAGCTTGAACCTGCGACTTTAGCTTGGTATAGGTAGTGAGCAGAGGAAGGCAAAATTCCATCTTCTCAATTGTGGCAGCCATATTCAATTCAACCCGACGTGCTCTAACTAACTCGTCTGCTCTCTCGGACAGAACTGCCAATTGCAGAAATATTTTATTCAAAAATAATTATTAACTAAGATCTATTTATAATTATTAACTATGATATAAAACAATATTATAGATCTTTCATCGATGAAGCTGATTATCAACAACATATCATGCTGTTGTGATCTTGTCAATCAATTAAATATCACGATCGTATCGACGAGAAAACCATTTATAAGTTTGTGCAAATATTTTCGCAGCGATCATCTTCATAATATGAATAAAAATAAATATAAAGGTTTTATTAATCTGATACGCCCATGAAATTTGAGTAGTTAATGAACCAAAGCAGTACAATGCACTGGCATGCCCATATAACATTGTGTTCTTTCGAATATATATAAATTTATAGAAATATTTGACTTTTCAAAACCAAATCGTTCATTATGCATGACTTGCCAAAATTTACTTCATATATTGACTTCATGAATCATGCACAAAATGTTGTTTACCCATTCCAAATTAACATGTGTTATGCGTGCATAAGCTTATTAAATTTTTAAAGTTCAAACCAATGTGGTCTCCAATACAGTATTATTGGATGTGTTAGATAAGATTAATTTCTTAATTTTCTTAAATCCCAAATATTTACATAGTAGCCATGACTTCCTAATGAATCATATTGACATTTTCTTATGACTAGAACATGCAAACTCTGCTTGGTCAAATTATTAATAGACATAGTAAAACTTAGAAGACTAGCTATACTACTATCATTTTATAAAAGATGGTTACAACAGACACAAAAGATGGTTTCCAACATGAAGTAATAAAAAAAGAAAACATTTGTAATGGGTTCATTAGTGACTACTGATTAAGAATCAGAATAAGGAAGAAAAAAAACCAGACCTAATTAAACTTACTTAATAAACTGATGTCAATATTCAGTTTATTTCTGATAAATGATGTATTCACACTTCGAATTTAATATAAAGTATTATTTTAACATATTAATAATTTGTATAAATGGAACTTTGAGATAACACTATTCATAATGCTTCTAAATCAAAAATGATGCTTTTAATATAGGAATAGTAATAAAAAAAAATAATTAAAAAACCAAATTACAAAATAATGCAAAATCTCCACTCATACAATGAATTGAAAAAAAAGTATTATTCTTGTGAAGACTGAATAGAGATGTACACTTATTTACACATTATGAAAGTTGCATATAATACATAGTACTCACTGTTGGCAGTTTCTTGGACACAGGAATCAACATTGGATATTTCTCCATGTAATTCTTCAGCATGTGATCGTACCAACAAAAGTTCTCGTATCGAATCAATGAAACCCTAAAAGTTCAACAGATTTATTTTAAATAATGAATTCACAATTCTTAAAAGGGGAAAATTGTCAATATAATCACAATAAAGAAAATCAGCCTGAAATTCAAATTGTCATTTTGCGTTTACGCTTACAATGAATTTAAGATAGTTGCGTAAGTAACCATTAAAACGATGAAAAATATATTACAGTTTAGTAAGTTTTAGAGTATAAATAAAAGTTACTTGGAGGATTAAAATTCAAATTATATGAAATTTTTATTTTTGTTCACTTTTTGTTGTTTAATACCCTATAATAAGATACATGTGGCCATTTTCATAATAGAAATAAAAGAAGTCGTACTAATTTTATGAACACAAAAGTTATATTTCTTTTTTTAAAGTTTTGTTGCATAAATATGGGTGATCCTACTGATATTATCCTTTCACCATTGTGTGGATTATAGAGTCTAAATGGTCATATAGTATTATAATATCTTTTTAGAATGTATATAAAGGAGGTCAAAGAGTGTTTAATGCATTTTAGTGTTCTATGGCCAAATGGCAAAAACAGAATACTTGTAGTTTTTTGAATTAAAAAATCTAAACTGTTATAGCAAAATCAAAAACAATGTGTGAACTGTATATGACAATGAAATCTATAAAACAGTTCCATGTGACTTAATTATTAGAGACTATTAATCAGAAACATCTTTATATTACAAAATATTGTGCACAATTCTGTACTTGATTAAAACACAGAATAAATACCTACATAAATGAGAAAAACTTTATTAAGTTATATACCTCAAAAAGTAATTGAAATAAAAGACAGTCGTAGCCCTTTCTTGCCAGCAGCACAAAGCTTGTTGCCAGCTTAGCTTGTTCTTTGATAATTTCAGCTTAGAGTTCTAATTGAAACCCATAAAATCAAAATATACTTCAAAAAATAAAAACATTTTATTACAAATTGATGTAGAGAAAGTGTAGCTCTTAAAATGGTCTACTATAACTTTTTGAAATACCATATAGAATAACAACTATAAATAAGTACATAATAAAGAATGATTACAAAATGAATGTGGTGAAAAAGACTTTTTCATATAAATATACTAATTAGAAGAACTTTGAACTAAGTGTTCATGACAAATTCTGGATTTGTCCTAACCATATCTTCATGTAAGTTTCTTCATTCTTATTTATATCTTCACAAATGATGCATCATTTTTTTTATTCTTTAGATGTACATCAAAGATTTCTCAAATACAGATACAGGTTGTATTTATTTATAACATGAAATTTCTTTAGAGCACAATTCAAATGTTGTAAAACAAAATCCTGTCACGGGGAAGTTTGTTAGCGTTGTTACAATGGAGAAATTCATTTAACATAGATTAAATTCAATTACATTGTATGAACATGATTTTCATTCAGCAGACAAATGATGCGAAGGTTTATATGCTTACAACATAATAATAAACAACTTTAGGTACACTAAGATATCAACATAGGCTCATCGGTTAGCCAAGTTAAACCTTTGGTGTAAACAGTAATTATAAGAGTGACCACTTGGACACTACTGTACATTGGCCAGAAATTGTCACTTATGGTAAGTGAGCTCTATACATTGTTCTATTACTATTTTATTCACCCCACCTACCTTTTGTATATTATAATTTTCTACTCTTGTTCTGAAAGTCCCTCCTCCTTTTCTCCAAGCCTCAATTTCCCTAGATATTCCTCATTTATGTGCATAAACTAAATTAAATGTAAGTTTTTCTCGGAAACTACTGTCATGCAACATAATGGTAAAGCAATAATATGAAAATATATCAAATGATGTCTGGTACCTGATAATAGAAGCTACACATTTTCTCAATTTCCTTATCATGTTGTTTGATACGATCATCCAGCTGTTCCATAAAAGCGGAGTGTCCATCTCCCTCATAGATTGATCGAAAGGCTGGCCCCCAGTAGTCATCAATACCCTCAATTTCCTGGAAATATAAGTTATAAATATGTATATTGTTAAGCTAAGTCAGCAAATGTAGAGTAAAAAAAATTTAAAAGAATTTTAAGGTATGTTGTATGATTATTTATAAGAAAACATATATCAAAACAATTTTTTGCACAATTAAAAAATTCGCATGCAATTTAAATTAGTAAAAATTTATTTAAAAAATGATGTAATACCAACATATATCTCTAATAGATGACGAATATCAAATTTAGCAATTTATATTCGTATTTGTAAATTGAGTATTTAGGAGCAAAGAAAAAAAGTGGAAAGTCAAACATCTGTAAAAGTAATTTGTAGAAATTTTGATAAATCGATTTTTTTATTAAATAAAATAAACAGAATCCAATCTTTGTAAACATTCAAAAGGATGTTTATTATAAATTATAGTTGAATTAAAAAAAACAACGATTTGTTTTACTTTTAATAAAGTACCCTTGTGGTAAGAATCTTTATAACTTTTCAACATAGTACAATATATACGAAAAATATACGAAAAAATGTGAAAAAAACTAAAATTCTACTTAGCATCATCTGAATATTTCTGTTTACCTGAATTGTAGCGTTAGTCATGGTTGATACTCCACGGAACTTTTCTTTTTAAAACCTATACAACAGATTAGGAATTAATAACTATATATTAAAACTATATTGTACAGCAATCAGAAATAAAAAACTTATTTATAAATAAAGTTTTACTACTACAGCACACCGAAATTACCCAAATACAATTGACATTTTTGACAAGTGACAACCTGTGAACTGACATATGAACTAAAATTGCTAGTACAGCGTTGAAAACTTAGAAAAATAAATCTTTAAAATATAAGTTCTTACCAATGTATTGATTTTTAATATTGATCTGTCACAGAAATTTTAGTTTTTTAAGACTTGTAGTAAAGAAAACGTTTTTATAAAATAACAAAATTATTTATGTGACAGTTATGAAAATTAATAAATCACTAAAGCATAATTGTTTATTAAAATATTATAACATAGAGTAGTAAAGTAATCTAATAACCCTTTTTTAAAAAATTATTATTTATGCTATTCAATCATTCTATTTTCTGGTAATAACAGCTAATAATAATTATATACCTATGCGTATATTATCCATTATACTTTTAACAGCGACGCAATTTTTATTAATGAATTGACAAAAAATCGTTATTTGTTGAAAAAAAAATTTGTCAACAAATATTTAATTATAGGAAGAAATAATTTCCTCAAGAAAAAAAATTATTTTGAAAATTCTGTAAAATGAATATGAAATTATTAAGTTCAAATCATTTTTTCAATAATCTTATATTTTAAGGAAGCTATTATACTTTCAAAAAGAAATTACACAATGATATATCCAAAGATCAAGTATTAAACATAGATGTTTGGATATGTCAATTTTAAGATAACAAGGAATCACTTTATTGAATAGACAGGTACAACTATTACGAATTCAAAGTTCGTAAACAAACGTACACTCAGATATTTAAATATAACTTGATTGTTTTGATTGATTTCGAACTGTCAAAGAAAGTAGATGATAATATTTCTTTGTTAACTTTTATTTTGCTTTATATTTATTTTGTGTATTAAATTGCAAATGTATATTTAGATATATGGTAAAGGGTATATTAAGTATTTGTACTGTATAAATTGTTTTTCATTCATATTACATTTAAAGTTTTGGTAAGTGTTTATAAAAATTTTGTTCCATAGTTGAATTTTTTTCCTTTATTAGATTAAATTATTATCTTGATCTTTTAACTGAATAAATTAATTTTTTACTAATTAAAAAATAAATCAAAATAAAAAAGAGGATTTAAATGAAAAAACTTAGTAAAATAGCCCTAGTCCGTTTTTGGAATATTTAATTTATGTATAATCGAACTTCTCTAATTAGCTTCTCTAAATTTAATTTATTTTGCATAAATATATCGTACGTATTTTCATCCGCAAATTTTGATTTGTGCTATTAAGAAAGAGATATAATTGATGAGATTGTTTTTCACGTCTATATCTCTTTTTATAATATTTAGCAGCTAAATCCTTTAAATTAAAAAAAATTATATTTTGCATTTTTAGATTCCGTGACTGAATGACGAAAAAGGAACCCTTTTGTTTTTGTCAAACGTATCTATCTGTCTGTCTGTATGTCACAGCGTACTTTCCAATTATATGTCAATGTTGCTAGATATGATACACTTTTTTGTATCCCTTTGTAAGTGAGTGAGAGTTAGTTGTAAGAATATTTAAAAAAATGTTTACATTTTGGAGTGAATTTACCATTTCATCATTGTAAATAAATTGTTCGATAGCATAACTATTTATTTGTTACACACAAAAAATTAATTTAAAAATTATGTTGATTTTTCCATGAGAGATTTTTCCAAAACAAGGCCGCTGTTACAGTTTGTCCTGTTCTAAGTGCAAGTTGTAACAGTCATGAAGTAAAGAAAAACAATAAAAAATTCCATTATTTAGAAATGTTTTTCATTTTCATGCTTTTATTACTGAAAACAATACAAAATACTTATTTGTGGCTTACTTACTTTAGAAATCCAACACTCTTTAAAAACTACTACTTACAACATTTACAAAAGCAAGAGTCACAAGTATTCCGCTTTCGGCAGAAGTAATACCATCGACTTGTTTTTGGTCATATGCGGCCAACATTTTTTTTGTTTCGGCAGTCGTTACTTTTGTCTCATCATTGTTCCAAATGTGAGAGGCCAATAAATTTTATTTTTGTAAATCTTAATTTTTTTTAAAAATTCTCCACTTTATCTTTTAAAAAAATGTTGCTCCATTTTTTCTAAATCTGTAACTCGAATATAACGCTTAAATCACGACAAACATGAAAATATAAAAAGGCAAGTTGTAACATGTTCTAAGATTTAGTTATAACTAGCCCAAGATAGGAATCTTTTCAGATATTTTGTTAATAAACCAAAAACTATAGTGATCAATAAAAAATAAGAACAACATTTTATGATTCATATAAATATTTTTTTTCCATTATCTGCCAAAGGCAATGTGCATGCACACAACCATTTATTGACAATGCAATATTATTGACGGTGGACACAGACAGTACTTCTGTAATAGGATTCTTCATAAGAATAATGTTTAGTGAACAATCAAAATGTTTGGTTTCCACTATGTAGTATGAATATATAGTATAGTAATACATACATGTTTATCAAAATGTTTGTTTTTCACTACGTAGTATGTATGTATAGTAAATACATACATACTACGTAGCCGACCAGAACACACCACTAATTACCCTTTTTACAACTAGTCTGTAGTTCCCCTACATCCAATTTGTTACTGGTTTTTTGTTCAACTATTATTCATAAGGCAATGGTTCTATATTTAAATATTTGTCTTTCTACATTTTCTATGGCCTGTGTCTGTGTGTGTATTCTAATAGCTAATACCAAATTGTACCTCATACTGTGAGAGAAATGACTTTTCTATAAATATTTATAATACATAGGGAGATTACTTTTACATTAATATTTATAAACTTTTTTCGTTTGGAATATTGCAATTGATAATTTCAAATAATTTGAATTAGTGCACCGATTGGAGCACTAACTCAATTTGTTCTAAACCAAAAATATAAAATCAAATCTATCTATAATTTTATTAAAAGATATATTTGCGTTTCTTTTGTGATTGTCCTATATTTGATCAGTTCGTTATTATTACCAAAATAATACTGATTACAGACCGGAAATTATGTAGTTAGTTTAATGTAGCTATCTAATCTTATTTTACGTAAACTGAACTTTTCTAAATAAAAAAGATGTATATCACAATAAGAAAAAGAGTTTTGGATAGTTGGTCTTGCTACATAAACATGTCATTTTATGCGTCTATATTTCATTTAGTATATAATCTGTGGTGTACTTAACGTCTGGAATTTGAATGGTTTAGTATCTTAGACTGTGTTATGTTCATGTGAAACATGGAAACTTCACATTATCTATTAATTTCATAATTTTATAGATTATTTGTATTTAAATTAAGTGTAAATAACGTTATCAAACAACCATGGCGTACTGTATCAGGGTTATGCATCGCCAGGTATGCTTTTTTTTTTTTATTGTGTCTTGGTTTTTTCTAACAATGTAATGTTTTTTAAAATCTTTTTTTGTACTGTATCCACATGGTACTGTGGATTTAACCGAGAAGATTATTTACTTTGTACTATTTTCTTTTTCTATTAGGGAAGCCAGATAAAAGGAGTTTTGTTCGAAACTCAGAAAAGATGCTTCAGCATATCACCCCTTACTGGAGCCGCAGCTCACGTATGTGAATTTTTAACTTTCCTTTAAATAATTATCCAATAATAGTGCTTATTATATAATGCAAATTTAAATAAAATTATCTTCACAGATTTTTATGTCAAAATTCGACAAGGTCCCATTGCCTTACGACCAATTATCTCAAAACTTGGAAATTGTGAAGAAGAGGCTCAACCGCGACCTTACGCTCTCTGAGAAAATATTGTATTCTCATTTGGATGATCCAAAAAATCAAGTAAGTGGCTTTGTTTAAAATATTTAATAAATGATTTTAGATTTACTTATATAACATTTACAGCTCAAGATCAAACTTAGATATGCCAGTATCTCTGTAAAAAATTTTAATAACCAATACTGAACATACTAAAATTGCTGTTTAATTTTCGCTAATAAAAGCAGAAATTTATTTATAATATTACAGTCATCATATAGGTTCAAAACTAAGCTCATATATTTCTGAATTCCTATATGTAATGTAATGTTCCCAAAAAGAAATTGAAAAAAATACCAGTATCAAATATTTATTTATTGTTAATATACTTCAATGTATACAGTTGATACACACGCAGGGAGCAATCTCTTACAGCCGACCAGAGCACCAGTCCAGCCCCGCGCAACGAGTGACAGTGAATTGTACTCAGATCACCGCGGTACGCTGCACTGTCCAAGGTCGTATGCCTTGTGATCAATCTGACATACCCGTGGCGACGACATTTAACATTTTAGAGATATTATAGTTTAGCACAAAAACGTACCTGAATCAAATATCATATTTTAGCAAAAATGTAATTTTTATATTATTTTAATTTTATTTATTCCAATTTATTTTTACTTTGAATACGAACTGAAATTAATAAATGTTTGGGGCTTATTGTTTTGTGCCAGCGTTTGAATATACTTACTTATATTATATGACCTATATTATGGTTCATAAATTAATCTTATAACAATACCTGTATATCTAAACGTTCCACAACCTTGTAACACATTTGTGTAATCAAAAAATTAGTCAAGTACAATTTGGCTTTATCATATAAACATTCATCAAAATTAAAAATATCATGTATTTTTATTTTTTAAAACTAAAAATAAGAAGAAAGTTTGATATCTTCCTTCTAATTTTTTGGATTAATATCCAAAATATATTTATATTTTCCCATCCAATGGGAAACATATAGTAAGTGCGTATATCGTGAAATATGGAATAAATGTTTGTCACCAGACAAATAACCAAAAAATTGTTTTTTTAAAAATTAAAAACAGTGCTTTTGTTAATTTGTCACTTGAAGAATTCATTAGGTGTCCATGTTTGTGAATCACAGCATCAAACTCTTTCAATTTAAAACTGATTGTGATGAAATTTTGAAGGAAGACCTAGTTGAATTACATGAACACATAGAAATTAACTTTTTTTGAACTTGAAATTTGGGTCTTTTAGTATGCTTTCGAAAAATTTCTAGTAATGTAGGTATAGCTTCTTCTTTATGAGATAAAGATTTCCAAAGTGTTTTTCTCCCCTTTAATAATTTATGTAAAAACTTGGAAATTGCAAAAAGTATTTAAATGCAAAATTATTTCAGAAAACTTGCTTTTCAACAAATTGAAAAATGTACTATGTGATATATTTACATGATGAAAATTAATATTAATATTTATAATAGTTTAATAGAAATACTACATAATCTTCCATGTTTAACACCTTTATATGTATACAGTTGTATACAGAATCCTCGTAATGTGTAAACTTTAATTAATATATTTCATTGATATAATCGTATTGTTTGATTTTTACATAGGAAATTGTAAGAAGCACCAGTTATCTTCGACTCCGCCCTGACAGAGTTGCTATGCACGATGCCACTGCTCAGATGGCTATGTTGCAATTCATCTCGTCAGGTCTACCCCGTGTAGCTGTTCCATCTACAATGCACGGAGATCATTTGATTGAAGCCCAAATTGGAGGTGATGAAGATTTGGCCAGAGCAAAAGACATCAACAAAGAAGTTTATGACTTCCTTGAAATGGCTGGAGCGAAATACGGTGTCGGCTTCTGGAAACCTGGCTCTGGTATTATTCATCAAATCCTTTTAGAGAACTATGTGTTTCCTGGACTTTTGATGATTGGTACAGACTCGCACACAACAAATGGTGGCGGTCTAGGAGGATTATGCATTGGTGAGTTAAATTTAAATAACTAGTAATTGATGAGAGAATTTCGAATTATTCAATTTATTCTAAATGTTGGAAAAATGTTTGTAACATAAAGACATAACTGAATAAAAGACGCTGGAAATGGTTCCATATTAGGACAAAATATTATGATTTAATATTTAAATGATGTATGTTTAGTTTGAGAAACATTTATAAATTTACCTTTCCACTATCTAAAAGAAGAAAGTTTAATTTCCGTTATTCACACCTACAGAATATCTTAAAAGTATTTTACGCATTGTGAATATTTTGACATGATATAATTATCATTGTTGGGAACATACACTTGTCAGGATAAATGTATTTTATTAAATGAGGTGTATAGAAGCAAAGTCATCATTGTCCATTTTGAATCTAAATCAAAACTACGAACGCTATCTTTAGAGTAACTAAACTTGTTTTTTACCCATATATACTTAAAAATGCCAAAGAAATCTTTTGTTTTTGGTGTCACTTCCAAAAATTATACAATTTGAATGATTTTTTCTGTGTTTTCTTAACAAAAACTTGTACAAGGATAATAAAATACAAAGAAAATTGTGGAAATATATATTGTGAACAAAAATTATAACAAAAACTGAAATCAAGGTCACATCGTCATTTTCGCAGTCCAGTATATCCTCCATATCAGCAAAATAATTGTTATCGTCACTATTATCACTATCACTCAAAATTTGCATTACGCCAAATTGTGAGTGCACCATAATGTCACTCCCACTATCACTTTCATCACAACTTGAAAAACGATCATTTTCACTCGAATTATTTTCATATTTCGACATTATGGGTTAAAAATTTTCTTTTTCTGGATCCTTTTTATATTGTAATTACTAGTAATATTATAATTTGAATTTTATGTAACACGTAGAAAGATAAAAAATTAGCGATGCATGCGAGCGACCTCCCCTACTGCGCGCTAAACAGCAACTGATTTCGCAAGCGCCATCGCGCTCGTGACAAATTTAGTTAGTATGCGCACGAGCGCGATGGCGCTCGTCGGCACTCTAATGGTTAATATAGCAAATTTCACTGCATTTTTAAATTATTTATATGGATTAATACACCGATTGCACCTACAGCTTGTTATGCGCAAATGTGCCACTGTCCACTAGTTAAGATGCAATGCCACCACTGTCCGCTATTAAAGTGCAAAGTTACCACTGTCCATTCCTAAGGCCATAAAATTGTTTCCATTGATTAATATAACAGTATTTTTTCAAATAGGAACTGTCACTTATAACCAACATTATTAAAAAAATATGGATGTAACTGATTCTTGTTAATCTGACCTACCTCTTTGTCATGGACAGTGGCGACTTTGCTTCTAAGCCCATCATATGTGAAAAGAATTACAAATGCTAATCTATTCAGGTGTTGTTAATTTATTCAGGTGTCGGAGGAGCTGATGCTGTAGATGTGATGGCCAATATTCCTTGGGAACTCAAGTGCCCCAATGTGATTGGTGTGAAATTGACAGGTAAATAATTTTTATTCACTACACGAAGTTTTAAAATGTTTCTAATGTTTTTAAATAAGCCAAATATAATTCTATATAAAAATTAGGAAAATAAAATTCTATAACATCAAAGTATAAGTGTTTACAAATGAAAACATTTTTTATTCTTTAATGCCATATAAGGTGTTATATACGGATTGTGACAGGTGGATACCAAAATGGTAACTGCGCTTGACAGAGGTAAGTAACTAAATTGTATACATTTTATGTACAATTCATCTTTAAAGAAATTTGTATGAATACCATTTTATGGTAGGAACTGTACTAATAAATAGTATTAGTAAGTGTGTTAATGTTACATTTAATTTCCAAATTATTTGTAATCTGGAAAATATTTTTTGATCTAGACACGCTTTGAACTTTAGCTCTCTTGATATAATATTATTGTGCGACAATTACTAAAGAATCTGCTTCTGTCATTAATTATGCACCATATTTACTAAGAGAAGCCATATTAATGAATGTCTACCGTATTTTGTCTGAGAGGCTGTAAATCATCTTTATTCATGAATTATATTGATTTAGATATAGTGTAATATAAATTTTTCTATATCAACATCTCATCTGTTGAAAATTGTAATTTTTGTGAGCTATGTATATATCAACTCTAAATTTGCTCGTCATAAGTAATATAAGTCATAACAAAATGGACTTTCTAACCAACTTATCATGGTTAGATAAAATTCCTCATATTTATGAGCTTTATCTACGACATAATATAACTTGCAATACAACTTGCTAAAGACACCACAATGAGAATGCTGCCTACATTGTTTACGTTGATATTTTTTGGTGCTGAATTTTTAAATTGACATTAAACTAAAAAAAAATAGTAAGAACATATCTTGTTTTATTTAATACTAGTTATTGCTTGCGACTTCATCCTTGTAGAGTTTAAAAAAAAATTTGTTCAATTAATAAGAATTCTCTACTTTCTCATTGTCCTGAGCCTGCACGATCGGGAGCCCTTGTGACAATACATAGTCAGATTTGTTTAGTATTTCTTATACATACACTACGCATTGTGCGTAGTGTATAATATTATTTTGTTTAACATTACATTATTTATCTACAAGACCCTAATGATAACTATAGATAATATTTTGCATCCAATGTAAGAAATTTTTAACATGTAGAATGCATTTTTATTGTCATTTGATATTTTAATTTTTATTTTCAATAAAAAGCCACTCCTAGATCACTCCTTGCAAAGTCCTCTATCTGCTTGTGAAAGTTCTATCAAAATCTATTCAACCGTTTCAAAGATTAGCTCGGACAAACAGATAGACTGCAGACACAAAAATTTTAATAATGGGTGCTTGGATTTTGTTAATGTACAAATAACAAGATTAGCTTAAGAAAAGGCAGTTATTTCAAAATCACATACAGACATTTCAATTTTCTTTATTTGTACCATGTACAAGTATCAACCGACAATCCCACAAGTGCAGTGCGAGAACTAATTTATACATCTGTGCACATAGAATTCTAAATACCTAATAAAGCTTTTGTTTCTTTAGATGTCCTTTAAGGAACCCAACGAACCTAAAAGCAAGCGTTTGTTTCAAAATCACAGGCAAAGAATTCACTTATCATATATATTGATATGATTTACTTATCATACATATTGACATTTACATATAGACACTTGGTTTATTCCAGAAAATTATTTATAAAACTATGTTAAGACAGTATTCCAGCAAACATATGTCCCAATTTCAAAACAACGTTGAACATCTATTCCGGAAGAACATTGATGCAACTGGAAAAATGGTAATTTTAAAGAAGAGCTAAAAAATTCACAATTGGTTTTAATAAAATATTTGTTAAAAAAAACAATTGGTTTTAATAAAATATTTTATTAAAAAGAATACAGTTGGACAATAGGAATGGCATAAAGGCTATCATTAGCAAACTTTATTCCTGTTTTTTGCTGCAAATTTTTTTGTTTAGCAACTGCGTCGATGTTCTTCTGGAACAGCTATATGATTAAGTTGCATTAGCTTTTAATATCTAGTCATATCAAAGCCCCTTCAATATATCATTCCATCATACCTCTATTTTTCACTCTTATTTAATGTTTTTCCAAATGCATATAACATAATCTTCTCATTTACAGGTGAGTTAAAAGGATGGACAAGTCCCAAAGATGTAATCTTGAAAGTGGCTGGCATCCTTACAGTGAAGGGCGGCACAGGATCCATCGTCGAGTACTTTGGCCCTGGAGTGGACTCTATTTCCTGCACGGGTATGGCTACAATTTGTAACATGGGTGCGGAAATTGGTGCCACCACTAGCGTGAGTATTTTAGGCGTTTTTAATATTTTTATCTCCTAGCAATTGTTATGTTGTTATGTGATGAATAAACTAAAAGATTGATAAAAAATTTAAAAAGTGATCTCATTCTTTTCTATAGTTTATTTATAGTCTCTTGAAATAATTTTTTCATGAATATCTTTACGTACAGAATTTTTTACTTTTACTCTTTTATGTCTATATACTTCGACGGATAAATTCTTTTTTAGTAAAGCATTTCTTAAGTAAAAGTAATAAATTGTCATTAATAGGTTAGTATTTATCTGTATATTATTTTGTAATGTTATATTTCTGATTAAGAGTCTGATACAAGAAACTATAGTCTTTTTTTAAGTTCACAACTTGAAAAAATAATTTCTAGAATACAGTAAAAATTTCTAGAATACAAAAAAGTATAAATGTTATATAATAATTGTTGCAATTTAGACAGAAAAATTTTCACTATTATAAATGTATATTAAATACATATTGTCATACTAGTGGAATTTATTACAACCTTCTTTAAGTCTATTAAGTTATAGATTACGATTTGTAAACAATATATAAAAATATTGTTTGATAAAATTAAGTTTATAAATTTATCAATCCATTGATAGTGAAATGTCTGTTTTTGAAATCATTAGTGACCTATATATGCAAAGATAATAGTGATAACATTTATACAGTACTTAAGGTTAACAATTAACAGGAATTCAACTTTCATTTTTGACTTAATTGATTTAGCTGTTTTTTGATTTTAATTTGACACTTAAAATACATATGAGGTTATTTTATTATTTTAAAATTTAAGAAAAGTTATAAAGACTGAATGAAACATTCTTTCTCAATTTCTGCTGATAGGAAGTCTTCCTTTCGTAAATACTATAAATAAACTTTTTCATGTAATTGATTACTGTATTTATCTAAAATTTCTTTAACGGTGCAAAGTAATATTTGTAAACTTAAAATAGTATTCAATGCTGAGTTTCTGAGTTAGCCTTTACACGCACGCACACACGCACTTACACAGGCACGTGCATACAGACACACGGATTTGGATAATTTAATGTATTTCAATTATTATTATTATGAAATTATGATAATTATTATTATTATGATATGATGATAACTGATATGACGATAGCATTAAATGATTATTGAAAAAAAAGCTCATTTTTATAACTAACAAAGTTTTAGTAAATGTTGCTATAAATATAATGAAATAAATAATGAAAAAAGCTTTATATAACTAAATTCTTGAAATTCTAGACCATTAAGTTTAAACATTTTATTCTAATACCATTGGACAAATACCTTTGATAATATATCACCTATTATTATCTTTCTTCAATGAAGTACCGCTGACAATTTGATAACGTTTGACGCAAGCGGTTTGAGATTCCTCTGATAAGATTTGCCGAGATAATTATATAGTAGTAAACAGATGAAACTTGTTATGTAATATTTTCATTTCTATATATTAGATTTCTAAAATTACATTACAGCAACTACAGTGTTAGAATAAACATTGTGTTGTATTGATGATTGTGAATCTAATTTATGACTTTTTCTCATATATAAAAAAAAGTTAATGCTAAAATTCAAAATGATGTCATAACAAATTATTTCATACAAATTTTTATAGAAAAAAAAATGCTACTGACTGAAATGGTATTGACCATAGTAGCATTTTTTTTTCTAGTAAAAATTGTGATAGGGATATGTTTACATATATGGAAAATTTTTTACCCATAGTTAATATAGATTTCGAAATTGAAATTTTTTTTTCTTAATTATTAGTTCTACTTGTCTGTTTATCTGTATATATCAACACGTACCATATAGCACGTCATCATTATGCAAATTTATATAAATTAAATTCAATTAATTCCAGACCAAATCTCCAGCAAAAGCTAGCCTTTAAGCTTCTATTAATATGTAAGAGAGGAAACTATTAATTTGCTTTTGCAATTTTAGTAGCATCATATTTTCACATTACACACTGGTCAGCAAACTTACGAGTTATCAAATAATTTGAAGAATTTTTTATCATATTTACACAATGGTTTTTGGTTATAAATGTGCAAAAGATTTTGTATTTTTTAATGCATTCCTTGAATATTTTTATGTACTACTTCCATAGTGATTACAAATTAAACTTAAAATAACAAAATATCTAATTTAAGAATGTATGATTTCATGTTGACATCACATTTTGAAAAATGATTTAATTAATAAAGTCTGTTTTTTTGACTATTCCCAACTATTGTCCTAAATGGCTGATAACTAAAATTGATTTCAGGGTTATTTTGCATAAGTGAATCATTGCTGTTTTAGAAAACATTAAATAACATGTAAATTCCACTTGTTTAAAACTGACCATATTACATTTTTTAGTATAAATTTAATGAAACTAAAATTGTAAATATGTCCAATTTTTCCTAAAAAAAAACTATGAATTTATCAATGTCAGCATTAGCACTACTCAAAGCAAGGAGGTTGCACCATCAGATTTACGCTTTAAAAAATTGTTTTCTGAACATCTTAACTTTAGTTTCATTAAATGTATACTTAAAAAAGAATATTGCCAATCGTAAACCAATGCTAGATAATATGTTTTTCAAGAATTTAACAAAACTGGGATGCTTCTTTAATGTCTTTCATATTTTACGAACAGGTTTGACCCCGTGAGACTGTTGAAAAAAATTTGAGACATCAGCCATTTTGCACAATAATTGGGGATGCTTTTAACTTCAAAATATAAAAATGTGATATTCAATATAATTTTAAAATGGAAATGCAAATTTCAATATAATTTTAAAATTGATATTGCAACTAAGAATATAAGAAAATGAATACATTCTTAAAGAAAATATGTTCATATTTTCAAACCTGTCCATTTGCATTTGTTATTCCATTATTTGTTCACGAATTATAAAAAGTTCCAAATCAAAATGAGTTTTTTTACTTGACAGCATATAATTCTGTTACATATTATTGCAGGATAATTCCATAAATGAACTTTATAAGTAAAATTAAGTTTGCCATTGTATTTCTCTAGTTTTAATAAGTTTATTTTAATTTAATAACATGTGCTAATGTAACTAAAAATTTGTAAAGATCATCAGAAAACATAAAATGAGTTCCCACACACGTGGAAATAAAAATATGATTTAAAAATATTGTGAAGAATCTGTATTTATTGAAAATGTTAAAGCCATTATTTGTTTATTCAATAATAAGAGAAACGTGTCTTAAAATTATTCCATTTGTCCTAAATAGACTGGAAAATAGACTTATTGTTAATACTTTCTTCCTCACTCCTCACTCTCTGACCATACCCACTCTCTCATCCAGATCATGATGCAGTGGCTAAATATTAGTTCTTTAGATCATGTGATTTACACAATTATGATACATTTTGAAACTTTTTTAATTTACAGGTCTTCCCGTATAACTCTAGGATGGAATCATATCTGAAGGCAACCAAAAGGAATGATATTGCATTAACTGCTAACAAATACAAGAATCTGTTCATCGCTGATGCAAATGCACCTTACGATAGGGTTTGTCTTCTGTTATAGCCTCAATCAACACCTTGAAATGTTATCATATGATTTAATAAGATAAATTAATTAAAGTGCTAAATTTACGAATAAATATTAAATATTAATGAAAAGTTAAGAATTACACAGAAAGTATTTTCTGATTTAAGCGAATTTTGAATGCCTCATTGATTTTAAGAATTAATTATGGTGGTGTTATGTATACTTATTATTTGTTAAACAATTTCTAAAATTCTACGAACGTTTAGAATGTTTCTATCACTAACCATTAAATTTTAATTAACAACATGAAATAAGAAATTTCTGACAAACATTCTGACTCATCAACAGTACCAAAACTAACCCATCTCATACTTCTTATTTCTGCTCTCCTTGAAGTCTGTACTCTGTGCCAAAGCACCGCTCTCCCACTGCCATTATTATGGCGTTGCTCATCAAACCTATTTTCCTAATGCATTATTTAACACAATAGCTTAGATAAATTCTTAACTACTCATATTCTGTATTTCTCTAAAATTTTCTCTATAAAACTCGTCGAAGTTGATATTATAACACGCCTTTTAATATATGACATTGTACCTTTTACCTAAAGTATTAATGTATTACCATTTCAGCTTATTGAAATTGATCTTTCAACCCTGGAGCCACATGTAAATGGGCCATTCACCCCTGACCTTGCTAACCCTATCTCGCAGCTTGGTATCAATGCCAAGACCGCTGGCTGGCCAAATGACATCCGTGTAGGGCTCATTGGATCTTGCACGAATTCCTCTTATGAAGACATGAGTCGATGTGCAAATATTGTTAAGGAGGTATGTGGATATTGTATTTTATTATTTTTTACTTGTTGGATCAACTTTTGAATCTAATAGATTGTCAATAAGTTTAATCTTGTATTCTCTGTGCATTCTCTATTTTTATAATACAATTTTTTATAATACATAACAACAAAAAAGTTTAACAGCAAAATATATATTTGGGACATCAAATAGATGGCTATTACATCCAGTCAACTAGTGTTACAGTCTATAAAGAGATATCAAAAATTTGTTACTAATGTATCCTCAACCACGTTGCACACCTGACACATTATAAATCTGATAACTCTAAGTAGCTGGTTGTTGTGGGAAATGATCACTCATCCAATGGAATATCACTAATCCTATGGAACGATGAAATAAAAAAAGTCAGCCTACCGACAAGTAGATCTTAATGCCACTGACAGAAGGGGAAATATATATTAAGTAATGAGAAAAGCTAGTTAGAATTTCTTAATTCATTCCCTCTATATTAAGGGATTGAGAACGTATTTACATTTTTATGTAAATACGCTGTTTATATTTTTATGGTGATATGTAGTATATTAATATAATATAAAATCTTGGAATGTGTAGTAAATGATTTTGTTATAAAAAAATAGATTAAACCTTTATCTGTAACTCAAGCAAATTTCTTTTTATTGTATTAAACGGGTCTAAAAATATTTTCCCTGTGATTATTCTATTCTTTTGTCTTTCATGTTGTTAGTGTTGAAAACGATTAACGCTATCAATTAATAGCTACTGCTGCTTTGATAAAACCATATGTGGAAGATAAAATTATTGTACTGGTTAGCTGGCTTGATCAATGGATGAAATCCAAATTATAACTGATATAATACTTGTTATTGTTGTATTTGCATAAATATAATAATAAACAATAATAAAAATTAGTTATCAAACAAATATAAAATACATATTTTAATTTTAGTGATAATGTAAGCGATCAAGATAATGGGAATAGGCTATAAATTTATTGCACACTAACAAGCGCATCGCTATTCGAATATTAGTGATTTAACAGCCAGTAAATATCCTCTCACGAGCAGGAAGATTTTGTAAATATGTCCTTAAAAAATTAAATACAAAGGACAATAAGCTAATAAAACTTCTATCCTGTCTTCCATCGTGGAATTCTATAACCGTGTCTAATTTAATTTGGAACTTAATAAAGATTGAAGAAAATAATTCCTCATGAATTGTTCTGACATATTTTTACGTATAATTTATGTGTTATTTACATTACATTTTCTTATAGTTATAGAAATGCACATGTAACAGTGATTTCATTCTTAGCATGACTAATTAAAAATTGATTCTTTGATAAAATGATTACTAAAAAATTTAAAAAGAAGTTTGAATATATTAATATTATCTTGTTTTGTATAATAGTATTGTGCAATAGCAAGGTGCTAGATAGATGGAGCAGCTATGCATTTTTTGAAGTTCTATATTGTGCTTTAATTTAATAAAAATAGGCATCTTATAAATCTGAAATCAATGATTGACATACAGGCAGCTAAGCACGGTGTGAAGTTCAAAATTCCGTTTAACGTAACACCTGGCTCGGAGCAGGTGCGCGCTACTATCGAGCGTGACGGTATAGCTGGAACACTGAGAGATGCTGGAGCTACAGTAAGTTGCAATGTTTTCCTTATTCTTATGTTATTTATATGTATGAAAATTAAACTTTTATTTTTCATAGGACAATATCTAGTACTTTAAATCAAACTTATGTAGAAATTATCCAATAATCAGTAACAATGGATTCTTTGATAATTTTTAAGGTTTTTCTAGGTCTATAATATGAAAATCCTATTAATGAAACTTTACATTCCATCTGTCACAACAAAACATTTTATACTCATTATTATTATTTAAACATATATATAATGTTAAATAAGAGTTGAAAAGACAAAAGTAACACTCCATCATGGGAAGCCATTTATCATAATGGAGCGCCATTTTTGGATATAGGTATAGACATATAAATGGTAGAAGAAAATAATGTTCAAATTAGGATACTAAAGATTTTTTACTTTCTTAATACTCTTCACTGCTAAAAAAGCCATATATTAAGTATATAACATGTTTACATCAAGAGAAACTGTCTTCTGCCCCTTTTAGAAAAAAGATCCAAGCTACAGTTGCTAAAAAAATACCATCAAATTAAGTTTGCTTAATAAATGTTGAAAGTTGAATCATTTTTTCTTTTATTCAATCTTTTCTGTCAGTAAACAACTCCAATTGGTTTAAACATACAGCTACCTACAGTTTATATTTAAGATAAATCAGACATTCTTCATTTACCTAGCGTCTCTTAGTTTTTGCCTCATGGTTTTTTTCAGTTCCTATTGTCTGTAAGTAAGACTGCTTGCCTGCTTATCAATAATATACTAAATTTATCATACTTCCCCGCTCATAATTTTGACAATTATGGGGCATATTCATTTAACCACATTAAATATATTCAAGACGCATGTGCTGCATGTACTCTGCTGCTAATATAGGTACTAGCAAATGCCTGCGGCCCTTGTATCGGCCAATGGGATCGACGCGATGTGAAAAAAAATGAGAAGAACACTATTGTGACATCATACAATCGTAACTTCACAGCACGCAACGATGCCAACCCAGCCACGCATTGCTTTGTCACTAGCCCTGAATTGGCCACAGCCTTATCACTTACTGGTGAGGATTCTTGTTTGTTGTGAAATCTCTATTTTGTTGTCTTAAATTATTAGTCGTAACGACATTAAAAATTGTAAATTTTTTTTCTATACTGTTTTACACATCTAAGAAGCTTCCACGTCTTCATGTGCATCGAAATTTATATTTGATTCTAAGAAGTAAATTTATTTTAGTAATTTTTTTTAATGATTCTGGGCAGTTTTTATACAGAAGGTATTTTTTAGCAAATCTTTGTGATGAGTTAACTAACTCACTAAAATTTTTTTCATTCACGATTAAATGAAACTATGTGATGTAGTATTGCTGGAATATCTATAATTTAATAGACATACATTGCGATAACCGATTTTCGATTAATCTTTTTCATTGATGTTTGGCAATACACACAATTAGCAAAGATATAGAGATACAGAGCCCACCTGAAAATGTTGTAATACAACGAAACCTAGGTTGTGGTAAAGAAATTAAAGAAAGTAGAAATAATACTAGATCACGTAGTTTCATTTAATTGTGAATAATGAATTTCTACAAAATTAACGCCAAATATATTCAATATTTTTTTTATTATTATATTAACATGGCACAAGTAGCATTAAGCATGATTAATTTTTAAAAATCATTTTGATTTTGCTTGATGTTATATGTTTTGATTTTTAATAATTATGTGAGCTGATATTAATTTGCTAATGCAATTTTAACACATAATTTAAAATGTATATCCACCTAATTTTTATTTTTTCTCTGGTTTCTACAGTATTTACACCACAGGTTTTCAGCAGCTGCAAACAACTTATTGTTGTAGGGTGCTAATTGCTATATTAACATATAATTTATTGAATCATATGCTGGCTCATTATTTTTTAACTAATGCTGTATGTAAATTATACAATAAGTTCACAATAATAGGATATAATGTTAGTAGTACTACGTTGACAATTATTTACTATTGTAATATTGACATGTTTAATGTAAATATTTTTTTATCGATTGTTCGTAAAAGGATTTAAAGTCTTAATAATGAAACATTATATAGTTTTTACTCATGGAAATTTTATAAGATATTTCTTATGAGTGTGCCATTTTTAACCCATTTTGAATAATTTAGAATAATAACATTTAGAATAATTTTAAACACTTTTTCAAAAATTGTCAAATACCCTATTATTGACCCGCCAAACATATTTAGTATTAAATCAAATCATATTTCCTAATTTCTCCCAAAATCTTATGAGCTATGTTCCAATAAAGGAGTTTATAAAACATGGACGCACAGTCTTCATATTTTGTAAATAGTGTGTTGCTTCACCGCCTTGCTTAATCATGAATTACACATTTGTTTATAAAAGCTAACGCAATGAACTTTTTTGTTAACAAGATAATAATGTGACTTTTATACGAACAACCATAAAACCACCTTAACCAAACACTATATCAATGCTAGCTTATTAAAACATTGAAATCTTGTTCCACATTTAAAGTTAATCATCATTAAGACAATTAAAATAAACGAGAATGAACGCCATAAAATAAAAGAAAATCAAAATGTCAAACTGACATCTCGCCATGAAGAAAAATATTTCTATTCCAGGTCGTTTAGATTTCAACCCACTGACTGATGAGTTAACTGGGGTTAATGGCAAGTTTAAGCTATCTAGTCCTTTCGGAGATGAACTTCCGTCCAAAGGCTTTGACCCTGGTCAAGATACCTTTCAGGCACCTCCAGCTGATGGATCCAGTAAGTGTACATTTGATATATAATTTGTCTTGCTGAAATTCTTAATTTTAAATAGGATATGATGATCTGTGTGGTGAATGCGTTGTTTAGTTTTGTTAACTATATTGTATATATAACAATGCTATACTTAGGTTAAACTCATGGTGAATGTGCAGATGACTATAACAATGTAATTTGCTGTAAAAGATGGGGTTTATCAGTTAGGAATATAGAATAATTTAAAAAAAAAGTTGACCCCATATCTCATTCATAAATTTCACAACTGTTAACCATTGGAAATATATTTTTTGTTATGTATTTTGAATGACAAAAATACACTATATATTATACATTATTGGTTGAAGCAATCTGATATGTAAATAAATAGATCCAGTACAAGTTGAACCTTGCACAATGTTTTTCAAAGTATAAGATTGTTAGTCTTATTGAAGCTTCATGTTATTCAACTTTCACAAACAAATTTAAATGCACACATTTTAGTCTACAAAGTTTGAACAAAAGGTGTTATGTTGATATTGTATTAACCGATATGTAATTAAAGTATGAAGAAAAATAATTAAAGTATTTTTTAAACTTTATTTTAAATACTTTTTTTAATTTCAATTTATTTACTAAATTTTTCTAAAAATTAATGGTGAATTTTAGAAAGTCGTCCATAGTTTCCATTCATCAGCAAAAAATTGTTGCATTTGGCAACAATTTCATCCAGCAAAAAATTGTTGCAAATGGCAACAATTTTTTGCTACTTTTGTTTTTACTTTATTTAAACTTATGTAAATGCATTTTACATTACGTCAGCATTCATTTGAAACGTCACATATAAGAATTAAAAACATTTTTGTGGTGGCTCTATTACCTTCTTTAGAAGTAGTTTTAGGTCGTCATATTCTATGATTATACCAGGTAAGAGACTAGATTAATTAAATTAAGCGTTCTACGGATAGTACAAAAGTTGTGAGTGAGTGAAGTATTATTCAACTATAAATTAATGCATGATTAATTGTTTAACTATAAAAGTAAGTGACCACAAATCTGAGGTTGCAAGCTTTTAATAAATATCGTTTTGATTTCTCAGAAGTAAAAGTTTACGTAGACCCCAACTCAGAGCGTCTGCAGCTCCTAACACCATTCGACAAATGGGATGGCAAAGACCTCATCAATATGATAGTGCTCATTAAGGTCAAGGGCAAATGCACAACTGACCACATCAGTGCAGCTGGACCCTGGCTGAAGTACAGGGGGCACCTAGATAACATTTCAAATAATTTATTTGTTAGGTAAGTGATTGAACTGTTAGAGCCGTCACACATTGTAGACTAAACTATTGGCCCTATAACTATAGTTGGGTTGGGCTACCGCGTACACTGAAACAACTAAACTACAGTTTGATTGGTAGTGGGTATGCAGACCAGCCAACAGTTGTCCAATTGCTCTCAAACCATTATACTCGATATGCTGCTCTTGAAGAGACCGATCTCGAAATGAAAGCTCTTCTACAACGAAGAAGAAATATTAAGGAGGGAAACCAAGAGCATTGTGTGCATCTCATGTACTGTGATAAATTATTGCAGTATACAACCCATTCTAAATTACTGAATTTCCTGAAAAATTCTCACTTTTTGTAAAATGAGCATAACCAGCTTTAATGAACTAGTTAATCATATTTTACTCACTGATGTTGACCTCTAGCAAATTGAAATCAAACGTGGAAGTCCATATAACCCACTTTGGGGATCATTTCTCTAGTTGAATCGACTAATCATCCGTTCATGTGCAATTTTTAGATAAAGAGAAACTTCAAATAATATCTATATTTTCTTCACAGCCAGATGCAAAAATGAATAAATTGATTTGCACAATAGCTTCCAACTATTTTATGTATACATTTTTACATATTAAAACCATATATAATAAGGTTTATGTACAATGATGCTCAATAATTTAAAAAGATAGCAAAACTTACCAGAGTATATAAAAGACACGTCCAAAAACTAGATTTTTGTTTCCTTTAATAGTATGTTTTCCGCTCTATGTACCAGTGTGTTTATTTTTTAATGCTTCCATAACTCGAGGAAAACATTCTTCAATATACAATATCTAAATAGTATATAAAGCAACAATGGCCAAAATACCTGTATATTAGTGAAAAAACTGTAAGCATTCGATCTTTTCACTTAAGTTAGAGGATCCTTATCTTGGAACACCCACTCCTTAGTCTGTGACTTAGTTGTAACATCATAATAAAAAAGCGAAGGTCATCATCAGATTTAATGATTGAATTAAATAGCTCGATGGGCCTTTACCAAATTTTGTGAACATTTTTTTAGACCACTTCTTTCTTATCTCTTTATCATCAAACATGAAATGTGATATCCACAGTGAACATAGATTGGGTACTTTTAAATGATTGTATAGAACACAACGAACTGCTAGTGCATTTAACTTGAGAGTTTCCTCTATATTTCAATGTTATTAAATATTAAGTATTCAAAAAATATTGATGTGTACTCACAACAAATAGAGTATGTCTGTCTATTTTTGCCGTGCAGCATTTGTTTTGCTTGTGATGTCATCAGACTAGTGTGTAACATTTGTAACGTATAACGTTTTAAATTACTGTAGCATGAAAACACGTTTAGCTAGGATATTGATTTAGATATCATCGTGAAGAGTTTGAGAAGCACTATAGGAGGTGAAGGGAGACAATAAAAATATTTGCCGGAATATAAGTAAATATACTTGGAATTATAAAAAATGATAAATCAAAAGAAAGCTCGTGTTATAAGGAATCTAAACAGAGGCAAGCAAATACAAAGGCAAGCAAATACAAGATCTATCACAGCACCGAAAAGAAAATGAAAAAAAAATGCAAAGCGATTACATAGATGGCCCCCATAGGGCATACAGTGTCCAGTGACAGTCCAAACGTCAACGGATCATGTGCAGACGTCCTTGGAAGGCAGTGATAATATAGAGATCGATGATCAGTTGATAGTTATCATTTTCAGGCATCAATGCGCGTACATCAGTGGAGAATGCTACGGTAGGCTATGATGTTATTGAACACGAAACTGTACATGAAATCATGGCTCAATATCCTACAGCTCAGCTGGACTTCCATTGAAAGACGCACTGCAAACATATCTATTGGGCACTACAAACCCAAGTGTACGCGAACGTAGTTTCCAAAAAGATTCATCATTAAATCAAATTTTAATACATAACATTTGTTATGGTTTTATGCAGATATTTTCGCGAAAAATCTATGCCGCGGGCCATAATTTAGGACATTTTTTCTCCCTTATTTCCGAAATCACTCAACCCAAAATTATGAAGAAAATATGGCTTTTAGAAGGCTACGCAAAGATTGTAGGTAAACAGTAGCGGTTGTCCAGATCTTAAATTTTTTTAAATATGCACCATGTTTACATATATTTACGTTGTGCAAAATTTATATTTGTAAACATAGAATTCTGTGCGAAATTAATATTTGTGAACAATAGAAATACAATGTACCTTTAAATGTTTATAAGTGCCTAAATGTGTATGGAACCCTCGTAGCACGATTTCTATCCATGCTGGACAGGCTTTACTTTTAATTTTACACACATACTTTAACTGATAACATCATTACTTTTTTGCTGCATGTGTTGGTTATCTCTTATTTTAGCGCAATTATAAGTGACAGAAAGAACATGTTAAAATGGGCTCATCTTAAAGGGCCTCGGCTATTATACCTAAGGTAGTCTAACAAAGCATTATATATGAAACCATTCCTCATTGCTAATAAGGATTAACCCTATAATTTAATATTTTTTTTAATAGAAACAAGTTTTAAGAAATTAGTAATAAAAAAAGATCGAATACCACTTCTACTAGTATATAATTGAAATAAATATAAAATATCATTTTAATTTGTAATTTATTTATATAAATGTTAACCATTTATATGCGTTGAATTTTTCAACCAGTTAAATTATTGTTTCAGCGCGACTAACGTAGAAAACAATGAGATGAATAAGATAAAAAATCAACTGACAGGTGAATGGTCTACAGTTCCCGTGACGGCACGAGCCTATAAAGCAGCCGGCATCAAGTGGGTTGCAATCGGAGATGATAACTATGGAGAAGGCTCATCTAGAGAACATGCTGCACTAGAGCCCAGACACCTCGGTGGCAGGGCTATTATTGCTAAGTCGTTTGCTAGGTGAGCTAGTATAGTACAAAAGTAATACAAAATGATACAATAATACAAAGAATAATTCAAAAATAAATATATAATATAAATTTATTTCTTAATAATAAAAAAAAATTCTATCATCAACCACTGTATTAGTACCAGATTTTAAACTATATTTCACAGAATGTTTTCTAGTTCATATTTACAAGAATATCTTAACCAGAGTTTGTAATTTTATGCACCATTTTTAAATACAATTTTGCGATTGTAATATTCCCGCCATTTCTAAGTTTGAATGAGCTATATTTTGTTTATTTATAGTTCTTTCTTTAACTTCTAGTGTTTTCTATATTTCTGTAATTAATTGTTATGTTAATTGTTAATTAATAAATACTATAACTAAGTGCAATAACAATATAAAGAGAAGAGATAAATTATTTTCCAAAAGTGATAGACTACTATTGATTGATATTATGATAGACTACTATTGATTGATATTATGATAGACTACTATTGATTGATATTATGATAGACTACTATAGATTGATATTATGATAGACTACTATTGATTGATATTATGATAGACTACTATTGATTGCGTTTCATATTATTTAAAAATGTATTTATTTATCTCTGATTTTAATTCTAATGATGAAATTGATATATTTTTCTTTCGAAAAGGTACACCCGTTCCACGCTGAACCTCACCCCAAATTGCTATTGATATTCCTCAAACAAAATAGCTAGTGTTTTCATGGGATAAAGCCCTAATGTAAATTGAGATCCCACTTATATGCATGCCTTAGAATAATAAGTACTCCGGAAGGCTAGAATACGCGCTATGGTGTATCCAAAAAAAACTATGCATAAAATGCGTAGTATCAAAATGCAGTCAGTGCAATTTAAAACACAGCTCTGAATAGTCGTGTAGGTTATACGTGACAACATCGTTTAAAATGTCGGCTTATGCTAAATATCACTGGACTGCAAAAGAAACAAATGGGGGTTACTTTTCATATGTAAATACTATTACTTAATTTCATTTTCAATTAACTATGCAATTTTAAATTATCGAAGTAGATTATTATTAACCGAAGTGCACCATTTATGTTGGTATTGTCACCTCTTAAAAAATTTTTTACCCAAATTAAAACATTTTAATTGCTTGATACTGAAAAATGTAAAATTTCATTTATTAAAAAATAGGGATTTGGGAGAATTTGATGTAATATTTGAAATTTCCGTTATCATATTAAATTTTAGAATATTTTACCTATTTCGTATATAATCATTGTATTTAGAATTAGGGAGGCGCGTGAAAGAAACAAATGTCACATTAATTCATTTTTGCCGTCTTTAATTTCCTGAAAATGCGAACCAATTTTTCAAAATAAGTATAAATTTCATCACGACATTGAATGCTAATTAATGTAAAACAATTTTTCTTCACATTTCGAATTTCTATAGTATGAAAACGATTATTTTAAAATTTTTATAGCGGGCTTTTTAATATCTCTTTTTACTTTATGACACTATAGTAATTGTTTTCTTTTTATGTTAAAAAAAAAAAAACAAAAAATTATTGGCAAAAGTACCAACATAATTTTGTAGATTAATATGTACACATGCTCGTACACAAGCACGCACATGCACACACACACACACACACTCGCATGCATGCTCACACATACCCGCGTGCTCCACACACACACACACACACACATATTTAACAACAATGTACGTTTTAATACTCATTTTTATTAATAAAATGGTAAACTGTGACAAAATGTTTAATCATTTTAACCTAAATTCTTCAGCTATTGGTTTTGGTCGGAAATTTTAAAAATTTAACATGGTGTCATAATAATACTTAATATAAGCTAAACAATGCACCACATAAATCGATGCAAATGTGTATTGTACTGCCACAAGCAGATTTCCCAGAGGTAAATTTCTTCTGCTGGTAACACTATGTGTATAGGGTGGGGCGCTAGTAGAAGGAACACGGTGGAGGGGAACACGATTTTTGGCTTCAGGCGCGCTCGCCAAGTGATATGTGCGTATGCGCCTTTTGAATTACTCTGTATTCTAACATACATGCATTCAAAGTTATTATATTTGTGAAGAAGATGAGTGGTGTAAAAAAAAGTATTATAAATTGTCAATTCTCATACGTGGTATAATCCATGGTTCACATTTCTCTTACTTTTTTGGAGGCTAGATAATTTTTAGTTTAATCATGGTTATACTCAAGGATCTTATACTGTATGGTTATGAATAATATGAAGTTTGTTATTCCCCCCGCAATTATAGATTAAGTCCATAGAAGAAAAATCTAGTAGTAAGAACTTTTTATATTTCTTAATTTAAATAATTTTGTATGGAAATAAACCTGTCTTACATTTGGTTAGTTTGCATGATTCTCAAATTAACTATTTACTCTGAACCACCTAAGACGTAATATGAATAATCTTATAATTATTAGAATTCACGAGACCAATTTGAAGAAGCAAGGTATGCTGCCGCTCACCTTTGCCAACCCAGCTGACTATGACAAGATCCAGCCCACCGACAAAATCTCTATTCTTGGACTCCAACAATTTACACCAGGAAAAGTAAATGCTATTTGCAATTCTTTGTAGATATACAAATTTAATATATAAGAATTATGTTCATTCAATTTTTTTATTTGGCTGGCTGGTGTGTAGGAGGGTGAGCTGTCTGGCCTTCGGATGGATGGACGGGCAGGCAGACAGTAAACTTAAGATTGACGTATCTTTTTTATTTGTGAACCTTGATCGAAATGAAACCAAGCCTACATGTTAGCACAAGCTAATCTAAATTCATCACTCAAAACTGCATCCAAATCAGTTCAGCTATTGCTGTAGTTTAGCATGTACAATGAAGGTGTGCAAGAACAAACAGACAAAAGACGAAAATTTTATAAATTGTTGTCTTAGGCTTAGTAGTGCGTCCTTAATAAATAGCACTTAGTTTTACTTAAAAATATTCAATGTTCTTTACGATTTATTTATGTATAAGAAAAATAATACAACTCAGTTTCTTTACGATTTTATGATATGTATAGATTATACTATTACAATAAACACGATTACACAATTTACTACAAATCGATACACACTTTACATCAATATTAAATATTGCTGTTTACTATTTTTCACTGTTCGCTTTTGTAGTATTCGAATGTTGATGTACAACTGATTCTCATTTCTTCACTCAGTATTAACTGTTATTTCAAATTATTATTATTACTATAACTGAGTAATGGCAGCTTTTATACTAATCTGAACTAATCTCTAGAAGTTTCTATAAAGTTTGATATATACCTATCTCTTTCACACATATACCTATTTCTTTCACACATGAATTTATCACATTCGTAATCTCTATATAACTATATATAAAACCGCATCCAAATGAATTCCACCGGTTCTGATATTAGATTTACGTTTCTTACTTTTTACGTTTGATAGACGTTTCTTTTTTATTTCTGAACTGATTGAAATGAAATGAAGCCTAAGTGTTAACCCAAGCTAATCTAATTACACCAATGAAAACCGCATCCAGATGGGTTCAACCGCTGTTGAGATATTAGTGTGCACGACGAAAGTGTACACAGAGACAAAAATTCTAAAAGCTGTTGTTTTGGGTTTAGTAGGATGTCTTTAATAGTAGCACTTAGTTTTATTTAAAAGTATTCAATATACAGATTCATTTTTTTTATGAATTTATTATAAGTATAGTTATATCTATACCTTTTGGCAAGTTGAATGTCCCTTGATATGATACTTAAATATTATGCAACCAGGGGACATGATCCACTTATATAAATATTTACATTTTAATTTTCATTATGAAAGAATTAAAAGATACATACCACTTGTTAATAAAACTGTCTTGTAATATTCTTTATATTTTGTAATCTTATTAAATTTAATTTACTAGGAAAATATTTAGCAGATTTTAACTAATAGGAGTCAACCCTCATTTATATATTTCTTCACCACTTTGATTCCTTTCATCATTCTGTATTAGTTATTCCTCTGATGGATTTATCAGTAAATTGTAAACAAATCATTTATTTAGTCTCCAATACTTTTTTATCTTTAATTTTCATTTAAGATATTATAAATTATTGACAGTAATTTTTATTGGATAGAATTCACAAATAGAATTTTCTCATCAAAAGATAACTATAATTTTTATGACTACATTCAACTAAAGTATATTTTATCTTACTCACTTTTCACATTCTAGCCTCTACAAGCAGAACTGAAACACGCAGACGGCAAGGCAGAAAAAATCACTCTCAATCATTCTTTCAACGAACAACACATAGCATGGTTCAGAGCTGGATCGTCCCTCAATTACATGAAGGAAATTGCTACTTGAAAAAAAATCTTCCACCATGAATTGAATTAATTGAAAAGTGCAATATTTTATGTTACTATTAATTTATTGTTATATTTTTGCTTTTAATTATATTTATAGATATGTGAAACTTTAAAAAAAAAACATATTTGAAATAATATGTGTTTTTATTGAAATTTTCTAATAATTACAAAATAAAAATAGTAGTTATTGATACATTTTTTCTTCCAAATACTATTTTTTTTTTAAATAGTTTAGGCGTTAATATTTTTTTTATCAACCTTTACAAATGGAAACATTTTGTTTTAATTACTAATCATTAAAATATTGGATACAATTTTGAAAAAAATTTTAACTAATCAATTGATCACTAATTTATAACATACTTTGGTACTTTATAACATATAACTTCACACAATCTTGACATTACAACAAATATTTTTTTGTAATACTTTACATGGATAAAAATTTAATCTTGCTTTACATTATATCTTGGTTTATATTATTATTAAATGTATGTCAACTTTGATCAAACTAGGACGAACTTTTTGACTAGAAATTTTCCACTCTTATTTACAAACTGGTTATTTACCAGAGAAGACATGGGAAAATTTTCCAAAAAACTAACAAAAATAGAATTTTCCTCCGTGACTTCCCTCATTATAACTAAAAGATGCAATATAAAATAATTACAGTAATGTGTTACTGTTATAAATGAGAAATTCTTGTAATTAATAAACTTCATGAATCACCCAACAACAAAAACGGAAGAACTCACAACACTGAATTTGATGTAATATTTAATAATTTAAAGAAATACATAATCAAAAGCAATTCCCATTGGAGTTGAAAGTTTAAATCATTTATGTAATTAAAATTTAATATTTATTATCCTTATTTATAAATAAAAAAAAATTAAGTGAGTTTTTTTTAAATTTACGCGATAATACTCTAGTTCACACAATTACTATATAACAAAACTATGAATGTTATGTGTTTGTACATTGAAAACATTTGAAAATAAATTATTGGGGAAACGAAAGACAATGTATTAAGACTAATTTTCGGTTTTTGTCTTGTGCATGCATCACTTGAAAGCTACTGACTCAATTAGGATGGAATATTTAGAAGAATTTAGAGGTCACCTTGAAGTTACATTTACTTTTTATTTCATTACAATTTTTGGGTTTGTTTTTTTTAATATCAATTCATATTCGCATTTACATGTTGAGTGTTTAGTGTTACCAAGAATGTCAATTAAGTCAGAAAAATTATAACAATCAACTCCCCGGAAAAATGTACTTTATATGAGAAGTAATTTTTCTAATCAATTTTTTAATATAAAACATTCGCGACCAAAAATTGTTTTTTATAAAATACATCGTTTTTATAACATATTCTTTCATTTTATAACCAATAAACGGATTTTTATTGATGCTAAACTACATTTCTTCCAATGCTTTTAAAAATTAATATGAAAACTATCTCAACTTCTTAAGATAAATATAATGCTTTTAAAATTTTATGGAATATTAAAATGAAATGAAAGAATTAAAATAACAACATGCCATGTCAATGTTAAAATCACAGTAACAGAATATCAAACAAGACGAAACAGAGACAAAATTATGATCTGTGAAATGTCATAAATGACAACCACTGACACACTGGCAATCACATTATTGACAGCACACAATAATATTCCTAGAATGAATATAAAATCAGGGGGTGGTCAAGCAGGTATTCGATTTAGTGACAGCATCTCTTAAGGAAATTGGCGGTAAATTTAAATATGTACAGCGACCTCTAGCGACGGCTATGTGTCACCATGCAAGAGACGCTACGAACACTCTAGAAAACATAGACAGAAACCGCCCAATACTGAGTCTGCTTGAAACGAGTGACAGCTATTTACTGCGCAAAAACATATTACACGCATTTAATATTATAAGTTTTGTATATTAATTAAGTAAAAAAGGTGTTGTAGCTATTGTTTTGTTATGTGTTCAGATCTTTGTTATTTTGTTTTATTATATATTAAGATCTTTGTTTTATTTTGTAATGGCGTGTATTGTACCGGGGTGTAATTCCTACATAGGACAAAAAACAAAATGTCATTTTTTTCCCTGCATCATAATGAAAGCCGGTAAGTGTTATCCATTATTGCTTATTATACAACATTTCAAAAATTAATATAAATTTTATACACTAACGGCGCAAAGCAATTGCGACGTTGCAGTTTGTCAAAATTTAATTCGAAGAGTTGCAAAGTTTGGTTAAAACGAATTTTTACTGTTTTGTTTAAAAGAAAACTTGCACTAAAAGATGTTTTAGTTAGTTATCGCCGATATTTATATAAAAAAATGGATTTTAAAGATATTACCACACAAATTACAATTTTGTGACAAAGTTTTTTCTTGTCAGAAAACTCGGAGAAATTACTTCTGACACACAGTTGGGTGTATTCGCCGGTAGTAAATTGGTTTTCCAAATATATTTTTTTACTAAATAATGTTATGAGCAGCATTTATATTTAATCAAACGTTGTTTGTTGTAAGTTTTCTTTCAATTGAAAGAAAGGAAAAGGCGGATTCATTGAAATTATTATACCTAACTTAATGTTTTGTTTTTTTGCAGGGCAAAAGCGTGGCTGAAATTGTGTGGCAGGGAGAACTGGGCAGTTACTTGGAATGACCTCAGACGTAAACATAGAATCTGCAGACGACACTTTACAACTTTTCAGCCTAGGAAATTATTATATAGTAATGCTACACCGAGCCAGTATTTGCCAACACCAACTGAAGAAACTAGAGCAGCAGTCGAACAACCAAGCACAAGCTCAGGCACAGTTACGACAGGAAACTATCAGCAAGACCTTAGGGGCTTCTGTAGGAGAATGTCTAAGGTTATTTAAGTGATAATACCAAAATGTCCTTATGCACTCATTTTTTGCTTGCACAACTGAATATGTGATATAAACGTCATGTATAATTTTGAAATAACACATGTCATGAATACAACTGTTATTATAATTACAGGAAGACGTACACTTAGAGGCAGCGTCTGAAGAGCGAAAAAGGCGGAAAGCTGAAGAGGTCCAGACTTATAAGGAAGATTCGTCAACAGAACAAGACGATTCAGCAGCTCAGACGGAAGTTAAGAAGATTGCGGAAACCTATGCGGCGTAGTAAGTAATATGGAAAGTATACAAATTAATAAAATAAAACAAATGTTAAAACTAATTTTATCAAAAGAATCATATATTTTATTTAAACATGAATTGAAAAATTATTTTTTTATTTATAATTATTTATTGGCCAAGCGTGGAGTTGTGACAAAAGTTTGAAAATATACTCCAACCACTAATAGATATCGCTATAATCATGTCTGCTTTGTGTATGTTTTTGCTTGTTTTCAGTTGTTGAGGAGTTGCCCACTTTCATTTATGCAATTACCACCTAGTTGATTCCAGAGTGCTACCTGGAGACGCCTGATACTATTTACAATTGTATTTTCTATTTTATTTAAAGTTTCTTGTATTTTATTCTCATAGTAATGATATTTAAAATATATTAAATTGTATAGTAATGTTATTTTCATCTTTGTCTTTTGTGAAATATTTTTATAATTTTAATAAATTTATGGATTAAAATTACTTTTTTCTTTGATAACGCCATCTGTGATCAACAGAAAGTAAGAAATTACGCCATCTATGCGCATTAATAATAATTACACAAGTCTTTGGTCAGGAGAAGTGAGGCGAGGGGAAAGAGGAGTTACTTTGACAGCGTTTCGCCATGTATGAAAAAGTGTTACTCTTTTTTTATATGGGCTAGTATGGATCGTGTCCGTTCTGTATCGTATCTATTCTGTGTATAAAATAATATCGAATACCTACGTCGCATCTAAATAATACGGTTTTAGTTTTAGATTATCATTATGTATTGTTTTATTAGATTATCATTATATTAAAACACTGCAAAAGATTTGCTTATGCAGTTAGATGGTTACATTTTAATTGAGTAATAAAGAATTTTATATTTCAATTATGATAATCATTTTGATTTACAAGGAATTTTGTAAAATTAAAATGCTTAATAAATTATATTTTAATGAATATCTAAAATTAAAAAGAATTATTTTGGAAAATTTCTTTAAAAATTTTTTAAACATTTTTTTAAAAAATGGGCTTAAATAATTCCAGAAGAGAAATTTTTTCAGAACCTTTCTGTTTTCACTATATATCTAATAATAGTGTGTGTTAGAAATTTTAAGTTTACCTTTATAATTTTTATTTTGTTTTGAAAACAATTCTGGATATTGAGTATTTTGTCGTAGAAGTTTTAGTTGTTTTGTATAATTTCTTCTACGTATAAACTCGTGACCCTAAACATGCGTTCCATAAAGTATGCTTATAATTATATATGGTTTTATATGAACTATATTTATATGTATTTGTCTCAAATAATATTTATTATGAATACTTAATTATAGTAAAATAAAAATAGCACAAAGTTTATTATGTAGTGATACAACTGACGTACAAACTCCTTTTATTTGTCTAAAAACTCAACTAATTTAATCCATTTATTTTGTAAAATAAATAAAAGTGACTTTCTAATCACTTCTTAATTTATCTCATAATTTATTTTCACAAAACTTATTACCTTTATATACAATCTAATAAACGACCTATATTCATTTTCCTCAATGATACGTTTCAAAAGCTTACCAACATAACGAACGGTAAAGGCAGAAAAAATGATCAGAAACACCAACAATATGAGCATTGTGGATTTGAAGTTCGTGTAGGAACGTATCGTTGCGGCTGAGACTCGAATGGTCGGTCCAACTACGCAAAATATCAACTGGCTTACTTTCATGGGTTTATAGGTTATTTGTGTTTAATTTAAAATACAATTAAATAAAATCGTCCAATAACCATGGCGCACTGTATGAGAGTTATGCATCGCCAGGTAATTGTAAATGCATTCATATTTGCATTTTTACGTCATACGTTTATATCATTTTTTCCAATACGTAATGCAACCTATATTATCATATTTTTTGACTAAATTTATTTTTAATTAAACTGTATTCATATATTAAATTACATATATATTCATGATATTTATTGAACTTATAAGCGACGACTTTCTTAGATATTATAGAAATGTTTTCTTAATTACCTGTACAATATGCAAGATACCAGTGTTTTAATGTTATTTATAAGGGGTACCGAAGTATTTTTATTTCTAGAATTGTGTTTTGTATACCGAGAATAAATAATTACTTTTGACTTACTAATTTTCGTTTTTTACGATTTTTTTTTATTAGGGAAGTCGGACGAAAGTAATTTTGCTAGAAATTCAACAAAGATGCTTCAGTGTGTCACCTCTTACAGCAGCCGCAGCCCAGGTCTGTATACGTATTCATTTTCCATAAATTTCCGAAAACAAAAATCTGTTATGTAACATGTATATTCTGGCAATGAAACATGACAATGAGACACTTAAATAACGAGCTAAATTAACGAATAATGTATATTTATAGGCTGCTATGTCAAAATTCGACAAAACCCCATTACCTTACGAGAAGTTATCTCAAAATTTGGAAGTTGTCAAGAAACGACTCAATCGTGACCTTACGCTGTCTGAGAAAGTATTGTACTCACATTTGGATGATCCTAAAAATCAAGTAAGTGCCCTTATTTAAATATTTTTTGCTGTAATGAACCATATAAAATTGCAATCAACATTAAATTTATAACCGATTAGTTCTAAAGGTTATACATGTTAATATTGTATGTTATGTTTTCTGAACTAAAATTAAAATAAAGAAAATAATATTATCACAACATAGCAAACTAAACATAGCAATAGCAATAACGAAAGAAATGTTTAGTAGTCCAAGAATTTTATTTACAATTTTTAAAATATAGTGTTTTATTTATGTTAGTGCCAAAATGTTAAATTAGAACGAGAGAAAACCATTATCTTTGTCCATTTTTACAAGCAATCTAAAAGCCTATTTTTACAACCATTGTTTTATATATCCATTAATGTTTTTTTTTTAAAATGATTATCTTTCATTCAAAACGTTCATTGTTATTACACAAACAAATATGAAGCTTAATCATTATGATTACAAAAAATTATTTGGATAATTTTTTTTAATAATAAAGAAGTCCACAATCTTCTTACGCATTTGTCCATAAAATACAAAGCGTAATGATAGTGATTTGTTTACTATCTCCACTATAGGTTACATTTTAATAATGACCAGGATGTCGATAAAAGTTTATTGCACTATGTGTAAATTTATGATCTGTAATATCTGTCACCATACTTGAATTCTTCAATTTGACTAAAGATTCAATTCTGCATTATGTATTATATATTAATATACTTATTATTCTTGTACACCTGAGATCAGCTTCTATTTCTTTACCTAAGATAGCTATATATCAAATCAAAATTATAGTCTATGTATGTACGTTAAGAGTATAATAATAAATTTCATTTTTAAAGGATATCAAAAGAGGTACTAGTTATCTTCGACTCCGCCCTGACAGGGTTGCTATGCAAGATGCCACCGCTCAGATGGCAATGTTGCAATTCATCTCATCAGGCCTACCTCGTGTGGCTGTCCCGTCTACAATTCACTGTGATCACTTGATTGAGGCTCAAGTTGGGGGCGACAAAGACTTGGCCCGAGCCAAAGACATAAATAAAGAAGTATACAAGTTTCTCGAAACAGCCGGTGCAAAATATGGTGTGGGTTTCTGGAAACCTGGCTCTGGTATTATTCATCAAATCATTCTGGAGAACTATGCATTCCCAGGTCTTTTGATGATTGGTACGGATTCCCACACGCCTAACGGTGGTGGTTTGGGTGGTCTATGCATTGGTGAGTGTTATAAAAATATTAATTTTGTAATTATTTATGTTTTTGAATTTCTCATTAGCTGTTCGGTTCCAAATGGATGTATTTATCATTAGTAGGTACAGCCTTTGTTCGGTTTAGAATTAAGAAGTGAAATTTATTTTCTGTTCAAATGTAGAATTAAGAAGTGAAATTTATTTTCTGTTCTTATATTGTGAGTACAAATCTCTATGTTTCGTCTGATCTACCATTAATTGCCCAAAGTAGATGATGATGAGACACTTCACTATTGTTTTCTGGTTTCCTTTTGAGAGCAATGCCTCCAAATAATTAAATTCACTTCCTGCTCACTTATTTACAGACTTGTTTCTCAACTAATCCTTAAAAGTAATAAAAGTTTAAAATACATGTCAACTTTTCCCATTTTGTTATTGTTAAGCTGCAATGTGTGATTTTAAACAGGAGCTAATCTTCCTTTAAAATATAAGCAAAAAAGTCTCGTATTACAATAACGTATTTAAAGCTAATATCCTCTTACACATCTTGGGAAGTAGTGTAAAATCTGTTTATTTCTTTTTCCGAGGATAGTTTAGTCTACATTTTGTTATGCTTATTTTCATACAAGCAGCTATTTGTGTGGGTTTTGTTATTCAATTATTCCTGAAAGTTGAAAACACGCGCTTGTCAGGTATGTTCTACGGTCTGAATGTTGTGAATGCTTTTGTTGGTGATTGTAATTTATTGGGACAATACCCAACTACAGTTTTGTCATGCGTATTTAACTTTTTCCAATATGAAAATATAGTTTAAATATTGTTAATTTTTGTTTTAACAAAATAATTATTTAATAATAGCAACATTAGATGCTTCAGATCTTACTTAATATATATATATATATATATATATATATATATATATATATATATATATCCAGAAAGTCATGTTGAAAATTCTTATTTAAAATGTAGTAATACTGCTAAGAATGTCGACTATATAGAATAAATTATTACCCATTCCATATCAAATATTCCATAAAATTAAAAATTATTTTAAACCTCGCCTCTACTTATTTAGGTGTCGGAGGAGCTGATGCTGTGGATGTGATGGCTAACATTCCCTGGGAACTCAAATGCCCAAATGTAATTGGCGTCAAATTGACAGGTAAGTGACTTTCTTTTCCAATTGAATATAGGAAAATATACAGGTGTAACAAAGAACATGTCTAATATTCATTATAAAGATAAATAAAATATTCATTCATATGATTCTGCTCACACTAGATAGAAAAGGAATTATATGAAAATTCTCAAACATTTCTGAAGAAATCACTGTCAAAGTTGTATTTCGACAAAAAAATTGACATTTTTTACCGAAACACGCATCAGATCTACTAAACTTTATGCATAGTTTTACCTGTACGAATAATGGACACGTTTTTTGTTACTTTTGTAAAAGTATATATAAATTGTAACAAAAACATTCCATAATTGATTCTGTGATTACTGTAGAAACATTAAGGAACTGTAAGACAATTTTCAACCATTTCTCAAAAAATCGCTTGTGTCTAACACTAATTGATAACAAATAATTGATAATTTATGTAGTAATCTGTAATAAAATTAATTGATAATAATTAATTGTATTACAGATTATTTATCCAAAGTATTATTGATTAACGTAAATTATAATCTAGATATTTTAATAAATATGGATGTTTTTTCAACGAAAGATTAACAGAAGTAGCAGAATTAACATTGTGTCTAAACATTTCCTCTTGTTCTTCATTTTCTAGACAAGTGGAGTTAGACTAACACAAATATAGTCAATTGTAATATTATATTAGGGGATTTAATTTTTGAACCATATAATTTTATTTTTTAATAATTAAAATCTATAGATATAATTATCCAAATTGTATCCACAAAAAGGTAGATTGGCCATTTTACTTTTTAGGCATTTTCTTATATCGAACAAGCAAAGGAAAATATTTAAATATATTTCCACTCATTTCTTCGCTTTTTGTTATTATATTATGACTAACATCTGTACTTACATGTAAAGGAGAAATTGTAATATTTAATTTTATATTTTTCATCTAAACAAATTAAATTAATTTTTTATAAGTAAAATACCACTCTGTTAACGGTCCTAAATACCATTATTAAAACAACTACTCTGTTACCACAATTATTTAACTTATTTGAGGATTATCATAAATTCAATTAGCTATATGAAAAACTCTGTGGTATAGATCATTAAACATCATAAGTAGGTAATTTAAAACATACCGATAAGAATATAGCATTACATTATATGGGGACAAATTTTTATTCAACAAAAAGTCTAAACGGCGTGATTAAGTCCTGCTCAGAACACCAAAAAGTTCTTTTTCATCATTTTTTCTAACTTGAATATAACATCAGGATGAGAAAATTTTAATTTACCTGCTGGCTATAACTTCTATTATTCCAAGTAAGCATAATGTTGTAGGTAGTTTAAAAACATGTTTACAGAGAGGCAAGCGTCTTTAAAAATTTCCTTTGTATACATATTACAGAAAGTTTCATTCAAGAGATTGTAACTGGAAATGAAACTTGAGTTAATAGAACAACCTTTATTTATTACTAATATGCTTGAGCTTTACGTGACATTGTCACATTTGCAGTACAGTTTTAAACTAGTAGCATGTTCGTATCCCACCTTATGAGATTTAGGGCATTTAAAATATTTGTTGCTTAGGCACAGTTAAAGAGTTAACAAAAGCGCAAAAGAAGAGGTCTATGGCATGTGTGAAATTTGTAGCATATGTGGGTCTTTTTTTAGTATATTAGAGAAACAACTTACAATACAATAAATGACCCATTACGCTATTTAATAAAGAATTCAATAAAAAGTGCTTTATTAAAATATATATTAGACAGTTTACAAATATATTTTTTCTACGGTGAGGGTTATTAAAAATTGCTGTCTACACTTTGATAGAGCAAAACCAAATTATGATGTGCAATTTAGTCCATTACAGTTTGTTATAATATTGTAGATTCTATTGTTTTTTTCCTTTTGTGCTACAATTGGTTCAATACAATGATTGAGAATCAGTGTTTGTTTACATGATATTTTGATTTATAAGATGAAAGTTTACTAATAATTGAAATTGTAATAATGATTGAAAACCTATAAAATTAAAAAAAAAAAACCTATAAATGTAAAATTACTGTTCATGTATTATTATGTGTAATAAATGATTTTGTTTAAAAGAAGAAATTTCAATTTTAGGGAAATATCATTATAAGAAGTTTTGAAAATATAACGAAAATTTTAATGTTAGTTTCTAGTCAGATTACTTTCTAATTAAAATGTTGGTAAATTGTTTTAGCTTGATAAAAATATATGAAGTTCATCTATCAAAGTATTGACAGTACACACTGCATACTGGTAGATATTTTTGACCTTAGTATATTATCTGATACAAGAATATGTGTTATACTCACTAAGCTTTTAAAATAGTTATGGCGATCTGCCAAGGATATGTTTACAGTTTAGTAGTGTGCATATCTTGCTTCGGATATCTACGACTGCTTATTTGAGTGGCATTATATAAGCATTTGTGTTTTCCAGTTTTCATTTCTAGCACTATGTTTTATGCTAGATTTTTTCTACATTTTAAAGTTCAATCATCTTGAAATAGAATTATGCAATTATTCAAAAATATTGTCTAACAGGCTGGGCGAGCCGCAATAAACTAATGCCATAGACTTCTACTCTGCCATATTGATCTTGCTTGACTCACTTCCATACTTGAGTTCAAATAGGCTGCTGCCTTTTTATTTTAGCCTTTTTAGCGTCCTATATTAAAAAGTTAAAAAAGAAACCCTTATAGATGGACAGTAACGTCCGCTTGGATCTCAGCCGTTTTTCTGTTAAACTACATATGCTGTTAGCAAATTGACATAAATGTATAACTTTTTTAGCCACACCTAACCTGGGTACAAAAAGTGTGAAAATATTTTTTTCATCTTTCTTGGGGTCAAAAAAGGAGTTTGGAATAGTTTATTTCTTTTAATCAGACCTAGCACAGGTAGTGGGACTGGTACTGTGATATGAAAGGCCATTCTTACCATATTCCAAAATTATTTTAATTATACCTTTGTATATAGTTTTTTAGCTGTTAATGAAAGTGTATACAAAAAAGTACATATTTCTGAAGTTGGAGGACCAAAAATTTTAAATTATTTCTATGAACAGATGATTTGTTTAATGATGACAAGAAAAATAAATTGACATCCTAACATTTATAGTTTCCGATGAGAAAAAAAATTTCGACAGACTTTTTAGTAATCATGATCCTCTATAGTATTTCTTTGAAATAGTGTAAATAGATAAACGGTACCAACATCATACTTTTTAAAATTAAAAATACATTCCATTGCATAAAGGAAAGGAACCTTGATAATGTAAGTCCAACTTACACCTGGCTAGTTTTTTTAAATTTCTTGAATGTTATACAATTATACCTTTTTTAATTGCACTGTCAATTTTTATATCTGTCTGGATCTAGAATGAGATTTTTTAATACATGATAGGTTCAAGCACATTTGTGTTCATTTCGACATAGATGTTGCCATTTCTTGTAAATAATTTTGTTAAATATACAACTCCGTCTATATGTGTACCATTTTTTCTATTATATTTTTTAAACTCGTTACTAATTTAATCTTTGTATAAAAAGCAAGTAAAGTATTATAAAACGGCGAAAGCCTCAGCTTGGCGAAGCATTCGTATGATGCCACGTCCATTGAATATTGTCAATTGATTATTCCGCTTAGTTGGCGATGCATGTAGACTTTGTACAGGTCATTCGTGTATCTATAATATTTTTTTTACGTAAAATTTTCTCACGTGCAGCTCATTTAAAAACGGACTTTCTAACCTATCGATAATGGGCTTGATAAAATATTTTATATTTGTGACTGTTATCTATGACATTTGACGCACAACACGGTTTGATAAGGGATCTAGAATGAGAATGTTGCTTAGATTGTTGTGACCTTGTTCACAGTAAATGGCTTATTACTTGTTATTATCTACTTTGTGAAGCGGACCGCTTAATTGCAGTAGCACTTGTTTACGCGCTCAATTTACATAGATACATCGTAAAACTCATATGACAAAATAACATATTCAAAAACATCTTCCATTACTCTTCTTCCTAAAAGTAGCGAGTGTTTATTATCACCTTTTATTGACGAATCGTTCAAGATGATGTATTTTCCTATTTTTGTTAATTTTAGTTTCTGACACATTATATTTAGCCAGTATCTCATATTTGTTAGTAAAGTAGACATATTGATATCCGCTTATTATCCATTCAATCCTATTCCATACTTATATGCTATTTTCTTTCATGGTGAATGGAAATGGCAGTGTTCTATATTTCAATTATCCTGTCAACTTGTAAGATTAATTTTTATGTTTTACTCCTGCTACGTAATATACAGTCCTGCACCCTAATATATGGTCCTGCTCCCTAAGGCACAGTCTGATGTTATCTTGTGATACAGCACGCAGTTACGTTGCAAGAACCTTGTTCTTACGGGACACGTTAACAAGGTTCTTGCAACATAACTGCTTGTTAGAGGGTATCCATTCTTTCCACTATTTCTGAGACATGATTTACAAACATTTCACGTCACACTACGATTATATGCCGTATTCTAATGTCAATACATACGTATATACCTAGATGAAATTATAAGATGGATACAGGATCAATGATTACAATCATAATATATTTAACAAAGTAAATTGAATTGTCATGGGAAACATCTTTTTAGGAGAGATTAATATGATAAGATGGAATAAATAAAAAGAATAACCTAAATATTAATTGACTAATGGTAAATTCAATGAATGTAAATAAATAATATTTTGACTGAAGATAACTAATACTCTGTATATCAAGGTTGCCAACTACATTTTTTTTTAATTTTGCACTTTTTCAGAAAGGAAATTATTATCTTTGCCTTCAGAAATTCTTTATTTTCGCAAAATTGTCAATTAAAAGCGATTGTCTATGTATTTATAATAATATAAATATAAATATATATATATATATATATATTTGCTTTTGGGGGATTGTCGCATACTTTTAGTCTGGCACTTTTGCTATCTTACAATACAGCGCTCTATTTATCTTATAACACAGTGCTCAATTTTACTAACTTTGCCTTTATTGGACGCTGTATGTATTGAGGGTAATTAATCTCTCTGCTGCCCATATCTACTTTACCTTATAATTCAAGCATATAAGACCAAATATTAAAATGAGAAACATAACATTTCTTTGTCGGTCTGTTTGGTCTAATCACCAAAATGAAGGAATTAACTTTCATCAGATTTTCACTATCATGGATATATATTCCTGAAGATTACAAGCTATATTTTATAAAAATCATCTATAGAAATATAAAGTATAATGTTTATTTATTCAGGTCAATTTTGGAATTTATTTAATCAATGTTGACCAGGTTCTGCTATCAATCTAAACATTTATTTTTGTATGTTTTAAACTTACCTATTTAAGCTGTAATATTGACAATTCAAACTGTTCCAAATTGGTTATTCAACATTATTGTTTACAACATTGTGTAAATTAAAAGTTTAGGTTTGTTTTTCAATCATAATTATCAATGTACATAGTTATGATTCTTTAGTCAAAAATATACAAATCTTCATCAGAGATGTGCATGACCCAATTGTCATTCATGAATCAAATATATTCAAATAATATTTCATAATTTCTATTATAAACTTTCACAACATTGAAAATACTACAGTATTTTGCTTACAATATTTGCAATTAAAACGAAATACAAAATTTATCTACAATTTCAATAAGTCTAAATTTTATCCATTTATAAATCCAAAATCGTTCCATATCCTATTTAAAAAAGATATTCTTCTTATGTTTTTTTAATAAATTTCTTATTCATTATTATCAGTTACTTAAACGAAGGCCATTATAATTTCAAAACATCATTACTATCTATATGTTGTGATATTCACCGTCAGTGCAGATACTAGGTGCCCTCTAGCATTGCTAGCTCACGTAAAAAAATTTAAATTGCAGAATTGTTGGATCTCATTCAAAGCTTCATTCCCGAGTGACAACCCTGACAAGGTCAGTGTCCACTCAAAGAGACCAGTATAACTAAGTTTAGACTAAATATATTCACTTCTATGTTTATATTGATAAAGGAATTGTTTTGAGATAAGAGTTTTAAATGATATATTTAATGCATTATCTAATGAAAAGGTTAGGAATTATTGATTTTAAGAATCTAAATACAAAACAAAATGAAACGTTTTAAAATTTTTGCGTAATTACTATATTAAAGAAATATTTTTAAATTTCGCTTAGAACATATCGTCATTGTTATGTATTTAGATCTCATCTCAAATGACTATTTTAATTTATATATTCTCTGTCTTTTCATTACTATTTTAAAGCATCACCACAATTCACATTGTCTTTACTCTAGCATCACAAACTTTAGCTTCTCATGGTATTAAATTTATACTTTGAAACCTTCTTCATTGTCTTTATTTGCTTTCTATGAATACTTTTTGCTTGATATCTGATGAGCAAATGTGAAATAAACTACCCCTAATAATTTTTGTATGCTTTTTTCCTTACCAGTATAACTTCCAATTTTTTATATCGAATTGATATAGGTTGTTCAAAAATTTTGCCAGTCACTCTCTGTGAGGCGTGATTGTGTGGCATTAAACATTTAATGAGGATAATGTTGGAGTCTCAATAATGTTGCACCTGAGACTTTACCATCACACATCATGACAAACGTGTCAAATCCTCGTATGAGGTAACGTGACATTATAAATAAATGTAGATTCTATATCTACATACATGCATATATATATATATATATATATATATATATATATATATATATATATATATATATATATATGTGCAGTAATTATTAATTTAATACTAAGATTAAACAATTATGAATACTTGTTCAAATAAATAAAATAATTTAAGGTAACATGTATTTATCTATGTTATTTCGATATATCCTACTGAAGTGGAGCAGGTAGTAGTTCTGTCATGGACAAGCACAAGTCTGTTCCCGGCACACCAAGCTACTTTTTGGACAAATAGTCCATATCAAGGCTTTTAATTAAATTCCTAACAAAAATCTATTCACAATTAAATGAAACTACGTTTCGTTGTATTACAACATCTTTAGGTGGGTTCTTAGCAAAGATTCTTTGTTAATAAATAAATTTGGTTTTATGAAAGACAGCAGTGTATTGTCAACAAAAGTTATACATGTAACAGATACTTAAGATTTACAAAAAATAATTTAAATGTTACATAGATGGGGAGAATAGCTAAGTTAAAACAAGATATAAGAGGTAGTTAAAATAGTGATAAGGAATCGATATAGGTATAACTTTTGAAGACATAACAGATTTTGTTAGAAATTTAGAATCAAGTTAGTTCCAAAACTTGGTTTTATCGTAGACAGCAGTGTACCGTGTACCAAAAGTTATACAAGTAATCGTTTCTTAAGATTTACGAAAAATAATTTGAGTGTGACATGGCTAGTGAAAATAGCTAAGTTAAGGGTTGGATGTATGCCATGAAATATTTCGTTTTCTACAAATACATGCAAGCCCCACCACCACTCTTAGTGGTATGCGTTTCATATACACCTTTGCACAGTAGGGTTGATTGAAACACTTTAAATTATATCGATTATTGTAGTGAATCTGGACATTTTTTCTATTATATTTTCTTTGTAAATTTTTTGATACGGATACGAATACGAATACAACCATCTATATGGATTCCTCCAATCTGATATGAAACATAGGCTATTTTTTGGTGCAAAGTAATGTAACTAACTTTAAAGAATCACATAATAAAATATTTTTTTTAACTTATTTACACTGTGTGTTGGTCTCGTTTACAAAATTTTATGGTAAGCTTAGATAAATTCCTCATTTTATTATTATTAATTACATATGTATGACAAGTTTGTATTATAATTTATAGCAATTATAAAATAAACTGTGACACTTTATGTAAAAAAAATATTTAAAATGTTACGCAAATGATATTTATGGGTTTAAATTTGCTTGTACTGTCGCATCCATCACCCATAAAATAGTCATTAAATACATTCAATTTCATCTAATTTTAGGGTATTGAATTAGAATTTCACTATGTTTTTGTAATTTGAGGTGCTGAATTCGAATTTCACGTTTTTGGGAACTAACATGGTGGTATATGTCTTAATTACAATATATCGTCACCATATTCAATTTCAACTAACCTCAATGTGCTGAATTTGAATTTTAGAATGTTTTCACATCAAAGATAGCAGCATCTGTCTCATTATAAATCACAGATGTTTTTGTCATTGGAGCCACGTGACTACTAAAAAAGGAGAAAGTGGTTCTAAATTAGTTATAATAGACTAACTTGATAAAGTATAGAGTATATAATACCGGAATGAATTGTTATAGGAGAGAGCAAGGTTTCAATTAACGTGTTTCGCTTGATGTTTTTTATCAAAAGGTAGCAATGGGATCATCAAAAATAGAATATTGACTTGGTTAAATATCAATCCATATTTTCAATCAATCATGTATCTCAAAAACATCACAAAACGGGAATTCAGTACTCTGTTGTAGTCTGTTGGAAATTTTCTCACCCTCTTTTATTATCTATGCGATATAATAATTATACAAATAAATGTATATATAAATATAATTATTAAGGATAATAATGAATATAGTTAATAATGAATACTACTAGACTAACAATCGTTCCTAAGAATGATTATGAATTTATATTCATTATAATAGTTAATAATGAATATAAATTCATAATCATTCTTAGGAACGATTGTTAGTCTCCTATTAAATCAGCTCAGCGTATATTAATATTAATCAACCAAATTTACATCATTGCAATAAAAATATCGCTGTGTATTATTGAATATTATGAAATATAAATAGGACTGTGGAAAAAATTGGCAACAGGCCCTCGAAGGCCATAGACCAAAGAAGAAATGGATTGTGAGGCCGTATATATCTCTGTGAACGCCGGACATTATAATCTTTTTTGTTTTCATACAACCTGGTGTAGTAAATTTTTGTACGGGATGCTGCAAAAATTCGGCAACTTTGGCCAAGGAGTTCATATTTATGTCATCCTCTTGGAATATTGACACTTTATTAAGAACAGACACTTTATTAAGAGCAGACACCATGAAAAAAACTGATATATCTTTATAATTTTTTTATAACGTGGGAAAGTGCAGAGAGCCCTTTTGACAAACAAGGTTACTTCGAGACTTTTCCTTGTGTTTGAAAGATAATTTAAAAAAAATAAATACCTTGCGATTAATGTAAAATTAAAATAATATATAAAATTGTTATGTTTTTCATTACTTCTTGTTTATGTATTATTTAAATTCAACTAAAATGCTGCATATAATCACAAAGTTTTAGATCCGATAGTCAATCGATCCATACAACATTTGGAGGATCCGATCGTTTTATTCGATACCATCCCAGTATTATATCACATAATTATGAGCCCAGTCGATTCAAAATATCGATACAAAGGAAAATATTGTGCACCTCTACTGTATACTACTTATAGTCAACCTTCAGGGTCAATCAAACCTAACATCATATTATTACAAAAAAATTGGCAAACATTGATTATCTTGTATTGCCATTTCATTCTTTACCCTTGTCCTTAACAATATAAATTTACTGGAGGTCATCTTTGGTTAATATTCCTCTTCAGTATCTGTTACATTGTAATAAATATTACAATGTAACAGATACTGAATATATTTGGCATTAATTTTGTAGAAATTCATGTAATTAAATTTTTTCTCAACTAAATGAAACTATGTGACATAGTATTATTTCTACTTTATTTAAATTCTCTACCAGGACCTAGGTTTTGTTGTATGACAACATTAACAGCTTTGATTCCTAAATCTAAAACAGGAGATTGAAATAAATTTTCTTTTGTTTTGATAAACAAATTGAACCTAATTTCTAGTCTTTCTCTTATAGGTCAATTAAAAGGCTGGACTAGTCCCAAGGACGTTATCCTAAAGGTGGCCGGCATTCTAACGGTAAAGGGTGGCACTGGAGCCATCGTGGAATACTTTGGCCCTGGTGTAGATTCCATCTCTTGCACGGGCATGGCTACCATCTGCAACATGGGTGCCGAAATTGGTGCCACTACCAGTGTAAGTGTCATAACATGTTTTAATGCTTCATAGCTTAGTATACCCAGTCTTTTTATTGTGTTTGAATATTTTTCTAAGCTACACTGGCTACAGTAATAATTGCATCAACATATTCTGGTCTAGGTTAGTTTTCTAACTTATTACATTATTTATTTGAAGGGCAACTAGGAAAAATAACATCTTGCTTAATTAATATTTTAACTTTCAAAAATTTCTTTAACGTTTGATACATTAGAAAATTGTAAATGTGGTAATATTTATATGAACCATTATGTATTGCATTTAAAATTTAAGTAAATATATACTTAAATTTTTAGTAATAAGAATTTCTTTAAATTTTTTAAGTTTTTCCCACTGGTAAAAATTGTGGTTTTAACGTGCTTTTGTTTTTTTAAAGAGCTTGTCAGTACACAAAAATAATCTTTATTTTTGTGTACTGAAATGATCTTTGATCTTTTGACATGATTAAATGTAATTGCCAATCAGAAAATATTTTTTAACTCTAAGATAGATTGTTCTTATACTATTTTGATGTTTAACATCTCATAGTGTTAGTTCCATGGTCTTGTATAGTCTAACTTCTTGAGCATGTCAAAATTGAATGATGTGCTGGACATTCAATTTTGGTGCATACATCAAAATATATTGGATTGGCTAATATGTAATGAGTGGTCATTAATAATATAATTTTTTATTATATTTCCAATTTAAAATTAATTAATCATCCATATAATAATCACCATCATTCTGTACTATATTTCACCAACGTCTTACCAGGGAGTGGATAGAATCTGCGTAAAATTTAGGTGGCTTGGAATGGGTAAATTGGCCTATGGACTATCTTAGGTGGTCTTCATCAATAAAATTTTTTTTTTTTGAGTATGTTGTTGCTGAGCGATCTAAACAAACACAAATCAATGCGTGCGCAGGATCTGGGAAATGACGGGTGGGGGATCTGTATTTAACCAAAATCCAAAACTTTAAGGCTATTTTGGCTATAAGAGGACCGGGTTACAGCTACAACTGGTTCGGGCTAAGTTTGTCTGGTACCCACGTATCCTATTTCAAGCTTTTTCCCAAGCGGTTTATATAATTCTATATAGTTCTGTGGGAGCACCCAAGCTCAGTTACTAGCCAGTGTGCCGTTAATCGGCTATCTTCTTCAAATAATTTAAAAATCTTCTTCTAAAACAATTTTAAAATGTCGCTAGCCAATTCCACCAGTCGACCAGAGCGTGGGTTGATGACTCAGGTAATAATGGTCGCTGCGAAACCGCTGGAACCATCATTTTACAGTAGCTTCAGATATTGCTTTAGGAGCTACCCGTTGGTATATATATTGCGTAGCTTCGGCAGCAGAGTAACCAAATTGGTACTCGTAGAGTAAACAGTGTCTCACATGCGTCTTAATGTTGTCCATATTTTATGTGTGTTAATAGTGCAGTGTCTTAGTTACTACTGAATCTTTATATATCTTCGATCATAACAGCTTCTAGAACATTCCCATATTTTCTATATAATTTTCGAAAATAGCTCATGACTTTTAGCCAATTCAATATTTGATGTTTTTTTGCTTTTGGTCTCAAATTTAAATATGACCGTGAAGCGTCTGCATATATTTATTCCAGTCAATAAATCCTACAAACAATAGTGTGTATACAGGTGTTGTTAAATTAAAATAGCAAACCAGTTTTTAGAAATGTCTGAGTACAAAATAATACGATTATATAGATAACCCCTACTTCAAAATAACTAAAGAGTTATTTATCATATTGTGGCTCACATTCCGGACACCGCATGGAACCTTCAAAGTGAGACAGTGTGACTTCACGAATTACAAATACGAGAGTGCGCTTTAAAGTTTGCAGAATTGGTAATTAGGTTATTAGTTATTACTTTAATGAGCCGTAACGATTTCAGTGACTCATTGTTAGCATAAATAGCAAGTTTTATCTTAATCGGGCCATTAGTCTTTGAACTATTGTCGACCAAGTAACTCAATCAGGAAGAAAGTGAAAAATATGAAGAAAATTGAATACTGCGCTGTTACAAAATTCCTTACCAAACAAGCAAGCGTGTTCAAACCATACTGGAAGGGTATGGGGTAGGGATAGCATCCATTTACAGAGACTGTAGCCGGGTAAATCTATGATTTATATATGGCTCATATATTTAAACAAGGCAAAGATGAAGACGACCAATCAAAGGGACTACTCTGGAAATTATTCAAAAAGTCGAAAAATTAATATTGGAAGATGCTAGACTAAAGAAGAAACAGCTTGCAGTATTGGTTGGAATGTCAGATACAACCATTTTTAAAATACTTCATGATCATTTTGGGATGAGTAAGGTCAGCACAAGGTGGGTGCCGAGAATGCCTACTCTGTCTCAAAAACAACACCGCTTGGAGTGTTCTCACTCATTTTTGGAACTCTGTTGTGAAGACAAGGATGAACTATTGAGTCGAATTGTCACTGGGGAAGAAATTTGGGTTTATCATTATATGCCTGAGTCCAAACAGGACTCTATGCAGGCACAAAAAAGCACATCACCACTCAAGAAGTATAAGGTGCCAGTCATCTGGAAAAATCAAGGCGACAGTCTTTTGGGACTCAAAAGGGATCCTGTTGACAGGTTATAAAGATAAAAGGGTCTCCATAAATGGAGATTACTATTCTTCAATCCTAGAGCAGGTGAAACAATCCATCAAAGAAAAAAGACGGGGAAAATTAACCAAAGATGTTAATCCTGTTCACAAGCGTTGCGTTGGCTGCCCTGCATAAGGTGGGTTTTGATATTTTGGATCACCCACCCTACAGTCCTGACCTGGCTCCCAGCAATTAATATCTATTCCCAAAGTTAAAAAAAACTTTGTGGGAAGAAATTTTCAAGACATGATGAAGTGAAGGACGCAGTTTCAGCTTAGTTTTTCACAAAAATAAAACATTTTTTTAAGGTATACATAAGCTAATTGAAAGATCTGAAAAATGTATTAGGGTAGCAGGTGAATATATTGAAAAAGAACAATAATATTGTATTTTTATTCTCACTCCTTACTCCTCATTCTGCAAACATAAAAACGACCCCTCGTAGATGCCGTGATTTACTTATTTCAGTATTGAATGATGTGAATGTTATTTCATAAAAAGAAATGTTGATTATATATTTTTAATTTTCATTAAAAAACCTTTATATTTATTATAATTTTTGAGAAATAAATAATTTCTCTGTAAATAAATTTCCAAATCGGAAACTATAAAATGTTGTTATTAATAGAAATATTGTTAAAAATATAAGATTGAATAGTTTATATTTATCTTATATTTTCTTGTCTTCCTTGAGGGGAAGCCGAAAAAAATTCTTGCTGTAATGATTAACAAACACCTCCTGTATATATGTGACCACTATGAACTGCTCATAACTAAACATTATGCAAACAATATTTCTATTAATAATAATGCTCTTCTGAATTTGTTCTTCAATTGTTGGCTATTTCTTTTGTTACGTGAATCATGAAAAATTGGAAAACAAAACATATGTACATAATTTATGTAAATTGTTACATATTTTTGCAGTTCACGAGAGTTTATATTAATATCTTCTGTGTGAATCATCTATTTGCCAAAATGCTTTTAGTTCCCTCTTGCTATTTTAGTAAAGTAGAAACTGTTTGTGTTGGTAATTGCTAAAGCATTTCCTTTTTTTCAAGTCATTTCATGTCATACATTTTCATGAAGTTAATTGATGAATATTATTGTGTTATTTTCATTTATATGAGGTCAAATCTGCAGATTGTAAGCATGTGTAATTAATGAAATTTTTTCTTCGTTAATGAAAGAAAAACTACAATGAAAAGGGAACATTTAAAAAAAAAGAAATTAAATTGGCAAAATAGTTCAGTTGCGCTGAATTTAAGCCGATAAAAAAACAGTAGATAACTAGGTTCTTCAGTGAGAGCCCTTTGCTGGATTCTGTCTTAATTGAAAAAAAAACTTTATATGTATGAGTCAGATGTGCGTACCGTACATATGTATTTAGTTACAAACAAATGTTCGAAAGTTTCGTAGTGTACGTGAATTCTTTTAGATTTCTATATGAAATAATTGTTAAATTGAACATCTATTGGACTTATGGCACAATCTAATCTAACGTCACCCATGCATATATAATAAGCTTTAATCTTCAACATTCATAAATACAACTCTGAGCTGATTGGCAAGCAAAATTAATAAGGTTCCAGATATTTATCTATTGGACTCTAAAAAGGAACCTCCAATGCCCTTAACTCTTATTACAAGAACATTCGTGTAAAGTTAATAGTGATACTTATTATTACAAGAACATTCGTGTAAAGTTGATAGTGATACTTATTATTACAAGAACATTCATGTAAAGTTGATAATGATACTTATTATTACAAGAACATTCGTGTAAAGTTGATAGTGATACTTATTATTACAAGAACATTCATGTAAAGTTGATAGTGATACTTATTATTACAAGAACATTCGTGTAAAGTTGATAGTGATACTTATTATTACAAGAACATTCGTGTAAAGTTGATAGTGATACTTATTATTACAAGAACATTCATGTAAAGTTGATAGTGATACTTATTATTACAAGAACATTCGTGTAAAGTTGATAGTGATACTTATTATTACAAGAACATTCATGTAAAGTTGATAGTGATACTTATTATTACAAGAACATTCGTGTAAAGTTGATAGTGATACTTATTATTACAAGAACATTCGTGTAAAGTTGATAGTGATACTTATTATTACAAGAACATTCATGTAAAGACGACATTGATATTTTACCATAAAGTATCATAATTTCTCATACAGACTTTAATATTGCAGGCTAGCATCAATTATTCCATTTTAAACAATGGAATAATTTTTATCTTTTTTTATTTAGCTACTCTATTATATAGTACATAATAAGATCTAAAGCAAATAGTTTCAAAGACACCATTTTACTTCTAACTTACCTGCCAATTAAACTGACCAAAGTTATAAAGGAAAAAAATTTAAAGCTTTCAGCTTATAGGTCATGTTAGAAATAGAATTTGCCTATGTAAAAAGTAAATCAAGCTTTTAGAATTCCTTATGACTATTAAGAAAACTACTTGAGCCAAAAATCTTCGATAAATTATGAACAATTTTTCTGAAGAGATTGGCATTAAATAAGAAATGGTTTAATATAAGGACCATTTCTTTTCCAACAGCAAGCAGATTATGTTTATACAGACCTAAAGTTTAGTAAGAGAAGTCATTGAAAAAAAAGCAATAGTGTTGTTCACAAAATATATAACCGTTAAATAGATTACATTTTTGTCTTCAATCATTTTACTTCTTACATTCTTTATTGCATGAATTTTTTGTGCGTCTTAAAATGGTGTCGACACTTAATTTCAAAGATGCTTATCACTGACATTTTTTAGGAACAATATTTAACTTGTTTTATCTCAAGCACGTGTGATGATATCACAGACGCAAACGTAGTTTACAAAGTGTGAATAAAAAAAGCAAAGTCCAGCGGGTTCAAACTAGATACAGCTTCGGGTCAAGTCGTCAGTATTAATATCTGTAATTAAACAAATAACTATTAATATGGTTAATATAATTCGTAATTACATGCTTTTGATAATTTTTCATAAATATTGTTGATTTATCTGTGTAATTTAGCTTCATTTTCTGAAACTTCAGTATAATGAAATGTGAGATTAACAGCTGTTCAATGTAATAACATTTTAATTCATTGTAACTAAATAAATAATTACCAAATATCAAAAGATCAAGGTGAAATTTAAATTGTAAAAAATAAATTATGAAATGACAAGGTAAAAATTGCACTTATGCAAAATTATTGCAAAATATTACTAGGATGTATTTATCTGCGATCTATTATATATCTAGTATTTTATTACACAATTGCTAACTGGCAACACACTTATATATGTAAGGTTAAATAAGTGGGAAAATAGCATCACGAACAAACAGAAACGAAAATAAAAAGTAATAGAAATTTCTGTACTTATTAAGGTGCAAACTTTTTTATTAATGTACAAATTGTCAATCATTTTAGGCCAGCATTTGTATGTTGATGATAATAGTTAAACTAGTGTATACTTACTGTCCTTTAGACGCCTACCTACCTCTATAAACTGTCACTCGCAAATGACATTACAATCTTAAGTTACCAATGTTTCTATAATTTAGATGTTATTCTCTCTTCAAACTTGGAGTAGAAAATGTTAAGGAAATATAATCTAAGAAATTCACTGTCAAAATTGCACATTTAAAAAAAATATAAAATTCTTTCGTAAAAATATTTATCAAATATATCCTGTGAAAAAACTACATACTTTTATAAATATTTTATGAAATTGACTGTGCCTATATAGTCACATTTTTATCCATGGGGTTGCGGCATTCAAATCTCAGTTAAGACTATATTTGAAAATTTGTAGTTTTCCAGGTCTGTTTTGTTTTTGGTTTCTGGTTCTGGTTTTTTTCAGTTAGGAAACAATTTGATTTCATTTGTCAAAATATTGAAACATAGTCTTTATGACAAAAGCGTGAGATCTTTTTATGAAAAGTGCAAATTTTATAAATAATTTCCCCGCAGTAGGTTGAGAATTCCCAGAGATTTCCTTAACATTTTCAATATAGGTGGACATTGAGAATCAAGAGTTTGAGTTACAGAAACAAAATGTTTCTTGTACCCTTTATAATATTGTCAGTGGCACTGGTCTAAAAAGCATTCTGCTAATGTCTGTCACACTATATAGCAAATCTAATATTTTTAGGTCGATTTCAACCAGGAGTAAAATTAGTAATGTTATGTTGACTAAATATGAATATTGTAACTCTTAAGTTAATTTATATTAGTTATGATCTAATATAAATTAACTACAATTGTGGAAAAATGCTGCCAAAATGCAACTTCTCACAATTGTAGCGATGTGTTTATCAGCATTTTTGAAAAATTTTGATAACCATCTATTTAATAACCATCATGAATATAAAGAAGTGGGTGATTTCTATATCAATTGCTAAATACCCAAATGGAAGTGAAGGTCCTAGCCATACGTCTATGGCAAAGTTACTCCCAATAGGATACTGTACTGTATTATATAGCATATTGTAGATGGAAACTATATCGTAATATATACCGTTCCATATTAATCACTAATGTATATAAGTATCTACCTTCCACCTTGGTGATAATTGAAGAAAATTGTGCTATGATGATTTTTTTCAAGTTAACATATTTATCAAGCTGTTAAAGGTACGAAAATAAAATTAATTTCTAGTGATTTTATTCTAAAGTTAAAAAAAATTTTGAATTTATTCTAAAGTTATTTTATTAAATTTATCAAAGGGAAGAAGTTTAATTAGAAGTATTAATAAATTTCTAAAGTTATTTTTCTATTAATAAATTTCTAAAAATTAAGTGTTAAAAAATTTCTAAAGTATTAATAAATTTCTAAAAACTAAGTATTAATAAATTTAATAAATTAAGTATTAATAAATTTCTAAAGTCTAATAAATTAAGTATTACTAAATTTCTAAAGTTATTTTTCTAAAGTATAAATAAATTTCTAAAGTTATTTTTTATTATTCTAAAGTTTATTTTATTAAATTTATCAAAGGGAAGAAGTTTAATTAGAAGTATCAATAAATTACAAATAAATATTTTCATAATCAATTTCTGCTAGACGTATTTGAAAGACTGTTTTGTAAAAACACTCAATATTTGTCTATGTCTTCTGTTACAATAATATTCTAAATTTAGTTAAAGCCTAAGTAATCTATCTCGTTAAAAAAAATTAAATGAAAGTGTGTACACATTTGATAACTGCAACTTTAATATGTATACTGTAATTTAAACAATATTTTAACAGTCACAAAAATAAGAAATACTGTGTAGAAGCCGAACAGTGACTCTGATAACAGATGGCTTTGTGTCTCAGATGACCAATGTTCCAACGAGAGATGGAAAAATTAAGGCATCATTCAAGAATAGGCAGCTCATAATTTTTTGGAAATGCGTAAAAAAGTATTGGATGCTTGGACGAACCATTTCTATATATTACATAAATAGAAATCTGCCGAAAATACTTTTTATCTTCTCCGATATAATGATGTAGGCTACTTCAAAGAGAAACTCAGTTCATTATTCTAAATGAATGAAGTGAGAGACATGTTACATGACGTGCATTCAATGGAATATGTCTATCAACATGATAACAATCCCCACTTGTATATTTGCTTTCTATGATGATATTTCAAGATAACAATTTGAAGATAACTCTATTTTTTACATAGTCATTATTTCTATATTTACTCACAATTTTTTTTTAAATAAAAAGCAATATTTTATCTGGTAAAAATTAAAATTTTAAATGTTTTATTTAGTTCAGCATTGAAATTATGTTGTTGCATTATATTTTCAAAATATACTTTTGACTTGTACCCACATTACATATATATTTAAAATCTAAGGACATGAACACAGGACGAGAAAGAATTAAATTTGTGGACAAAGCATACTCACGAAAGGTAAAACTTGTTAAAAGAAAGTCAAAATGATATTTATTTTTTGTGGTCAACCATTCAAATATGCATTACGTTCTACTTGCTAAATGTCAATGATAGGATACTAAATGAGTGATGCTGCTAAGGACTGCGGCGTATTTTATCAAGTGGGTTTACTTTTTTACTATTCATTTATATCTACCATACACATAGAAGTTAAGCATGAACTACGAATACCATCTGTTTTATTAAATAAGAGATAAATAGCTTAAATACATGTACAAACATTAGATAGTTATAGCTAGAGCAATGTTGTTTATACCAATGTGGGGTCTGAACGATTATTCAAAACATTCGTTTTCAACATCAAGCAAATCATCTTTATTTTTTTCTTCAATCTTTTTATCAACTTTATTTTTTCTTGCTCTGAAAATAACGTTAATTATATTGAGCACATAAAAAATTCAGCTCTTAAAATTTATAGACTGAAAAATATGATTAATTAATTGACGTATACTTATATGTTTTTAACGATATAGATGCCCATAGTCTAACCTAATTCTGAGGTAGCATTTATAAATTATTTGTTTATGACTCTAAGTATCGTTTTTATAATATGCTTACACAATGCTATTGCATCTTACACTTTTCAGTATTACGTAAGTTAAAGATCTTTCATTTCACAAAGATAATCGCCAGTAAAATGTTAGGGCATGTGTCTGATAATACAAAATATGATAAACATATAATACAGATCTTTTATCTCACGTTGGAGATCCCCACCAATATGTGGGTTCACGTCGTGCATGTACATATGCATGCAGTAAATTTATTTTGTCGATCACGTAGAATATGACAAGTATTATAAATACTGTGTACTACGATGAACAAAAATGTGACACTTGCACATGCAAGTGTCACGTTTTTGTTGATCGTTTTGTTGTACATTTTGGCGGTGATTGTATTTGTAAAATGAAAAATTTATATTAGAGTGATTGAAATGATTTTATTATGTTTATTACAATTGAAATAATTTATGTTATAAATAATGTCCAGCAGCATTTTATACAGTACCATCTTTATAAATGTCTAAAACACAATGTTTATTTGTCTTCAAAATCTTGGGAAATGTTGAACCTATTTTAATTGAATTTTCATTAAAATTAAATTAAAATAGATTCAATATATATTTTATACAGATTTTATGTATAATGTACTAAATCAGTCCCACAATTTCTATACTGTTAGTAGATGAAGTCACTTGCTTCAAGTTAATGTAAGATTTTGGTAAATGATTAGGGGAATTAAAATTTTTTAAAACTTGGCAGAATAATTTTAATTTATTGGAAGGTTGTATAAGTGGTTGCTAACGTACAGTCCATCTTTTGTCATATTGAACTCGTACTGTTCTGCATATTTGTGTTATTTCATTTGTGTTTCTGTATACTGCATATAAAGAACATATTTTTTTCGTAAAGGGAAAATGATTAGTTATGCCCTATTCATATTATGCCATACACCACACGTAATGTTATTAGTTATGCCTTATTCATATTATGCCATGAAAGTTTATCTCCATATTTCAATCTTGATATTGTAATTAAATAATAATGCCCATCTAATTAACCTGATCATTTCGCCATACCCTTCAATCCTTGACCCTACCTATTCTCCCTTCCAGGTGTTTGCCTACCATGGGCGAATGAAGCAAAATCTATATGCTACACGCCGTCCTGAAATAGTAGAAGCAGCAAGCAAACACATGCCACTCCTCCCAGATCCAAAGGGCGAGCTTGACCAGGTGTCGTCTCGAGGTCCTCTTTGTCATGTCATTCTTCTTTATTTTGTAGCTCTTCCCGTACAACTCTAGGATGGAATCATACCTGAAGGCAACCAAGAGGGATGAAATTGCATCCATTGCTAACAAGTACAAGAACCTGCTCACTCCAGATGCGAAGGCACCTTATGATCAGGTTTGTTATTATGTTTTGTGTTAAAATATGAAAATATAATTTACCAATGAAACAGGTATCGGTTAATTTTATTAATGTATATGTTAATAATCAGTTAATATGGAAGTGTGAAAAACGTAACCTTTAGGTTACCTATATGTACAAAATATTTTTAACGCATAATAGAGTCATTCATTAAAAATGTGAAAAAAGAACTTGAACATAGATTTTTATGTTCAAATTCCTTTTTCGTATTCATGTTAGTAGGATTATCCTCTGGGCTTCTCCACATGTGATCAATCCATCTTAATCTGCTGCTACAGATTACTCGGGTAATTTGTGGTTGTCCGTAAAGTTTATACAGTTCAAACTTATATCTGTTTCTCCATCTATCCTCTTCTTGCACTGAGCTAAAGATAACTCTCTAGTGATCACTGTGCATCTATGTTTAAAGTCCATGTTTTGCTTGCATAAAGTAGGACTGGTAGAATTAGTATTTTACAGATTTTTAGTTTAGTCTTCCGACTGATAATTTAGACCTCAGTTGTCTTCTCTGTCCAAAGAAGCGTTTATTTGCCATTTTAATTTCGTTATCAATTTCTGCTTTTAGTTTATTTTTGTTATTAATTACTGTGCCTGTAAATATTAAAATATTTAAATTCATCATCTTTTCCAAAGGTGTAGCCTTTTATGCACAAAGGGGTATTATAGCTTACCATAGAATGTGAGATTTCCATGTATTTAGTTTTATCCTGGTTGACAGTTAAGCCCATATTTCTCACAGAGAATTCAAGGGCTGAGAAGCCCTGACTCTGAAAAATATGATTAATTGATGGACTTATGAAAAGGCCTAACTGCCCTTTCTGACCTTCCAGCAATATCTATGTCATCTGCATAGGCCAATATTTGTGGCTAATTAATTGTACATCAGCTGTAAAATAGATATGTGACAAGTAAGAAGGCATATTGTGTCCTCGCTATCAACTTGTTTACAAACAAGACTCTGAGGATAGCTATGATTCATGTTTGTAAAATATAAAATATATCCAGAGATACTCTATTTATATGTTTAGTTTATTGTTTTCGCAACTTTATTGCCTCCGTATCATATTATTATTTTATACAAGAATTAGGTACTTAATGTCAAATAGCTGTCAAATGCTAATGCATATTTGTTATTGCAAAATGCATTTGTCATATTTTGTATTTTTACTAATTCTTATTTTAAGAAGATGTAATATTTTGTATCTAAATGATTATAATAATTATATCATGAAATAACGTATACCAGAAAATTCATTATAATAGAAATACTTATATTGAAAGTTGGTATGCTGACAGATGACATTACAGTTTCGTTGTTACATAGTGTACTGTGTTTTTTTTATACTTTTATTATCCCTTGATATTATATGACGTTTAAAGATTTGTTAATTATTTAACTAAATGCATAATATTCTTCAAAGAAATCTATATTTATAATATGTAGTATTGTGCATAATAGATATATATTTTGTTAATTTTCACGAAACCCGAGCTTCTGGAACCTGTTACTTAGTTATTATTGATTTATAGATACCCAGGTTTAGGAAACAGTAAACATTTTTGATGGTCATTGAAATTAACAAATTAGGCAGAGTCTGTACGAAAATTTTCCTATTAATTTCACGCATAGTGGGGAATATCAATTGAAGGAATGCATTACAAGGATCCCAAAAAAACTTAGAATTATATTAAGATGTGAATACAATTCATTCGATTCTAAAAGAAAATGTTTGTAAATAAATCCCATATGACAGTTCAGGTATTGTTAACCTTTTTCTTGTATTCACATTACTAATATAAAATGGATTTGGTTTTTATTTATGATTAAAAGATATAATTTTTTATTGGTTTACAAATTTGCGCTGTATAATGGTTAATTTATTTTATTGAAAATTATTGTAAATGTGTACAACATTTATGTTGTATAATACGGTGCCAAAATGCATATAAATAATAATGAATATTAACATTGAAATTTAATATTAAATATGATCATTGAAACTGTACAATCAAGTAAGAGAAGAGAAAAAGCTTAAGTTTTATCAAAAACACGGCCTTATGCTATGTACAAAACATGTATTCTATATTGTAAAATAATACCACCACTTGTTTGAAAATTACATGTCAACCTTTTTTTTATTCCGCCAAATACCTGTATACATATATTAGTTATGTAGCACCAATTGTCTGTCTCGTTGACTGCTTCTGCCTTGCCTAAGCATCATACTAGAAAGACAGTTGAATATCGTCTATAAACTGATTTATTGCAGTTATTTTACTTCAACACATTACAAAGTACCTATATGGATATGAAGTCAACTGACAGAGTTTATATTTGTGTCAACCATATTTTAACTGTGAAATTGGTTTGGTTACAAACATTCTCTTTTGGAATGGAATGGAGTATAGAGATTTTGACTAAAAATATACACCCCGGAATTGTTAAGTTCATATTATGAAAGACAGAATTAATTACCAGAGGTTTATCTAAAGCCTATTGGAAAACTAAAGCATAAAAATTGTATATTTTTATGCTCAAAGGTACATCCATAAATTTATCAATAAATTGTGGATGTACCTATATGAGCAAATTATTTGAATAAATTTATTACGTACATCCATAAATTTTTATGCTCAAAGGACCATCCATAAATTTTTATGCTCAAAGATACATCCATAAATTTGAACAATAATGAGATAGAGATTTTATTATATAAACTTATTTTTGTCGCCAATGACCTTAACACTGAGAAGCTGATGCTAAAACTGCGGAGGAGTTACTGTTAACATTTCTATCAATAAGCTGTATTCTTTACCTACTTAACACATAGCGAATTTATTGCTAATATTATTTTAATACTACAATATTGCAAATTTTGTCTTTAAAGTTATATTTAGCTTTACTATTAACAATAATATAATACTACTATCAAATTCAACTACTAACAGTATATTGTGATTCCAGCTGATCGAGATTGACCTCTCAACCCTGGAACCACATGTTAACGGCCCATTCACACCTGACTTGGCCAATCCCATCTCTCAGCTTGGCGCTAATGCCAAGAAGAGTGGCTGGCCCAATGACATCCGTGTCGGTCTCATCGGATCCTGCACCAATTCCTCATATGAGGATATGGGTCGATGTGCCAGTATTGTTAAAGAAGTAAGTCTATGTTATAAAAAAATATTTAACAAGATTTTTAGAAACACTGTTGTCAAACACAATGTAGTTGCTTTTGTTGACAGTTTTCAAAGTCACTTTTTTGGTTGCTTATTTGTAATGATTGGGTTACAGGCGTCTAAAAACGGTGTGAAGTTCAAGATTCCGTTCAATGTGACACCCGGCTCGGAGCAGGTGCGTGCAACGATCGAGCGTGACGGCATTGCTGAAACAATGAGAAATGCTGGAGCTACGGTATGTTTGTGTACAGGAATCTTTTCAGTTCTTCGTGACATACACTTAAAAAATTTTTGCAAAATTTAAATATGTTTGATATGTGAGTAGAATAGTAGATGTTTAAATAGCCGTTAAATCAACTTTGTGTCATTCGCTTTCGCCCAAAACCAATATTCGATCTATTCGTTGACATAGACAGCTGTCTAAGATAGTCAGTAACTTTCTATCTACCGTTAGTTTGCTTCCTACAAGTGTTCTGATGTTGATAACAGTCTGAACAAACTGATGTTGTACCGACAGCTGTAGATAGCTTTATATTTGTGCCCTCCCACACAAGCGAACATTCTGTTAATACATATGGCAAATTCGCCACAAAAAATAAATACGTAGCAGATGTATATTTTTACATTTAAAAATCAAGAATAATATAAGCAAAAGCAGTTAAAGTTATGATAAGTTATGGAACGCAATCAGTCTCTGTTTCCATTCTGTCAAATGTTAAATCGGACAAAAGCCGGTATTAATATAACGTTTATAATTGAAAGAAGTTATCAATTATAATAACAAATGAATAATTATTATTATCTTTTGTTAAATACACAATAACACTTGTTATATATATAATAAATTATAATAATTCTTATTATATTATAATATTTAATAATAATAAACTTATTAATCTGAAATCTAGTTTGAAATCCTGCTCATTGAGCTCACACACAATTGTCTCAGTTTTTATGTGCTTGCCAGGCACTATTACTTTCATTATCGAAATCATCATCCCAGTATGATAAAGATCGTCTTTCGAAATTTCTATATCGCTGTAGCTAGAGAACAACATGCTTGCTACTGATTTTTAATAATTTTTTGCAATAAAAAATTGGATAATTTTACATAAAACAGATTTTTGATTTTATTCGTTCAAAAATGATAGATAGAAAGGTCGTTTACTGTTGATAACCTAACCTATCGAAGATAACTCTAAAAAATTTATTGAAAAGCAACATCTGTATATTTTGTACAATATTGGATAACCAGTTCCCTTCCCATTGATAGATAGCATGCAGAGGTAGTAATTCCTAACTGTTGATATATTACTAATATACAAAACTGAAACTTCAATTAAAATTTCTATTCCTAATAATATAAAAGCATGGTTAGATAGAATATTGATTTTGGGCATTAATGCCAAAATTTGTAATCAAAACTTACTTTGAGTTCCTAAATCTTCCTTTTACTTTTTGTTGGCTGTATTGTGAAAATTTATTTATTCTGATTAAGTGGCCTCCTTGACTTAGTAATCTGCTTTGGGTGTCCCTACATCCTAAAATTTCCACAGTGACCACATATGCAATATTCTGGTGACAATCCACAACCTCTTTTAATAGTCAAAAATCCACATTTTTAGGCATTCAGTTTGCTCTGTTCATTGATACGGTATAAATATAAAATCTTTAAGTTCATTGTACCTGACAGTCTAAGATTTACATCGGAAGTAAGTTTAATTAACTTTTATAGCAGTGAAAAATTAAACATACTGTGGAATTTGAACACAGGTGTTAGCTAACGCCTGTGGACCTTGCATCGGTCAATGGGACCGCCGAGATGTGAAGAAAGGAGAAAAGAACACCATTGTGACTTCCTACAACCGTAACTTCACAGGACGTAATGATGCCAACCCAGCCACACATTGCTTCGTCACTAGCCCCGAGTTAGTTACAGCTCTGTCTCTTGTTGGTGAGGATTTAATTTTCTTAAGGTTATTTTATGATTATAAGTAATTCTTAAAGCTAAATTGTCTTATATTTATATTACATTAAAGGCTAGATTTTCAAATGCATTTAGGAGGAAATAGATAAGAATGGGGTTTGGTGTTTAACTGTCTTGTATATGTTTTCATTTATGTGTTTAATTATTTTTAAAGATACCATACATTTATTTAATCCTTAGTTTTGAATAAGTCAGACCATTTTTTTCCCTTCTTCAAATTCTTAATGATGGTTAATTTTTAGCTTTGCCTACATGATTATATGTAAAAGTCTATGGGTCGTAACTAGGTTAAAAAAAAATAAACAGCAAAACCAATACTATAATTTTGTAATTGATTTTATGTGAAAATTAATTCAGGAATATTTTGGCAATAAACATCTTTTGCCAATAAATTTCATTAGTTATACAAAGTACCTCTTGGAAAGAAAAGCAGCTTAATATACAATTGTATTTTAAGGCCGTTTGGACTTCAACCCACTGACTGATGAGTTGTCAGGCAAAGATGGCAAATTCAAACTGTCCAGTCCATATGGAGACGAATTGCCCTCCAAGGGCTTTGATCCCGGCCAGGATACCTATGAGGCACCACCAGCAGATGGATCCAGTAAGTTCATGTTATTTAACGATTTATTGATCAGTGAATTATATACAATCATACCACACTATTTGCCCACTTTATCTACATTTTGTGGGCGAACTATTTGGGGCATTTAGTATATTGTAATAATATTTTATATTCTACAATTCAGCCGGTTCTCATATTAAAATGTTATGGATCAGTGTTATCTTCATATTAAATACGTCAAAACAAAAAATGCTGTCCGTTTATTCAATAGTGATGACTATTTAAACATTATACGCTGATAAATCATAATAATGTAACAAATAATCTATTATTGATGTGGGTTCATTCAACTTTTGATTGGGCTAAATAAAATTGTGCATGTATCTTGGATTTTTGCTGTGTCTTTTTAGAGCTGTGCTCTTCAAAAGTGATAATAACGAGGACTATCGATGAAGCAAAATAATGTTGCTATATCTAAGTCTATGACCTCTCAATCGAGTTAGAAAGCTGTACATGTCATATCTCCTGCCATCATTGCTTTGAAATAGAGTGAATGAGCTAGGGTTAAGACAGTTGGTTAATAGGTCGAAGTGAATATACAAATATGTTGCTATATTTAAGCTGTACATATCATATCTTCTGCCATCATTGCTTTGAAATAGAGTGAATGAGCTAGGGTTAAGACAGTTGGTTAATAGGTCGAAGTGAATATACAAATATGTTGCTATATTTAAGCTGTACATATCATATCTTCTGCCATCATTGCTTTAAAATAGAGTGAATGAGCTAGGGTTAAGACAGTTGGTTAATAGGTCGAAGTGAATATACAAATATGTTGCTATATTTAAGCTGTACATATCATATCTTCTGCCATCATTGCTTTGAAATAGAGTGAATGAGCTAGGGTTAAGACAGTTGGTTAATAGGTCGAAGTGAATATACAAATATGTTACTATATTTAATTCGTACATAAATTCAAAGTTTATCAGAATTTATAGCGAATAACAATTGTTTGTGGAGAAATGACTGCGAACAATATAAAGACATGCAATTTCGCAGTAACACGACTGTAAGGTTTATAGAGGATATGAGTTTATCAGTTGTAACTGAAAATAAAGTCAATGAAGTCTTAAGATCTAGTCATACTTTATGTCATACTTTACTTTGACTTTCAAATTATTCTGCTTAAAGGGTTTCAAATTACATTATCATAATATTAACAAAATATTAAGTAATTAAAATTATTCGTTTCAATTGAACAAAAGGCGTATTCAAGAGGCATATTGGAGATGCACTATGGGCTTGATGACAAAGCATGCAACCAATGTATTATTGATTGTCTTGTGGGAATGCTCTATCACGCGCTTCTTTTTCTCCCTCATTTTTTTGGTTTAAACATTTATCTAAACATCATTTTTTTTTTTCAAAATTCAACATAAATGTTATAATTAGGGAAATATTCTCTCTGTGTGAATATCATTTACTATATGTATAAACATTGTTTTTGTTAGTATCTACAATATTATAATCAATATTAAATTTTATAGAAATTAATTATTGACTTTCTGCAGAGGTTAAAGTGGATGTCAGTCCGTCTTCGGACAGATTGCAGCTGCTAGCACCGTTCGACAAGTGGAATGGCAAAGACCTGACCGACATGACCGTACTCATTAAGGTTAAAGGCAAATGCACTACAGATCACATCAGTGCGGCCGGGCCCTGGCTCAAGTATAGAGGACATCTCGATAACATCTCCAATAATATGTTTATTGGGTAGGTGTTGTTTCATAACATGTGACTCCAGCAAACAAGTTACCTTTGGCTAACTTACCCACAATAAGTTACTGCTAAATGTGACATTTTGAAGACACAAATGCAAAGTCTTGCAGTCTTAACTATAGCTCTGAATTCAGCAATTTTTCTATCAACTATGTTTTTCATGATTCAAAACAAAGAAAAGTCAAACCCATACTTATTTACTTCTAAGTGTTATAACCGAGCAGATAATTGTAAATGAATTATTAGTACTTTACAATGAGCTATGATCTTTTCAAGAACTCAACAATCCCAGCTAAACACACCAATGAGTGAATATTTTATTAATGTGTTTAAAACTTTCACTTGTTAAGTGAGTTGCATACAACAAATTCATTACGAAGCCAAATATATTTTCCACAGGGCAACCAACATAGAGAATAACGAGATGAATAAGATAAAGAACCAGCTGACGGGTGAATGGGCCGCAGTCCCCGCAACGGCGCGAGCCTATAAGGCGGCCGGCATCAAGTGGGTTGCCATCGGTGATGATAACTACGGAGAGGGCTCCTCCAGGGAGCACGCCGCCCTGGAACCCAGACATCTCGGAGGCAGAGCTATTATTGTCAAATCGTTTGCAAGGTGAGTAGTTTTTAAAAATGAAATTCCATGCGGGTGGCAGAAACGAAATATTGACAATGGAAAAGTGAAGCCAAAATTATATTGTTACTGTCCTTAATATTAAATATACAGTATGTTTTGTTATATATTTAAATATTTGTGAGTGCACTAATTCTACTCATATAATTAATCACGTATACTTTGCTAATCCCGTTTTTTTATGTAAGTTTAAAAAATAATTAAATTTTAATTTTCTATGAAATCGTAATTATACACTTGTTTAATTATGAGTTTAGCAACGTGTAACATCGTGCCAAATGTGATGTCAGATGAATTTTTCATTTAACTGTTGGGAAGAAAATAAATTAAAAACGTACTGTCCTACTAGTTTCGTGAATTTGTATATTGCATCGTTGTATAGATGAAACAACAAGATACAATCTGTACTTTGTTTCGTCTTGTTGGTTTCAAGTGTTCCTAAGAAATAGCTTTTACAAACTATTATGAAAAATAACTAGACTTCATGCAAAATACAAGACTTCTCAATTGTCTGATTGATGACTTAGATAATATTTTTAAGAGGCTTATTTTATTTAAGTAGGTCATTTTTATTCTTGGAACACCTGGGGCTAACACTATGTGGACTTTTGCTGGTCTCTTTTAAGGTAGTCTGTGAAATGTGTCTAGGTAAAGCTATGCTTCGCAGTGACCTTTGAAACATGATAGTATAGTTATCTTGTGACAGCTAAATAATGCACTCCGTATATATATTTGTTTATTAGAATCCACGAGACCAACTTAAAGAAGCAAGGTATGTTGCCGCTCACATTTGCCAACCCAGCCGACTATGATAAGATCCAGCCCACAGATAAGATCTCCATCCTTGGATTGCAACAGTTTGCACCTGGAAAGGTAAGAATAGTATTCTCTCAATATTGCTATCTCGTCCATGTGTTCGCTTATTACTTTGATTTTGAATGCTAATGTATAAAAAACCCTTTTACATTAGAAAAAAATAATATAAACAATAAAAAACCAATTATTATAAAGTATATATGTCATAGGTACAATATACACGTATCTTTGACAAATATGGTCCGTCACATACTCTGTCAAAAACTTTGCGTTAAGGGCATTGGCACTCAGAATGTTGGAGTCACGCAACAAGTATTTGGAACAGAGTTGAATTGGTCTAAAAAATTAATTAAAAAGGTTTCATGAAACACATACGTTTCAAGTATAAGAAATATATATCAATTAATATTTGCAGGTGTAAACAACAGATTCAGGAGAATGCTTACTTTATACAAAGTAATTGGTTTAGTTATTAACACAAATAAACACAATATGACATGTTTTAGAGTATACGTGTACAAACTGTATTAAATAACTTTTAATTCGGTGAAATTTGTAAGGTCTTCTAAACAAGTAAAACCGTTTATGATTTTGAGGTTACAGTTAGTTAACAGTTATTACGAAAAGTATACAAATAATACTGTGTCAACATTTAGATTGATTTTTTAATGTTATATTTCTAAACACTTACCAAAAAGGGACATTCTGTCTTTGTTTTATTCTGTTTGAAATGTTTAGTTATTTCTAACGGAAGCTGATGTTATTACTGAGATCAATGCAAAATTAAATTAAAGAACACAATCTGACACTGACTGTTAAAGTCCCAATGGAACTCTCCATTACTCTTGAAGGATGATGACAAAAGACAAATGGAATATGCAATTATGAAACAGATCAGAAAATCAATTTTGCTCTTTGAACATTTATTTTCCATAATGTACAAAAAATCCTAAAAACTTAGCACACAAAAATAGAAAATGATGAATAAACCCTATCAGCCATAATTTATTTATATAATCTATTTTTAATATTATATTTATAGTCTGTTTTAATATAGATAACATTTAATCACGTCTCTACCTTGTCATAGTGTATATTTGAATGCCTTTTTTTGAGGCAATGGGATTATTTATATCCATCGCATTAAATATTCAGATAAATTTTTTCAACCTAGACAAGTTCGAGGGACATACGAATAAAAGAAAATAATGTAAAAGAGGCTAAGGAATATTTCTTTATATATTCCACATTTGTTCATGACTAGGCCGACATTGTGCATTGTCCTTTTACACTAGTGTCACAATTGTTTTGTTTACGTCTTCAAAATTGTGTGTATTTTATGAATGTGTGGGAGGGAGGGAATTAAATATATTCTAGAAAATCCTCAAAATCCAAGAAAGTGAATATGGAAAAATTAAAAATCTTTGATTACAAATGTTAATGACAATCTCAGTGTGACAACACTTGCACTTTCAATTAGAGCTGCTTTTATATTTACATTAAAATTCAAAGTGACTGTGGTGAAGTATTGCATACCAGTGGTTCCACAATTATATGGTTTATTATTACTTGGTGTGGTGGAGCTGAGACGTATTACAAAACTACTTTTCTTGTGAATATTCCATAACGTTTTTTTAATTTTCTTCATATGTTATCAAAGTCTATTGAAATTTATTATTTTCAGCCTTGTAGTTCAAATTGTGCAATTAATAATTTTATACAACTTGTTCTAAGTGGTTTGTGTCCACGTGTATAGAATAAAACTGACTATTTATAAACAAATTTTCTAGCAATTAATTTCTAAGGAAGTAATTTTTCTTAAGATCAATTACCTTCTTCAAGCATAAAGTTTTTTACTACGAATAAAAAAAGCTTACTGAGTTTTATAAAACTTAGGTAAATTGCTCTTTGACATCACTAATAACTTTCCACGTTTATCACTAATAAGCTTTAGGAGCTAGGTTTTTTTCTTTTCAATTACATTGGTAACTATCACAGGGGTAATAATTTATATGGGTACGCATCGACAACGAAGAGGGACAGTGAAATTAGCATGGAGCGGAAAAGATAATCATCTATTTCGCATTAAATTATTCTATTTGTATGTGTACATACATAGAAGAGAAAAATTGACATAAGAATTATTTGTATTTCAAATTAATTGTATTTCGTATAGAGAAGTGACATAAAGTATCATTTTCGGTGCCCACTGTGTAACTCGCTTTAACATTATCCTTGTACGAGAGTTCATACCTCACTGGGGAATATAACATTTTCATCATATCAAATTGATGCTAAGAAAACAAAGACCCTCTTGTAGAAGTTCACTGAAATGATAGTATACTTAGATAAGGTCGCTCACATACAGAATATTTAAGATAAGTAACTTTCATTACTGATTAGTTAGTTTGACTCCTTACACATGCTGTTTTTATGTTACCTAACTGCTACCATGACAGCTATGGGCTGAAATTAAATATTATGTACGAGAGTCCAGTGCTTCCCTTTATTAAACAATAAATACCATTTTACAATGACAGTAACATATAACCATGAGATTGGTATGTTATGAATGTTGCGTTAAACATTTTTTTTTCTTATTGTGTAAACTACACAGTCGGAAATGGTATTCTACTCTAAAGACATTTTTTATTTCAGAAAATTTCGTTGTTTTTACTTATATATTTATACATTTCAGCCTCTACAAGCAGAAGTCAAACACGCAGATGGCAAAGTAGACAAGATCACGCTCAATCACTCGTTCAACGAGCAGCAGATTGAATGGTTCAAAGCTGGATCGGCTCTCAACCGCATGAAGGAAATTGCAAGCGGCGCTGCGTAAAGCATACAATGCTTGATTAAGAAAAACGTCATAAGATATAACAATAATGAAAGGCCGCGAGTACCTCGGTTGATACTATTGATCTTCGTCGATAGTTTCATCGATACAAGTTGTAGGAATAAAAAAATTTCTTCAGTAGGTAAAGTGTAATTCAGAAAGTATCCTGTAAATAAAAATTAATTTATATTTACACGGAAACAAATATATATATAAATATTTATTATAGCGATGATGTTAAAACTTGTGTTCTGAAAGGTTACCAAGAAGCTGAGAGAAATGTTGGTATTATAATTTGGTATTCAAGTTTCTGATGTCTTTTTGCATAAATTAATTAATTTTGTTATGTATCTCGTAGGTGTGTAGTGAAATTCATTTAGCTGAATTGAGTATAATTATTTTGTATTATCAATACCTTAGTTTTATATTTTATGTTTTAACTGAGATTTGTAAATACATAAACGAAAGATTTGAATTAAAACCAGTTGCGAAATAACATTGTGGTATTATTCAATTTATGATGGTGGGTGAGTTCACAGAATGGAGGATGTAGGGAAAGTGAAGGGTGGGTTTGCTTACTCACATAGTTGCTAATGAGACTCATTATGGGTATATATACAGGTTCAGATTTCAATGTTTGAAAAATTGTAAAAAAAAACTACACCTCTAATACAAAGTAGGTTTATTTTAACTTTATAACAACAAATGCGAATTTAATTTTTTTAAAAACCACGTTTTCCAAATGCCGGCCATCGAGTCTGACACACTCTTCGAGTCTAGCACGCATGTTTTCAAAAACGCTTTTGCAGAGCGACTGGGGTATCCTACTGACTTCGGCTCGAATATTTTCTTTAAGTTGTGTCACAGTGCTCGGATTTGTTTTGTAAACAACGGATTTTAAGTATCCCCATAAGAAAAAGCCACATGGGCTTAAATCGGGTGACCTAGGTGGCCACAGTATGGTACCGTTTCGGGATATGTTTTTTTCTGGAAATAACTGCTGCACTGCATTCATGGACACATTAGCAGTGTGAGCTGTGGCCCCGTCCTGCTGGAACCATGTGTTTTGGTAGAAGGATGGACTATTCTGTAGTTCTACTCTGAAAAAGTCATTTAACATCTGGGCATATCTCCGAATTCACAGCCACGTTGATTTTCAAAGAAATAAGGCCCTATGATTGCAGATGCAGACATGGCATATCAGACTGTTACTTTAGGCGTATGTAAAGGCTCTTGATGCATTTGTCTTGGGTTGTGGACATCCCAGTAACGAAAGTTCTGCTTATTCACATATCCTCCAATGTGAAAGTGAGCTTCGTCACTAAAGAATATGTTGCCCATCCGGGTAGCAGTACGAAATCTCAACAACATCACCTCCGCGTAAGTTTTTCTTAATTCAAAGTCAGAATCGTGTAAATCTTGAACAATTTGAATTTTATATGGATGGAACTTGAGCTTTGTTCGCATTATTACCTGTAAAGTTGATTTCGGAATTCCAAATATCGATGAACGTGTACGCAGTGATAACGGGAATTTTCAACGACAGAAACCATAACACGCTCGACATTTTCATCTGTGGCTACCAATGGCCTGGGCCTATTTAATGTTGATCCTGTAGCTCTGAACCTTGCTACCCGTGACTGAATGAGGTTGATCGATGGTCCATCACGTAATCGACGAATACTGTAACGATTATTAATCGACGGCGTGCTACAGACAGCGAAAATCCACTCGAAATGTACATGTCGACGGCAAAAGCGCGGTGCTCTCCACTCCACTGTTCCATGGCTACTAAAACATCCGCACCGCTTGCGCTTCTAACGACGCCCCCCGCGCCCCTCTTATGTGTTGCGTTCAGAAACTATGTTTGTTCAAACTTAGATATCTGCCACTGGACAATGTCGATCAAACAACTTATTCTGGAAGAAATCATTGAATATATATGAAGCTGTCAATTTCCCAACAAAGCAAGGAAAAGCACCACAAGTCATATTGAATGAGATGTCATCGGTTTATGGGGACTCTTGACCCTAGTAAAACCATGATTTACAAATGGCATAATCTCTTCAAACAAGACAGAAATTCTTTTCAAGACAACCCGCAGCAATGACGACCGATTGAGACCACCTCAATCCAAGCAGGAGTCCATACAGTGGCATAAAACCACACCTTTCTAAGAAGTTCATTGACTTCAAAGATAGGGTGTTTCTATAATGGGAGAATATTACATTGGTCTCCTGGAGCAGCTTAAAGAAACGTTTAAAGAGAGAAGGTGAGGGAAATTAGTGTAAGGTGTACTGCTTTTGCATGACAATGCACCTGTACACAAGAGCCTTGTTTTGATAGCTACCCTTCACAAGTACGGTTTTCAAATATTTCAACATCCACCTTAGAGTCCACACTAGGCCCCCTGTGACTATTATATGTTTTGAAAAAGAAAAAGAAGTTTTGTGGAAAAAAAATTGTCAGGGATCGCTGAAATTGCAGAAGAGTCAAGTCTTCAATTTCAGCGTCTTTTTAAGATAAAGTGACAAAATTATTTTTGAGGGTATAAAAAATGAATCAATAGATCTGTAAAATGTATTAGGTTTAAGGGAGAATACGAAAAGTTGCACCACATTTTTTTTACCTTTCTTTCTACCCCCATTCTGCGAACTTTTTAACCTTTCCTCATAGTAAATCTTTTATTTATTAACAGCTCGTACATTTTTCTAAACTTTGTTATTGGGGAAGCCGTAACACTTGAGGCCTATAAGTGGTGTAGTCTTGAGTATTTAATAAAATTTCTGTCATTAAAATGATCTAGAGAATATGATTATTTCTTAGAATAAAAATAGAAAGGAGGCTCATTAGTAGCATGTTTTTGTAGCTTTAGGGTTACCATAATTATTTGTAGATTAGGATCACCATAATTAAAGATGAATTATCTCAAAAAGTTTAATAGAGTATACGGCAAGGAATACTCTATTAAACTTTTATGCATTCACGCCATATAATTAAAGATAAGTCTTAAAAGCCAGCACAACATGACGACCACGTGAAAATTAGTTTTTTTTGTTTATGTACAAAATGTTAAATGGTTTCGTGATTATGTCATGCTTAGGAAAAAAAATTTTATTACACGTGTAAGGGTTAAATAGAGTATTATTCTGTTTATGCTCCTTCAAGTACTGCAAAATCAACATGAGAATAAGAATTGCCGTTATGATTTGTTCTATAATATTTCATTAAGAATCACAAAATAACTGGGCTGTTAGCAGGAGTTACCTTTACATAAAGAGATCCTTTAAGATACTGTAAAAGAAACTTAAAATTCTATAGAACTTATTGTTGATCAAACTGTAACACCCTGCAACTCGCATTTTGCAACTTTACAGAGGAGGTAAGATATTTTCAATGATTATTTTGTAAAAAATGTTGTTCCAAGTTCAAGGTTATTAAGATTCTGTTACGACTATAGAGTTGATCACACTTTGTTATCCATCTATGCCTGTTTACAAAAATTCATATATCGCAGTAATTTGTCAACTAGTGAGAATTTAGAAATGTAAATAGGCAGTCATAGCAGAGATAGTTTTAGTTTTATCAAGTTTAAATTTAACTTTATTTTTATGGTTCAGTTTAAATCAGAAATCAATTAGATAAAGTAGCTTTGTCTATTTGTTTCTAAACATCGTAACTAAAATTGCTATTGGCCTGCAATTTGAAATATTTGTCTATCCACTAATTATAAATTGATTTTACACTGTGTTCTGATGAACTTATGAAAATAAAATTAAAGCTAAAATTAATAAAGAACCTAAAAATTAACTTTTTTCTATGAGTTACGTCAATTAAAAGGAATTTGAACACAAAACTAACATTAGGCCTTTTTCTATGAGTTACGTCAATTAAAAGGAATTTGAACACAAAACTAACATTAGGCCTTGTATGAGAGCAATTTTATACTGAATATGGGATTTCACCTATGGTATAGATAACAATTTTTTTGTTCTGTGTCTGAAAGTTTGTAGGTTTTTCGTGAATGAAGACTGTATGATAATATTTCACGGTAGGATGCACTGATCGGATTCTTTCACTCCACTTTGTCTCTGAAAGACTTCGTTAGGATAATGGAACTTATTTCTTTAGTATTGCCTAGTGCCCAGGGCTATGGGCGAAAAAAGAATATGTTTTCAAAAAAGTTATCACATTTGCGTTAATTTTGGCAGCATTAAATTTAATGAAAATGCCCTGCATTAATTTTTTTTATCAGATTCTGGTTTTGAACCTATTCCATGAATATTTGCATCACTGCTATCTTTGCTAATTGCCCACGTGAAGATGTTGTAATACGACAAAACTTAGGTCGTGGTTAATAATCTAAATAAAGTAGAAAAAATACTATATTATGTTAATTGTGAATAACGAATTTCTACAAAATTAATGCCAAATATATTCAATATTTGCATCATTGTCATACCTTTGCAAACGACAGTTTTCAACAGGTATTTTGTGCCGCAGTAAAGCTGAAAGTATATCTTCTGTGATCTGCTGATCTGCTTTAACCAAGAAATTCATGAACTCTATAAAAGTACGCTAGTCTTACATTTCAAGTGCTGATCTGGATATCTTAAGCCTACAAATAATGCGGTCAAATAAAATCTTTAGCAATATTGCTTTTTACTTTGTTATCTCACACTAAATTTTCTGTTTAAATGTTTGTCAAACCCACATTTTTTTAAAGATATTGTGTAGTCTTCCTATCCAAATAATTTTTTTGTTCTCGCAACTGTTCGCATGCAAAGGCAAGGTATTATATAAAAATTTCCAAAGTTTTTGTCTAAGCAAAAATCCCTTAGTCTTCATTTGACAAGGTCATCACCAAAAACACAACATGGAAATACTAAAGAAATAAGAAATTTTTTTTTTATTTTCTCCACGTCAAGAATTCTCGTAGAAACTTTTCTCCTGTCCTTTTATATTTTGTTTTTGTATAAAGGAAAGAATCTTAGATTTGTTTACCTTCAAGATCTTTTGAAAATTCTTTATTCATATTTTATAATTGCTGATTTACAAGACTGTATTCAAACCTATATGGACCTATGGTATCCAACTCTGGGGATCAGCCTGCGACTCCCAGCATTATTGATTCAAAGAGCTCAAAATAGCATCTTAAAGCACCTAGCAAATGCTCCGTGGTTTATAAGAATTGACGAGTTGCATAAGTACCTGAAAATAAACACAGTGAAAGAGGAAATTAGATCTTTTAGCTTTAAATACAAAACTAGACTAAAAAATCATCCTAATCAACTAGCAGTGCAACTCACAAGTTTCAGCGACAGAGGACGACTAAAGCGATGCAAAATCATGCAACTAGGTAGTCTCGAGTAGTAAACTATAAATCATTTAAAGAGTTGTGTCCTACTGAGGATGAACTCTACATGACAAGCTGCTCATCACATATCTGCTCATAGGCTACTACTTATGTAACTGTTTAACTCTCGTATTTTTATGTTTATTTTTTGAGCACCAGACTTATGCTTGAAATTTGAACTTGACATTTGCTAATACCTTTCTATTAATTTAATTTTTAAGCAATAATTTTCATTTCTAAATCTGATGCACGCATACACTACTGCTCAAAAGTAATTAGCCACGTGCATTTTTCTTTATATAACTATTACCATTTTATTGCGTTTATTTTTATGAATTCGGGCACAAAATCCTTATTTATATCAAAAAGTTGTTGTGTATCTTTGTGAATTTGTGACTCAAAGTATAATTTCCAAGAAATGTCGCCCAGATAGACCAAAAACGAGAACTTTTAGTGAACATTGAAGCATAGTTGTGCAGAGCAAATGTTAATATACGTTTAACTGCACCTGGAATAGCAGCAGAATTCAACATAGGGTACAGAAAACTTGTCAGTGTTTCCGCAGTCAAAAGAAGACTTCGATGCAGGTGTTAAGGGATGCATAACAGTTTCAAAACTGCTTCTTAAAGTTATACATAAGAAAAAGAGGTTTAATTGGGCCAAAGAACGCAAGAATTGACCACTTGACGGGGAAAAGTTTCTCTAGAGCAACGAATCAATATTTGAAATTTTTGGGTCTAAAAGAAGACTTTTTATCTGACAGACTAACAAAAGAGTAAAGGAAGTATGAACTGTTGCTTCAGTTAAGCATGGTGAATGTTCTGTGATGGTTTGGGGCTACTTTGATGGTTCCAGGGTAGGCGATCTTGTAAGAAATTAATCGGTCTAGAATTTATATTTTAACACAACAATGTTCCCAAACACACATCAAAGTTATGCACAAAATTTTTAAAAGAAAATAAACATCAAAAGATTTTAAAAGTAATAAGCCCACAGTAACAAGACTTAAACCAGATAGAATTATTGTGGGATCAGCTTGACAGACAGGTACAAATAACTTGTCAACATCTCGGAAAAACTTATGGAGAGTACTTCAAGACGAATGGAAAAAAATTCCCACGATAACGTTGAAGAAATTAGTTGCTCGATTGTCTAAGATTTGTGACGCCGTCATAAGAAACAAGAGAAAATTTGAAAATATTAGTTGATTTTTTCTAATATATTAAATAAATTTAGATTTTTCTTGCAAATAAATAATTTAATTTACTATAAAGTAGTTTAATTTTAATAAAATCCATTTTTTCTTGGTGGTCATATAGTTTTGAGTTGTAATGTAGGTACCATTTATAGTAGTCTTCGATTATATTTCTTTTAAGATTCCATAGCCAGTTGGTAAAAAAATTAACTCTTCTAAATAATTTTGTCATTCCATCCATCGATATATTGCAACATCATAACTCTTTCAGTTTTAGCTCAATCGTAATAAAGTTTTACAGGAAGATGGAGGCGAATTATGCAAAGTTGATAATTAAGTTGAAAAACAATTAAAATGTAACTAAACCATTGATACTGAAAATAACCCACAAATAATTTTATAAGACTGAGCATTTTTTTATTGCCTGTATAAATGGCATAGACTAATTTATAACGGAACTGAAAAAAGTTAAGGGAAATGCTTTGTTCAAAAATTTGTAAGATATTTAATAATTCATTTACTATGAAGATGTAAGATTTATACAACAAATAATTATACCAGAATTTGATTACAAATTTTATTTTACGTAGAGATAATTTAGATTATTAGGAAGTGCAATCACAATATACTTTTAAAATTAACCACAATATTATTACTAATCTTGTCAAGTAGAATATACTTATCCCATCTTTCTTTGTACATGGTGTGATTTTAACGATAAAACTGAATTTCGAAAAAATTGAGCAGCCATAAAATCAGTGCAAGACCAAGTCCTCTGTATCCAACCCAGTCTCCCACTTGTAGAAGCTATAAAAAAATCTTAGCTTGAACCAGTTCATAGACTTCATGTCTAGCATAAAATAGTAATGTCCTGTTACCAGTTTGCTTACAAGATGGGATATGTATGTTTACAACTGTTGTGCACTAAAAGTTAAACACTGAAAGTCAAGCTATACACCGATTTAAAAAGTTTGATAACAAATCTTTGTCTTGTTCTCTAATGATGCTAAACTTATATACTACTATTGAAATATTCTGCATCTAAGTTTTCGTTAATTAATTAAAAATATTCTGTACCGGACCTATTAATTTGATTCGCTTCCATAATTTAGAATTCATAGAAAGAAATGGAAGTATGCATGTTGAAAATCAAGAAATATAAGATTTTGTTCTCGTTCATATTGCTTCAAAACATTAATACTTCACAGACAGAATTGACTCATCTTTACAAACTGTCAAACCGTTTTTACTAATACGATTAACGTATACGCATTGTGAAATGAGAATTCTCATTTTGAACAAGTGTGCACTCTTCTGATAAGTTTTTAAATATAAATTAATTTTGAGATTCAAATACTCAGTATTTAAATTACAATCATTCCAAATTATTAACTTGTATCACTTTATTAATAGCAGTCATATGCAGTATGGTTTAAAAAATTATCTTCCAAAATCAAATGACTGAATATTTGTGTTTCAAGACATTATTTAATAAACTAAATAGATCAAAACTTTTATTGTTTTACTAAATTATGATCAACTTTTCACTAAAACATTTAGTGCAATAAAAATATTCATAATAGTGATTTTAAATTCAATTATCTGAATGCGAGTACAGAAACAATTTGAAATTGTTTCTAAACTACAAGAAACGGATGAAATTTTTGAATAATGCACAAAATTCAGTTTCATAACTGACCTTCCCTACTAGTTTTCCTCATAAAGTATATTAATAAAAACATGTTAAAATGAAACAAGTTGTGTGTATAAAATTATTTATTTCTATACACTAAATAATAAGTTTAATCCTCGTTATCTTCATTGTCGCTGTCAGCATTAATGTTGAAGTAGCGCAGTTCATAAGCGTCCTTCGCAGAGGCTACCACTCGCAACCAATCACGGAGGTTGTTCTTCTTGAGGTACCTTTTTGTTAGGTATTTCAGGTACCTCTTTGAGAAGTGGATGTCTGTTGAAAAATGAAAAACATTAACTTCAATTTCAAGAACACAACTTCAATTTCAATCAGATACATTAAGTTACTCGTGAAAGTCATCAATGCATGAAATTCAAGACAAAAATATTGAAATACATGTACTATTCTTTATATTATTACATATTTATCAAATAGGGCTACCATAAATTAAGAATTACCATATCTATTACCCACTTTTCTAAACCGGAAAATAACAGGGAAAGTACTTTTAACACAAATAATAAAAAACTGATGTAATAAATGATATTACAGTTGTTTGACATTGTAACAAGTTATAATTTGAATTGGTAGGGAAAATTGATATATACGGGAATTTCATATCTAAAATAAATTCATATACAATCATTAATAATTGGTACATTAAGGAGTTACACATTAATTTAATCAAAATCATACAAAAAAGAAAATTTTAAAAAGTACACCAAATTTACAATTTTACAACATGAAGATTGCAAATTTTTTAATGTCACTGTCACAACTAGAATAAAAACAAAATTAGGGCAACCTCTAGGCATTCGCCTGTAAACATGATTACTTAAGCCTGGAGGTTATGTTTTCATATGCATGTTTCGGTTTTTTTTAATTATTATAAATTTTATTGCAAAGTTTTTACCTGCGTTTACGGAAACTTTAGTCTTGTCCCTTGCGATAACGACGTGATTACTGAGGTTATTAGTTTTGCCTTCCACTTTTACACGTTCCTTCAAGTATTTCTCGAAGTTTGCTACATCCAGAATGCTGTCTTCTGCGGGATGTGTGCAGTCAATGATGAATTTTAGTGTGACTTTCCTCTTAATGCCTTTACCACGAATTTTACCACCTTTAATTCCCTTCTTTCCATGCTGTCCATGCAGCTGTGGCTTCTTCGCAACTTTTTTGGCTCCGGTCATATTGGTAACCTGAAAATTACACGATTAATGGCGTATGTGACGCACGCTTCTTGGTTTTTTCAATATTTGTAATATTGTAATTTATTTAATACACCACACAACGAAAATGAAAAAGATATTTACCGAACACGTGTTACAGTCACCGCAAAAATTTCAAAATGGCCGACTGATGTCTTTATATTTCTATAGTTAGTGGTGTCGTTGAGCACAATGTTGGCTGGAACATATTCGTTCTTTTAACACAGTTTGAATTACGTATGTTTGAAATAATTTTATTTTAAATAATTGTGTAATCATTTTCAATTCTTGCATATATTTTAACGTTGATAATACTGTAGATAATTACTAACAAGTAATTTCTGTTTTTTTATCATTTTTAGTGCCTTAAATTTTAAATGTTTATTTTTCTTCAAATGTTTTACTTATCAACAACATGATCGAATATCATCAATAAAGTTGTCGAAAGTAACATAACGTTAATTCCGTTTCACAAGAAAAAAACTATATTTTCTAAATTTATCAAATTTTCCAAAATATTAAAAAAATTAATTTATGGGAATCAGGATAATATGGCCACATTTGTGTAGAAAGCTTTAAAATCATGCTTTTGAATCATGAAAGAAGAAGAATCAATGCTTTAATCTTTATTAAAATTATATATAAAGTCAGTTTTGGGAACTGAAATTTTTTGTAAGTACAAAAATAAATATTCGTGAATTGAAATTAAATACCTAAACTATCTTATCGGACATGCTTAGATTAAATGGCTTCTCAATTAATTATAAGTTCACAGTAGCATATCGACTTATTGTACAGAGCTCTTTTAGCACTGAAGACATATGACTCAAGAAGTCAAAATTTAATGTTCTATCAGAATCTTTGTTTTGCTTACAGTTTCTCTCTGACGTAGTGTACGTATTTTGTTATTTTTGTTTAGAAAAACAATATTTGCAGTAGTACTAGCCTTTTTCTAGTATTACAGAAACTAGAGACACGTAGTAAATACTGAAATATTTTGATTGGCCATCTTGTCGGAGTAGCCATATTACCCTGAATTAGCTAACAGTATTTTCTTTAAGTAGGTACCAATTAGATAACATTTAACTTCTTTTTTTATATATGTCTAAACAAGCGATTTAATAATATTGTTGAATTATATTATTCTCAAAATCGAAATATGCATTTAGGTAGTTGTGTATATATAAAGCGTGTTGCAGTATATTAGGTTTCAATATTTAATTTATATTCGCAAATTTTATTTTTGTAGTTATAAAAGATCTCAGTTTCCAAAGATAATTAAATATAATTTTATTAAAGAATTAATATACATTTTTTATTTTAAGGTCTACAACAGCTTTCTTTTCAAATATAATTGTATTATCGTGATTTTCGTAAATGAATTTTATTATTATTATGGAAAACTTTATAAATTTAGAATATAATATTTTTTGTTTCAAAACGAAATTAATGTTATGTTATTTTCATTAATAATATTCAATCATGTTTTTGATATTTACATACCGACTGAAAAAAAATAAACATTTAAAACTGAATGCACTAAAAATGATAAAAACATAAATGACTTGTTATTGAAATGTTGTAAAAGTTAATGTGTATGTAAGACTTGAAAAAATTACCTAATTATATATACATAAATGATTACCTAACTACATATATATGTACATACTTTTGCAGTGCGGCAATGGATTTACACTTTGAAACCCTCTTGAGAAAATTTATAATGCAAAGGCCATATCTAATGTCAGCTAATGAATATTCAATAAGTTTATTGTATATTAAGGGTTATAACAACTTTCATTCATATTTAAAGAAAAAAGAAAGCATTATCACTAAACATGTAATTTTAAATCATTTTTAATGTATCGAGTTTAAAGTAAAAAAAATGTTCTTTATAGTTCTTAGTTAAAACAATCTAAATATATAACTTAATGCCATTATGAGAAGAATGCTTCAAGGAAAAAGGAAACTAATTAAACACAAAAAATATAAGACAATATGCTAAGCTCCTTTTTCATTGTTATTGTTTAATTAATTTATTTCTCAGTATTGTGTGACACAAGTAAAGAAATTCTAAGGTCACTTTATATTTTAAGTTTATTTTAGTATTTTATGCAATCATTACTAAATATTATATTATTTATTAGATATGCAACCATAATAACTATACGTAACAACGTGCCATTTATGTGTTTTTAATTCTAATTGATATTGTTAATGTTGAAATTTTACGAAATGGTAATTCTTAGTTTAAGAAAAGTTATATCAAATCTTAAAAGTTATACTAAAATGATTACTGATATAACACCAACACTTGTAGCAGGCTGCTTCACAGTATTAAAGATGCTTTTAGATAAAGATAAAGAAATTTTTTACGATTTTTCGCGCCAAATCTTTTCACTATTGAATGTTGATGTCCACATATAATTGACGCCGATAATAATATATTCAGAAATGGTAAATTATATAGTTTTTAAAGTAGTGTAGATTGGAAACAAGGGGCTTAATCTATATATATTTTAATACAAAATTCTTTAACTTGAACTAACTAAATATGAGATGCATCACTGTGACTATTACAATAAATATTAAAAGTATTTAATATTTGGATGGAAGCTAGGATAGGAAAAATAATATTCAAGTATTTGTGAATGGAAACTATTAAATACGGACAAAATTTAGTTATTTTTCTTTCAATAAACTTAGCTAGTTTTGAAATAAAGAGATTAATATGTTGATCTCTTCACGTCACAAATCAAGCCTTTTTATTGATTAAATTCATAAGAAAGAGACCGCACGAGTTAGAAAAGTATTGACACGTAGAACAAAAGAAACTTATCGTAAGGCTCAGTAAACAAACGAGTTATTACACTGTACATACTAAATTAGTTATTATTTAACATTCTTTTAAGTAAGTTTTATATTAGAATTTTCGTCCCCATTAAATTTCGCATCACGTTCTTTCTTGTGTACAGAGTACATAATAAAACGCAACCGGTTATTACGCAGACAGCTGAGCAGACCATTGTCTTCTCGCTATTCACAATTTTATTCCCATGAACGAAGTACTTTGTATACCTACGTGACCCGAGGTCACGACATTATTTTTTGTCGATTTTTTTGTCATGTAATGCCGCTTACGTTAAACGTAATTCTTACCTAGAGCACCTAGCTAATTCGTAATTCTCACCTCGCCGCGAGACGACTGACGCATACCTGTGATATTTTCCACTAATGATATTAATTTGATTATCCATTACCGTTTGATTTTCGAATCGATTTACTGCTTAGTACTGCTTGTTATATGAAGCAGAAAATTGGGCCGTCTACGCTTCCCGCGATATCGCCGAGTCGTAGCAATATAGCTAGCTACGTTATTTATTTATAACATTACGCAGTCACTCAAGACTATTTTTATATTGATGTATTCACGAACCGAGAATACACTCACGTCTCAATTATTTATTTGTCATTATCAAACTGACACAATGAAATGCTCGCGGAGAAAAATTAATTTTTCAATATTTACGTTGGTGAAAAACGTACTTTGTTAGAGTTGCCGCTTTGTGTGTGATAATAGTGAGTGTCAAAAATCAATAAAACAATGTGGTTACGTGCGCCTTTTGATGCAAATAGAAACACGTGAAAATGGATGGATGTTTCACGGTATGCTGTGATGACTTGGAAGGAGTTACTAAATCCGATTTGGACAGATTTACGGATAAAATTGAAAATCTTCTCAACGACGAAAATGGGCAACGGCTTTTCCGGAATTTTATGTATACGGCTAAAATGAGAGAAGGAAGAAAGACATTAGACTTTTGGGATCATTGCGACAGATTATTACATTTTAAGGGACTCGATTCCAACGACGCCGATATTAAAAAAAGATATCTAACCGACGTTGGCACATTAGTCGATGAGGCCGATCGCGTAGAAGAATTGGACCTCGCGACGATGGAAAGGCTGATGATAGTTATAGATTCGGGCGATTTGAAAGAGATTAAAGTTATCCTTAAGCTATTGAAAGCAGAAGCTGCTAAAGCATTAAATCGCGAATATACAAGGTTCGTGATGCATTATGTTCCTAAAAAGTGAGATTATTCCATCAGTCAACATTCCGTTCATAAAAAAGTCTTGACATTTAAAGTACGCGCCACAAGATGTGACAGGTCACAAAATTTGCAAAAACGTTTTATTTGCTATTATTTAGTTTTTCTACAATGTTTCTGTTTGGTAGGTAAATTATTGATGTCATAAATAAGTAAATACGCAGCTATGCATAGAAATGATAAAGATAATTTTTGTAATGTAGGTAATTAAGCAGTATAAATGTACTCGTTATCTACAAGTTCGATGATAAGTTTGGACCTGGACGCCTTTCCACAAAGTATTTATAATGTAATTTACAAATATAATTTAATCTATTTTACCTTGAATGATGTAAATTCATAAGATTAATTGCGATAATTACTATCATATCTTTTAGATAAATCGCCATGCTATCGTAGCAAATAAAATGAATTTAATTCTGAAAAATGTTTCGAAAATATACTTAAGTTTTAGCAAACGACTGTAATTATTGCAGTTATTCGAAAGTAGGCTCTGCTAACTGCTAATGATTTAGTTCTTTTAACACTGCTGTCATATACGCTTTTCCAACCAAATTATTCATGTTCCATGCGGCGAATATTTTATTATTGTTAAGCATATAAAATACTGTAAGTGTGTTTCTCATGTGATAATTAGTCGAGATATATTTTTAAATATTGTATATGTTGCAGATAATGTTAGAATAAGGTAATTTATAATAAAAATTTGAAGTTTAAATGTTTTTCACTAATACAGTATTTTTCTATTCAACAGTCATACTTTTTGATTGTGGAGGCTTATATACTCAATGGTATTCCATATATAAGGAATATAAAATATGGTATTGAATATATTTGGCGTTATTTTGTAGAAATTCATTATTCACAATTAAATGAAACTACGTGATGTAGTATTATTTCTACTTTCTTTACCACAACCTGGGGTTCGTTGTATTACAACATCTTCAGGTGGGATATTAGCAAAGATCTTATGATATATTGTATTTATTTTATATCTTTGCAAATAGCCCACCTGAAGATGTTGTAATACAATAAAACCTGGGTCGTGGTAAAGAACTTAAAGAAAGTAGAAATAATATTACATCACGTAGTTTCATTTAATTGTGAAAAATATGGTCCTAAGTAGTGTTATGCGTGAACTATGATGACAGAGGTAGAGTCCAAGAATATAAAAGATAGTATTACAGTTTTGCTGTAATTATTGCGCAGACAAGGAAGCCTCATGTTTTTCATTGAGGATCTCGTTAATTGCATAAATTTTTAAATTATAATATATTTATATTTTTTTTTTCAATCCAAAGAACAATAAAAAATATTCAATAGATATATATATAATAGCATTCGATAATATGTAAATTATATAGATAATAAAATATTTAAACTCTTAAATTTGAAAAACACATTACAAATATATATTTGTAGACTATACGTTTTAGTGGATAATAACAGATTTGTTAACTAAACAATTGTTGAAATGAAGGTTATAAGTGCTAACAAATAAATTGGGACTGCCTGCAGGGCATGCACATGTTTTCACTAGGATATTGTTGAGAAAATGAATTTATTGTATTGAAGATGAAACAAATTGCCTAATTCTGGAACATTAAATTTTAAAGCCATAACGGTACATCTATGTAATAAAGTGTGACTGGTTCATTAATGAAAATAAAATTATAAAAAATGTGGTAGTGCACAATAATTACTATGTGAGGATTTTTAGTGTTAATAAAAGTAGACATACGTATTGTACTTTTATGTTGATAAAAAACATTTAAAAAATGACAATTTAAGTTTATGAATCTTTTCAACGTTTCTGAGAAAAGTTATATAAGATTATATGTTTGATAGATTATTCATAAGATATAGGCGTGTAGGGAGTGGAGGGAGAGGGGATAGCAGTGGAGGCCAAAAAATAAAACAACAATTGCAAAATATTTACATAAATAATTATTTTTCTCATCACACTTGTTTACATTACGAATCTTATAATCTAAAATTATACAAACAGATTGTCTCTGAAGAAAATTTCATCTAAACAATTGTTTTAGTCCCGTAATTAAATATTTACAGTTACATTTAATTGTAATCATAGACTGAAAGTACTTGGTGTATAAGTGAAGATATACGCATATGTGGGGTATGAAAGAAATTTTTTAAGTTTTAATTAAGTCCCATCTCAACACTTAACATCCACATGTGTAACCAATATTCTTTCGCCTGGGGTCGGTATATAACATTTTTGATTAGATTCATATGATCAAAATGTAAGATTTTTTATATAAGTGATTTCATCAGACATTTGTCTGATAGCTTTGACATGACACCAATGTGATTTACCAGATGGCAAAGTGTTAATATAGATGTAGTTACCACAGCTTGCATTCGGCAAAATAATGGTAGAGGAAGAGGCAACGGAGATAATTTTAATATACCTCCTATAAAGCTGAATCTTGCAAAACGCAGCTGAGAGCAGTACTAATGAATCGTAGCGACACAATTTCAATCAAACTGACATATGTCTATTGATTGAAAGTGAAATTAATTCAAGACTCAGTTATACCTTAGTAAATAAAAATTGAATATCGTAAGATGTATATTTTTTTCACCTCTATTGGTAAAAACAATTATTTATATTTCCATATGACATTACTGTAATATATATATATATATATCTGAAGACTACTTCTTTTTAATTCTTAAGACTAATTCTCAATATTCGCCAAAATAATCCCCTATTTTCAATAAGTGTCACATTTGAAAGTATGAATTCTCTTACTGTGTTTCTATAGTGAAAATGCATTTAATATTATTTTGTTTATCTTGACACCCCTCGGGGCGGGTTGCGGAGTTTGATGTAATAGACCAGTCATGTCCTGCAATATGATAGTTGCCTAACAAGTTCTGGGCCAATGCCAAGTGATGAAATGTTGTTTACGCGTATTCGTCCTACGCAAGTTTCATACTTCGTTATTAAATGAATAGTGAATTTAAAATGTACAATGAGGCCCCGCTACGATCTCAGTCAACCTTTTAATGCGCAAAATTCCAGCTTTAACAAATTCACTGATTTAGAGAAAAAAAAAAATAAAATGAAAATTTAAAAAAATGTTTTCTTCGAACTGCTTGATCAATTCTCATATTTACAAGGATTACGTAAAAAGAATCTTATTGGGATACCTTTAATTATGATATATAAGAAGAATCCATAGACAAAAATCATAGTGATTTATTGAGAAAAAATTATATAATTATTTTAATTAAAAATATTTTCTTTCTTACATTTCCTGCCATGTGACACCCATAATTTTCTTTTATTGTTTTACTATGTCCTATAACATATATTTTTACAGAGCAGATTCATTTGTTACATAACCAAAAAAAAAATAAAGTTTAAATTTTCAGACCATGAGACGAATTCATTAGGCGAAAACATGGTGATTAAATAATTTATAAAATAGTACTGAAAATGGAATATCTCTTTTTACTTATAAGCCTTTCAGATGATCTTGGAATTTTAGACAGAAGTTCTCATAACATAAGAAATTAAATGTCATGTGAACAATTCATTTTATTTATCTACTAGAAATGAACGTTCATCATTTTGTTTGCTAATGCCGCACGTCACGACACATTGCAACATGTTTGTTTATTTAGAGACTTTAATGTACACTACTGATACATATGGTGAAATTGTTGTTATGGGAGCAATTTCGTATAATCAATTAGAACAACAATCCAGCCTCGTGCGGCTGAGAATTTAATCCGGGTTCCTGTGGTGCAACACTCTGTCAAAGGCTGTAAGTCTGTAAACTACCCAAGACACTATGTCAAGACAAATGCATTATTCAACGTAATAGGTGTTAGTGTTAAATAAGTCTCAGTTGTAGCTCGTTTATAATATTGACCAAAATAATATTAAATATATTTGGCGTTAATATTGTAGAAATTCATTATTCACAATTAAATGAAACTACATGACGTAGATCTTTGCGAGAATCTTTGCTAACAGCCCGCCTGAATATGTTGTGATACAACGAAACCTAGGTCGTGGTAAAAAAACTTAAAGAAAGTAGAAATAACACTACATCATGTAGTTTCATTTAATTGTAAATAATAATATTTATATTGAAGACGGTGAATGCAAGAAGATCAGTCATATTTTTAATTCTTGGTTTTTGGCTTAAATAAAACTTTCTTATCCTATACCATTTTTACCACATTAAATATTATTTTTTTAATATTCAAGTGTAATTACAATAATCAATAAATATATCTAGAGCAGTAGTTCGTACAGTTGAAAAATTTTTTAATGTGATTTTCTTTAAATCGTGATTTTGTTACATAACTCTTCATTCACATAATAGCTTTTTGTCAAGATGTCAAACGATTAACGAAAGAAATAATTACATTTTGCTGAGGAATTGTGCGTATCGTTATATTTAATTTCTAGATTACTTAATTAATAGTGTGGTTAGGTACAAATTTCATGCTTATACAGATATAAAGTTGAGTACGATAAAGCCATACGAGGTAATTCTCTTTAATACCCAGAAAAGAAAATTGGAAATTATTTTTCAAGATTTGAACCAGCACTGAAGTTATCAAATTCAAAGTTGGAATTATTACATATTTAATTTCCATATTATAAAATAACTTTCATTAATTCAATATTAACATTAAAAAATATATATATTTTTCATAATCCACAATTTCTCAAATCAACAAAATATCTAAATAATTCAAGGTTTAGAACCACATGCATGTTTTTATGTATTTCATAAATCAACTGAAGATTATTTATTTAACCCTTAAGCGGACAACTAATTTTATTTAAATTTGCCAAATTTAAATAAAAAAGGATTTCTCTCTTCGCTTCAGAATATCGAAGAGAATTACATCTACGTGGCTTTGTCATATTCGACTATACATCTATATATACTACAGTCAATTAAGTATTGTATTTAAAAAATTAAAAATAAACACCATTCATCAGGTCTTGATTTATTTGTTTGACACCTTGATAAATAAAATGAATTGTTTACACACAACATAGTCAGTCTATTATGTTATGGAAGTTTCTCAAAATCGAAGGGTTTTTAAAGTTGAAATTTTACACATTAGTATCAAAAGTCAAGATAAACAAAATAAAAACAATCAATGACATTTGGGTCGAAAGAATTTTAAATATAGACGCCAGATGGTAATGCCCTTTGCAAAAAACACAAATTTCTTCAATTAAGAGATCCAACTACTCAGTTCGTATTTTTCAACGTTTTAAAATACCAGTAATTCTTCCAGTAGTATTCTTGGAATATGAATATAGTTCATTTAATTATGAAGATATAGACATCGGTAACAGGTGAGCGAGTGAATGAAAAAATAAATATAGTATACTGATTCACTAAGCTAAACGATTCACTTGAAATTTTTTGATTCACCTGACTCTTAATTCGGGAACAGTTTGGTGTAATAAATAATGGATCAATGTATCGAGTTGTTTTAACTCAACGATTCATTGAATGGCTCAGTATTCGCCTTAGTGAAGTTGGTTACAACTCTTTTCTGTATACATTCACTTTTTATTCTAGGTACTTCCCTTTATATTTCATGAAGAACGAATCACGTGAGTGAGACAATGCAAAAACTATTTGATTCAAAATCAAATGAAATGTATGTCAATCAACACAGTTCTACTTATTCATTAGCCATTAAGTCTTAAAGTGAATTGATTCTTTTACTGATTCATATTCAGTGAATCATTTCATTTAGATGAATCAAGATTACCTACGACTATAAGGACATTGAAAGTTGTCTGAAAATGTATAATTTGAAACAATTATTGTAAGTCATACAAAAATTGATTGGGCCCATTCGAGATTATCAGGACTAATGTGCACTCATTTTTTTTAGTTTCATCAGAATAAAGTTATACAAGAGACAGTTATAATAAATCTTCAAAATTAGTAATTTTTTAAGCTACACATTATAAAATTGACAATAATTTACAATGTTAAAATTAGAATCACCAAGATCTTTCAAAGTCTATTTATAGCAACAATAAACAGTCACAAATTTAATTGATATAATGATTATAATTTATAATAATTCCCTTAACAAAATTTTCCCATCCGAAAACATCCTGAAATTGAGCTTTCCGCCGATTGTCCTTAAAAGTAAAGCCCCTTCATACATTATCACATCTTTTTCTCAACTGATTTTATTTATGTACTTCCAGTTTTGTATATATTAAATATTTGTTTTAGTGGCATTCTTTTTAAAAATAAAATTTAAATCATACTTTATAAAAAAAATTGATTTTAAAAACATAACAAATAATTGTTGAATAACAAAGATTGAACATTTCAGCAAAAGTGATATGTTTCATAAATAATTAATCGATTATATGGAATTGTTTATCTTCCGGATTTAGTGAAAATCAATTTTATCCATTTAAATGGTAATCATTTATAAAAATGTTCCTTTCTTTGCACAATGTAGAGGTTGATTCAATGCGACCTAACCAGAAGTCGCTGATGGTAAGCCCTAAGTTTTCTTCCACGAGTAGTACATCTCTAGTGGCTTATTGACCTGAAAAATACCAATGTATATCTCTTTAAAATATTAAATCGCTAGTGATTCTTAAATTAACAATTTAGATATAATTTAAAGGGTTATTATTAACCATTTGAGTGCCGATTATTAATCATTTCAGCTCGTACTAAATTTGCCACGAGCACGATGACGCTCGCGAAATCAGTGGCTGTTTAGCGCGCGATAGGGGAGGTCGCTCGCACGCATCACTAATTTTTTATCTTTCTACGTGTTACATAAAGTTCAAATTATAATATTATTAGTAATTACAATATAAAAAGGATCCAGGAAAAGAACATTTTTAACCCATAATGTCGAAATACGAAAATAATTCGAGTGAAAATTATGGTTTTTCAAGTTGTGAAGAAAGTGATAGTGGGAGTGACATTGTGGTGCGCTCACAATTTGGCGTAATGAAAATTTTGAGTGATAGTGATAATAGTGATGATAACAATTATTTTGCTGACACGGAGGATGTACTGGACTGCGAAAATACAATATTTTGTTCACAATATATATTTCCATAATTTTCTTTGTATTTTATTATCCTTGTACAAGTTTTTATTAAGAAAACACCAAAAAAATTATTAAAAGTAGATAATTTTTGGAAGAGATACAGTTTTTTTCGAGACAAGGGTAAATGACATCAAAAACAAAAGATTTCTTTGTCATTTTTCAGTATATATCGGTAAAAAACCATGGCACTAAAACGGTTAATATTTAAAAAGTTAATTAGTTAAAAAATGCTTTTTGCTCTCAGTTTTGATAGTTCCTAATATATCTTTTAGAAAATACCTCAAATTGAAATGAAAGTTTAAATGTCTTAATATTGATTTACTTCCAACATTTGGTAAATTAAATTAATTGAATATAATGCTGTAAAATTTAATATAATGCCGAGAGAAGATATGCAATCGGCGAGAGGTTGCAGTTTGTAGCAGTGTTTTAATAATTTTTTGACAAAGCATTTTAATTACTTTGAGCATCTACACACAAGTTCTTTAATCATGAGCAGTTGATGCAAATCTGGTAGGAGATCACTTAATCCATAAAATACATATACTAAAGAAGCTACAAACTTTACAAGTAAACAGCTTTTTATAGTGTCTCTCATTATCAGCATGGTGGTTAAAATCCTTTACATTGATGAATTTACTACTAAAAATCACTATAGTCTGGTAAAGTAGTTGATAATCGTGATGCATTGGTTTGAATCTGACCAGAGCCAGTATTGCTAAATTTCTAGAAAGCATATGGTTTCCGTGTTACAAAAAAGAATCTTTATTAACATAGTTACTACTCTCCTACACGACTATGGTTATTGTTGAAATTAAAAGGTCAGATTTCATTTAATTTAAGTATTATGAAAGTGTCATTTAACTTATGTGTTATCTATATCACCTGTAACAAATTAACATAATAGCTACTGTGTTACAAATTGACATAGTAGCGACTATGATATCTGTACAAATTGACATAATAGGTACTGTGTTACAAATTGACACAGTAGTTACTATGACATCTGTACAAATTGACATAATAGCTACTGTGTTACAAATTGACACAGTAGTTATTATGACATCTGTACAAATTGACATAATAGCTACTGTGTTACAAATTGACATAGTAGCTACTGTGACATCTGTACAAATTGACATAATAGCTACTGTGTTACAAATTGACATAGTAGTTACTATGACATCTATACAAATTGACATAATAGCTACTGTGTTACAAATTGACATAGTAGCTACTATGACATCTGTACAAATTGACATAATAGCTACTGTGTTACAAATGAGGTCTCCTCATATTCCATATCAATTATAAAATTTATATTATTGTTTATAAGCTGAACATACAAGGGAGAAATTCATTTTTTTTGAGATAAGTATTGCCACATCTTACAGAGTTGGATGTTTTCCTGGTATGAAAACCAACATGTCCCACATGGTGTTACTACGCATAACGAGTTGGCTAAATGCAATCAGTATTCTGTAGCAAAGCGCATATCCTTCATACAAGGATAACAACAGATGAGGATGTATGGTGCGAATATGATCGTAGTATTTTATTTACAGTAAATAACTTTTCAAGGGATTCTTAGATTGCCCATGATGGTCCACTAAATATATTAGTTTTTGTCAAAAACAATGTTATTAGGTTTTGCAAATCTTAATATCGTACATTGAAAATAGTAGAACAGAAAAATAAAATCAGTATATATATTTTCTCATATTTAAGATGTCGGGTAAATTATTTTAGGGTAAAATTCATTAGTCTTTTATACATAAATGCAGAGTAAATAACTTAGTAAGAACTATATATTGTACATGATAAACTTTATTTTTCTTTCTGAGATTTTTTTAATGCTTTGTTCTTAGAAATGATAGCATCTTCAGTTAAGACTATTATAAGAAAAATATATGTAAATTTTCCAAATAGTAAAGTTAGACACATAACACAGAGGTAATTAAGACACCTCTGAATATGAGAGAACATTTGATAAAAACCCTATTTGCATGTCTACGTTATACTTCAAATAGGAAATAAATTTTCAATTTTATAGCTGAATATATCATGTACAAGTAACGTGACACATTTCTTTTGTAATATGTACGAATTAGCACCGACAAGTAAATTAGGTCTTTTTTAAGCAAGTAATATCTCTATAATTTATATGTCCGAAAGTTTATTTAGCAGTTTTAGTATTACCTAATAATATACAAATAAATATTTTAATTCCATTGCTCCTTTAAGCCCATTCTGTAACACTTATTCTTACAAAATATTAATCCACAACGTTTATAAAATTTAATATTATCACCTTCCAAAATTTGTCGTTGACTTGTCTTAAAGTTTGGGGTCCAGCTAGGGCTACAAACTGTCCGGGTTGAGGTGCTACATAAATGCAGAAATTCAGTAATCTGTATGCTTCAGGTAACTCCGCATCCAAATCCAACGTTAACCTCATAGCCAAATATTTACTTAAATGATCGACTGAAACATGATAATTTGATTATTACGATGAGTGTAGATGCTACGGGTTTTGATATTAAGAAATAACAGCTCCATAAGAGATGGAAAGGTAATAAGATTCGGTATAAAGTGGGTTATATATTACAGCGTAAAAAAAAGCAGAAACTAAGAATTATATTAAAATGTTACATTTGAACAAGCTTTTTAAATGTTGTAGTCTATTACAATTTATAAAAATTAGCGTATGGAAAGAACGTCTGAAAAAAGTATCTGTTTTTGAGCCCTTAAATTTAGAATGAATTTATATGTAAAGTAATTAGCAATGATGAGATATAAACCAAAGAAAAATTTTACTTTTAGAATATGATCGGTTTTAGAAATATAGAGGACAATGTGACTATCTTTGATTCAACAAATATGGCACATTTTTCACTCATTTTCACACTAAACAAATTATAAAACATCTACATATTTTGTATCTAATTCACATGGATTATGAATATATTATCAAAATTAAAAAATGAAACTGGCAGACACTATATGTCTTACATATACTTCTTTGTTTGAAATACTCATTGAGGCAAACTTTTCGGTTTACGCCTGCCGTGCAGTTCGTAGCTCGGTTAGAGGTGGTTAGTAGTTCCACGGAAGTGATTCATGCTCAACAATGTAGTAATATTACTTACTCTAAATTTTTAATTTTTTTTTAAATTAGGTTATATTGTTCAGAAAGAGTAATAAATAAAAAATATAAAAAAGAAATCCCAGATTAACAATTATCACAAAAACAGATCTTGTCAAAATTTCATGCGTCATACTAATTTTGCCATTATGAGTCTTTAGGTTTTAACAATAAATTCATAACTTGTTTTCCAAAAAACATATAGAAACATTTGCAAAATATGTCCATTAATATGATAAAATTCTGGTTAGTTTCATACTTTTTGAATGAATCACTCAGATTCAATTTATTTCAGAAACTAATCGTATGTAAAAAATTTTTCTACAATTATTATCTTTAAAAACTATGAAATCTAATGCAATGAAATATTTGATGAAATACAAAATAGATGTACAAAAATTAGAGCATCTTTTGCGCTTCCTAGCAGACATTGGATTTACAGAAATTGAATGCAGTTTTTTTATAGTTATGGAGAAGGAAAAAAAACAAATGAGGTCAATCCCTATATGAGAATTAGATGGATAGTAAAAATAACAGGAAATAATTTGAAGCACACAAATTTTTTTTTACTTCAATTAATTTTACGAGTATCTTGTCTAAATAAAAAATAGGCAATGAAAAAATAATACTGAAAATGTAAGCAAGTCTGATATAAATGTAAGTCTGGTATATTCGAATACCATTCAGATTACAATAAAGACAAAAGTTATTTACGAACAGATTGCAGTGATTTCATAAAATTAAATTTTTTTACTTTGCCATAAGTAATTTTGTCACTTTATATGGTATAAGAAAAAAATTGCCTATTTCAATTATAAAAATGGTGACCATCCTAGTAAGTATAAAAATGTGGTAAAGATTTTTAAGCATATTATGAACAATACTGAAATTTTATGTCAATTAAGAGTTGCTTTTTATTGACATAAAATTTCAATATCTCTTAGAGATCGTTAAAAAAAGGTTAAACAACAAATTCTGATTTATTAAAAATACAAGTTAACATCTCTTGATCATATAGTTACCTGTAGCATTTGCTGTTGTCTTTAGGTACCTCACAGAACTCTCTTTTAGGGCTTTAATGAGCTGGTTGTCGCCAGTCATCTCTGTGGGATGAGGTTTGAAAACTAATTCTATCTCATTAAGTGTCAAATGGTCCGAGCCTCCCTCGCCTTCCGTGTCAACTGAATCTCCGCCCTCTGTCCTGTGAACATGTACTAGCCAATTATTCTTGCAGGAAATTGCATATAGGCCTTTCGATGGGTAGTAGCTGAGTAGTTTTAAATTGATTTAGTTGCTTAAAGTTGATCAATTGATATAATACCGATATTAAACCTACAATAATGGCAACACTCAAATATGAATTATTAACTAAATTTAATATGCTAGGATTTCTTTTCATTGCTGGCAACTTATTTTTTAGAAATATTTATTATTTTTAAACATTGTTAGGGATAAGAAATATAAAGTGACTGGCAATATCAACATAAAGTTGATATTTTAACATTGAATATCGTTAATTTGGAAAATGTGAATATATAATTTTGCCTATGGTTCATAAAATAAAAATCGAATTCAAAATTTTTAAAAAAATTTATCCGAAAATATGACATGTTTACTGAAACTCAAGTCATGAAGGGATAAATATTGAACCATCGAAGTCTTAAAATTGAACCATCCAACTCAAAATCAGTAAGTAAAACAGAATTTCTTTGCATATGCAAAGAATTAAGCTTAATATATTTCAGACTAGTTCGCACTGTAAAGTTCTTCTAGCCAATAATATGAATAAATTTATCAATTTTTGATACAGCTTTACAGAAATTGTTTGCTTTAATGTAAATGTGATTTATTGAGTTGTGCCACTATATTCGACGAGAATCTCAATAAATATAAGAAAAACTTACGAATTATATTACTTAAAAATGTAACACTAGTAGTGTTAAATTTTTAAGTAATAAAGAGAAAAATTTTGTTTTGCAAATAGGATTAAGGAAAGATTTTTTAATTTTTTTATGTTTCAAAACAACTGGCAAGATACAAGACATTACCTTCCATCACTTGATTCACTTTCCTCGCTTCGCTCTGATGTCAATATTGACTTAGCTTGTTTTGTTGTGCTAGTATTTTTGGAGACGGAGCTTACGTTAGACGGTACTGGAGAGGGTGTGCTACGAACAGAGGGAGGATTAGATGTCGACTGTACCGAGCCGACGTTGCTACTGGGAACTGTACTGCTAGATTCTTTAGGAAGTGTAGGTGCTGTCGGTGGTTGACTCTGTCCACCTTCACTTGTTGCTCCATTTGTACCACCAGTAGCTGCTGCAGGATTTTCGTCTTGATTTTTTCTCGACCTCTGCGGTCGGTTTTGAGATTGTAGTTTAATGCCCTCAGTAATGGAGTTGACCAAGGCGGCTTGCGAATGTGACTTGTTCAATTTCGCTAAAACTCTCTCCTGATGCGCTTCGTACTCATCTCTACTAGGATAGATTTTTGAAATAAGCAAGTCAAAATTAGGATCCGGTCTCAGTGAGCGTTTCGATACTAATTTTTTGCGACAGGTTGGGCATTCTTTATTGCCCGATCTGAGCGCCGTAATTATACAGTCCGAGCAGAACCTGTGCAAGCATTCTTTTGTTGTCATCGTCTTTTTCAACATATCTAAACAAATAGGGCACATCAATTCACTATGCAAGCTTCGAGGAGACACCGCTATTTCGGTGGCATCGGTTATGGCTTCTTGTGGTGTACGATGCAATTCGTACAGGGAGAGTTCCCATGTTTTGTTTTGCGTTTGCTCAGTCGATGTCATTTTGCAAACGTTTACTTCGCAATTAACCACCATTTAACATGTACTAGTAACTGTGTTATTAAAAAATTACACTTCCAGACAAAAACTATTCAAACGATTGATGTTGGCGGCCATTGTTGTTTTGGTTGCTGTCTGTCTTTTTATTGTTGTCAGTACTAAAAATTGGTATTACCATAAAGCAGTGGGCACTTCTGTACCATACAATTTTTATTTTTATCTTTGATTATATAGCATTCGTTCTTTCCAGAGAGAACCTTTGCCAAGTGTGGAAAAAAAGGCTAAGCAATACTGATGAAGTCATATTTCGGATATTTGTCATTATTGCTTGTTAACAAAAGAATAAACTATACAATAAAACAAAAATTAAATAAGAAGTTGGCTATAATTTATTAAAATTAATTTAAATAGGTATCTACAGGTTTAAGGTTGATATGTAAATTATGCCACTTAAATTTTTTTCTTCAAGTTTGATCAAATACTTTATTCCAATTCGTAATAAGGAAATAAATATTTTTGTTTTGTATATTTTTGTAATTATTATTTTATGCTCATGTATAAATATTTGTATCGTCATATAATCAGAATAATCTGTTTTTGAAATCAGTCATTCATTTATCTTTTTTGTTTGATTTCTGTTTATATTAAGTATTATTAGATATATGGACGACCACTAGAGTGATTTTATGAACATTTTTTTTAAGTATGGAATAGGGTTTACGATTCCGGTATGCCGGGATTTGCATCACTAATATGTTGGAGGACAGAAACGGCTAGTGCAGATTTCGCGCGATAAACGGGATCACGGAGCAGCACACCACATTCAGCAGTCTTCCATGCAGATTGACTGAAGTGGGGATAGCATATCAAGGCGCGCGCTTCTCGATGCTGTGTGAAAAGGAAGAGGTCGAGGGCAAAACAAACTAGTGAATTAAACATTTATGTCCGTTCTTCTTTTTAATTAGATACCTAGTCGTAATGAGACACGTGACTCATTCCTATCTCGAAAGAATTAGCTATATGTTAGTTTGTTCATTAGTTTGTCGCACCACACTGTGTTCGCACCACACTGTGTTCGTTTTTTCGTTCGCGGGTGATGTAAAAAAATAATTTTCTAGTAAAATTTCGGATTATTCTTCAAAGTTGGAGGATTCGTGGAAGGTCAAATGTAAATTTTGTAATGCCATTATTAAAACTACTGAATGATTGACGAACACCGTTTAAAAGCTAAACATCGTATCACTGCAAATCAAAATACAGAATCATTACTTCCATCATCGATGGTTCCAGGAAAGGAAAAGAAAGCAATACTGCATGCATACACTTCCCAAGCAATACTGTAGATATTTCTTTAGAAAAAGTTGTTTCATACAAGGTTTTAAAGATGGATTGCCAATTATTAGGTTTAGGGCGTAACGGGACTCTAGAGAATTGTTTAAATATAGAAGACATAAGCCACTGACATCATCCAATTCTTTTATATCAATGGGTGTTAAGGAAGGGATTTTAATAAAGGGTTATTATTAAATTCATTTAAAAATAACAATTCAGCGGAATATTTCAGAATTAAAAGAACAAGGGTATAGTTTCTTTATAAATTTGCTAAAATACATCAACAGGAAACCAGCGATACACAAATATAAATTTTCAGGCTTATGTCAAATTATTTGGAACCAATTAATGGCATTTACAGGAATTTGTGTGGAAACTGAAAAAAAAAGATTAAAGAATTTAAATTACCTCTGGATAAAGATATTGTGGTTATTACAACTGATGGTTCAAGTGTTATGAATGAAGTGGACAGCTTAATTTATCTATCTCACCTTGTGTCTTTTGCTCACGCCATACAATTGTTTATAGTAGATATTATATATATTTATATAAATTCTCAGTGACAGAAGAAATGAGACAAGATACTGGAAGTAATCGGAGAATCGGAAACAGAAGAAAATTTGTATGATGATATTTATCTCTCGAATATGGATTTGAAATAATACTATCACCCAATATGGAACTCGAAATAGTTACAAAATACCTTGATATGGTTATTATGGTTCAACGATTTTATTTAAAAACAATTATTTAAAATAAATCTTATACATAAATGATATTTTGCAAGATTATGTAAAAAAGCAAATGGATATACTTTAAAGCTACCCTTCGTACCTGTTGGAGAAGCTTGGTAGACATACTGGAAATTTAATAAAATAAAATAATGTATTTGTAAGACTCATATTAATTCAGGCACCAATGCACTACCAGAATACTATAATAAATAAAAAATCATTTAAAGTATTGATGAAAAAAAAACTCATTGTGGAAGTGCTATGCCGTGAAGATGCTATATTGAAGACAGCTAACACGGCGTTAAAGTTTAGTGGAAAAGTTACCACGCCTTGTGTTCTATTTTCTTTTCTGGTGCGAGTTCGGCTATATATATATTCTTTTCTATGAGAGCGCCCATCTGTTGGCAGTACTTCTCCTTTAGGAGTGGATCTCTGTTGAGCTTCTTTTCTTTGTTTATCAGCCGCTTCATCCCGTTATTGTAGTTGTTAAGCAATTCGATATTATCTGGTTTTCATAACAACGGTACTTGGTAACACCCTTCTTCTGTCTCTGTTATACAATCCTTCACCAATTTAAGTGCTCGTTTTATGTGATCGCTTAACGTCCACTTTGAAATGATCGTGAGAGTTTCTAGTGCAAAGTAATATTTCAGCTATTCGTCCATGTTTTTTTCTACTGTGGTCATGTGATGTACGAAGTTTACGCGGCGACCCAGAGAGCGTGTGTGTGCAAGAGGCGATCGATTGAGTTATCTTTCCTTTCCGTACTTCAATCGCTAGTAGAATCTGACAGATACCTTGCCCGATGATAGTTTTGGATTTAATACTGTTATATTGGAGATTATCTTGAATGTTGAGTGGGTATTCACAGGCGGCTACATCTTTTTCTGTCACTTTTTGGACCAAGAGTTGCAGATTCAGGATGATGTGCGCATGGATCTCGTACCGTTGAGTTGCACTCTTTATGATAAATGTGACTCGTCATAACGTCTGAGCAGCGATCTTCGTAACTGAGATGGCTTCTATGCGTAATAGGTCGACAAGGCCTTGGGCGCTGACTTGATTGATCAAGGCGGAGTTTATAAGCGTCACTGTTGACCCGTCGTCAAGTAACGCGTGCCTATCAGTCTCTCCTGCTGGTCAGGTCCCGTACTGGAAAATTAAAGTAGAAACGGGTTTTCTTATGTTCCAATTATGTAGGCATTTAAAGTATAGACGATGCGTCTTCGTCAGGACCCACCTTGTATCGGAATCATAACTTCTTACACTCGGTCTTGGCTTGTCTCACCTTTGAAGGTACCGGACATTTAATCTCGTTTTTGTCTTTTGCGGTAAACGTACTTTGCGCTCGTCGCTGAATGGTGGCGTTATTTTCCTGTGCAATTGTTGCTGGCTATGCAAAGGGGCCGCTTATTTCTGCCTCGCGATCAAGGAAGCGAGATAGCTAGATTAAATCAGCTTCATTTTTCGATTGTGCGACATCTTAGTGATGGTGTCAGTTTCTCAATTATCATCTTCGTAACTACAGGGTTGTATAGGTAGTGAACCCTATCGAGAGCTTGAAGTGTTGCTGTACTGTTGGAGATGCTACTTGCGAATATACAGATGTCCTTTGGCGTGTCCGTTTGCCGTGGCGGCCGCAATAGAGTTCCTTCTAGTTCGGCATTGGTAATAGAGTCCAGCTTGCCGAAGCGACATTCGACGTCTTCGCGAGGAAACAGTTTACAGCTATCCTCGCATTCATACTTAGGCTGCGATGTAATCTCGTTATATTTTCTACTTCAGTAAGAGTGGCCAGCGACTCGTAATAAGCGGCTTTGATTGGTAGCAGTTTTGATGAGCGGCGCTGAAGTAGGTAGTTCATCGTAGCGTGGGACATGCGACTGTCATCCGGTTTTGACGACGAAGGTGATCGTAGACGCCAGTTTAGCAAAGTCGACTTGTGATTGGCGCGTAGCTATGGCATTGGCTTCCACTGTTGCAGGTTGCAAATGTGTGACTATACCGTGTTCTTCGGTCTGCAGGCACGGATTGTATTGCATGAGTACTGTATTCGGCTGGATATAGTCCACACCATTCTGTTCCGGCGGTTGAGTTTCCGTCTGCAGATGCTGAGGTGCAGCAGGTTCGTCTGCTGTCGGGTTAGGGCTGTTAGCTGCTGATGTGATTCGCCCGCGATGGCCAGTATGTGAGTCTGGCTTTTGCTTAACCACGCGTCGACTCGATGCCCTGTATCTCCTTTTGTGGTCACAGAGTTGTCGTATTTTCATCTGCCAGTTCGGCGACGAGTTTGTCATACAGTAGTACGAGATCTTCCCTTTCCAAGGCGAGACGATGAGCTTTCTCTGTCTGTCCAGTCTTATTACTGCTGTGTTTCGATGATAATTTGTCTCGTCCGATGTTTTCTGTTGTAGGCGGCTTAACGGTCTTCGTAGACAACAAGGTTCTGGTGTAACGTTTGTACCCGTGTCTGTTTCTGACGAGTCTGGATGTTTAAACGATTTGGTAATCGATACTGATAACGGCGTCGTCTCCCCTGTTGCAGCTCTCTCACTAGTAGTCTGGTGACGACCATGATGCTGTTTCCTCTAGAGCCGATTCGAAGGGCCACGATGACGACAGGCAGTAGTCGGAGCCCGAATTTAATTGTTGCTAGATTGGATGATTCGACGTTCACCAGATCTACATCACTGTTGATTATGAAGTCAGGAGAGAGCTTGCTGGGTCGATTAGCAATGAATATTCCTCGTCGGCGTAAGACAATTTCTTTATTAATCAATTGAATACTTATGAACTTTACTATTACTTAAATACAAATTGCTTGTCGAAGCGATGAATTGATCGAGCTGATGAACTCGTGATTTTGCAGTGTCGTGACCCATCTTACATGCTGCCAAGTGACCCTTTGTGCGACAGCTGTTAGTCACGCCAGGGGTTATGAACCCACGGTAGCCCGATCGTCGCGTTAGTTACTGCGGTTACCTGGAATACTTACGATAGTTTAAAATCAATCACACCGAGGCAGAAAGATCAATTTTTGTTGCTAGATATATGGTTAACAAAATAAGAAGGAGACTTGCCTTTGAACTTTTAAATACTTTTTATATCTTACTTTACTATTTTCAAAATAAATAATATCCTTACTTAAGTGAAGGTAACTGATCCCATTAATAATCAGAATTTATTTTGTTTTTACCCTGTTGGCATGGCAATGAAAGTAGTAAAAGTCACATGCTTTAAGTTCTGAATAAACAAAAATGGTTTCTTAAATTATATTTCTATTTTTTCATATTTGTCTCCAACAAGTCTAAGTCCATTTACTACTTTCTATTATCGTTACGAGGCTATGGACGCCTTCTCAATCTCTACACTATGTTTATGAAACGTAACGTCTGTTTGTTTGTTTATTCGCTTAAAACAGTTTTCATCAACATGCAGGAAGTTTAGAAGAGGCTTAGTATATAAAACATCATGCTAATTTTATAGGTTTTTTTTAAGGGTGCTGAGCAGTGGGTTTAGTTTTAATAAAAATTATATTTCTTTTGCGGGATTCCGCCAATACTGGAATTTCGCGGGACTGATTTTTAATTCCGTTAATATCAGATGTGCAGATTTCTTCTAAGGTTGCGGAATACTCAAAACAGTCTGGTGATACCGTGCTGGTGAGCCCTTTTTCGGAAACAATTTCTAAGTAAGTCTTCTATTTACATTATATTTGAAATGTTTGGAAGTTATATGTAGTAGATAAGATGGGGCAATAGAAGAAAACGATTAGGGATTGTGGGAAAATATTAGGAAAATAGAAGTTTCCGATAAAAGAGAAAACATAATTAGCAAGGTACTTCCTATATAATGACCCTTGCGTATAATATTTGATTGCTTCTTGTCTATGTACAGAGGAAGCAATGAAATGTTATATAACAAGGGTCTACCTATAATAGAGACAGGTCACATACCTGTCATGTACATTGGTAGTTTTTTGAATCAAAAGGCTAATATGTTAAGAACTTTTTTATTTCATCCAAGTCTCTTCATCAATGTCGGTTACAAACTCTTTGAATTAAACTCGCATTTGGCCACCATAAAAATAGGTTAAGCATGAGTCACACGAGTATTCCGTATACATTTATATACATTATAAAAATATACATTATAAAAAGTTTAAATATTTAGGAGTATGTAGTATTTTCTATTAAATTATTTTTAAATATTAATATTTATTTTTCCCTATTTCGATATTTGTTCTATAAGGAATTTTAATGAATGAATGTACGAAAAGAAATTAGATGATTTTTCTAAATGCTATGAAAAAAAAGCTCAAGTATAAAAATGAAACCTACCGGTCGTCTTTAAGTCAAATATGGACTAATTATCCGAATGTTTCAAATACAATAATTATTTGAAAAATTCGTATAATGTTGTTTACGTTGTTTAAAAGTTAGAGCGTTTGGAGTGACATTCAATATATATGTATAGAAACGACACATACCGGTCGTCTTTAAGCTAAATATGGATAAATTATACCAATTTTTCAAATATAATAAATATTTGAAAAATTCAATAAGGATATATGTATAACCTTTGTTATGGCCTGTAATATTGTCTAATTTGTTACACCACAAAAATAATACCTCTTGATTTCATGTAATACTTAGATATGGAAGCCAGTCGAAAGTAATTTTCTAAATAACTTATGTAAATGAGTGAGCGGCGTGCGTGGCGGGTTTTGCAAGTACTCGTAGAACTCGTACTACCAGGGTTCCGTACACATTAAACGTTTAAGTGTACAGGAAAGTTCCAAGTAAACTATTTATAAATACATTTTCACAAAGTAAATATATTGTCAACTATCTTTCACAGGCGTAAAAGTTAACAAATTATAAAAAAGTGCAATTACAGATAGATTTAAAAATCATTGTTTTTTATTTTCTCCCTTTACTTGTACTGTAAGACTTTCCGTTATGCCGACTTTCAAGATTGTAAATAGACCTATAGCAACCTACTTGCTTTCATGATAAGTAAGTAAGAGCATGGCAGAAATAAAGACAAAATACATTTTAAAGGGGGGCAAAAGAAGAGAACGATTAGGGGTTGTGGGAAAACATTAGAAAAATAGAAGTTTCTGATAAAAAAAAATAATTAGCAAGGTACTCGCTATATAATGACCCTTCCATATAATATTTGATTGCTTCTTTTCTATGCACAAAGGTAGTAATCAAATGTTATATAACAAGGGTCTACCTTTAATAGAGACAGGTATGTGATTGGAAGTTTATTTGAACGGAAATGAAATCTTTTGAATTAAATTCGCATTTGGCCACCATAAAAATATGCTTTGCCGACTTTTAAGGTTATGAATAGGCCTATATTGACCTATATGCTTTGATGATCAGTGGGTAAGAGCATGACATAAATAAAGAAAAAAATACGCTTTAAAGGGCCATGTCTTTTTATTGCTTGAATAAAAAATACAGCAAAATATGGCTATAGGCCACAGTACACGACGTTAACTTTATATCTCAATACGTTTCTGAGAAAAAGAGCTATGGCAGACAGACGGGCGAATAAACAATCAAGTGATGTTATAAGGGTTCAAATTTTTCATTTTGAGGAACGGAACACTAAAGAAGACAATATTGCAAGAAATTAATATGAATGCTTGTATATGTGAAGAATAAATTAACAGAGAGACAGACAAAAATTCTAATAATAGGTTTCTGGCTTCCATTATCATTTTATACGCTAAAACATTAAAAATATAATAATCATTAAAAATATTTTGCATGTGCAGAAATCGCTCTGTTACCATTTTATTATAAGTATTTATAGGTAATCGTCTTATTTTGTACTCAAGAACCTTCAGAGTTGGTGCGCTATACCAATTTCACAATCTGTATATCTGTATACAAATTTTGAAAATACAGATAAGGTCATGAACTTCCTTACACCCATATAATGTCGCCATAAACAAAATTTGCAGAATCCTATTTCAATATAACGGTAGTCATACGGAACAAAACGGTAATCGTAGAGTAAACAAAACTGAAGTATGTAATTTTTCAATTTCCAGTCTTTAAATACTTTTCTGTTTTCATATTCGATTATTAAAAAGAATCTAATGTTAGAAAAATTGTTCCGTCTGTCGAAATGTCTGTAGGAATGGGTTTAATTTAAAAATTTCTACCTAAATTAAAGAAGTTATTGATATAAATTACACTGGTTATAATAGGTACTGTGGGATTATCTCAGTTTTTCTTTTATCGTGACATCTCAAAGCGTTCCGAAGTCACAATATTGAAAAAGTTAAGCAGAAATGTAAACGAAATCTCAGCCACGCCGATGGTGGGCTGCGGTAGGCTATAGCAACACGCGGGAGGGGCAAGGGGACAGGGGGAGGGAGCGCAAGTCGACCCGCGCGGGATTTAAACGTAAAATAAATGCATTAAAACACTGTATTTGTATTACGGAATTCCATGTGGCCTAAGTCGCAATGTACAGCTAGTAATCTTAAATTTTTTCATTCCTTCTAATAAATGTTAATTTACTTGTTTATTATGCGCAAGCACAAAATAAAAAATGTAAAACCAACACTAATGAGTATTACAAAATAGTATATAATATTTAGACTTAATAGAACTAATGCTATTAGAGAACTTGAAAATTCCATCCATCAAGAGAATAAAGTTTTTGCGAGGATTGAGCAACAAAATTAATCGATTCGAGGATTGAGCAACAAAATGAATCCAATCGAGGATTAAGCAACAAAATTAATCGAATCGAGGATTAAGCAACAAAATCAGCTAATGTTGGTGACGTGGAAAATTAAAAAAAAAAGCCCATTAAAAATTTAACACTTACAAATATAAACTCTAATTTTAAAATTTATATAGTTTTGCAAATATAAAATAAAAGCTTGGCTATGGTTATATAGAAAGTAAATATAAAGTTCACCAAAGACAATTTGTAGTTGAATAAACTAATGTCTTACCGCAAAAACTCTATAAATATCTATTTAAATCCGTCCAATTTGTCATATCATGATTACACTTGAGAAGAAGGAATGAAAATTACTTAATTTACATTTATAATTAAATTTTATTATTTCTTATTATAAATTTGCTATTAACTTTCGCTTTGTTATCGACTACGCAATGATATTAAATTAACATTCTCGTTTTACTGTTGTTTCAATGTGAATAATAATTATTATTTAAGCAACGAAGATAGTTTCTATAATATGTATTCATTGAATAGTGTTAATGTTACCGAAACAAATTAATCTTAATTTGAAATGTATTGTATTTTTCTAATCGTAACATAATTTATTCATGAATTCAAGACGCCATTTCATTGTTAATTAAGTTTAAAATAGAAACGTATTTCTCTATGGATATATTTGTCTACTTTTTATTTTCGTATTTTATGATGTGTTCAATTTTATATTCACCATTTACAATTAAATGAAAATACGTGACGTAGTATTATTTCTACTTTCTTTAATTTCTTTACCACAACCTAGGTTTCGATGTATTACAACATCTTCAGGTGGGATATTAGCAAAGAATTGGAATAGTAGAAAGATCCTTTGCTAATATCCCACCTAATGATGTTGTAATACAACGAAACCTAGGTCGTTGTAAAGAGCTTAAAGAAAGTAGAAATAATACTACATCACGTACTTTCATTTAATTGTGAATAATGAATTTCTACAGAATTAACACCAAATATATTCAATTCAATGTGTGTGTTATAATATACATAACAGTATTGCAATAACTAAGACACGGTTTATATAGGTATTCTCTATCTTCTTTCGTTTATGCGTTATGGTATTGTTAATAACCCGACTAATTTTAAATATAGTTTCTCAGCCTTATACGCCCATGCCCTCAAACTTAACCTGTTAATATCTTTTTCTAACCTTCGTTTTTTTAAATTAATACTTTCTCCTGTTAATATCCTTTACCTATACGTTCTGATGAACTCTTAAATTAAGTAAGTGTTTAGATCTGTTATTTAAAAATCGAAACAGAAATGTTCGGTTTTTAAATATCAGAAAAAATCGAAATTTAAATATCGAAACTCTTAAATAAGGAGTTTCGAGATTCATTCAAACAAATTCTTTGACTAAAGCGCAATTGCATTTTTAATATTTTTGAAATCTAACAAGGATGTTGGAGACGTTGAAAGAGGTTGATTTTAGATTCCTTACTTATAAGGTCTATGTCAAAAACAGCAATACTTAGCGAGCGGTAATTTGTGTCCAATATTATAAAAATCCTGTGCATATTTTTTTGCAATTTAAAACAATTAAAAAAATATTTTTCATTTGTTGAACAATAAAAAAATATGTTGGAGAAACCTATACTAAACAATATATTTATAATACATAGTTAAAATGATATTAATGTTTGTAAATTAAAAATGATATTAATGTTTGTAAATAGTTATATAAAAATATTTTGCTTCTTTAATTATTTTATCTTTCGTATTCACCTATGTATGGAAACTTTGCAGCACTATCCCTCTCGTATTTAATAGTTTAATAGTACGGATATTTTCAGGAGTAACCTGGTCACACTGCGTTAAAACTCACTGCCTGCATACGACAGTACAATAGGCACACAATAAAAGCAAAGTGGGCATATCCGGCTAGCCATTTAGCCCTGAAGCCGCCATTTTTCGACGGCAACATCAGCCAAGCCCCCAGGCTAAAGAGAACCATAACTAGTTGACATCGCTAGTGATGTACAAAGTTATCCGACGTCGAAAAAGAGGAAAACGATTTGAAAAAACTCTGCTTAAAAAAACTGTTTTCTTAAACGTACGCTTGTAAAATGAATGAAATAAGTAGAACTATTAAATACGTTTTGGTTAGCCCTGATAGGTAGAAAGATAATAATCAAAACCCCAATGTTTTTCATGCGCGTTAATAAGTTTTTCAATACATTGCACATCAATATTAAGGTTTAATCGTTTTAGTGCCATGGTTTTTACCATATATACTTAAAAATTCCAAAGAAATCTTGTGTTTTTGATGTCAGTTACCCTTGTTTCGAAAAAAAAATGTACCTCTTCCAAAAATTATCCAATTTTAATAATTTTTTCGGTGTATTCTAAATAAAAACTTGTACAAGGATAATAAAATACAATGAAAATTATGGAAATATAAATTGCTAACAAAAATTATAACAAAAACTGAAATCAAGGTCACATCGTATTTTCGCAGTCCAGTACATCCTCCGTATCAGGAAAATAAATGTTATTGTCACTATTATCACTATCATTCAAAATTTGCATTACGCCAAATTGTGAGCGCACCACAATGTCACTCCCATTATCACTTTCTACACAACTTGAAAAGCGATCATTTTCACTCGAATTATTTTCGTATTCCGACATTCCGTCTTTCACCAAATCCTCTTTATATTATAATTTGAACTTTATGTAACACGTAGAAAGAAAAAAAATTAGCGATGCGTGCGAGCGACCTCCCCTACCGCGCGCTAAACAGCAACTGATTTCGCGAGCGCCATCGCGCTCGTGGCAAATTTAGTTAGTACGCGCACGAGCGCGATGGCACTCGTCAGCACTTTAACGGTTAATCTTTTGCAAACGGGGTTAAATAGAAAAATAAATAGAATGGATATTCTACTTAACATGTGTCAATTAAACCCCATTTGCAAAATATTAAACTTTAATATTGATGTGCAATGTGAAAACTTATCATCGCGCACAAAAACATTGGGGTTTTGATTATTATCTTCAACGCGCATGAAAAACGTTTAGGTTTAGATTATTACTTGATTATAAAAGATTTGTATGAATTTAATTATAATGCTACTTCCGATGTGGTGCGGGTAAAAGAATTTTACACCCATTACACTTATAGAGAAGCTACATGTTTTTGTAATATTTTGCTTATTAATGTGTCATATATTATGTATGTTGGTTGAAATTCCTATCTAAAGAAATTCCTACCTAATTTTCACGCAGGTAACATTGATGCGCTACGTAGATCAGCATCTTTTGTAATTGGTGGCCGACGTCCGCCAACTTTTGTCGTACAAGGTCGATGGCTGAGTTTCCATCATGAAGAGGCGGGCATGGTCAACTTAATTTCCCCGTCACCGCCATCGCATGTATAGTCGTATGTTCTATCCTCATTATAGCGTTTTGACTCGTAACGATCGGATCTGTTGAATCGGCAGAGTCGCATCGATTTTTTTGTAAGTTTTATTTTTGTATATTTCCTATTTTTTCCGATTGGTTATGATTGATGGACAGACGGAGGGAAAATACGAACTTATAAGGGTTAAACCCTGTTAAAAATGGTAAATGTGAAGCAAACCAGTACTTCTTAGTTTCCGAATCCTATGTACATCAATACCTAGTGCAATCATAGTTAAATCAATACTGCTATCGGCTGCAGGGTCATTTAATCAAATAAACGAGAATTAAAATTTTCTTTTAGGTTTAATTAGAAATAAAAATTAGGCAGACCAACAAATTTTCTGGCTATTTTCGTTGCGATTTAACTGGACATGCTCAACAAGGTATTACCTTGTTGAGCATGTCCAGTCCGGTCCAGTCCAGTCCAGTTTTCCTTTATATTTTATAAATAAATTAACTAACTCTTATTACTCATGTAAATTCCTGTTAGTGAGAACCCTATTCGTACGTATTACAAGAAGCGATTTGTGTCAATTCCATCAATTAATTTATAATCGTTTTCAATTACAATAATTGTAATTCAGTCGATATGCCGAGTACATCTCTAGCGTACAGACGCAAATATAACACGTGAGTGCACAACGAACGTTCGAGAAAATTCGAGGGGGCATTTCCAGGCGAACATTACGAGCAGTGCCTACGTTCCGCACCGATTTGGTGCAAAGGGAAAAAAAAGACACGAAGCGAAACAGAAGTTCGTGATGTCGGTGATAGATAACAACGAAGGTGGCTTCTATTTAGCAGACATTCAATTACGGCTCTTTTTTATTTGATCATGTCAAATTTACAATGGTAATCGGAGCTTGAAATCATGTTTAATTCATTATCTAATATTTTTTTTATTTTTTGATACATTCTCTACTTATGGTATCACATGACAACACAACTAACTGTACGACCTGCATTTTCTAGCTGATTTATTTAAATGTCTAATGTATTCTTTGTCTGATGATTGCGGTGACTAAAAATATGTATTTTTGGCCTAAATATGCAAATAATGTTAATTTTATAATCAATGTATGTAATATGAGTATTTTGGAAAAATCAGAGTTGAAATAAAATTAAAATACGAGTATTTCCGAACATGGATAAATTGTACTGCAAAGTCGATGAGGGATGTTACAGTATCGTCACTGATATATCTTCGGATGAGTAATAAAGTTTAATTTGTATTTACGACCAGAAGTAGAAACATCAAAAATCATTTATTATAAAAGTTTTGGATAAAAATTTCAAAATTATATTAAGTTACAATTGCCCAGTATTCGGGATTGTTCCGAAATTTATGACGTTGTCCCATATCTAGGAATATAATAAGTTTGTTCTAGAAATGTAAACAAAATGACGTAATTATTGTGTATTTATGTATTGGCATTTTTATTGCACACTCATAACGTCATTGCCGCATGGCAGTTTTACTGATCAACTGAATTGCGAAAAGTCTTGCGTCATAATTTAGCAGTTGATATTAAATAATACCGATAACAATTAATTGATTAAAATAACAAATCCAAAAGATGAATATAATAACTTAACTATTGTCATCGTTAAACTAAGAAAGTTCGTACGAAGTTTCTAATTGCAATCATATAAGATTGATTCTCCAAAGAGAGTATATAAAGTCCAAACTTCTTTTTCTATTAACCTTTTAGATAGATATGATTAACATAACGACTGAGTTTGTATTAATTTATCATTATTCAATGAGTCAATCACTTATGTTAAAATGTTTACTTTTTATTTTTATTAAGATAACTTTTTTATTAATTTTGTTTTATCTGCATGGTTAAAGAATTTTTTTTGGATCGTTAGTAGTTGTAGCATTTTGAATTTGACAGTATTGATTAAAAAAAAAAAATAAATAATATTAATTTAATAGTGTTACTAATGTTACTTTAGAAATGTTCGGAAAAAGCGGTTTTATTATTGCAACCCTAATTAAGAGATAGAATAAAATATATTTCGATAAAACAGTGGGCGCTTCGTGGACTACACGGCTGAGGTGAAACTTATACAAATCTTTGATTTCTCTTCATTAAATGTAATTATAAATTTTAGATGTAAACATAGATATAAGTGGCACATTCAGTAATAACGTTTCAAGTGATCGTCATTGCATTATCATCACTTTATAAAGGTGTCTTCGGTTTAATCAAATTGATTACACTGTAATAATAATAAATACTTATATTGTACATATACTTTAATATTTCTCTTTATTAATTTCGGTGTAACATTTAAAACATCTAAAAAGTCTACCTCTGTCAAACTTTTGAGTGCCTTTGCTCGACTATGGAGACGTGTGCTATCTAGATTTTATCGACCAATTATTTTTATAACAAACTAGAAAGCCTTCAACATTGTGTCCGCTATACGTTTTCAAGTAACATGATTACATTTGTGAGTTCAGATCGCGTCGGTAAAACGGCGATTTGCGATTCACGTATTCGTTACATGATTTTATATAATCCACACAGACCTATTTATTTCAGTGCCAGCTTCACAGATTTATCTACTCATAAATTGGGGATGCATTTAGAAAACATACACTTATAATTCTTAAATATTTCTCATTATTCAATTAATTATTTTTCTGTTCGTTGTAAAATATGCAATTTATTGGATCTCGACATTGTGTCCGCTACACGTTTGACCTCAAGTGATATGACCACATTGGTGAGTTCAGATCGCGTCGGTAGAACGGCGATATGCGATTCACGTATTCTTTACAATATTTTGTTATTTTATAATATTTTATACAATCCACACGAACCTATTTATCTTAGTGCCAGCTTCACGGATTTATCTACCCTTAAATTGGGGCTGTATTTAGAAAACATACACTCTTAAATATTTTTCATTATCGAATTAATTTTTTTTCTTTACACTGCAAAGTATGTAATTTATTGAATCTCAACACCAGAAATGCACCGTCCAGATATGCTTTAAGAAATAAACTGAAAAAAGCATAGCTTCTTTATGTACTTTTTCCTATTAGCTCCATATATTAATTATTTTCTCTCGATGGGTTAATTTAAGCCGTTTTATTTCCGTTAATGTTTAGTATTACACACACACACTCACACACACACACACACACACACACACACACACACACACACACATATATATATATATATATATATATATATATATAATAACGTAATGAAACCCTACCTAATGACTAATAAATGTATCCAACGTTAACAGTAATTTAATAATTATAAAAATGACTTTAGTTGTGTGTCTTAATTACCAGAATTTTTGTGACGGAATTTTATTTTAGGGGAAAAATTTATCTTACCTTAATGGTATTTAGCATTCAAGGAAGATAAATTTATTATTCAATCTAAGACTAATAGTAATTGACTGATGCATACAACATTTTTGACAATGGAGTTTTGGAATGAATTGCTGGAGGCCTTCTAAACGATATGGAATAAAATATGAACTAAAATTTAATTTTTATTTTATTATACTATTCTTAAATTAGTTTTAATGTTTTAATTTTAATTTTAAATAATTCTGCTCGCTGTGTTGTATTACAAAGTCGTATTTTTATATACATTGATTGAGTTTGTATGTTTAAAAGTTTATCAAGGATAATTAGGAAGACAGAAGTTGATTTGAAGCTACGAGTAATATGTTTGACAAAATGAATGGTGCTCTTATGAAAGTGATAAAATCAACAAAAATTAAAGCAGCTGTATACAGCGGAGTATTTTCCTTTTGATCTGGATATTTTATCCAGATACATTTAGACTCACAAAGAGATTGTTATGTCTATGTAGCAAATTTACTTAAAAAATTGGCCAAGTGCGAGTCATTCCAAACAATATTAAACTTATAAGTTTGTATTTCTCAAAGACACCATGAAAAACAGAGTTTATTTTAAGTTCCACTAACTTAATTTTTTTCAGAATTTTACACAGGTTAGTTAGAGTCTCAAATCTCACATCGATAACCAAATCTAAATCTAATTTAATTATGCCACAGCTAAATGATTAAAAAATATATTTGCAGAGTGGAGACATTGACGTTTCTAGCTACGGAGGGTGGATTCATCATAATTTTGAGTTCGTTCAGCCACGTCTGGAGAATTTCTCATAGTTTAACTGTCTGACTCGGTAAATCTGTCACGCTTATTGTGGTCGTAATCGGCAGCTCATATCAAGATATTTTGGTTTCGTATGCCTGATGGATATTTTTTAATAAAAGTGAAATTTATTAAGTGTGGTGAAATTACTACCTTTTTATGTACCTGTAATGTTAATGGTACAATTTTTCAGAGCGATTTGTACAAAAACCAACCTGTAAATAATTTTCTTTTCAAAATGTTAATATAACATTATTTTACATTGACTTGGTTTTTTTAATATAACATCATTTTACATTGACTTGGTCTTTTTAGACAAGTCGCACAACGGGTTTTTTAAATAAAATGAAAAGTGTGGTGAAATTACTACTTTTGTATGTACCTGTAATATTAATGGTACAACTTTTGAGAGCGATTTTTGCAAAAAGTAACCTGTAAAAAATTTTATTTTCAAAATGTTAATATAACATCATTTTACATTGACTTGGTTTTTTTAGGCAAATTGCTCGACGTTTTTTTTTAATAAAATGAAAAGTGTGATGAAATAACTACTTTTCTTGTAATGTTAATTGCACAAATGTTGAGTGCGATTTAGACCAAAACTAAACGGTAAATAATTTGCAAATTTTAGAATTATTTACCTAAAGTTGAATATTTCTACTTTGAATAATATATAACAAATTCAACGAATTTCGTGGACAGCGCTTTTTATATGACGCCTACCTTAACGCGGGGTGCGTAATAAAGTCAACAAGTGGTATATAGCAACGTTTTAGATGTGGCCATCAGAAAATTTATTAATAAATCCAAAAGTATATCGATAATTATCGTAGAAAACACGTAGTAGAAAACATTAAGTCTGGTTTATTTACGATTGCTAGAGTGACATGGTATCGATAAAATATACAAAAACCTTGTATAAACTCGGTATTACGGGATTGTCTTAGGCCGCTACAATAATTCAGATATCATAATAAGTTTGACAATAATTAATTTTTGTTACTGTTTATTGATATAAAAAATTAACCTCTGGCATTTACTTTACAAACGAGACAAGAAAAAGATTTAGAGTAAGTCTGCAAAAAAAAATCGATTACTAAATGTAAAAATTAAGAAAGAATTTTTTTTCACGTACACCTCAAAAAAGCTAATCAAAACACTTAGCTCTATGTTGTTTTAAAAATTATGCTAGGAGTTTCTAATTAACAGTGCTTATAACAAACAGTTTTAGGTAAATTAAACAGATGAAACATAATATAAAATGTAAAATTAAGATTTTAATAAAATAATGTACAGTAAATAATCTCATTATGAGGCGAGAAAAAAAATTAAAATAAAATCGGCCAAGTGCACGTCGGAATGCGCACATTGCAAGGTTTGATTGTTTTTCATATCTCTTACAATTGTTGACGTAAATCAACCGAAATAAGTTTGTTTTTTGTTTTTTTTAAGATTTTTAAAATCGACATTTGCAAATTAGAGAGAGAGAGAGAGAGGAAACCATTGCACGTCATTATAAAATTTTAATGTTTCACAAACGGAGCTTAAAATGAGAAATGGATCTCCAGTTTCATTTAGAAAGGCCTGAAGACGATATACATTATTTAATTTTGAAATAAAAATGTCAGTAACGTTTTTGGAAGTTGTATGGAAAAAGTGCCAATTTTACTTTTTAAAAATACATATCATTGATCAAAAAGAGAATTTGATTTGATTATACTTTAGGAATGCATTGAAGCCAGATTTATCTTTGTTCGTTTTGGTGATTAATACGACCGACGAAGAAGAAAACATGTAGCATTTAATATTTATTGCGTTTTACCTTATATCAACACCGCTCAAGGTGACAATGGTTAATTCACACAAGGTAGTGGTACCAATTATGGCTATTTTTAGATAGTGTTTCACGTAGAATTTGTGTCGAAAATCTCGTTTTTATTTAAAGTATTTCTGTAACGGTGGAGGTTGTAACGAACGTTATATATATCGAATTTAATGAATAGGAATAATGAATATATCAATTTGAGATGAAGAACATGCAATGCTTTGCACAATTTTTTTGTAACTTGTAGATAAATTCAACCAATTTTCGTTACCGGTAATGGACAGATTAAATCCACTAAAAAACACTGTACTATGGATACCGTTTCGGTGATAAACACCTAGAGAAAATTGCTCAATAAGACAGCTCATGAATTGTTATATTTTTATTTTAAAAACATAACATTATACTTTAGCTTGTTATACATTAAGTGACAATCTTAAAATTCTAGTATTCAATTACTAAAATTTCTAGTTTTCCTGGTATCTAATTTATTAATAAAATATTTTCAGATAAGTAATTATGTTTTAGATAAAAGTTGCAATTATTTTAATAAGGAATAAGGTAATAGCGCCAGTTATCGTAATTATTAAATTATTTTTAATATAATTTTTTATAATCAAAACTCAAACTTGTACGTTTATATAGTAGCAATATTGCTGTTTTCCTAATTATATCAATTCAGCAATGTCTGTCAAATACCAAAAAACTTTCATTAGTTAATATGTTACTTTTATATACTTATGATACATAGATCTAGGTAACTTGTTAATAAGTTAATTTATTTAAGAGGGACCTAAATTTAAATTTATAGGTACACTGCCAACAATACTCTCTTTGTTCGACTATTACATCCAGATTAAATGGCTGACCTACGTCAAACTACAAAGTTTCATAAATGTCTATATTTTATAATTTTGTAATTGTCTCAACTACAATATGTGATTTTTATTTAAAAGATGTTTGACATGTAGTATCAATTTGGGTATTGTTTGATTGTAGTAACTACTTGGGCGCTGCCCGTTACTGATGCCATAAGTTCAGAAATTATCTTATGAAACGTTGGAAAGGTGCAGTTTGAGATAATGAGTCTACTTGTGCGAAATAAATGCCTACGTAATGAAATTATCTCAATACGTTGGTGTTATTTAAATTAAGTACACAAAATTTCAAAAAAAGGGTTACGATTTAATTTTTTTACTTAAGAGAAAGAAAAACTTTTTTATAAAAAAAATTATTTTCACCATGACGAATTGTACGTAAAATAAAAAAGATAATATTTTTTCAGTAACCTTTTGGCGTAGACATGTGTTTTAATACATTGTTACTTAACAATACATTGGGCTTAAATCTGGCAAAAATCAATATTATTCTTCTTCCGTTCGTTGTTTTCTTTTAATTACACGTCTTACAGTAGAGCGAATTGGCAGAATCGTCACGCAAGGAAAACGCGTTATGCCCCTTCCAGACGCCCTTCCTTCTTTTTCTCTCCGTCTCTTTCTATTATATATGGTTGTATGTGTGTTTGTTTGTGCGAGTATTCATTCGAGCAGTAAGCATTGTGCGGGGTAAGCTGTGTAACCTTAATTCTGAACACGTATAAATATTATTTAAACTACTATTATTTTAGCTACGATCTTTGCAGATATTCTTAGAACTGATTGTTTAAATTCATCAGACACGGTCGACTGGAAGAGATTGTCCTTATATGAATAAATCGATCTAATATTAAAAATTAAATAAACAAATAAACAGGACTTTAGGTATGACCGAAATATCAAAGGAGCAACCAAAAAAATATTTTATTTTTAAGCTGTTATAAAATTAATTTTCATATTAAAGATTTGATTCAAAAAATTTTCACAAAAGTCATAAAAGTATCTACCTCCCTTCTATATTTCGTAAAGCGTTCTAACAAAAACTCAAAATGATTTGGATGTATTTGGATAAATTCGGATGCATTAGAAAACAAATATTCAATCACGAATAATTACGAAATATTTCTGATATGAATTCGGCCCCTGATATAATTTGTTATTGTTTTAACTGGGTTTAAAAATGCGTTAGAAATATTCTTACAAGAGTCACTTAAACTCATTAAAATGCCGAAGTCATACGAGTTAATCTGCAAACTAACTCGGTGTGTACATGTACTTCGGGTAGAGCAGCAGTTTGAATTTGCTATTGGAACTATTGAGAAAATAGTTTCGTTCTGAAAGAGCAAGAATATAATGAATCTATCAATATAAGAAACGTATACCGCTTATTGTAGTGGTATAACAGATAAACTGTACGTACCAATTGCTTGAAAAATATTAAAATTGCGTAATTGTCAAGGACCTAGTTCGACGAGCTGCCGTATCCATGTGTCCCGGCAAGGGTAAAACTTACACTATTCCAATTTGGACGTACATAATCGCAGCTGTATACGACCACCAAGACAGTGTAAATACTTTCGTAGGCAGTCCATATTGTATCATGTTACTTTATGAATAACGTAAAAGTTACGGAGCTTTTTAGCAGACGCCCATATGTTGTAACATTGAGGAACCTTTATTTTGACAGCTATGTACGTTAAAATAACGTCTCATTTAATTTTACGTTTAAGTTGTAAAAACGGACGTTACGTCTGACTTTATAGTTTATTTATATATGTCTTTCAGAATTTAATTAATTTTGCGTTACTAGTATAATTAATTGAGCATACTAAACGATAAGATGATTTGTTTTTATAGTTACCACATTAAAATTATATTATATGTGAAATATCGTTTCATAGGTGCTTCACCTCATAAAAAATATTTTGTATTTGCAGAAACCCCAATGGAATCCGTATTCGAAGATTAAGGAATTCTCAGATACATATACGTTACCAAATAATAATTTAATAATATAGATAATATAAGAAATTAAGATAATATAAGAAAAAAGATACAATAAGAAATAACAAAATTTGTAATCGATAATTTGAGGCCAAAACTAAAAATAAACCTTGCTTGATGCGCAATCAAAACGATAAAATCTATGAAATAAAGAACAGAGACAATAAAAATGCATCTCCTCTCACCGTCGACCAATGCTCCGTCTTTTTCTTTCCGCTGGTAAAATTATTTTATTACATTCTTTTATCTCAAGCCAACGAAAAATATGTGGTACGTTAATGACGAATAAAGGTACGGACAACTGCAGTGCTACACAATATGCCGATTTTTAATGTGAAATATAAGACAATCGTTATTGTCTGCGTTAGCTAAAGTATATGTTAAGTAAAGTATTTGATACAACATAGGGCTGATTGCAATGATGTGTCAAACTTATGTTCACGTTCTTATCTCTAACGCGTGATTTTTATAATTACTAGAAAAACTAAACTATTTTTTGGGGTTAAAATATTTTATGTCCATCGCAATGACAGGTTTAATGTATAGAATATCTCAAGAAGGTTGATCGAGTAGTCGGGCGTGAATACAAGAAAGATAAACAAACATACTCAGCTTCATATTTATAATAGTAGTTAGGTTCTAATTAATTTTGTTAAATAATATATCGATAGTGTCCATTTTCTTAAAACACTAACAGGTGTTATCTATCACGACTGTGGTAGGTACGTAACTTTTGACAAGCGAATGTCACTAACACTCACTATTTCATTGTTTATGTATAAACTAAAGTAAAGGCCATGTTAATTTCAAAGCTCAATAAATATGTAATTATTTTTAATATGGTATTTAATAATTGGGTATGTGACTAATTTTTTTTTATTTCATTAATCGTAATTTCAAGGTACAAGCTGATGAAGGGTGAAATGTTTTTTTAATAATATTAAAAATTGACCGAGTTATAAAAGTTTAAATTTAACCTTTAGAGAAGGACGGCAATACTGTGTTGTGAGGTCATTTTTAATATTGCACATTATATTCTACGAGAGGAAAAGAGACAGGGATATACCCAACTCTATCCGTATCTACAACTGGCTTATTTTTCAATCAATTTTTGAATTTTTTTCAAGACTCGGTTTTAATTAACTTATATTTCACAAGATTGTACGAAAAATATCAAAATTTAGAATGATTCAACTACCGTAATGTCGTTTTAGTTCGCGTAAGCTCGTGACCTGGCAACCTTGCGTAGCCATCTTGCAACTTTGCGTAGCCATCTTGCAACTTTCCGTAGCCATCTGGCAACTTTGCGTAGGTACAACTTTGCGTAGGCTTCCAACAATGCTGTTTTTTCATAATTTTAGGTTGATTTGTTTTAGAAATAAGGAGGTGGATGTGATGATATATTTCTCAGTATATCTCTGAATATATGTTATCTAAACTACCTAAAAATCGAAAAAGATGTTTTTCAGATCAGATATATATATATATATATATATATATATATATGTGTATATATATCTAGTTTCTACGTCAAGCGGTTTTTGAAAAAGGAAACGTTTGGGACAGAGGTGCGAATCCCTAAAAACTGTGACTGTATTATTTTCTATAAATATTATAGATAGTATCTGTAGACAGACTGGATTATGGTCTCATTATCTAGCAATTGATAGTCAAAAATAAGTTTTCTTCTGCTGAACGATTCCATCTAGTTTGTACGGTAAGTTTCAGATAGAATTCACTCAAAGTTGTTTTTATATTAATGTATGTAAGGATTAAGAACACGATTACACATAAATGTATTTATTGGTCGTTATCCGACTGATAAGATATTGTAATTATGTTCGCGGTGATAAATTGAACACTTTCGCGATTTGCATCAGTGAAATAGGTTTCTTTCTTAAATTGCCGAGTTTTCTGTCCATATACCTTTGTGTGTAAAAGAAATTGAACAGTGGCAATAAACTAATGTGATTGAAATAAGAGCATATAACGATGGAACAAGGTAGAAAACACCAATCGCATGACAGATTTAGCATATTAGTATAGTGAAAAGGTTGACGAGATGTATTTTTAAAATAATGTTTTGTACGAGACGTGTCATTAGAAGACAAAGTTTTTGGACCTTTACGTACAACGATATGTATAGCAACATTACGTGTTTGACTTGTCTTTGTACCGTAGTGGAATATGCGATTTTGAAGGTATTTTTAAAATCCATTTTCTTCATGACCTATGTGAGTTATGGACCTGAGACAAACATTTTAAAGTTTTTAAAGAATATCTTAAATTATTTTGAGGTTAAAAATGTTTATTGATTTCGTTTCCTTAAAGTGATTCTCACTTTGTCATAATCATGACTAAAACCACAAAACAGAAATTAGTAAAATACTAAACAAATTAAAATTAGCCTTTTAGTATAAGTACCCACTGCAACGCGGGTGAGTTTCTTAGTAAAGAATAAAATACATGCAAAATTAAAAGTTTACGATTTTCATAGTTATAAAAGTCATGTGACAGGCTCCAGATATGCTTAAAGATGTGCGATAATTAGCAACATACAAGAAAACAAACCTCGACTACATTCGTCACAAGTAAATAACAATATGAATATTGCATCGTATTATATATAATTGTTTTTCCATAAACGATAAATGTATGGCGTTACCCAAAACGGAGATTAATTTTGTAAACACTACGACAGTTAAATATATATTGAATGAAAAGCAGAATGCTTTAACCAAGAGATTGAATAATATAGGACAAATCATAGATTAAATAATAAACAAATCATAAATATTAAATCAACGAGAAATATTTCTAAATAAATTTTATCTAGCTGGCAACACCGTGTTACAAATCTACGATTGTATGTTGTTATTTCTTTTTATATGTATATGTTCATAATAAGTATTTAAGCTTGTAGTAGATGTTTATTATATCTATACTGTATATATACTTACGGTTGCAGGAGACGTGCAAATAATCGTAATTGCTACTTATTATGAAGAGTTTAATGCTCATATCCTTTATTTTTTACAGCTAAAATTGGCGGGAATTCCTATCATTTCTAAATGAGACGCTTTTAACAAAATACTCGTTCATATTTCTTTCATACTTCTATATTTACGGCTTCAGGCTTAGGACTGGTAACTAAATGATTCATTTGGCATAATAATTTAGTATTCATAGCTTATTTAAAAAAATTAATCACGTTTTTATAAAAATAATTACATTTAATTTAAAAAAATGGATAACGTTATTAAAAGTTTTTTTATTATTTTTGCTATCTTAACTTAATTGTTTTTGTTATAACGTAGTAAGATGTTTGGAACAAACAACTTGTTCCATCTTAATATTGTTACAGTTGGATGTTTTCTTTCAAATGTTTCTTTAAATTAGATATGACTGTTTTGAATGGCAATTTAGTTTTGTAAATATTGCAAAATAATCAACCAAGTCTGTCAAATACTTCATTATATAACACTGGACTTCCTTGTAGACATAATGGCGAAGTTAGAATTTAACCTGACCCTCATTTTTTTATATACACTATTTATTTACAATATTTACACTACAAAGTAATAATACTCAGCTATTCCAATAGAAAAACGGAGTATTATTAGACGAAAACATATTCTCATTTTAAAATTCTCGTACTTGTATTGAGTAAATATTTGTCTGCGAACTGCGGAGTGTGTTGCAATACTTAAAATAATGAGTAAAATGAGTATACGAGTATGTTTAACATACTCGTATTACATACTTTAAAAGTGTTACGACTTATGAGTATTTAAATATTTAGTTTGTCCCTTATTTAATTTACGTTTTAAATTGATTATGAAAGAGCGAGAAAGCCTGAGTACGATATGCGTTAGTGAAACAGCTATAGCTAGCTAGACAAAGACGGATAGGCTTATGCCGCAGTCCTACCATAAAGTAACCATTGTACGAACGTCCGGTCGGCCACACTATGCTATGATATAAGTATTTACGATACCAAATATTTTATATTTTTCATACTAAGTACGTTTTTTGATCTGAGATATCGAGTATTTTTACCGGTGATAATAAAGACGGCTCACTTCCACTGTATATACTATTTGTTGTGGCACGGCATATGCTGACCGAAGGGAACCGTCTTTTTTGTTGAGAATAGCTACGACATTTTTTTTGTTAAAAATTCGCGTGAATTAAATTAATACAATTCTTGGATTAAAGTTAAAAATCGCATAGATTTATTTAAAATGTCAGAGCATTGTAAAAATTGTGGTCGTTTCGTGTATAAATTTTATAATTAAGATTGAATAAATATTATCAATAAATCCATACTATAAAAGAAAGTCCTCCTCCGCCAGTTTGTCTGTTTGACTGCCTGTCTAAACAGATTTTATTTCGGTTACCAAGTATATACTGACTCTTGAGGAAGAGTTAGATATATATTTTATCTACGTGAATAGTTGATTTGTGACGATTTTCTTCAAGAGCATCGCAAAAAATTACCGTCGGCTGGGGGCATTTTCTCGGCGTTTGTGGGGTAACCATTGAAGATATATGAAAATAATATATGGCAATATTGTGCGGTTCAAATAGTTTTACAGAAAAGTCCCAGAAAGAATATAACTATATTTTATATGTAAGCCATAAAAATTAAATTGACAGCTTATCAAATCATTAATAATCACTATCGCAAATCCAGTGCTTTTGTGAGCCATAAATATGAATTTGTATAAATGGATAACATTAATATATTTGATATTTAAAGAAGACAAATATTGTTCTTTGTATTAATTCATTCAAAATAATAATTCATAAGTTCCGAGAATGACTTCGATCACGCATAGAAGATGCATACTTGTCATTGTATAGTATGAAACAAATGTCTGTCTGTGCGAGTTAATCTCAGTAACTCCTTAAAGATTTTTGCTCCGGTTTTCACCAGTGGATAAATTTATTCCCAGGACAGGTTTGGTTATAATTTATGCATTTTTTGAAGTAAAACTTCTTTACGCATGCTTGACTTGGGGAGTAAGCTGGTGAATGCGTGACGAGAGCGTTACGAAAAGTGTGATCGGGCGAGGCAAACGGAAGTTGAGAGGGAGATATAAGTTAGTACAGACAGAAAGAGAGAGAGAGAGTTACGTTTCGTATCACACTGTAGGAGCAAGAGAGAGTAGTACGCGCGCACATTTTCTTTCTCTCATAGCCAGTGCATGAAATATATATATATATATATATATATATATATATATATATATATATATGCGAGTTTGCTAGCGTTACGCGAACGGTGATTTTTTGATTATTTTTTAATTTCATTTCGTTCTTGAACAATTTTATAAATTATTATTTATTTTGTTCAATGCATTAAATATTCTACGTTTAAAGTGAATAAAATTGTAAATTCATTTTAAAGTTCATATTTTGTGAATTTGAAGTTTTACTTCAGTCGTGTGGTCTAAAAGCACACTAGTTTTTTTATAAATTTTTATAATTTTTTTATATAATTTTTTTATAATTTTTTCAATCTTTCTGCGAGGTTTCTGTACAGTGACATTGTACACAGCGCACCCGAGAAACCTCGCTGACTACAATTCGATGCAATCTATTATCTAGCTGTAATGGTCATAGACTAGATTAATTTTTGTTTTATCTTTTACGGTTCGTTAGATGTGGCTGTATTGCTAATAGTTATTGGCGAAAAGGTGCTAATAGTAATAGACGTAGAGTAGGGCACAGAGTATGTGGATTTATTTTTTAATATGAAACATCTAATGACGCGTTTTAATAGGATTCAAAACGTTCTGATGGCACATCGCGACATGGCTTTCGGTCAGCTTTGCATCTTGTCGGCCCTTTCTTACATAATTCGGCCAGCTTCGCATCTTGTGGGCTAACAGTACTATTAAATTAAAAATATATTTTCAATAGATTTTTTAAAAATGTTTTGTGATAACTTATTTCACAATATTAAAATAAAATAATTATTTTATTATATAGTGGTTACTATCTGAATATTTGTTTTTTCTTTCAAAAGAAAAATATTACAATAGAGAAATACAAAAAATATTTATTTCTTTCACGTCGGTTCACAATTTTTGTTTCTAAATGTTGCATCAACTTTTGTGTAATCATTTTTGGTCTAGTAAGTAGTCACGAAGAAAAACGTTACATGTTTTTGGTGATTATCACTTTAAAGAAACCATGTAAAAATATATATGAAAAATATAAAAAATAATAAAAATACAAAACGTTCTTTAAATGATTTCATAGAAGAAAACCTTTGGTTCTGATTTCTAACTCAAATAAAGTATACGAGCAACATGGATTTAAAAATCCTTTCACGATTCCATTTTTTTTAAATCATCTCAATGACGGTTCAAGGTCTAAAAACGATTATCTTCTAATAGAACGTAACTATGAACAATGTTTTGAAAATATGTTTGTGGACCATTTCACTATACTTATTAAGCTAAATCATTTACGGATAAAGTTGAAAATTGTCCCAAAGAAACGGGGCAGCAACCTTTCCGTCAATTCATGATAACTGTAATTTTACAGAAAGATTGAAGAAAATAAACTTTTGGAATAGCTGTAATCGGTTCTTGGGTGCGGAGCAACTCAATCTACAAGATGTTAACAAATTAATAGAAGAAGCCAATTGCGTGGAAGATCTAGTAATGGAGAATATTGTAAGGCTGAAACGAGCTCGAGATTCTGAAAATTTCTAAGCAGTTAGGGCTATTCTCAGTGAATTAATGGTGGAGATTGAACAGACAATTTCATTAATGTGAGATGTTACAAACTAACATTCTCTCACAAAAAAGTATCCTTGGCATTGTCGCTGGACTTTGAGCAACAAACTGTATTTAATTTTGTAGTTATAATACATTATATTGCCGCGTGCGTTTTTCATAGTAATTGCTTGAAAAAAATAATTAATTAATCAAGATTTGCATTTCTTGGCGAAAAGTCATTTCGCTCTTTGGAAAACGTGGATTGCAAAATTTGTTTTTCGGATAATTTTCAAACGTGCACAAATTCCCAATAAAGTAAAGAAATTATAAAAAAAATTGATAAATATTCTTTTTAACATGTGCCTTGTGCCTTAATAAGTTTATGACTCAATTCGTGTATGTATTGCAAATAATGTTATAATAATGTAACTAAGAATAAAAATGTAGTGAAATTTCATGATTGTATTTTAATTTATATCATTAATAAAATATTAAACTATTTCATAAAACCAAGTTTCTTTTTATATAAAAAAATTGTTTTCTAAAAACTTTTATTTAGCGTGCTTTTTTATTCTACGAATTGTGTAATCAATATTCCACCCATTTCTCGATAGGTTGAAAACTTGAAACTTATAAACATACTCGTATCTGGTGGCAACAAATGATGATGATAATATAAAGTCAGGATCTGATCTGATGAAGATGAAGAGGATAGAGATGAAGATTGCGCAAAGGGTCTCTTTAACCTTAAATAGTCTTTAATATATCAATTGTCTTGATAAGTATTTCTAATTTTTACAAATAATGTTGACTTAATAGTTACATTTAAAACAATAGTTTTTTTACGTTAAAATTATTTGTGATATTAGTATTTATATACATAGTGTGCTTAAATTGATATCGAAACTCTGCTTCTATGGGTTCCTGCGTATAAAACAAGAAACTCTGCTTCTATGGGTTCCTGCGTATAAAACAAGAAACTCTGCTTCTATGGGTTCCTGCGTATAAAACAAGACAATTATATTTAAGAAAATTTTATTGTATCTCGTATCGTTGTCGGAATACACTATTGTAATTTTAACGCAAACATCAAACATCGAGGCGTTGATGCAAATTCTTTATTAGGCTTTGAATATTGAGCGGATGAATATAATTTCATGGAAAGAAAAATCGAATGTACTGGTAATTTACTGTTTTTTTAAGTTTTTATCTAGGAGGTTCTATTCATAATAATCAACAAAGAATATCTTGATGTGAAATGTTTTGTTGTAAAAAAATATAATTCTATTGTAAACATTTTATGTTGCAATTTGCAAAATTCAATGAATCGATATAAAGAACAATATATATAAAGCACAATATAGATATAAAGAACAATATATATTTTAAATACCAAAAGGCAAGGGTTATTTAAACACATGGCATCCCCCGCAAATATATTTGTTAATTCGTTGTTTGTTTTATTCATTTACAAACTTTAATATCCACACACAATATGTAAAGTGAAATAATTGACATTTGTTTACAATTTACTAAAGCCTCATTTATAAAAATGCATAGTGTTGCAGTAGATAAAAATAAAAAAAATATTGTTAAAAAAATATTGCAAATAATTTTTTTTATATTGGAAGATTGACGAATTTCTCGTTATTTAGCACGTACAACAATATTGTGTTGAGATAAAATATATTCTAGTTTGTATTTTGTAGATACTCCAAGCAATATAAGATTGAACATCTTGTCTGAATTTGCCGAGTAAAGTTAACATCATACAGAACACAAATCTACAGATAAAACACACATTATTTCATATTTTTCCAACCTCAGACAGTAGTCCATTCCCATACAAATGGTTGCTCGAAATTCTGTAAGTTAGTAAATCTACTCAAATCGTCGTGGCCCATGTTAACTAGTTAAACAAATTTGTTCGGAAAATAGTATTTAGAAAATAAAAAATATACAAGTTTCAAAAATTTTATTAAAATAATAAATAGAGTACGACAGTAGAAAATAACACATGATTTAAAATAAATTAGAAATTAGTGCATCGCAATCATAGAATATTACATATACTACCATCGATTGTGAAGTGCAAATCATGCTTAATTCTAACTCGGCAGTGCGCACGTTAGATAGAGTTAATTTGGCAATAAATTGTTCTAATATACTGATATATGTAAAATTTAATTAATAGACTAAAGCTAGTGTAAAAATAAATGTTACGTATACAGCACATAATTTCTTGCGAAATGCATACCTGCATATAGCTGTAAAATTGGTGTAGCAAGTCGGCTTTCAGTATAATGGTTTCTAGGTGCAAAGTAAGATTAATCGATACAATTCATCGTATCTCATTCATTATCTAAGCAATACAATTTTTCATATTTTAACTTGAATGAAAGAGTTAAGTTACTTTCTGTACACACGCTCCTGGTACAACACGAGATCATCAAAGCGATACGACTCTTAATATTGAACGCTATGAGTGTTATGAGCTTATTTTGCAAAAAGGAAAATCGATTATATTGATAATTTCATGTTTTAATTAACTTATTTTTTCATTAAGGTTCTGTTTTGGATAACAAAATGTTTAAAGATAATTACGATTGTGAAATTGTTGATAGTAAAAATATTTTGGTATTGAGAAATAAATTATTTTTTGGCTGTAAAAGAGCAAATAAGAAAATGTTATATATTATTTACGTCTTATATTTTCCAAATATATTGGAAGAAATGTTTACTATACTAATCAATACATGTTTTATCTGTTTATGATTTTTGTAAATTGTTTTGTTTTATTTTATTTTTATTTGCACAAAACACTAACCATTACCGCGCCGGATACTCCTCGCTACCCTCCACCTTTGTTATACGCAGAAGAATTATGGCCTATGATAGTAGGGTTCACAAAGTACTAATAATGTGGAAAATTTGAAGAAAATGCGTTTTTTTAAAAATTAAATTATACATTTTTAAGTTACAGAAATGAAATTAAATCTGGATATTTACTAAATACTTTTCAATAATATATGTCTATGTTCTAGATATATACGGACAAACGAATTTTTAAAATGTTCAGGTTTATTCATCGCCAAAAATTATAATGCAGGCAATATTTTGTGTCCAACGGACCAATAAATAAAACGTTATTAATATTTTTTAAAATGTTTACCAATATCCATTTAAAGTCATTTAAAACACAAATTTTTGAGGATGCTAGACGTATTTAATCTCCTAAAGTAAAGAATCAATTAACCTTTCTGTTTTAGGGCAAACCTAATACTCTTTATTACGCCTCTATCTTTTTGGACAAAGGTCTGTATATTTGAAGTTTCTTGTATATATATCTTATTTACTTAGGTATGTCAAAATATATTTATTGAATTGTGATGAGATAAGGTTTCTACACTTCGAAACGAGGTTAGGATGTCATTATGAACGTTTTGTACGTACGTGGGTGTTTTAAATTACTTTTTTTAAATGGATATATGCATTAGGATTATTTTTCAAATAAGGGATAATGAATTTAAATAATTTCAAGGATATGAATATTGCAAAATAATTCTATCATGATATCATCTATCAACCCACGTATTTCGGTAACTGTCAATGATACCGGAAAATTGTGTTTATATTGTAATTTTTGGTATCAAGTTTTTTATATATCCCACAATATCCTACTTGAAGATGTTGTAACACAATGAAACCTAGGTCGTGGTAAAGAAATTAAAGAAAGTAGAAATAATACTACATCACGTAGTTTCATTTAATTGTGATTATATATTGATATAAGCAAACCCTAGTTATCTATGTGTGTCACACTCCGTCATTGCGATTACGCCATATGAAAATGCCAAATAAACATAATTGATATTTCACTCGCGGTTACACTTTTTTTAACTGTATATGAAAATCGATTCTTAAGGATTTATTCCTCAAGAATCGATTTGATCTCCAAAAAAGAAGCCCAAGAAAAAAAAGAAATGAGCCGTCACGGGACTCCTGGCAGATGTGAAACATCGTGTTCGTACAGGTAATATGCATAAATGACAAGATTATTATAGGAACTAAATATAGCATGATTAAAAAATAAAGTATTACGAATTTCTTACAGAAAATGGTGACTTTATTTAATAAACATTTATTTACAATTAATACTAAAATAATAAAGCACAGGTTATGTGTACCGTAGTAAACAACAGCGTCGAACTGAGTGAGGAGGGGGTCGCGTAGTACACTCTACTATATATAGACTATATATATACCTTAGCATAGCGTGGCGACACGTCGCCACGACAAGCGTCGTCACGCCAACGATCCGGTTTATACCTGCGCCTATAGATGTTTCACATCAAAAGCAATTGTGAAATAAGTAAAAAGGATTGTGCACAACCATTTGAAATTTGACATTTATTCGTAGCAAAAGCATTTTGCAAATTGATTTTGTTTAATAAAAAAAGGTATTGTTTTTTGTTTATACTGCATGTAATTTATAGGCTTTTAAGGCCTATTAAACAATATAAGTAACTATTTCTTCATTGCTTTCTGGTTTGTATTTGGAGACACCCGTGTGTAGCTTTTGAAATTTATATTAAAACACGAGCTTGTGATGATCATGTGATCGGTTAAGATAGTTCTTAAACAAACTCAAAGACTATGTACACTTAACCGCAATATTGCAAATAGGTGTATCTCGCAGGCATAAACAAAGAGTAAACAGAACAAAAATATTCCGCAGCTCGCACAGCAAGACTACAAAGTAATAACCTCTATGTGCGAATAAATGACATCCTTGGCGACATTGGCGCGGAATGCAAGTACCAAGGCCGCCGTGAGCCGACGAGGCCAGGGCGCTGGCCTTGTGGCCTTCGCAATAGCATTTATTAAATAGGGAGATTTATCATCTTAGTGCGCAGGACGAGTTAATGGCCATTGCCGACGATGAAATGCGTAAACGCGCTTAATGTCATTCCTTTTTGGTTTATTTAAATATTTGTTATGTTGGCAGCTGTATAGTCAATGTGGTTTGCATTGTCTTTGGTGAATTCTTTTCTGTTTATAGAAAACGTAAATGGCCAGTAATAAGGAGTTTTAGCCGCATACTTTTTCATTTAAGATTTCCCTTTAGTCGCCTCTTGTTATTAAAAAATGTAAGGTTCATAAAGACACCAGTGTGCTGGTCATACGTTTTTGAGGAATTGATTGGGTGTCCCTTTAGTGATAGATTAACAATGTTTTACTATGTCTTATCTTATAATCATTAATTTACAAACAGTTTAAAAAAAATAACTTTTGTAAACGGGCAAACGTACTTGTGAGTGATCCTGTAAGGATGTCTTTTTTCTTTTGAGGCAAGGAAAAACAAAAGTGAATACTGGAGTTTGTTTGAGATATTTTCTTAAGTCAACGTCATCAAAAATATTATTGTCGTAATATCCGTATTTCTAAACTTTCATTCAACATATTTCTGGTTTGAAATATTTCTAATCTCTTTTGGAAAAAACATTCTTTTTCAGAATTTTCATCCGTAAAATTTTCTGTGAACAGTTTTATTCATATTTTTAGCAAAATTTACCTGAATTGTATTGGACAGATTTTTCTTTCATTGCGTGCCTAGGATATATTAAAAAATATGTTCATCATATAACTATATTGCCTAGTATGTCTTTCATGGGCGTAAGATAGGGCGATTTTTAAATAACTATGACATCCAGAACCATCACTGTCACTTTTCGGTATAATATATGTAAATCTTTAATAGCGCTGTTTTTTTTTCATATTTATGTCTTTAGCACTTTGGGTGACAGGTATTTTTGTGGACTTACATATTCAGAAATATCTCTAAATCATCTTACGTAGAATTTGGAAAAAAGTGCTTTTAAAGTTCCTATAACTCGCCATTTCAGTAAAGGGTTTATTAATTAATTAACTAATCTCATTGGCAATCGGGAAATTTACATCATGTCAGCCATATACATAGCGATATGGTAGATTAAATTCACGTCTTTTAATTGTAACTTTTAATATCATATTACCTTCGGTAATATGTAATTTTACATAGTAAATTTAACTTAGCTAGTGATATTGTAAACCATAATAATTAACATATTATAATAGATTACAAAAATACTGAATGACGAAATTTGTCATTTAAAGTTTTATGTTATTTTTAATAAACATCATAGATGGAATAATGGTAAAGTTGTGTAGCATGTAAATAAAGGTAAAGTTGTATAGTATGTATGCAAGTAATTGTAAAGTTGTGTGGTATATGTATAGCTGGCAGGCATTTGTTTCAGCTTCTAAAATTAAAATGACTCATAGAGGATTATGATAGATTATATGTTTAACATTCGATTGCAGTTTCCCACTTCGGGCATATTAATTAGATCACATAGTTTCGTGGTTCAGCCTAAATATTATTATGTGCTCTCGTAAGTGAATAAGTTTCACTTTAATAAATTAATAGTTTAAAAATAAAAAAAAAACATGTCTTCAACTCTAACTGAGATATTGAGTATTTTTATTCATATAATATTAATTTGAGAAGCAAAATAATTTATTTTCGAGAAAAAGCGCTTCACGCCTTTATGCTCAATATAATACTCAGTATCAAATGTGGCTCACACTAAACTCTTTACAGAGTAGACAAAGGAAACACGTTCGATAATTATTTTTAGCTTTTTAATGAAATATTTACGAAAATTTTTAATTTTTTTAAACTGTTAATTAATTTTTACCTTTTTTAAACTTATATTAAACGAGAAAATACATTTTTGAACTAGCTTTATATTAATTTTAGAATTACTTTTTCAAATATTAAAGTAATTCTAAAAATTATTAAAAACATTTAATTTATATATAATTTAAACTATATATATAAATAAAAAATTATTAAAAACACTTTATTAAAAAAATTTCTACAGTATTCAAATTATCAGAGTAGCATAGTTGATTAGGTTGAGCTGTCTCTTCTCGATTCTGTGCGATTCTAGGCGCGTATCCTTTCCATCTCTCTGAATGTATCAAGTATTGCGAGGCGTCCATCCGGTAAGCTTAGAATAATTCAATTCTTTGACTTCAAGTTCACAAAGTGATTTTTATTTACTTAGAGCTACATATGCTTGCCCAGACGCAGATTCGCGATCCTAAATAGACCAACGCTTGGTCCTACTTTGCATGTCGTGGACCGTTGATGCGCAGCTTAGGATCATTGATAACATATGCCATTCAACAGTTCCGCAGTTGTACTTAGCTAGGAAATTAAATTTTTCTCAACTAAATGAAACTACGTGATGTAGTATTATTTCCACTTTATTTAAATTCTTTACCAAGACCTAGGTTTTGTTGTATGGCAACATCTTCAGGTGAGTAATTTGTAAAGATGAATTTAAATAAAATAGAAATAATACTACTTACTGTAGTTTCATTACTTTCCTGTAGTTTCATTATTGGATTTCTACAAAATTACCGCCAAATATATTCAACCTTTCCTTCTTTCAAACGTTACATATGTATATTTGAGAAAATTTAATAATATAGTCGTAATAATAAATTATAAGTGGAAATACAGATAGTATGTAAGTTCTTCTTTTATGAATATTTATAAGTTATCGTCCATGTATTCCTTTGAGGCATCATGTCACAAAATCTTAGTAATCTTAAATACAATCGCATTGTCTCTTCATTTTTACTTTTCCCACCCTACTTTTTAATCTAGCATCGTCATCAAATTTTCCTGCTACAAAGTTTAATTTTTTCCCATGTACTGGCTTTTCTGCTGCAAAGTTTACTTTTTTGCTGCATACTTGTGGCTTTCCTGCTGCAAAATTTAAATATTTTTTTTTGTATGCTTGGTAAATTTAGCGGCATTCCTAGTGGGTCACAGTTGCTGTATCGTGAAAATGGAAAAGGCTAGGTAAAAATTTGCTAACGTTTTTCAAGAAAGTTTTGATTGAGTATGGAATTTATAAATGTGTAAAAACACCAGTGATTTCCATAATTTCGTTACTGAAAAAAATTTGCCGAAAATAATTTTTTGAAATTGCCAAAAAATTATATTTCTTGAATAATTGCCATATATCACATAAGGATAGTCTGCGGGTAAAATAATACGATAGAACAAAGTTATAAAATTTCATTCTTTACATTAATTGTACAATCTTTTGGAGTTCACTTTGTAATTATTTCTTTAAATGTTAATTAAAATATGCAAGTTGTATTCACATATAAACTCACGTTCAATACACATAAATCAATATATTCTCTATTTCGTCCATCACCGTGATGATTGTGAAGGACTTGCTCGATATAAAAGTTAACATTGAACTTTTTATTTTCATAAAACGGAATTATAATCCTTTGCATTACAGAGAATTCTCATTGTACGAACTTTCTTGTCAGACTTAGAGCTTCCTACGTTGGTCTTCGACATTCATCTGTTGTTAAGTCCAGATCTAGGCCCGAATCCGACTCCCACGCATATAATGAACATTAAAATGATCAAGAACATAAAGCGGGGTTCATCGACCGTACGGTGAGTGGAACATCACGCCACAAAGGCAATCCTGGCCGTAATGGACCGAGATTAATGTTCTTAATTAATCCGACGTTACTTATAGACGCGTCATAAACTTGATGCTAGTCTGTAAGACCGTTTACCTAATTAGAAAGCAATTAAGGATGATGCGGGAAGATGTAAATAGGCAAAATATTAACCCGTTCATCAACATGCGAGCGTAGAAATTTAATCTTTAATTGAATTGTTGTTAATTGCCTTGATTTGCATAATAAAAGTAAGTAAATTGTAAATAATCTCACACCTTTTGTTGTTGTGGAAATTACTAGTGTTTGTGACTGATTGTGTTTCATTTTTGTTATATATGTCTTATATTTATTTAACCGAGGTTACATTTTGCGTCGAAGATGCTTTTGAGAAAAATATCGAGTCGTCGAGAGTAGAGAATGGTATTGTCGAGTGAAACAAAATTTATTGCTATTAGCATTATGGAATATTTGCAATAAGTCGCTTTATGGATATATCTGATATGACGTAGTGTTCATTGTGTTATATAACAGTGATTTCGTAATTGTAAACTTGGAATTTTTGTTACCTAAAAACTCTGCAATCAAGCCAAGAATCACTACCAATTTAGTATTAATTCGTACCTAAATTGCGTGTAGGGAAGTAATATCTGCGGGTTTTGCACACGTGGAATGACAATACCACGATAATTATATTTCCATGTTTGTTTGCTGAATTGAGCCTAAACGGCACAATAGATTGTCCCAAAACTTGGCAAGGACATAGTTAATTATTCAAACTAGCATATTGGTTATTTTTAATCGGGAAAATAACATTATTCTTTTAAGACGGACATCATTGTTCTTGTTCAATAATAACATTTTAGTGCTATAAAATGTCAATATATTGTGCGACGTGCATATATCAAGGATTTGACATTAATTATAGACAGAGGTTACGATGATATCATTGAATTATAAATTCTAAAATCTTAATCGAAAACCCAAGCAAATGATGCCGCAAGCAAAAAGCTGGTAACTTTTAATTTTAAGATACACCACATCAGGGGTACTTTGAATATAAAGTAACCCAAAAATATTTTTTCTGTTATTAAACGAATCTATAAGGCGGCTTTTTTCAAGTAGTCTAATTTGATGATTTCAATACGAGTAATATGTATCGTAGAAGTGAGTCGTAGTGGGTATTAAACGACCGACGGTTAAACGATGATCTGTTCCAGAATATGGCTCAGCAAATTACATCAGAATTTGAGCGTTTATATCTTCAAATTAATAATCGTAGATAAAATAAATGCGTCATCGATTACAATTTATAATGAAATTGGTTTCATCCTCCTATTTTCAATGCGGTTAGCATTATAAAGTTTAGTTAAAGTTCATACGATGTTGTATGTTATGTTTTTCTATAGAAAAAACAAAGCGAGACGTAAGAAGTTAACACCATCTCTCGTATATTGTCCGTACTACGTTTTATTATATTATTATTTTTATTATGTTATTATTAAGAATCAAAAGTTTTGTAAGGAATTAACGCTTTTATTTATTAATTTTTTAAACTTTATTAAAAGGATACGTTGAAAGATATAACACTCGAGCTATTGGGCTTCTATTAATTTACACTATGACATAACCAGTTTATACAACAATCCAACCAACATTAGGACTCTTTAAGTCTGGATGTTATCAGTTACGCCTTAATTGCTATAGGTTTTTTTTTTAAATATGGGATCAGCAATTAATGCGTGATTGACAAAGTGTGCCATAAACATATTATGTTTTCTGAATTATACGTGGGCTGTGGTTTTATTCTAAAATTAAAGTCATCAGAGCTTAAAAAGTAGAATTAGCTTAATTGTGGTGTAACTATGTCATAATTCGTATTGTTTTATTTTGACATTCATATAGACAGCAGGTCCTAAAACATTATATTTTGCAATGGATAAATGTTTAGGTTATCGCTCCATCGCGCGTATTTTTGTTTCCGTAAACGAATTGCAAAAAGGTCATCTATTTGTAAATATGTCACATAATCAATTTAGACAATAGAAAAAATTGTTTTTTTTCCTTCAAATATAAGTTTCTATATAACGACATTTGGGATGAAAATTGTTTTCCTCAGGGGTCCCGTCGAGTATCAGTGCAGAGATCTTCTGAAGTTCTGTCGGAATACCATTTTTTAAAGCGCCTCTCCGAGATATGAGTCTCTAAAGCGACTTGCGGTGTATTCCCTCTCTCCCAATATTTTAATAAAAATGTGAAAATAATCAGATATAGGGCTTTTAATAAGTATTTTATTGCTAAATTTTTTATAATAATATCTTTCACCCGCGGCTTTGTTCACGTGGCTGTAGTTAAAAACATGTAGAGATATTGAATATATTTGGCGTTAATTTTGTAGAAATTAATTATTCACAATTAAATGAAACTTCGTGATGTAGTATTATTTCTACTTTCTTTAAGTTCTTTACCGCGACCTAGGTTTCGTTGTATTACAACCTCTTCAGGCTATTGGCAAAGATCTTTGATTGCAAAGATTTTTGCTACATCAGGTAGTTTCATTTAATTATGAATATAGAGATATATTAAAATATGCAGCGCAATTTATAGGATGAAGGGATATTTTGATGAAGGGAAATTAAATATTAAATCTTTATTTTTGTTCAGCTTCTAATAAGAATTTCCCCAAAGGAATGTGGTGATTTCAGGGAATAAATAGTAGGCTATGTCAGTTTCCAGTCGTGTGTTTAGAAAAACATACTTCAACACGCCCCCTCAGGTTGGGGCGAACTACGATAGTATTTCTAGACAGTATGCGGCAACGCTACTTCAGTAGGTCGCAGACGGTGACGTACTGGAGTAGGATTTGAAGAAATATGACAGGTATAAAGTAGGGGTTATCCTAATTCTGTTTATCAAAGCAAAACTGGCAATAAAATAAGGATTCGAACGAGTTTCAACTTTACATTTGAAGTTATTGAAAATAGTGTAACGTCAAAAGAAAAAGCAGTTTAATCAGTAAAGAAGGATCAGATGTTTCAAATATGTTCTTCGGTTATTTAATGTTTCACGGTACACGGTTCATTATTTTCAATACTAAAAGCTATATTATGGAGTCGTTTTTCCACTTTGATTTTCTAAGTTGGTAGGACGTTTAGCCTAGATTCTTTCTACTGAAACATCTCTGTCTTACCGTACGATTTGCTCTTGATCTTTCAGACATTATTTTGTGATACAAAAAGGTGTGCCAAAAGGGTGTGCTGACACCACGCGCATATCATTTTCTGGTGCAAGAAAGATGATGTCTGTTTGAAGTACTACAGTAACTTTTTGAAATTAAAAAATATTTTATTAATAGGGATGAAATTATTGAAATATATTCATTTAATTTATTAGATATTTTATCTTAATTCAGTAGATAAGTTAATTTTAACTAAGGTTTCGGTTTTGTCACATCTCATACCTGATATTTTACTTTAAATTTCATGAAGTTATGAATACAAAGTTTAGCAACTAAACTAGAAAAAAGTACCAGTGTGTAATTGTGGTATGTTATTCATTTTGTCACTTTGGAAGATTAGGCCGATATGTGCAGACTGATATTTTGTTGTAATTATTATTGTTTTTTTTTTTAGATTAAAATATGTTTCTGCTTGTATCTATAGGGTCAGCAATTAAGGCGTTAAATCGTTAGGCATTATTTAAATCGTTAGGCGTTAGGCATTATTGATAACATCCAGACTTAAAGAGTCCTAATGTTGGTTGGATTGTTGTATAAACTGGTTATGTCATAGTGCTAATTAATAGGGGCCAATAGCTCGTATGTCTGATGAAGCGGAAGATCGCTTGATTAGATGTACACGAATTTGCTAATGCTTCTCAATCAGCCGTATGCATATCTCTAAAAAGAAGACGGGATATTCTTGCCTAGGTAATATGTGCAAGTTCTTGATGACAATTTTCTGATAACAGTAAAGAACATTGGAATATAATATCATATTTATTTCCAAATAGGAGTAGATATTTGCGAAAGCCCCCCCCCCAATTCTACTTGGACAAGAATAAAAACCGATTTTGCTGCCAATTATTTAGTGCTATGATGTTTTTTCGATTCGAACGTTAAGAATGTTTTTATCAACTTGTGTAACTACGCCAAAATTTCTTGGGTTTTCAAAGAATTGTTCATAATTTAAGGTCAGTTCTCTAGATTTAGAATTAGCAAAATATATCAACCGTTTCCTGCCTCAAATGTTTTAAGCACAGAATCTGTCAATGTGCATACATTAAAGGTATTCACACCTCATCTTCGAATATCCGTATCGAAGACTCACAATAGTTATCGGTGTTTTGTCCTTTATGTCGCACGTGTCAATGAGCGTTCCCGCAGAGCAGTGTATAACTATTTGGTAACTTGCTGTGTGACAGTTATAGCATATTGCATGAAATAGATGTTAGACAAAACAAGGGAGACTTAGCTTCTTTATGAATAGTTTGTACATCGAGTGCTAGAAACCTTACGTTAATACATCACTCGAATTTAACGAATGGGATGAGAGTTTTTAGTGCGTTTAAATGTTCATGTACTTTGAAATACACTTGCAGCATGTCACTTTCTCAGACATATGGATGTAGCGTTGCTGCTAATTGCTGCTGTAACCTTCTGGAAATTACATCTCAGTTCGTCTCGGCATGAGGGGATATTTGAAGTAGTTGTTTTATATGCAATTCCTGGCCCGCAAACTATCTCTATGTCAAAATCACACCGATCCCTTGCTTCATAGTGACGCGAAAGAATTGCAAATGAAAACATTTTTGCATTTATAATTTCATTTTGGATTAAAATAAATGTTTATAAGAAGACATAAAATATAAAAGAAACATGAAGACATAGGACAAGAAGATCTTTTACAAGAAGACATAGGCTATATCCTTTTATGGTCCGCTAACTATCTATACGTAAAAAGCTACATCAATTTTTTATTCCTTTGCAATAGGAAAGAAGGACAAACAAAAACACTTTATGTATTGTTTTATAAATATTGATGTTTATAGATATAGGACAAACAAAAACACTTTATGTATTGTTTTATAAATATTGATGTACTAGATAATATGTAAAATTTCTAAGTATCAATATTTATATAAAAAATAGTTTAATAGAAATACTTCAATGATAAAATGGTTGTAAAAAGGGAACAAAACTCGCTACACTTGTCTTCTCATGGATTGTGCGAGAGGGATATACGCAGCGCACCCTCGTAAATCGTCTCTTGGGCATCCCTAAATCGTCTTTTAGGATTTTTAGGCATATGATAATTTGAGACCATATGTTTAAATTTTTCTCATTGGTTGGTTAAATATTTATTTTTATTTCAATACGATGACTATTTTTTTTGTGAAAAAAAATTATTTTGAGATGCCAACATTTATAATCTGATAAGTTAAGACTGTAAAAATCATCAAAGTGGGCGAAGTTTAGGGAGGAATAATTTTGCCACTTTTTCTACGAAAATTTGGAACTTCATTATGAAAGTTCTCAGTGCGATTTTGCTTTTCCTAACATTTTGGTTTGTTTTGATTTTACAAAACCCAAAATTTTATTTAAAATCTTAAATATTACAATTTTTTTCAATTAAACTATATCTAATGCTTATATACACAATCATTAATTTAAAAGAAATTACGGTTGAAAGCAACAATACATTTTTGGGCGGCTATAACAATAGCGCGTCGTTTGTGGTACGGTACGTACTGTCATTTAGCGTGTTAACATTTTCCATCACATGACTAGACAATTTTCATTTTCTCCTATAGTCATGTATGAGTTTTTCATGAAAAGTAAACTATAACCATTTATTTCGACCTTAAAAGAAAATAATTCATGTAGAATGTGAAAAAGGAAGTATTTTATCACATATCTGACGAAAACTGATGACAGCACTTTAGGAGTCTTATTATTCAAATGCTGATAAGTATAAAGAGGTGTATTTTAAAAGTTACAAATTCAAAATCATGTTTAACATCCCTATGAGTAATACTGACAAATAAACCAGTAATTTTCATCAAAGGAAGTGTACACTTGAAAAAGTGACTAAGAATACAGTTAAATACATTTTCGACCTTAAAAGAAAATGATTCATGTAGAATGTGATATGTGAAAAAGGAAATATTTTTTCACATATCTGATGAAAACTGAGGACAGCAGTTTAAGAGTCTTATTCAAATGCTAATAATAAAGAGGTGTATTTTAAAAGTTACAAATTCAAAATCATGTTTATACACACATATATACATATATCACAGTTAAATACAAGTACGTTACATTATTCACAATTAAATGAAACTACGTGATGTAGTATTATTTCTACTTTCTTTAATTTCTTTACCACGACCTAGGTTTCGTTGTATTACAACATCTTCAGGTGGGATATTAGCAAAGATGCTTGGTAATATCCCAAAGATCTTTGCTAATATCCCACCTGAAGACGTTGTAATACAACGAAACCTAGGTCGTGGTAAAGAAATTAATGAAAGTAGAAATAATACTACATCACGTAGTTTCATTTAATTGTGAATAATTAATTTCTGCAAAATTAACGCCAAATATATTCAATACGTTACATTATTTAAAATAATAATGAAGATTCGAAAACGAATAATAGTTTAGTTAAACTTATGTTATTCAAAAATGCTAATAAAAATATGATATTAATCAAAAATACCTCCTAGTTTTTTGTCTCTATTAGCATCTCTCGTCACGGTAAAAACTATGTAGTGCAGAAGAAAAAGAATATGCGGAGACTTTCATAAGAATCCAAAACATCGCTTGATGTCACTGGTGTTGCAATGGAAAATAAGTTGACGGTACTCACCAGACCGTAGGCGTATATTCTGTTTGAAGAACCTCGGGGATTAGTACGGACTATGGTCAGCGCAATTATTTTGAAGAGCATCGCCCCAGCTCCATCACGAGCTGGGATGATGCTCTTCTAAATAATCGCGCTGACGATAACACTGTTCTTCGAAAGTACGCATTTAATGGAGAGAGGGTGGCTCAGGTGATTTCTTAAAATATTGTTTAGCCCAAGTGTTGGCAATTTTATAGCCACGAGGGTGAGGCAAAAACGAAACCCGTTATTCTTCTTTTAACTTTGGTGTTGTCAGGGAAGACTGAAAAAAAGAGTGATAGAATAAAGTATAATAGGATGGATCGGTTTATTTATTTTTAAAACGATTATCCCCGTGACGTAAAGCAAGCGAGAGATACAGTATATTTCGTTATTTTATTTATTTATTTATTAACATACATTTATAAGGGTAATCAGGTAACCTATTCGTAACGATATGTTATTAATGGGTTAACAAATTAAAATTAAAGAAGGTATATATTGGTATTTAACATAAATACAAAATACACAAGAACTATAAAACATAACGACGACACATTTCGACAAATTTATTTTCACTTATCCATAAACAAATCATACTTTGGTGCGACCGCGATCAGGTTCAAAGAATGAAAGTTTACTCAATAATACGGGGCATAGGCTCATCCGCTACTTCCTTACTGAGTTGCAGGGAATAGAAACCTAGCATATTCAAGAGAAAACCAGTAGGAAATAGAAAGGGGGAGTAACCATACTGCCTCATATACAGATATCATAGGAACGTCTCGCACTCGTTCATTCGTCAAGCCGTCATTGATTCCGAAAGGATTTGGAATTACAAATGATTTGATTTGAATGATAATTTTATTTTAAACAATGTTTTCAAATTGTATGTATAATATGTATATTTGATTTTATATCATCATACTTTGCCAGCTCCAGCAAGTCGTTAAAGCGTATGCACGCAATTCGCGATTTTAATTTTTGCCAGAAATCGTTTAACCCACAAACAAATGTTTGAATTTTAAATATAAATTGTATTTTTACGCTTCAAGCGCACTGAAGAAACGCGGGCAAGGTAATAAATCATAATACGATCTAAAATATTAAACGTATGTCTGACAGTAAAAGCTGTTTTGCACTGATAAGTTTTGATTTATGCACAAGCGAAGAGAAGAAAGTGAGCGACGCTTTACGAGACGCTGCTTATCTGTTTATCTACATTTCTTCACGTAATTTGCTTAATGTTGTTTTAATGTTCGCACTTTATCTTGAAACATCAGCAACCTTGGTCTGTTTATTGCTAATTGCTTCCAGCAATTTTTATCAGTTAACCATTGAAAAAGAGAATGCAGAAATACTGCTGCGTCAAGCTCCACAATACTGCTGCGTCTTTCGCATACAGAGATAAAACTGAAATACATTTTATAGCTACTAAAATAGTATATACATAAATTACTGAATTGAAAATCCTATATTTGAAAAGTTGGGTGGACTGAGATGTACTAACACAAAAATACAAGGAAACTATGAGAGCGTATCAAGAAATCATTTTTAGATAAATATTTATGGTTTGACTGTACTTGGGAGTTGATTTTGCGACGTCAGCTTAATGTTATATCGAAAGAATTTGGATTAATATATAATAATTACCATGAAGTATTGCAGGTTTTCAATGCATGTCAGTGGTGTATTATTGTATTGTGTTATAGTTGGACATTTTTAATAATATATTTCAAGTTTTCTAATAAAAAATTCTAAAAAAAAATAGTTTCGACATCATAACTTGGTCTTTCAATTGATGTATCACACGATATATAAAGAAAATACGAATATTTTATTTGTATATATGCTAATTTATAAGTGTCAATTAACACGATTCATCACTATGCTATATTTGAAGTTTTGAGATCTAACAGTTTTCGAGAAAAACGGCAACCGATAGACAGGTGCTAGCTCATGTTAGTGATCTTATAAGAGTCCTTGCCTTTTGAGGTGTGGAACCCTAGAAAGTAAAAACCTAAAAAAGTATCGTTGCGAACGTTAACGACAATTACGATTAGAAACTAAGTTTATCTTAATACTTATTTTAGTGATTTACTGCTGATATATATATATATATATATATATATATATATATATAACACGTATATATACATATACCAGTGAGTAGGTTTACACGAGTATATTTATAAATTGTAAATATTATGGATTGATTGTGATATGTAAAATGTATTAGCTATGTAATTATGTTGCCTATTATGCATTTCATAGGCGCAATATAAATAAGTTTAATACATTCGGTCTTAGATTGAATTAGCTATGATATCATGCCACGTTATGGTTTAATCTATAATTCGAGTTCAATTTATGCAGATGTAGGAGATACTTTCACCGAGACTTAAACATTTTGTTTTCCCAGCACATGTACGTAATATTTTCTTTTCGTAACATATCCGATATGTGCTTTATTTTTGTAACGATCTTTTATTCCATGCAAAGGAAAATCAATGATTATATATTCGTTTACAAATTGAAATCTTGATATCCTGTAATCAATTAAGATATTCCTTATTAATATTGTAGAAGGTAAAGGTCGTTATGTGGTAAAATGGTAAAATTTGTTAAGAGCAGTAGTTTTATTTATCTTCTAAATTGTTCTATTTAAAAAGGGTGTTATTAAAATTGTCCTTTTTCTAAATTTCTCACAAGATATTCTCTTTGTGATAGAGGCATCATTTTGTAATTAACATTTGTTTATCTTTCGTAAATTAGCGGAGAACTTAGCTTGGTGTAGGATGACTCCTTTGGAGAGGCTCTTTTGTTTTTATTTTCGAATGAGAAATGAAGATAGTATTGTAATTTAAGAAAAATGCCCAGGTTTTTATTTGGGATTGAATTTAAAGTGGTATAAAAACACGAAAATAGAAGAATATTTATGTATGTATCTAAGTCCCATATCTGGTCTGAAATTTGTATTTAGGAATATGTATTATTTAGGAAATTTGTATTTTTTTCTGAGTAGCTGTGGCATTGGCCTCTGCACTCTAAACCTTTCAACTGAGTAGCAGTGGCATTGGCCTCTGCACTCAAACGAACAAACTTCTCTCCCGACAAAACTTTTAATAGTTCAAAGGGACTGATCTCAGTCATATATATATATCCTAAAAAAGGAGTTTTTCCTTAATATTATTAGACAGAATAAAGACTGTTGTTTTCAAAAGTAACAATTTTCTTTTTAAAATGGTTTTACCAATTTCTTCAAACTTTCCATGTTATTAGTATCGAATAAATTAAATCATTTTTCATAACTGGTTTTCCGAAAGAAATCCAATTAGGGTACTTCTCTTAAAAAAAATAAATACGCGCTTTATGAGCACAACAATGCAACATATATATATATATATATATATATATATATATATATATATATATATACATACATACATACACAGGTATGTATATACATATATTTTTATATGTAAAAACACATACCTTTACAAATTTACAATTTTGCAAGAAAGTAAAAGTAGCGTATCTGCAGGTTTATTTCATTTTATAACGCATTCATTTCCGTGGTTACGGCAAATTTATTATTTACGGCTATTTTGATGAAAACAAAATATAAACAAACATGATTTGTTCGTCTTAACAATAACAGCAGAAAAAGTTTCAAAACAAAGATGGGTTAAATTGTACCAAATATTCATCGTGTTTGAGAATACATTTTCACTGCAGATAATATTTTTCAGTTTCACTGCAGATAATAATTTATTCTCGACTGCCAGTTGAGATTTGTTAATTAGTTCATTAAAACGAATGCGATATTAAGTCGCAATTTTACACGAGCAGAAATAATTTCTCAATTTAACTTTTGTATACGGCACCTCAACGCGTATAACATTAAATCGACTAAACTTTTATTATGTTTACACGTATATTTATATTATAGTATTGCTGTCTACAAATCTAACATTTCCTTTTTACGAGAAAGGTCGGCTTCTTTGTTTCGAAGTTCGACGATGGCGAATTTATAAGTTAATTTGCAATTTACTTTATTTTGATAAGGCAATGTATTGCTGTTGATTGTTAATTAGAATTTATATAAATCTGAGAAGCTCAGCAGAAGTTAATTAAAATTTATATAAAACTGAGAAGCTCAGCAGACTGCATCGGCATGAATTTTGTAAAGATACTGGTATAGTCTATTCGATGATGGCTTAAAATGGTCCTTTGGGTGGAGTAAATATGAAAATTTTAAAACATAGCACGCTAGCTACCTAACCAGATGACGATTTTACTAAAAGTGTTGAGAAATTCTAAAAGTGACTGAGAGATTTGTACTAACTGAGAGATGACTAAAAGTCATGAGAAATTCGAGATGCGAGCAGGAGGTTATGGACGACGAACGTCTTGAAAAATAGAATTGTTTTTCGTTTTATTTTTAATTTCTTAAAAACTACTGATAGTAGATCGAAATTAGGTTATATAAACTTACGCCTATCAAATTTTCTACAAAAAAGTTTTATTTACTACTACTTTTTGAAATAATAGGCTATAAATATTGCATGATGGGTTCGAAAGTAGTTACTGTCATTGTGGCTATGCATAGCTAGATATTGTGACTACAATCTATGGCTATTTAAGGTGATCATGGCAACATAGTCTCAATACATAGTAAACGCTAAAATGGGAATTACGGAGGAATGTGGAAAAAAGACGCAATTTTTAACAAAGTTTGATTAATATAATTAGAGGGATTTAAGAGACAATTTGTTTTATCATATTCTTGGTTTTACGTAGTATGAGGCAGATTAATTAAAAGCAACCGCAAAGAAACCTGGATCCACGTCATTGTTTATAGTCATGGGAAGGATTTCTAAGTAGTTATTTACTTCATTGTCATCTCCCACTTATGTATTCGTGATGAGGGTTACGGAAAATGGCTCTGCAATTCATTGTAGCCTTTCTGCAACAACATTTTCTCCAACTGTATCCAGTGGAGCACATACATATTTGAAGTTTAGAATAGCCTCAGGTGCGATGGGGTCTATGATTGTCATTGATACTAGACGATTCTGCGCAACATAAAGGCTGAATTTGTTAAGACGTTATTTACAAATAAATTACTTCTCTACTGTAATGACAGCAAGGTACTAATCGAGAAGGATATACTTATTTTTATAAAAAAAACTAAGTTAATTCCAGGCAGTAAAATAATAGCGTTCACTTTACAAGTCATAAGAGAATTTCCCAGAAATTAGTACCTATTTTGCGGAAATTTAAATCTATAAATGTAACTATTATTTAAATGTATAATATAATATAATTTAAATGTATAATATAATATAACTATTTATATGAAATGTGAATGTCGTATGACGTAAACGACCAATACTGTTGTTAGTTCATTTATATTTGACTATTTGTATGAATCTGTTTTAGCTTTCTGTAATTTACTAATTTTATTGTTTTATTAATTTGTCTTATTGTTAAAACTTATGTGCCATATTTATATCTACATATTTATATAACTGAATTATTATACCTTGTTTTTTATATTGACGTGATAACGTCTTATAAATCGATTAACACCGGCTGCACGCATGAAAAAGTGTCACATTCCGCCTGAGCCTGAGCGTGCAAGCGAGAGCGCGGAACAAGTGATAGAGAGGTACGATCGGCCCAAGCGTTGGAATTTATTTTTTTGTAAACAGTAATCAAAACATGGCGTTTTTTAATATTTCACCTGGGAAAATAATATACATAAAATGCCGTATGATAAATTATTATATCGGTTTAACTTCGAACCATTTGGAATTATACTGTATTTTTTAAACTTAAACTTGTATTAGAAGGAAAACTTTATTCGATATGTAGTCACGTCTTCGTTATGATTTTGTTATACGAATAAAACTTACATATTTTTTCAAGACATATTACACTTGAAACACTCTCCTTGATTTCCTACTTTTCCTATCATCGTCTTGTTCTTAACGGAATAACGCAGATTGGAAGATCTTAAATATAATACATGTATATAAGTTGTAAATAAATTGTTAATAGCACTATTGTTGTAATTAATCTGTATAATTTAAATAAAAAAATATTTGAATTAACGAGTGTAAATAAATTTTAATTTATCGAAAAAATTTTAATTTTCAATTAACTCTTTCTTTGTATTGTACAAAATAATAATAATTCAGTGATAATAATTGAATTTAATTCATAAAGGTATGCAATTTTTCATCAATGTTTCTTTGTGACGTTATCATGTAAAACTATCGTCCGTAAACCGACTTTACAGACAACCAATTTTTTTTATTATGACTAATTTATTGTATATAAAATTATAAAAAATTTCGACTGCAGGTAAAGACGAAAGTATTCCGATCTGTTTTTTTCGGAACCGGTTAACAGCTTCTCGGTGACTGGCTTTGTTGGAACTTCTTCTTTACGTTTTATACGTAACATTACCTTTTGTTAATATTTATGACCATTACCTTTTGTTAATATTTTATAACCTACGTTTGTCTAATGTCATGTTCTTAAATTCTCTCATATGGGTGATTTTTTACAAATAAATATATGAAATACAGAAACATGCTCTTTTTTAAGTTATAGACAAATGAAAAAGTTAAGTATATATATTAGATAAGTTTATTATGAACGTTACCCGCTGAGATTTTTGTGATTTAGATTAAATCTCTGAAAGTATAAGAGAACAAAATTGAATAGGATTTTTTTTATTCGAAATTTTATGGATTTCAATTTTGTAATAAGCAAATTTGATCGACGAGCAGCCGTTTTTTTGAAATTCAGAAAAAAAACGAAAAAACAACCATATTTTTTGAAAGGACAACTAGAATTTACTTTGAATACCTTGGGACTTTTGGTATCATCATCACCAAATACCTATAAACAAATTTGCCAACTTTCAAAACATCCATATACATTCCGTCTGAAAACCTTATTTTGGTTGGACTATATAAGAGAGTTTACTAAATATAATTCAAATTGAACCTAAACATAATTTCCAAAAAATTGAAAAAAAAAGTTTTTATGGCAGGAGCGCTGTGTTTTTGTAAAATATCTTCAAGGGCTTATTTACATTTTTGCCAAAAAACTTCTATTTTTGAATTCTTTACTATAAGCTCTGAGAATATGTCGTACAGTTATTTTGGTATACAAAAAATAGGTCAGCTCTTTAAACATATTGCTTTTCATCGATTTTATATATTTATTTCATGAAAATTGACTTTTTGCAATTGATTCCTCGCTAAAATGTCTAGAGACGGGCAAGCTTATAGGATTCATTTCAAACAATTACACCTTAATTTAAAATGTGGATAAAAGTAGTAACATGCTCATTTCCTCTTCTTTATTTAGATAAAAAAAACTATTTTGATCAACCCATTAGCAAAAGAGAAAAAGAAAATTATTCATTCAACAAAAAAGTTTTTAATTATTTATTCAATTTCTGAAACAATTTGGTAGGTTGGGCGAGGCGCCATTTTGCGTTCACTGGTGATTCTGCGCTATATATATATATATATATATATATGCATGCACACACACACACACACACACACATATATATATATATATATATATATATATATAAATATTAGGTTGGCTAGTAACTCTTTAGCCGCAACTTCGGGACTTTATTAGAAAGATTCTCGAAACTTTTAGAAAGTTTTACTGTAGGGTATAAATAGGCCAAAGTGCAGTCAGTTGACAACTGTCAGTGCCGAAGCTTTAGATGAATTACATAAAAGATAATGGATTTAAATCCATATCTAATACGGATTATATTTCTTTACGTCTGGATTTCGTCTGGATCATGATGCAAAGATTGCCACAAATAATATATATAATGCGATGGGCGAGTTCACGGTGTCTTACGTGACGGCAAAGATTTGATTCACAAAGTTGAGGAATGAGAACTACAATCTTGAGGAGGAACCCCGTACCGGACGTCCCGTTGAATTGGACGTTCTACAAATATGACGTCTAATTGAGGAGGACCATCTACTGACGAGTCGTCAATTGGCAGATGAACTACACTGCAGTCATGGAACCATAGAAACACATTTGCATGAACTATCCTTGTCAACAGTTTGACATTAAAACGTAACTTCTGCTGGTTGAATCAGTGAGTAACTGGCAATGAGAAGTGGGTTACATACGTTAACCATATATACAATCGTCAATGGCTGGGTGTCGAAGAAATAGGAGTTTCAGTATCCAAACCTGAAATAAGTGCCAAAAGGTGATGCTCAGCTGCTTGTGGAATGTCAAGGTCATTATTCATTGGGAGTTGCTTCCATATGGATCTACAAGTAATGCAGATATTTATTACAAATAATGGGTCCACCCATTAGGTAACAAATTTAGTAGTCAACGGGATCGAATTTATTTTCTACATGATAATGCTAGACCACATGTTGCAAAACGTACTCGTGATAAATTAGAGGAGCTTGGCTGTATCCATTTGCAACGCCTGCACCATATTCGCCGAACATTGCGCCCTCTGACTACCATTTATTCAGGGTTTTAAGTAACCATTTACTTGAAGCTAAATTTGACGTTAAAGAAGATCTCCAAACTGAACTCGCACAGTTTTTTTGAATCATAGTCACAGGAATTTTACAAGAAAGGCCTATTGCTACTGCCGACTAGATGGTGAGAAGTAGTAGATAGTAATGGTGCATACTGAAATTTGATGTAACATACAAATTTTATAATAAACATTGTCGAGAGCAGCTAGGGGTTAAAAACTATATATATATATATATATATATATATTATATATATATATATATATATATATATATATATATATATATATATATATATATATATATATATATTATTAAGTTGCAAATCATGGAAGCCTTTGAAATTTCACTCTCATCGCGCCCAAAGAAATTTCTCTTTAAAACTTTACCGTATTTAGCTTTAGTGATTGCTCTCATAACTTTTTTCATCTTTAAATATATTTTTTTCCTTTCCTTATATTCGACCTCCTCTAATTTTGTTTATTTTTAAGTTAATTTTAGATGTTTCACTGTACTTTATACATGCTGATCATTGCTTGCTGTTCTGATTTTTGCTTAAAACGTGTTGTGAAAACAACCATTTTACATTTCAAGAATCACTTTGCTCATTTCGTTCATTGTTTACGTTCATTCTGTGAATGTCAAACACATAATGGCTTGAGGTCAAAAGTATCACAGAGTAGATATTGACGCCAAACAATTTTCGAATGTCGAATTAACTGAATAAGTGTAACATAAACGAATAACGTTCAAATTTAAAAATTTAATGAATTACATTTAAAATAATTTTAAAAAAAATTGTGTATCGTACATAGCCAGGACGTCGAGTGAAGTACTAGCATTAACACTATTTATAACAATATGTGTCGCAATAACATTATATATTTACAATAAATATTTTAATGTAGAATTATATTTATTAAGCTAACTCACATTTGCCATTTTGTTGGAAAATACCATCTTCTTATAGCTAGTCGGTAAATGAAATTTGGTCACATATAAACCAGTCACGTATGTGATTTACTATATCATGTACTAGTAACACGTAACTAGAAGCGTTGTTGGGCAGGTTTTCTTCAAAGTATATATTAAAAGTAATTTTTGTCCATTTGTGCGCTTAGGTATTTTTTTATTCATCCCACAAAACTAATGACTTAAATATAATTAAACTTCACTTATGTTGATTAGGACGAAATATGAAAGACATATCATAACATCGTATTGCTAGCACTTTATTTATTTTATATTTTGTTGCTCTCTTTGGTCGTTATCTCATGCCACTTACGTAACTTTTGTTACTGTACGTAACTTTTACTCACGTAACTTTTGTTACTGTACGTAACTTTTACTCACGTAACTTTTGTTACTATACGAAACTAAACATCGGTCCTTAATTTTTATCATGGTAAAATAGAAGGCTAAAATCATGTTATCAAAAGGGTGAAGAGATCTGTTTGAAGACTGAAGGGTTTTTATTGGAAACTAAAAAAATAGAGGAAAACATCACAATTAGCAAAATTATATTACGAACTGAAATAGAAATTCCAATATTAAATATTCTCGGATTATTGCCCCAATAAATATCATGAAACTACGATTGCCAGAAAAAGTTAGTGAACTACAAAATATATTGCATCTAAACACACAATTATGACACATTATTTACATTCAATGATAAAAGTACAATACACCCACATTTCTTTGATACAAAAAAATAAGGCTCAAATGCTATGATTTATCGTTAAGTCGTGTCACGCAAGACGGAGTGGTTAGGGTGCAGGCGAGGGTAAAGGAGCAAAGTAATGGTAGAATAACAAAATTCACCCTTCAATACGTAAATCGAGTGACAGCACGGTGTAATATAAACGATCAGTTTGAATAATTTAAATGTTTACTTCAGATACGTGTATTTTACGATCATACACAACCTGGTTGACGACGTATTTTTTTGTATTCAATCGTGTGAACCCAAGCAGTATACTTAATATTTATATATACTTGACGTGTTGTATAATAACTTTTTATCAAGTCACCACAATATATCGCTTGTCCTTGTAGTTATGATACTTGTTTAGAAGAGTGTATAATTTGTTTACCCTACTTTCTTTGTCAAGGTAACCTTTTGTCAATTGAAGAGCACATTGCTTTTATTTTCAAAATTGTTGATAGAAAAAACTACATAATTACCACGTAATTACACATAAGTACAAAAAACCACATAATTACTCCTACATATTCTTCGCGTCCTTACTATCTCAAATTAGCAAGGTTTCCGGGAAAAAATTATTATATATTTACACATTTTCCGATCTTTAATATTTCATGTATATTTTGTTTACCCTACTTTCGTTGTCAAAGTAACTTTTATGTCAATTGAAGAGCACATTGCTTCTGTTTTCAAAATTGTTGATAGAAAAAACCACATAATTACAAAAAAACCACATGATTACTCCTATATATTCTTCACGTCCTTGCTTTTCTCAAATTAGCAATGTTTCCGGGAAAAGTTATTATTTATTTACATATTTTCCGGTCTCTAAAGTTTCTTCCTTTACAATGAATCCAAGAAAGTGCCTACGGCTTATTAGCATACATTTAATTTTATAATGATAATGAATTATTTAAAACTCTTTAATTTACAAAACTATTGGTACAAAAATCTATCTATACTTCTGATGGAATCTCACTGGAGGTATATAGCAAAGCTATAGCTGTTATCCAAGGTCTTATAGTTTTTAAGAAGTTAATTATATTTAATCCAATAATGAAAATCGCCTTTTGTATATTCCTCTGTTTACCAAAAACGAATAATGGACAATGTCTTAATTAAATTAAATAGTAGAGTTATTGGAAAATTCTGATTTAATGTGATTTTAAACTGTGGTATTTTAACCATTTGGTGCGAAGAAAAATAATATTGTTAATAAAAACGATTACATTTTTTTCCTTATTTACACTCTTTGTAATTCCATATCGAAGCGAAGACTGGAGTTCTACTATGTTGCTCCTTTGGGCTACTAAGATATTTAAATTGAAAAAAAATCCATACGCTATTAGATTCAATTGAAAATGAGTAGATTTTCCTAAAGGTCGCATGTGAAAATAACGTATGACAGATGCTTTTAAACAGCTCATTTCTAGTATTGAGAGTTTTGCAACAGTTTTGTATAGTTTGAACAAATTATATCATCGTCTTAATTTCCATATTGGACGTCTACATAGTAGTCATAAATAATATTGGAGCTATTTGCGAGAGCTACAATATTTTAAGTATGTAGAAAAAATATGCAGATGCAGTTAACACTATTGAGAATTAAAAGTACTTTTTCCGTTCACGCTCGAAACGTTAATTTTTCAAAGTGCTAAATAGGTAGTTTGAAAAATTAACGTAATAATTATTTCTAAGTAATAATTTTTTCAAACTGCTAAATAAGTAGTAATTATTATTGAATAGGTCTTTGAATAAGACAAATGTCAATGAATTGTTAATATCCGGAAAATAATTTGAGTAAAATGCTTTGAGCACACATGTAAATTATATATGCAACGCAAAATGAAACTGCATATAATACAAATGATAAAAACAAAAATATATTAGTTTGACAAAAAGGGCAGCACAAAATATAATAAACTTAAAACTAGTGTGATCGATGCAGTATATGTCGTGAAACAAAGGGGGTGCGCTTCTTTCTCTATAATGTAGAGTCAGCTCCTGGGTTGTTAGTAAGCGAGGAAAGTATTTTGCGGGTGCCAGAATCTAGTCGATGAATTGTGATGAGCTTACGGGAAGATAAAGTAAGAATTGTGCTGGTGGTCTGATAAATCGACGATTTTCACCTCCCCTCACAAGTGGGTCTCTTCTTTATATTTGATGAAGAAATGTTGTTGAAGAATGCTGTTTTTCTGGTCGAATTATAGTCTTATCTGTGAATTTGCTTGTTGATTTTTCTTTTGATTTAATTAATGTAAATCAAGTGAAATAGTAATTTTAATAATGTGATGCTTAGTGGTGACCTAAAAAAATAGTGGTGAGGATCATTTGAGTTCTTTAAAAAGTTAGGGGTTGTTTTCTTTCGATCCAAGATTTTTCCAAGTGATGCAACTTGTATTTAAAGATCGCTGTAAATTTGATTTGATTGTAACGTTCGTTAATTTGAGACGTTTTACACGATGTTCATTAACTTATTACGTGTATTTGTAATTTTGTTTGTTTCTGGGCTGAAGGTACATCCTTCAAGTACCTATAACAAATAGATTCCTAAGATATACCATATATGTGGTCTTCTCTGGTGATTTTGATGCTTTCTGGATGGGTTTCAATATAGTAGTAGTCGAATTTTATTAATATTTTATTTGACAGTTTTACGGAAATGTGTTGATAGGTTGAGGTTAGTTCTTGATGAATGCAATCCATGTCTTCTGGATATTATATAATTCATGGATGCAATCCATGTCTTCTGGATATTAAATTAGGTTTTCTTTTTCGCAATGATACAATTTAGAAATTGTTTATAGTCGTTATACGTGTATTGGTAGATCAAATCTTTCATTGCCAGATAAAGTTTTGGTGGAAGGTTATGGTATTGTTGGCTGTAGAAGTAGGGAATATGTGAAATAAAGAAAAGGTTTCTTCGTTCATTACGAAGATTTTCATGACATTTCTCGTTGTCTTTTTAACAATAATCCAATTCAATAAAATCATTAAAGTTTCTTAATCTGTTTGGTCAATAGTCATTAAATTTATAGGTGAGTAAAGTGATGTAAGTATTCTAGTCATGTGGATGATGTTTTTAGGTGATAATATGCTATGATGTGTGATATGTAAAGGAGAGAAAGCTATGCCATTTTCAATATCGTTCAGCGATTCCAGAATAATTTATATGTTTTTTTTTTGTCAAGAAGGTTATTCGTTCTTAAAAAATCTGAGAAAAAGTATTATAACATGCACATACTTGTCTTATTAATTTGTTTATTTTAGAGGTGATTACATTATGGTTATTTATAATAGGTTGAAAGGTAGTTTTGAAATTTTCTAGCATTAGTTTATTTAGCCTTATACCTTTATTTCCTTTTGATTATTTTGTAGGGCGTTAATTACTAAGTTTAATTATTTTGTATAATTTTGGACTACGTTGTCCGTTATACTTTTTATTTTCGATTCGAATCTATCTAGGAGTCTTCTTTTAAATTTATTTTTAATAATTACATTATATTAATTTTTGATTAAATTAAATTTATTTGCTGTATTAGTGTAAATTTCTAAATATATCCAATATGTAAGCCATGTTGGATATATTTAGAATCGTGAAGTGTTTCTTTAAGAGTTGATCTTCCTGACCTGGTTTTCTAATATTAGTATGATTTATTTTATTCATTTAGATCCAAAAGTTTATAGATATGTGATCTGCTTTTTTTTTTTAAATTTTCATGTTATCTAATGTAAAGGGTAGTGTGCCAGGGTTGTTATTTAAATGAGTTAGTTTAGTTCCTTACTATTAGTTTAGTATAGGTTGTCGTTGGAATTTTGAGGTAAGGTTTTTGTCTTTTTTAAGTGTTTTTCTTGTTTCTTTTAATGAATTCTTGGCTTTTACTCTCTACTATTTTTATTCCCAAACCTTTACGTATTTTATGCTTACGTAACTGTGTTTCGTTTTTTGCTTTACTGCAAGTGGATTCTTAGAATAAAACCGAGTTTCTCCTCTATCTTCGTGGCTTCCATTGCAACTGTGGTTATCTGATTTTGACAGAGGTTTTCATTTATTTTAGCTAATATTTTGGTAGAGAGGAGTTTGTAGGATTTTTATATGTAAGCACTTTGCAAGTCTAAATTGAATGGGTCTCTATTTTTGAGGTTTTCGTTCACTAATTATTTCTATTGGCTTCTTGTCTGTTGCGGAATTAATTGAGTTATTATAGCCCAAAATTGCATACAGCATTAAGTTCTGTGATATAGGTACTGGCTTTATTTTGTATGAGAATTTTCCCATGCTCTAACGCAATGTTCGATCGCTCCATTCGACAGGTTGTTAAGTTGATGAAACGCATATTTATTTTATTGAATTTTGAAAATTCTTTTAGAGGTAAATTTTTGAATTCTGTGCTTTGACCGTCGGTTATGCTGAGAGAGTATCAATGAGCTGATTGCTGCCAGGCTTTCAAGAGGATATGTGCGCTTGGGCGTACTTTGAAAAAGCATCAATTATAGTAAGGAAATTTTGTTTTTGAATAAAGAAAGTGTCAATATATAGCACTTCGAACGGTTTATTGGAGATAGGTACGATTTGAATTTATTTGTTTGTCCAGATGTCTCTCTTATTTGTTTGCTTGGCAAGTCTCACAGTTGTTTATATATTCAGTTATATTTTTCAAAATGTTTTAGCCAGTGATATTGTCCTCTAACTCGTTGCTCTGTTTTATGTATTACTTTCAAATCTCTCTTTACTTTCAAGATGGTCTTTAATTATTTTATATTATGAATATCTTGTAACTACAAGAGATTCATAATATAAAATAATTAAAGAGGTCAACTTTGATTTGCAAATGGTCAATTTAAATGACGAATTTTAGTCCGTAGGTTTGTTATGATCTCAGGTTTATATTTGTGATGAATGAGAGTCAGATATTAAAATGTATGTATGTTTTACGTATTCTTTGAATAGGCGAGTGATTTTTTTTATGTTTTATGTTATTTACACCGATTTGCGTTAGTAACATTTTTATCTTGAAATATCACTATTATATTGAGTTTAGATGGTGAGTGCGGAAAAAGTTTACGTGTCATTGATTGTTAAATAAGTTTAATGGTGTGTCCAAGTAATGTATTTCTAACATGAGTTTTTCTATATTATTCAGTTAGATCGTACGTCTTTTATATTTGTCAAGAGATCGTTTAAGTCCTTTCGTTGGGGTATTGCGTTGGCGATAAGAGATATATTATCGTCTGCGATCGTTCCGTCGGATAAGTTTAAGTCCAATGGTATATTAGTAGTGCTATTATTTATTTGTATTCGGGGATACGGACTTGGATTTGAGCTGTATTCTTTTAATGTTATTCCGTTACGGGGTGGAACAAACGGGTGATAAGAATCGGGGTTGGTAGTGTTTAGGGGTGTGATTTGTGTTTGAATATGAGGTGATTTATTTTAATATGAATTTACTTTGGGTTATAAAGTATTATTCTCATATATATATATATATATATATATATATATATATATATATATATATATACACACACATATAAACATTTTGGTGTCCACTGTGTTTGGGATAATCATGACAGTAATTGTCAAATTCTAATTGATCTTCGCAGTAATTACCTGGATCGAGATTGCTTCACTTTCTACTTATGGGTTTCATTAAGGTGTAACTCTTTGCATGTAGAATTAGGAGACGGTCCATTATTTTAAAAGTTTGGTATATTATGTATTCTATTTTGTGTGGGTTGGGATTCAGTACAGGAATTATCACTTAAGGGCCCTAGTTTAGTTGATTATAGTCGGTTTTCCCTGTGTTGCCAATTGATTTGAATGTTTCTGGGGGTTTTCTAAATTGTTAATGCATTTGAGGAGATCGTGGTCTTTGGCTAAATTGATGCCAGGGACGGTTTGACGTTACCAGTTCGGCTGGATAGTATTAAACATGTTTTTTTATGGTTATTTTTAAAATTACTGTTTTTATTTTATATATAATTAATATTTTCCTCTTTCGTAATATATTGAAGAGCGGTAGAAATGTTTTTGGATCTCATAGTACGAATAGTAGAACCCGTAGATAAAAGGGAAGTCCAGCTAAAGGGAAGACCCGTAGTCCTGAGAGGATGATTCGGAAACAAATTGCGTTAAATGAAGTTCTTTCACATTGTTTAACAATGTCATTTGTTTCATGTATATCTATATGATTTATAATGGTGTTTAATAAGTGTATATCCTTTTCATAAAGTGCTTGTGCATTTTCATTGTCTTTTTGTTTTAGATTTACTAGATCGCGGGTCAGAGTGCTTTCATCTGATCGCACAAATGTTGTTTTAAAGCAGTTTTTATTTCACACCATGTTTGACCTCTATGGACATTTATTACTTCCTCTATTTTATCTATTAATTTCCCAATAATACCATCTAAAAACATCGCGCATTTAGTGTCATCATAATACTGATTCAGTTTTGCTTCGCTGGTTTTTCATAAATCTATACAACTTATTGGGATCGCCATTAAATTTGGGGATTTTGTGACAGAGCAAAATGTCGATTCGTTTCGTCTTCCGGATGTCAAATAAATAAATAAATATAAATTAATATTAAAAAAAATTATAAATAAATATATATTAATATTATAATTATCAAAAGTATGTTTAATATTTTCACAAAATTGTGTGTATTTCTTTAAGCGTAATGTCTTTTTGTATGTAAGTGTATATATACGTATGATTTTTGTTACATATAATACAATAGTATATGAATTATAATTCGTATCACAAAATAGCTTCAATAATTTCAATTTCTAATGAAAAAAGTTGGTTTCTTGTAGTTGCTGGCCTATGCTCAGCCGCGAATGAAGTTAGTGTTGATCGGTGTTGTAGGTGGTATTGCTGATTAATCGATGAGATGAAGGGTTACTATTTTTGTTAAACAACAGCCTGAGAAATATCCTACCAACGACTGCACCAGTTATATATTCAACCCAAAATCCAACCTTTTAAAATGTATATTTAATTCATAATAAAACTGTATAATAAAAATGATAAAAACAAAAATAGAGTAATTGAATAAAAAGGACAGCATGAAACATAATTACGTTACAATTAGTGTGATTGATGCAAAGTCTAAGTCGAGAGAGCGTTGATGAGATTCTGTCTCTATAATACAGAGTCATACAGACTGTGCGAATTTTCTTGAAACGTAGAGTCACTTTCTGGATTGGTAGTACACAAGGGCAGCATCTTGCAGGTAGCCGGATGAATTTGATGAATTGTGATGAGCTTACGAGAAGATAAAGTCAAGATTGTGTCAGTGGTCTAATAAAGAAGGGTCCTAACATACATATCATGTGATGATAGTTTCTCCAGTTTAAGAAAAAATCCCAATTGGGTTTGTGGTCGGGAAAATTTAGAACTTCTTTTTCATAACTTGTAGTAACATAAGTAACGAGTGATTTACATAACTTTATATGGTAGAAAATCTCTAAAATAATTTCAACTTTTATCTAAAAACTTTATTTTAAAAACTTTATCTAAATTTTTTTATATTAAAAACTTTATCTAAAATATAAATATTAAATACCAGTAACACTAGAAATTTTAACAATTAAATTTTTGAATTTGAAGATTGTCAAATAATATGTAATTAATTAAAGTGTAACGTTATGTTTATGACAGATAAATGTAATAATTAGTTATTGCATACGTGAGTTGTGTCTCATTGAATTATATTCTTTGGGGTTTATCACCTAACGTTATCCATAAAAAGTATAAAATGTACACATATTGCATATTTTTCGAGTAGGAAGCCACTAAATAGCTGCTTTGCAATTAATTTACATTCTCTCATATACCTCCTTTTAATTCAAAATATAGTTTTTAAATTATACAAATTTAAATTTATTTGTATTATATCTCTCCTCGGAAATGTTTTAACCGATGCTAAAAATCTGGAATGAGTGATAATCTAGTGGGTACTATCAATTAAAATACTTTACTCGTATTGTATTGATAACTTTCAGGTAATTAAAATTAGATTAGTATTTAGTAAGAAAGATAATTAATTATTTCTTTGAATCTCAATTTAAATGCGCGCAGCCGTCGATATTCCATTCCTTCGATTATTATAGATAATAATATAACGTAAAAATTAAAGTTCGCTACGTAAATTACTTAAAGTATTATTTTTTATTTTCCTAAGAATGTACTTTTTCCACTTTTATATGAGTATCATGTGTCAGCGATAACCTTGAAATATATGGAAGAACCATATTAATGAAAATGTAGCAATATTTATTATTATTGTGTCGTTATCACTCTAATTATCTGATTAGTGTGTAATCAGCTGGCGAGGTGGTAAAATTCAAAAGAAAAACAGGAAATTCTAGGTTGATACCTATCGGACAAAGACAAGTTAGATCGTGACGGCACATTTACCTTCCAGGTGATTTTTTAGCGAAAATATATTTTAGCTTCCAGTTACAGTGAAATTCATGTAAAAATATCTCATCAAACGTTTAATTACAGAGAGTTGTTTTGTAGTGCTCTTTTACAATGCAATGAAACCAAAATATAAAACTTTGGACAAACATTGGGAAAATTAAAGTTAAGTGTTTTACTACAACAACTCACCAATAAATAGCTCTCTTCTAAACAATAATTCTCTAACAAAATTCGATATTAATTCTCTGATCTACTCTACTGTAGATCAGAGAATTTATCTCGTATCCTGTTACAGAATTGCAGTTAAGAAGAGACTTGTTTATTGGTGAGTTGTTGTAGAAAACACTTAGTTTTTATTTACCCAATGTTTGTCCAAAGTTCTATATTTTGGTAAAATACTATTTTAAGATCTTCAACGGCTACAGCAGTAGCTGTAGACAGCTATAAATTCGAAAGTTTGTGTTACAGCCCGTTGAAGATCATAAAATAGTATTTTTGCAAAATATCTTATTTTTTTAAAATAATTATTCACTGTCCATATAGATAAAGATCTTAAAATTATGAATTTGAACTCAATGGCAACACACGATAGACTGTTGTAGCGAAAATGTACGAAGAGGGCTGAACCCAAATGAGATATGGGACCATAGCCAGGAGAAAATTCATCGTCCATTTTTTCTTTCGTGGAAGAGTTCTGATTAGGTGTAGCAGTAAAAAAAGGCAGAGCACGGTAATCAATCATTTTGGCAAACTTCTTTGTTTTTACTGGCAATCCTTATATTTGCTAACCAACAATTCAAATTATTTACTGTACGTTATTTTAGTAAAATTTCTTGAAATATTTCATCTGTTTTATGTACCTAAAATTGTTTCTTATAAGTATTGTTAGAAACTCCCAATATCATTTAAAAGCAACACACTAAGTGTATGTTGCTTCAAAAATTATTAGTTTTTTAGTATTTCGATTAGCTTTTTGAAGATGTACGTGAAAAAAAATATTTCCTAATTTTTATATCTATTGAGCGGTTTTATTGTAGATTTTAACTAAATCGTTCTCTGTTAACTTTTGTGACGGTAAATTTGTTTCCTCTCAATGCTAGAGACGAATTTGTTTGTTACTCAATATACAATAAACGATAAATAATTATTCTCAAACTTATTACGGTATCCAAACGATTATAGCAGCGCCAGCCAATCTGCAATCTCTAACAGAAAAACAAGATAAGGTTCTTGTAATTTTTGATCGACGTAGTGTCACTGTAGCAATCGTAAATTAATCAGATCTAATTTTTATTCTACGTGTTTTATATAATAATTGTCGATATATTTTTAGACTTACTAATCAAATGTCCGATGTCAACATTCAAAATGTTACCATAAACCATTTGCCTTGTAGCCTACGTTAAGCGATTATAGACTTCGTGTTATGTGCGTACCACAAATAAGGTGGACTCAATTAGCATGTGACGCGTAGAAAGCAAAGTTGTTTTATGTCACTAGCTTCAGTGATAGATGACACCGGAACCCAGAAATAGATAGCATAATCAATCGAATCAATAAACGCACACTATCAACGTTGGTGCTACCAATGCAAAGGGTTGTTTTCTTCCACGCGTACCATTCAGAATTTGGGAGATGTAGTTGTATGCCAATTTTAAGATGCTCTGTTTATCGCGACTTATAACCCATAGATTATTAATTACCATAAATAGAACAGCAATTCTTTAAAATTCTATAACACTTAGTTTAAATTTGATACAACTAAACTGAGTGTCATAATCGGTCTCGGAAGTTTTCACAGGTTTACTGATACTAGAAAAACTCATATACAAACAATTATTAAAACTTATTTAAATATAGATTAAATAAGTTTTAATTACACTAAAACACAATAAAAAAGAGATATTTGTATTGAAGATAAGGTAATATTTTTGTCATTTGGGGACCATATTTAGAGCACTATCGACAGGCCTATTTAAAATAATGTCACAGGATTTAGATGCAACCGAGTGATTTATGTCTCACATCTACGTATATGATCCGAAATATAAATTTGAAAAGTATTCTCATATTTATTTGTTAAGTATATGTTTTGATGACTAGGTTTTATATCAATAAAATCTTATTGAAATAAAACGCCAAAACGAATATATTATGAGTTATGGAAATTGCGAAACAAATGTGAATTATCCAAAATTTGACGTTGAGATTACACAATCTGAAAGTAGACAGCATTAGATATCTGTACGTTTCTTTTATTTACGTGAGAGAAAATAGTAAATGGCCTAAAATAAAGTAAATATAATCTGTTATGACGGTGAATACGAGAATATATTTTTGAAAACCTAAACATAATATTGTTTTATCAATACCTTAAATGCGTTTATATAATATATTATGTAATATTAAGCATTGGAAATAATTTTAATTGATTACAACTTGTATGTTATGGAGACATAACGTGATAAAATGACATTACTGTAACCAAGCGTTTATTTACTAACCACTAGATGGTGCAGATTGCACGGTTCCTATCGAGTGCGGTAGCATAATTTACCATCCTGGCGTGTAGAATTTACAGCGTTTACCTAAATCGACTCGTTCGAGCGTTTACATAAAACGATAGAAAGACGAATGCGAAATAATGCATTTATATATATATATATATATATATATATATATATATATATATATATATATATATATATATATATATGACCTGAAGATATTGTAATACAACGAAACCTAGGTCGTGGTAAAGAACTTAAAGAAAGTATAATACCACGTAGTTTCATTTAATTATGAGTACTACATATATTTTAGGAATTTTTTCAATGAACTATGTTTATAGCGTTATTGTTCGGAGCGTAGGTAAAGGCCTTGCCGGTTTCGGTTGACAGTGAGCTTACTGGTTACTCGCGGTATCGGTAAGTCTCAGAGTTGCCCGTTAGAGGAGCAGTTATGGATAGGGCAGGAGCAGAGGAGCAGTTATGGATATATGTATGTGATTGTACATATATATATATATATATATATATATATATATATACACACACACATATATATATATATATATATATATATATATATATATATATATATAAAAGGAAATATCCCAATTGGCTTAGATATCAAGGTCCAGCCCTAACCCTGACGACAGATGGGATTTCTCGAAATTCACCTCCTAAGGGGCTGAAAAGGGGTGGTAAAATATGTATGGGAAAGAATGAATTTTTTTGGTAATTTTTACTTAAAACTTGATAATAATGCTCTTTAACACAAATAATGAAATATGTATTCAAGCATTTTTCAAGATTCAACCCCTAAGGGAGTAAAAGTTGTGGCTAGGTTTGCATGTAAAAAAAATATTTCTATTCTAAATTTTCACGTAAAACTTGATATCAATACTCTCCAATATAAATAATAAAGTACTTATTTCGGCATTTTTCCAGATTCAACTCCTAAGGGGGTTAAAAGCGATGGTAAAATTTGTATGAGAAAAAAAATATTTTTATGGTAATTTTTACTTAAAACTTAGTATTAATGCTCTTTAACACAAATAATGAAGCACGTATTTAAGCGTTTTCGGAGATTGAACCTATAAGGGGTGAAAATGGGTTGCTAAGTTTGAATGGGAAAAAATGTGTTTATGGTAATTAGTAATAGTTTGAGCGAGATCGCACGAATCCTTAATTATTATATATAAATATATATATATATATATATATATATATATATACATATATATATATATATATATATATACATATATATATATATATATATATATATATATATATATATATATATATATATATATATTTGCATAAATTCATTTACATACATTTAAAACTGTAGACGTTTTGGTTTTTGTATTCCAAATTATTGAATTTTATGGCCACCACAGCGATTTTGCCATGTACCCTATGACTTATGACTTTTGCCTTGGTATAATAATTACATCGATATTTCGTGTATAAAATATGTTTCGTTCTTCGGTTTCTACTAGGGAATAAAGCAATACATACAAACATACATACTGAACTGATTTTACTACAGTATTTCTTTGACTGAAAAATGGTATGGGTATTTCATTGCGATATGACGTCGGCAAATTGAGAAATAATATATATTTATTTGTTTTATTCTGCACGACGTAAAATCTACTCAGCAAATTTGTTATAGTGTTATATTTTGTTATATTTCTTATAATCTAAGAAAGAAACTAAAATTTATTTTATTTCAATGCAATGTTTAAAGATAAAGAAACAGGCAGGCTGACATTTTGTCAGCCTACTTAAAACACTTATCTGGTTAAAATGGTCAGAAAATTCTGTCTATTTGAATTCTGTAATTCTGTCTGAATAATGTAATTTCTAATATTAAAAATGTTGTCCGCAACGAAATCTTGTTAGCAGTATTTGTAATTTTTGTCTATTGTAATATTGCATATTTTTGCAATTTCTGCCTCGGTAAATTGTAAATTAAATTTCATTGATATATTAGTCAGCTTTACGTAGTATGTATGAATATTAATGTTTGTCTTACCACCGTTGATGAGACAATAAAATTGGCAGATGTCACAGTCAATAGACTAAATAATAATTAGTAATATTTCAGATCAAGACATTAGAATCACAAATATTCTAGACTTTTTACCCGTGTAAGTGATTTGAATTCGTACGTTGAATAATTATAATATTCTAGACTTTTTAACCATGTAAGTGATTTGACTTCGTACGTTGAATAATTATAATATTCTAGACTTTTTAACCATATAAGTGATTTGACTTCGTACGTTGAATAATTATAATATTGTAGACTTTTTAATTTGCATTTATTTATTACTACTTCTGCACAAAAAAATTATGTAATTAATTTCGACTTTATTATAAGCATATAAATTGAAGTTGCGTATAAAATTTTTTTATTATAAAATCTTATTTAATATAATTATAGCCCCCTTTGAATTGTTTAAACAGAAACGCCTTGAAATAAAATTTGTATTATTTCTTTATACACTTGAGAATTTAAGGATATTTTATATTAATTAGTGACGTTCCACGTCTTATAAGCGGTATAAATATATTCTGCGAGGAAATGTAAGTAATTATGAATGGAAAATGTATACTGGAATATAGCGCATTATTACTGTAATATAAAATACAATGGAATACTCAGGGTCTATTGTTACTGACTAGATCACTCCTTCGACATCTCACTATTTACGTGTTCCCTAAAACTCTGATGTTCCGAAGCCAAAGCTCCTTCTGTCTCAATCTTTAAATCTCTGAGAATAGCTCTAATTTCTTCCAAATTTGTGGCATTTTGAGCTGTCGTCAGCTTTCCAATATTTTCCAATACTAGCTCTTCCACGCGGTGGGCTTCTTCCATTAACTTGTCAATATCTTTTCGTTGAATCTGATTTGCACTCAACAACTTGCTACATCTATTCCAAAAGTCTTGTTTCTTCAATCCGTCTAATAATTCTCTCTTCGCCATGAAATCCCGGAAAATCTCTTGTCCATCTTCATCTTCAAGAATATTTCTGACGCTATCCGTGAATCTGTCCAATTGCACTCTGCTAACAGTTTCTATTGTTACAGGTTTCTTTTGTTTTGTTTGTAATATTCCCATTTTTAATGTTAAAAGTTGCTTTTCTCTACCGTTTTATTTATTTCCTGAACTCATGTATATTGATTGATAGAGAGACCCTATTTCACTGATGCAAATTGTGAATTTTGGCAGCGAAGAAAATTATAATATCTTATCAGTTTGATAATGACTAATAAATAAGTGTAAATATACGCTTTTTCTTAATCCCTGCATTCATCAATACAAAAATAGGCTTGAGTGAGTTCTGTCAATAACTTTCATGGAACGAAACTGCTAAAAGAGTTTGAACGATGGAAATGATCCTCATCTGTGGCCATCAGCTGTTTTGAAATTAATTTTGTATATAATATTTTCATAATTTTTTAGTTACTGTTGTAAGTTACTTATGATTTTATGAAAAAAACAATACATCCGTCTATAAATTTAAGACATTATAATGATAGATATAAACGTGAAACATTTCTAATTCTATAGGGTTTCAGATATAATACATACATTACATATGGTGATTGTAGTTATTATATGGTTCATTTGGTTGTCGATTAAAATAATTTGTCACAAGAAATGAATTAGTTCTCGCAATGACGAGATTCTTTTATGTTTTCCGACTAAATTATTGTGTTTGCAATAAAAATTTATATTGCTATGACTTCAGTTTGTACATGTACAATGAAGCAGTAAGTGCGAATGACACCCCAACGTACCTAAATATTTTGTGATAAATACAATCTATTAAGATTTTGAGTAAATAAATTGTATCCACAGTACACTCTTTAGTGCAGGCAACGCCCGTTGGCCATAGTCGAAACCGATTATTAAAAAAAAAATAATTAGAATTCTAAATAATTCAAATTGTCACGCGTCAATTTCGTAACCAATCTCTGTAAAATAATGCTTATATGTAGCCTGTGTCATAGAGAAGAACAAAGGAATATAAACGTATTTCGAAATATATTTTTTTTCGTAATTTGAAAATAACGTCGCTGAGAATAAGGGCGTGAACATTAGTTAAAGCGCAAACATAAGTAAGGCTGAGAGCACGAGTATGTACTAACACATCACGACAACATGTCAGCCTACGGCTACTTACTGCAGGATATAGGTTTTTTCCCGCAATTTTTTCCATTCTGCACAACTCAATCTACGTACCTATTTTCGATGACCAGATCTAATATTTCTACAAGAACGTTATTTTTAAATTCCTCTACGAGATTCTTCTTTTTTCACCTACCAAAGCCGCCGGCCAAAATTAATAAGAGCATAATTTTGAGGTTAATTTTGAAAATGGTAACTGACAGATTAGGTAACATTCTTATGATGTAATAAACGTAATTTTGAATATCATTTTTAAAATTATTACATAGAATAATTGTATAATTATTAAAAATAACTTGGTTTATAGGATAAAATATTTTTAAAAGAAAAACTGGAAAAATATTAATGAAAGCTGCGGGGAATACTCGTCTAGGTATCAGACCTATACGTAGGTATTTCGTTACGATGGGGCAAAATAAATTCAAATATTATCACATAAAAATATGTCTCCCAAATCAATATTTTTGTTAAAGAAAGGAGAGACCTTTTCTCAGAGAATAAAAATATTGATTTGGGAAAATTTGTGTCCAAATGATAATAAATTTTTATTTCCACGTTCGATAGCCTGAACTTTTTTCTCACTTATATTTTCGTATATTACATAATCAATTCTGTGTTTTTTTATATTATAAAATGTATTATTAAGAATTGCATTCCAATTTGCAAGAATGTTTATTTCTTGTTTCCGAATGCAAGTTAAAAGTAATTCTTAACTATTTAATTAATTTAACTATTTATAGTAATTTATTGATGATTGACTATTTTTTTATAAAGTCAATTCATGAAGTACATCTCAAGTAAAAAGCACTTTTTAATATCACTTTAGTAGATTTTGGTGTAAAATAAAAATCTTTACGAATTTTTCAAAAATGTAATCGAACCAAGTCTAATATAAAAATAATTTTTTTTAATTTAGCGTTCTCTATTTGACCATATTTACAACAAACATTTACAAAATACAAACCTATTATTCCCTGTTTTTATTTACTTGTTTATTTTATTTGTTTTGTTATTTATGTAATTTACATTTAGCGTCTTTATTTCTGTAAGAACAATCTCTTCCAGTCAATCGTAGCTGAGGAATTTAAACAATCAGTTCTGGAAAAGATTGTAGTTATTACATAACTGACAAAAATTTCATCAATAAAAATAATAGATATAATGTATATAATAATAAATACTTATAAAAAAAAATGGCTTAAATTTTACTTGTTGGGAGGAAAACAGAAAAGACGAGGTGTAAAGGAGGTGAGAGTTAAATAAACATAGCGAACGAAGTTCCGAGAGAGATATCATTTTTTGAGATGTCTTGAAAGTGTACGTTTGTGTTTGGTCTGTTACCAAATTATGCAGCAAATATTAACTCTTTAGATGATCTGCAAAAGAACTGATTGTTTTAATTCCTCAGCTACGATTGACAATTTTTGTTAGTTATATAATAACTACAATGCAAAAGATTGTAGTTATTATATAACTGACAAAAATTTCCCGAATAAAAATAATAGATACAATGTATATAATAGCAAATATTTATTAAAAAAAATGGCTTAAATTTTACTTGTTGGGAGGAAAACGGAAAATATGAGGTTGAAAGGCGGTGAGATATAAATAAACATAGCGAACGAAGTTCGGAGAGATGTCATTTTTTGAGATGTCTCGAAAGTGCACGTTTGTGTTCGGCCCGTTATCAAATTATGCAGCAAATATTAACTCTAGATGAAAAGCTTATGTGAGTGTACATAAATACTGAATTATAAAACAACAAACTGACGGGCAAGCAAAATATTAAGTTTATTTTCAAGATATTTTTATTTTATTGCAATTTTTACAAAGTTAAGTATAGTAAAAAAAGATTAATTAAAAAAGAACCAATAATTTAAACGTCATCGTTTTTTCAAACTTTATGTACATTTGTCACCTATCATATCGAATTGAAAATATACACTGTGTAAATATATTAAAAAGATAATTTCATTATTTGTAAGTTTATTTCGCATAAATACACTCATTATCTCAAACTGTAAAGGTACATATAAGAATTAATGATTTTCACCTTGAACGGTGTCGAGATAAGATTAAATGTATAAATACCAATTGTCGTGTTCTTCGTCTTCTTTGATTGATTTGCACTAGTAATTAAATTATCAAAATGAACAAAGGAAATTTTACAATGTATTCATGTTCTAAGAAATGTATCGTAAATAAAATTCAAAGAAAAACTAAAGTCAAATTATGTTTTTGGTTAATGACCTCCAATTTTAAAAAGTGTACGTAACTTATTCTTGTTACTTTAATTCTTGAAAGTGTAGACGAGTGTAATGAATTGTAGTTTATGTTGTTTCTAAGCCTGTGGAATTTTTAGCGACATCTAGTGGGTTTTAAGTTTTCATGGTAGTCAATAAATTGGTAGATGAATTAAACCTGCACAAACAGTTACATATAAACTCTTTTGCAAAAAAAGGGCACTTATAGGAATAAACCATATGGCGATATGATGAGAATATTGTTATTTATTATTGAGATATCGTTTTTACCTACTTCAGTCATTAAAAATAAAAAAAACAATGTAAAGTCCACAGACGAGCGTTTTCATACTGGTACATTAAAAATGGCTAAAGTTTATTTTTGAATATTTTTTATTAATTTAACATAATGGCCTCCTCTAGCTAAAATCAATGCGCTTATCTGCTAGGCATGCTTTCGACGACGTTTTTCATCATTTCCTGAGGAATACGTTCTCATTCAGCGACGATCACGTTTTTAAGGGCCTGAATGTTTTCTGGAGCTGGTTTTACGGTTCTGACGCGTCGTTTGAGATTATCCCATGTGTGTTCTATGGGATTGAAGTCGGGACTTCTAGATGGCCAGTCTAATCAACGAATTCCGGCCTCCTGCATATACGCATCAACGTCTCTAGAGCGGTGGGCGCGAACGTTGTCGTCCATAAATAAATGGACTTACCTCCAATTGCTATTAATGCGGGTTGGGCATGAGGAATGAGAACCTCTGTTATGTACCTTTGCGCATTAAATGTACCATTTTCAATAAAAACTAACTCGGTACGGTCATCTGAGTTGATACCAGCCCAAAATATTACGGAGCTTCCGCCGTAAGGGATGATTTCCTCAAAGCACACTTCTGCGAAGCGTTCTCCAGGTCTTCGTAAGACTTGCCGACGTCGATCCTCACCACTAATCAATAACGCTTCATCGGAGAATAAAACACTATTCTAGTCTTGTTGAGTCTATGACGAAAAATTTTGAGCGATCTCAATCTGACAACTCGATGCTCACGGGGCAATGTAGGGCACCGAGCTGGGCGATAGCTACGTATATTGACGGCCTGAAGTCTCCTTTTGACTGTCCATAGGCTTACTCGCGTACCTCTGACGACTTCGAGGTTCTGTTTGAGATCTACGTGCGTAACTTGACGATTTCATAGCGCTTGACTGATAATGAAGCGGTCGTCCCGTGGCTCAGTGCACCGTTTTCTTCCAGAATCGGGTCTTCTACTGATGGAGCCCGTTTCTTGGTATCGTTACCAGGTTGCCTTTGGACGGTGGAACGGTTCGCATTATACTGCTGAGACACATTACATTGGCTACAGCTTTCTTCAAGCCGCGCAATAATTTTACTAGCTCTTATCGTTTTTCAACCATACTGAGGACAGCAAACAGAAGTGAACTAATGCAGGAAACAGCAGAAATTTAATTAAAATTTATTCGTTAAAATAAAAAACGTAACAAATGAAAAAGAACTTAATAAGAGTTGGATTTCATTTACAGCCAAAAAATACGTTTTTGTCAGTGGAAGAGAATTTTCATTCAAAAAGAATAAATTTCAAATTTAGAACGTTCGTTTTTATGTGCCAGAATAGACTATACCTGCCAGTAACAATTACAATTAATAGAACCTCTTAATAAATAATATTTTGTTAATAACATGACAAAATCAAAACCGCCCGTTTTTTATGCGAACGAGTGTATACAGTGTTAAAAACAATTTTACATATGCTAGTTAATATAATAAAAATAGGTGAAATATTTTTTATATTAAACTTAAAATGATGGGAAATTGTTTCTAATTGTAATAATTATTATGTAAATTGGTCCATTGGATTGGATTCTCGATATAATAATGTATATATTTTCACACAAACGTTAACTTTTTTTTGAAACTGGTGAAAAACCTGTCTAATTAAATATTCTGTCTGTTTAATTAAATATGCAAAGAAGCTATGTATTAACAAATTCCGAAGAACATATTGAAATAAAAAAAATTAATTAATTATTGTTCATAATATTATTCATAATAAATATTGTTTCATAATATACCTCTACACATTTACTTACGAAATATTATTATAATGTATAGAACACTTTTTTCACTTGAATGTAACAAAAGATAGTATGTAGACAAAACCGCAATATTTTCAGCTTAACCCTCAACATCTGCATCTTTTGGACGCCTTCCCTTAAGATGGTGGGTGGGAAAGTGACGAGTAACGTCACTTTGGATTTAAGTGTCGATTTGTCACCACCTCATCTAAGAATTATCCTCTTTTTAACGTTCCGTATTGTAGCAAAGATCCCTGATAATTTCGGATCGACTTCTGTCAGTACGTCTGTCAAGTCTAATAATACTTGTTGTCTGTTCAAGTCTTACAATGTTTTAATAATTAAATTTTTTTATAAAGTTTTAAACGTTACGCTGCTTATGTATGAAATTGTCAACTACATGCTTCATATAGAGATTCAATTACAATGTGGCAAAATATTAGCAAACATTTGGTGCAGTTCCTAATAAATATAAAGTTGTGATGAACTTATTTTTGGGATGAATTTATTTTTGCGCACCATATTGGGTAGAATACCATTGGCTTTTGAAGTAAAATTGGGGTTATTTTTATTTTTTTTATTCTTTTTTTTATAACTTCGCGGAACATCAAGGTTCACAGTATCATGCAATATATTTTCCTCTCTAATTATTCACCCGCGTGTGTTCTTTCTTCTTTTTAATATTAATATTTTCCTCAATCAAACAAAATCTAAAAAGATTACCATTATTATGCTGCTCTTGGCTTGCAATGATCACTTCACAATTGCAAGATATCTCATTCTATCATCTAGGAGTGAAATGACGACTGACCTTTGCGGAACAGTTGACGGTTCAAACTGTCGCTTCATTAATTTAAAAACTTCTTACAATCTCACGGGGTACAAAAAATTCATGAATAAATTTCCATCTAATTTACCGTCTATTACCATGAATCGATTTTATGCAAAGAATTTATTGGAATTTATTTATAGAAGCGAAATTATACATTATTACGTGTATATTTTACGTGTATAATTATCATAGTATAATTTACGTGTTTATTTATTTGCCAGCTGCTTCTTTTCTGTGATTAGTTTTTCCTAAAATTAAATGTCTTCTATGTATATCTCTATACTACAGGTTATATGTACGCTAAATAACAAAAAAGTCGATCAAATACACGAACAAACAAATGACAATGAAATTCTCTTTTGCATTTAATATATCGATTTCACAAATTTATAAAGGATTGATTTAAAAAAAATATTGATATTAACCTTTTTGCAGTAAAAATAATTTTTATTGAAATCCTACAAACTGAACTATTCAAGTCACCTATATTGAGAAATATTATCATGATCGGAATAGCACTATCATATAACACCTCTCTATAATAACGAACATATGTCATGGGGTTGTGGATTTTCTCATGTATGTATCCTTGTCTACAAGTAAAAGAGGATGGCAGCATTACTATTTGACTGAACTTATCAGTGTCAACACCTTGCCTTTCAATGGCGTCTTAAAGATAGATAGCTGCTAATAACTTTCCTTAATTGTTTCAAACAAAATTTATCCTTGCCGGTTCTACTTTCGCAAATTCGTCCAAAAATAATTACTACACAGAAAAGGGTAGCACAATAATATAGTACAAAACTATACCAGATAATTCCCCATCTCCCTCTTGTAATCCTTTTACGAGAAAATTAAAAGCTTGCTACGGAAATCGTTTCATTCATTTAACTTGGTTCTGGGATCTTTGTAACAAAACTATTAATCCATAATAAGTTCGATGAATTTCACTTTTTCGATGTGAAGAGCTACTCGGTTCTCTAATATAATAACCCTTAATTAAAATTGCTGACTTACCATCTTCAAACCAACTTCGTGTGTAGGCGGGGTTTTAAAACGACCTTTGTGACTTTCGTGCTGTTTCTGTTCGTGTGACTTTTCGTGTTCTTAGATTATTATAATTTTATAAGGCCACAAATATATCGTAAGTTGTTTTTTTGAGGCAAATCTGATTAGATCATTTTAAATGCAAGTAAATTCCATGTGTTTTTTATAATGAAATCGGGGTGCGTGACTTTGCGATGATGGATACTCTACAAGTCCAACAATATAATAAAATAATAACATTGCTACGTTACAAAACGCATATACACATAGTTTTCCTTCTAAGATATTAAATATATTTAAAGTTTAAAAAAAAATTTTGAAAAATTATTTATTTTTAAAATTTTTGTAGTGATTTTTTTTATAATTTCGGACTTTGAAGGAGTTTATCTTGGAAATGGTTAGGTTTTTTTACATTCAATGCATACATTTTACTTTCAGGACAATGAGAGGAACCAATTGTGCGAGGAAGAAATGTAAGGAAAAGTACCCTGTTTATGTAAGTATATGCATAGCGTGCCGTTTATTTGCAGTACATTGTACTTAAAAATTAAAGTAATCTAACACAAAATATGATTTTTAGTTACAATTTTTTAGTATTTATATGTTTACCTATAACATTTTTTACTGATTTTCAAAATTAATTTTTTGAGTGATAACATATACTCTAAGGTAGTTTCATATAAATATAATATGAAAAATTACGGTTATACTTTGGGGAACTCCTCAATGGATGAGAGTACAAAAGGCTCCGTTGGAAAATTGAGACCGTGTTTGAACTCATTAAGTCGTCAGTTCTAAAAGTAAAATAATATAAATCAAATTTTCAAATTCTTCTAAGCTTACGGTGACGAAAAAAATAGTCAAATATGAATCGGATCTTGTGCAATGAGTTAATATTGTTATGATGTGATAAGTAACTGAATCATAAAAAAATATATGCACTTTTCATACTACATTGATGTCATAAAATAATATTGTTATTAAAGTAATTGTGATTTAAATAATTAAAATATAAACAGGTAGAATATAGATGTTTGTCAATAAATTCCTTTTCATTATGAAGTTTTTCATACATCCAGAATTTAGTAAAAACAATTCTAATTATTATTTTCGAAAAAAGGTGCAGTAACTAAATTTTTTTCTGTGCTTTTGACTGATAGAAGATTGTATCAAGAGAAAAGAATTAAATGAATATGTTATATTTTTAACATATGTTTAAAACAAATAATTACCTTTCATTACACACCACACTCGTCTCTAATGTTGTACACCGCAGAACATTGAGTAGAGGTCTATTCAATGTTCTGTGTTGTACACTGATGCCTATAACGTTACATGGCATTTTTTTTTGGTTCACACAACAAAACTATATGGTTCTTTAGAGCATATTTTTATACCATAGTGTTTTTTATCATCAAAAACTGTAGGATACTTTCCTCTGACTTACTACTTCAAAGTTGGCATAATATGAGGTTTTAGGGAACAAATAAAGAGAAAAATTAAAATAATCAGTTATTACTAACTCTATGTGGGCTTACATTTTTTAAAAATATGTTCCAAATTCTTACTACTGTGTATAAAATATTAGGCAATATATTTACGTTTTGGAAATTTAATATTTTTTAATAAGGAATATTACGTATCCATAAATATTTATAAGTACCTAAATATACACGGAAACCTCGTAGTGCGAGTCATAATCATGGCCGAAAGATTTTTTTTTCTCTATCGCCTCTTACTGTGTCCCTTAGTCGTTTATAACCTTAAACGGTGAAGCAGTATTTAAATGTTAGGTTTAAACGTCTTCCGCTAGAGCGAGAAATACGGTATTCGATTAACCGCCGGTCAGCAGTATAGTTAGGCGAAGTGACAAATGCTGGCATATGTCACTGGCAGTTACAGTTATATAGTATACGGTTATACACTGTTTGTTCGTATATAAAAAAATACGCTTTTCTTGTCACTTGTACATTAGAGTCTGCAGTTATAGCAAAAGAAATTAACAAATGAAAACAAGTAATGGGATTTTAAAGTCGCTCTCCCAACAACACTTTATATCCGCAATAATTCGTTGTAGCTAATCCACATCCGCCATTTTGTACAAATTGTGATGGTTGAGATGGGAAATGTCGTCTTTTTACTCTATTGAATCATTCGGTAAATGCAATCCGGTTCCATATCATCCGTTTACGTATATGATTTACTATATGGGGTCTGTTCAAAATGTATTGCGAATTTTGAATTTCCGCGGGTTAAGTATATTTGATTTTCGATGTTTTTGTAGCATTATGTTGGTACTCGTGTCCCTCACTTATGCTGATAAGTTCGGCCATTTCGAATTTTCAGTTAATTTTTGACAGCTGTTTTGCTTGGACATTTTTTGTTTCGTCTCCAATTTTGCCTATTCTGGAAAAGGGTACAAAGAATCTGTTAAAATTGTGTGTGAAAAATAAAAGTAAGTGCGCCAATGCATTGCGAATGTTGACTGTAGCATATGATGAAGCTACCTTGGACCAAAACAACTTTTATCGGTGGTACAAAATGTTCTCAGAGGGGCGAGAAGATGTGAACGACGAAGAGTGTTCCGCACGCATGAGCACGTCAACAACAGACAAAAAAATTGATGAAGTAAAGAAAATAGTATTGACCAATCGTCGAATCATTACTTGTAAAAAAGTACTAGAAGGATTTTTGGCCAGTTTTTTGAAAAATAAACTGTTCATTTGTTTTTTTATATATCACGAGAAGTCATTACCTAAATTTGATTATATTTGACTGATATTTTACTCATTATCAAATGAAATATACGAGATACATATTGTAGCATTCATCAAACATTCAACATCACATAATAGTAAAAGACAAGATTATTTCAGTGAAGACAGTCAAATAATTGATATCGGGACATTTTCAATTATTAATAAAACACGAGACAATTTTTGTAAAGAAAACTAAATAATGAAACTCTGTGACAAAGGCGGCATGCAGTAAACGATGTTCATCCCCGCGCTACGCAACGCCTCAGTCGACCATGGTTCATGAGCGGCAGAGTCATGGCATGTCAACATCCAGTGCGGCGCGGGCAGAGCTCATAGTTCTATGGCGCGAACGACATACAAAACGAATACGTCGAACACATTGCACGCGACAACGTACGGTGGTCAATAATTGATTATTAGCTGTACAATATTCGAAAATTAAAAATGATTTTACCGTCATCTATTAGGTATTTTGTTGACTATTGATGTTCGAAATCGAAAAAGCGCCAATAATTGCTCGTAATCAGCGTGATCATAATACAACTAAACGGCAAAATAAATAGAACAGATTTTGGATTGTTAATTGTCGTAAACGATAATAGAAGGTGAAACGAATTTATTTAGTTTTTTTTTTCGACGGGTGTATTTCGTATTTTAAATTTGAACATGTCCGCTTTCGATTACAATAATAGAGGCAATTTTATAATGTTTGTAATATTTCTTAAAAAAAAATTAAACTAATTCGTCATTTTTTTAAATTTCCAATAAAATTTAAAAAAATGTTTCAACTATCAAATGCGTGATACGGTCTTGCATATTTTATACGTTTAATTTAAAATATTACCTTCTCATGTACTACAGCTTTATCGTCTTATTGTGTCTCTATTGATTTTTATGGTCCGTTTCAGTTAATCTAAAAAACATTTCATCTTTCATCATCACAATCCAATTTCTTTAATTCCTTTTCATTCTTTTTAGATTTATTGTCTGTATTAACGCAAATGGATTTATTTGAATTCATGCGATCTGAAATCCTATTAAGATATGGAGTTTTAAAAGCTATTAGTCCTGTCCAAAATCATATCACAGATACCGTTAAATACTCAAATATTAGTAATCAAATTATTTACCCCGAGAGTAAAACATAGAAACATTTAACTACTGTTAATCTAATCCCGGAAAAACTTTTTACGTTTACGTGTATACCAGTATACGTGTTAAAATAACGGAGAAATGTAGCACATCTTTTTAAAATTTTTACATCTAAATCAGCTAAAGAATTAAAATTTATGAAAAATATGCATTTCTAGAAGAAACTTTATAAAAAAATTGACATTATATACATATGGAGAAGGTCTAGCGTTCATGACTAATTGTAAACTATTGAAGGTGCAATAAATTTCATTTTATTTTACAATATTGTTTTTTTATTTAAATAATATATTTTAATTAGTCATATATATTAAACCACAATCATACACTTAAAATAGCATTATTTTAAAAATCTTATTTTACAATACTTATGGCATAGCTAATATAGAGAAATAGACCGTATTACGACATGGCCAAGAGGCCCTTAAACCGCTATAAGATGGCCCACATCAACTATTGAAGCAAGACAGCAAAACATTCATAATGCAACTACCAGACAGTCAAGCAAACATCTCAACCGTCTATCTACATGCCTATACGCATCAAGGACGACGAACAGCTACCACCGAGCATTCACCACGACTCACCGCAAAAATTGAATACTCAATTACCGGATACAATACCTGTCGCCACGCTTCCATCAATATTCAAAATAACGCGCTCCGGGCATACAATTCGGCTGCTGACTGTATGCATCGCTTTAGGGGGAGCACTGTAGCTGCTCTCATCAAACGGTGACAACTATATAATAATAAAACACAAGGTTATTTCGGTGAAGACAATCAAATAACAGAATTTGTGATAATTTCAATTAATAATAACATACAAGACAATTTCAGAATTCGAGAACAAAAGCAGCACGCAGTAAACTACGGCTGCGCTATGCAAACACATCAATCGACCGTGACGCCTGAGCGGTGGAGCTATGGTACGTTCTACTGCAGTCGACATGAAAAAAACATTGTTTTACTAACAGCGCTGTGGGCACGTGTCTATTTGTAAAATTGTGGCGTGGGCGCGGGGGCTTTCGCGGTGTGTTCTGTCTCACTCATAGATTGTCCGTCTCTGTCGCATCACTTTATCTGGGCTTCTTGTGTTATGGTCTGTGTCTTGGTGTTTGTATAATAAATGTAATACGACATTAATTCAATCAATTAATTCAAATTATCTGAACTTCTACATCTTACATCGCATTTCTACATCTCTCTTCAAGTCAAGTACTCGCTTCAATATCATAACATTGTATTACTAGCAGGTGTTTTATTGTATGTTTGTTGTTCTCCCTAGTGGTTATCTCAAGCCACAACAGTTACTGTACGGATTTTAACATCAAACCTTAATTTTTCAAATGGGTGATGAAATTTGTTTGAAGAATGAAAAGTAAAAACATAATGTAAAAAATCGCATTTAGCGGAATTATGTTATTAAATGAAATATAAATTCTGATACTAAGTAATCATAGGTTAGATTAAAGACCTTAATACATATCACGAAGTTACAATTGCGAGAAACATTTAGTGAACTGTAAAATCGCATGTATCTAAACCATTTACACGGTGAAGTGATTGCGATCGTATAAAAATATAACATTTATGCCTACATTTTTTTAATACAAAAAATATGGCTCAAAACATTTGATGGGTAGTTAAGTCATGTCACGCAAGGTGAGGCTATTAGGGTGGGGGCGAGGGTGAGAGAGCAAAGTAGCGCTAGCATAACAGAATTCACCCTTCAATATGTAGATCGAGTCACGGCGGATAAGCGATCGGTTTGAATAATTTAAGTGTTTACTTCAGACACGTGTATGTTATGAATACACAACGTGGTTGACAAAGTATTTTTATAAATTGTAGAGTATAAACCTAAGCGATCTACTTACTTACTATTAAACACATTTGAAGTGCCGTCATTCATTTATCTTCTTTAATTTCACTTGTTGTTTAATAAGCTTTTTCATTCACTCACTGAAATATATTGCTTGTTTTTCTAGTTATGATGCTTGGTTCGAAGGCAGTATAGATAATTTGTTTACCCTGCTTTCATTGTCAAGGTAACTTTCCACTTAATTGACTTTGACATTGATTTTGTTTTTAAATTGTGGTGAGAAAAAAATCAGATTATGAATTCCTATCTATACTTCACGTCCTTATTTATTTGAAATTAGCTATTTTCCCCCGCCTTTTGCGTAGAAAAAATTGTTGCTCGTTTTCGTGTGATATGATAAACATTTAAATCTTTAAAACTACTTGCTCTCTGGTGCATCCAGAAAGATTTATATAGTCTGATAAATAGTTATGATGCTGTAGTTACTAGTATGTTAATATAAATTATTATTAAATTAAAAATGAATACAGGCATCTAATTAATAATGATAAAAATACACATATATGTGATGGTTGCTTATAAAAAGAAAGAGATGTCGCTGTCAATTGATTAAACAGTAATGTGCTAATTACATAGGTGATAGTAGAGTCGAGTAATAGTAAGAATTGAGTTATTGATTATTACTATTGCGAATATTGAGCAAGCCACTAAGGTATACCAATTGTACAGTTTCATTAAAATACCTCCAATGATTTTGCGTGAGCATCCGCACCCCACGGCCTTATTACCTATCGTTTTATTATTACATGTACAATATAAAAATAATTAGACATTGCAATTAACACTTATTTAATTTTGTAATGATGAAAAATTAACTATATTTGAATTAATGAAATGAGTTTCTTTTTCTATGTATCAAAAAGAAGTAACGCGCTTTTGGGTTAATTAAATAGAGACTGGGGCTATTGAAGAATTCTGGTAAAATTTTGTTTTACTTAGTTTATATTTGGACAAAAGAAACACTTGAACAAAATACATTTTCAAGAAACGTAAATTCGAATTGTCTTTGAAAAACGAGCCCTTGATGTATCATAGTTCATCGTAATGCCAATTGGCACTTGCCAACTGTGGGGTATTTACGGAAACTCAAACTTGTAAATACCATGATTTAAACTTTGATTCTAATAGATAATGCTAAGTACTGTAGTTGATGATCCACGATACGTTATCAATGAAAGGTTGTACCACAACTTAAACATTTTACACACAAGAATACACAGAAATAAAGGATAGAAATGCCTAAGACAGAATTTGTAATCATCGAAATCAGCTTTCGTTGGAACTAAAAGGGCCGAGAATTATTTTCTTGCGATTGACAAAGAAAACTATATGCGAATGATGCAATGATGCGACTTATGAAAATGCGGATGATGCAATGATACAACTTACCAAAATGCGGATGATGCATTGGCACGACTTACCAAAAGGCGGATGATGCAATGATACGACTTATGAAAATGCGGATGATGCAATGACACAACTTACCAAAATGCGGATGATGCATTGGCACAACTTACCAAAAGGCGGAAGATGCAATGATACGACTTATGAAAATGCGGATGATGTAATGATACAACTTACCAAAATGCGGATGATGTACTGACACAACTTACCGTAATACGGATGATGCAGTAATACAAGTTATCAAAATACGGATGATGCAATGTTATACCAGATATTTTACCAGAGTTATATCAGATATACCAGACGTACGGGGTGGCTTAATCACTGGACTTATACCCCATTCAATTTCAAGAGAGAATCATTGTAGACAATCGAATATGACCGTAAAAATATGGTCGACACAAAGATATATTTGATCACCTGATGACTATTTATAAAACTCATTGTATTATATCTAGAGTATTATTAAACTATATACAAAATAAAAACATTAATTTCAGAAAGTTTCATTATAAACAAATAAATATTATAAATAAAAGTTTACACCATTATTTTATTGATGCGTTCTGTGAAATCTTACATGGTAAAAATGGACAACCCTTAATTTTTTTAGCGAAATAAGCAGGTATTTCAAACATTCGTGAAAATAACCGAAATTTTGACTTTGAAAAAGCCTAGAACATATATGCTATTCATTAATTTTATAAGGCGTTAGAGTGAGATAGTTCCAATGTGTCAACTTACGCTGCTATATTTCTAGATTTGATTGCTTTATATATAGATTCACTTATATTATATTTGGCATATAGATAATTAAACATTGTGCTATGTTGTTTTCTTTTCAAATAAGTGTTGGTACTGCAATATTTTCCAGTGTAGTCTACAAATTATAAACGTACTTTAGGGTAATGTTTTTTAATAACTGAGCTTTTACTCTTATTTCAATGTATATATTCGATGATTATTCTTAATGTTAGACATATGTATTTCAAAAACATTAGAAAAAGCTTTAATGTTAATATCCGTTATAAGTTGGATTATATCCACTCATGTAAAGATAAGATGACCATGTAATTTCTTTACTTTTTTTATTTCTTTTCGCGTAAGTTTTTCTCTTCCGTTTTTGTTTTTTTAATTTTCTTGCCGCAGGGATTGCAAGAATTGTTGAAAGGAGTACGATTTTCGGGCAGCCATAATTTACAAAAAATTCACTTACTTTGAAGGCGTGTCTTTTTGCTGTGTCTTTTTGTGAGTATCGTTATTAGATCTTGATGTTGAAGGCACTGTTGGTGGTAGTTTTTCTTGAACCCGTTCGGATGTAGGATTCTCAAGCATCATAGAAACCTCTTCAATAACTCTATCATTTTTAAGATTATCAGATATGTAAGCATAGTCGGGAAAGTATAATCTGGAATTCCCCACTTATGAATTTGTTATTTAATTTGAGGTTATGTTATCGATAGGTTATTGTATTCAACGAAAAAAACAATAAAAACATGATATATTTTAAAATATATTAACACTACAACATAAAATATCAACGTATGCAATTTAATAGACTTGCAAAAATAAAACGCATTATGAGCGTCACAGTGTAAGCGTTTTTACTCGCGTGTTTACCTCATCTCAAAATCTTCAACAAATTATTAAATATTTATTTAAAATTGGCATACCTACATTAATTTTTATACTAGTTGAATAATCTGAAAAACATTTGAATAGATATTAGAAAGAGAAGAAATATAATGCCACATCTTATGGTCAATACATCTCAAGACTTAGTTAGTAATATTATTTTAAAACCGTACTTTCGTCCGACTTCCATAAAATAATCAATTTATCAGAAAAAAATGACGATTTGTGCTTATGGATTTTGCAGGGCAATAAACTTATATCCTCCATTCGGTTATGTATATTTTTGGTAAAACTAAATTATTAATTTTTGTTTTAGGGACAACCAATACGGGTTCGTATGATTATCTATCTGTCTGCCTATTGCACATACACGAAACCTAACAATTGTATTGAAGCCATATATAAATGTACGTAGGACTAACAAATCTTAATTAATCCGAGCGCACAGCTAGCATAATTATTTGCGACGTTATTCATATGTTTATTATTTATATGTTTAAAACGGTCCGAAAGCATATAGATTCAGTTTATCAATTATATTTTTTTGTTTACTGTATGGCTACGTATGGCAACTTACCTATACGACGTATTTACAACGCTTGTTTGCCACATTTACCAATGTTATGGCGATTAATTCGCTAGGCGCACTGACTTGTCAGTGTATTGAAATTTCAAATACGTTCGAATTTTGTAATTTTTCAATATTGCTCTCTATATTTTTAGCGTTTCATAAAATTATTTTGTATTATATTAAGTTTATTATTTTATTGTGTGTTTTATCATGTTAAGTTGGTTGTGTTAAATAAGTAATATTTTTAAGTATGAGTGTAAATAAATTTGGCGAATGTTGTTCTAGGCACAGGTTACAGCTGTTTGAGAATACATATCACTGTAAAATACTAAGATTGTCGTCATATCACTTTAAAATACACATAATCAAAACAATCTGGGTACAAAAGAAATGCTATGCGGCAAAAGAAAACACTACTTTTAAATTAAACGACACCAAAAGATTACTACTTGTGTGTTCGTGCGTTTTTATACGTCTATTAAAAAATATTTTAATAATTATTCAAAAATTTAATATTTGTGATTACTTTGTATAACTTAACATTTAATTAAACTGCTATTTTTATCGAAATGTTTGGTATTATTTTATTACATACTATTTTATATAATACTTATAAATTGTTCGAAACACTTAACCTTCCTTGTCTGAATTTCTTTTAGATATAAAATCTAACCTATATTATCTAATTTACGTGTGTATACATGCCGAAAGTACCACTATTAAAAAAGTTATATTTTTTAATCACAATTACCAAATAAATCCATGTCATATTACTAACGTGAATGTAAGAAAAATGTTTACAATACCTGATCTGTCAAATCTGATTGTTTACAAACATTCTCTTTTCAAATTGAATGGAGTGTAGATCGGCGTGAAGGTGACGTATTCACAAAATTATTCTTTTAAATGTCGTTGAAAGTTACAAATCGACAGATAAGAAATAAGAAACAGTAATTTACATTTTACATTTTCATTTTGTATTTAACCATAGTTTAATTTCTCATTACAATAATTTTTTTGTTACATTAACATTATTTATCTTTATTTTTATTTCGTTATTACAGTTATAATTACAGTTGTTGATTAAAAACTTCTCGTAATGTGAAGCGCTAGGAGTGGAAACACGCTGCAAAATTTTGTTTTGAATTATATGAGGAAACTGAAGTATTATGTTTGATTATTATATTTAATTTGATATTATATTTGATTTGATTTTCGTTTAAAATAATGTATGCCAAGTTTTCAATTAGTTCTCGCGCTGACAAGTTTCTTTCTTGTGTTCTGTTCAAATTAATATTTAGAATAAAAATTAATATTGTCTTCACTTCACATTATAAATGAATAATGATGCATAAGTATGAGTGACACAAGCCTGACAAAAGTTACGTACTTACATCTGTTGTGATAAATACTATTTGTTAGGATTTTGATTAAATTAATTATGTCTTCAGCTCTGTTTTGAGGATAAGAGCATGAAAATTAGCATGCAACATGTCTGTCCAGGGGTTACTTACTGCACGGCTCATTTTTTTTCTTTCTCGCCACTTCTTCGATTCTCTACATCTTGATGTACTTTGGTATTTCCGATGATTTAATATTTCCACAAAAATGTCATTTTTAAATTATACTACTATTTTTCCTGTTCCTACGTGATGAAGCCGCAGGCCAAAACTAGTAAGAACTTAATTTTGAGGTTAACTTTGAAAATGGTAACTGTTAGATACGGTAATATTTTTAAGAAGTAATAAATGTAATTTCAAATTTTATTTTTAATATAATTATGTATAATAGTTATGTATTTAAAAAAAAATCTTGAAATTTTTTTCACAGTACAAAACTTTTGTAAATGAAAAACTTGTTAAAAATTAATGAAAGTTGTTGGAACGCGTATTTAAGTATCAGAAATATACTTTCGTATTTTGCAATGATGGCGAAATATAAATTAAAAAATTACCACCTAAAAATTGTTTTTCTTGTGAGGTGTTTTTTCATAGCACAAAAATGTTGATCTCTTAAAAATTTGGGTCCAAATGTTAATAAATATTATATTTTTATGTCCCTGAAATGTGAAATTTTGTATCACGTATATTTTTCAATATTAGATAATTACTTCTATATTTGGTATATTATGAAATGTATTATTAAGAATTTCAGTTCAATTTGCAAGAATATTCTTGACTTATTTCTGAATGCTAGTTAAAAACAATAACAAAGCAAGTTTATTCGATTAATTTAAAATGAACATAATTTTTGTAATTTTAGTGTTAATCATTTGACTGTCTGTCTGTGTGAGTGAATTTGCGTGCTTTGTCCTTGCGGCTATTCAGAGGTTCAATATTAGTTTGGAGTTGTTTTTGTCATTTTAAACTTTATATAAGAACAGCTTAAGGAGAAATAAACTTTGGTAGTACGTTTGTTAACTCTCATATACATATTATTAAATTCTTTAATTTGTATTTTGCTGTTACACACACACACACACACACATATATATATATATATGCGGCTGAGTAATTGCAACAATTAGCTCTGCAGAAGATTATAATTCTTATAAAATTGGTATAACTTTCTGAAATAAAAGTAATAGAAATAGTGTATATCGCAGTAAATATTTACAAAAAATGGCCGAAATTTGCTATCTTGTGAGGAAAAATGGAAAAGACGTGTCATAAAGGAGACAAGGTACAAAGAGAGAGAACAGCGTGAGCGAATTTAAGAGATGTGCAATATTTTCAGATTTCTTTAGAAAGTGTATCTGTTACTAAATTTTGCAATAAATACCAACTCTTTAGATCAAAATATTACTGAAAATATTGAATCCAATAAACTGATGTACGGACTTAAATATTAAATATATTTTATAGGTTTCCTTATTCCATGTTTTATGCTATTAAATGTAGTAAACACTATTTATGTTATAAAAAATTACTTAATAAGAAAGAAGAAAAAATAAAATAGTTTCGTTCTTTTCAACTTTTGCACATTTCCATCACTCATTATGTCGAATTTAATTATTAAAAATTGATTTAATTACTTTGATCGTTTTTCGCATAAACACACTCTTTATCTCAAACACACCTTTGTAACTTTTCCGAAGGTAATCTCTAAATGTGCATATACAAATTAATGATTTTTCACCTTCAACGGTGTCGAGATAAGATTAAATGTGTTAATTGCCACGACTTTTGTCTTCCTCGATCGCTTAAATTATCAAAACGAACAAAGGAAATTGTTCAACACTTCCATTTTCTAAGACATGTATCAAAAATCAAATTCAAAGAAACGTATCGAATGATATCAAATTCTGTTTATTGTTAATGATGAGCAATTTTAAAAAGCGAACGTGGCTAATTTAGTTTATCCGTTAGCTCTTTAAAATGATGGTTCTATTAATTTTGTAGTATATGCTGTTTTTGAATTCCTGTGGAAATTCCTATCCAGTTTAACCCATAAAGTGTCTATATATATATATATATATATATATATATATTACCGGAAATAAACGAAACGTAGTAATTGTACAAAATTCCTATATTAGTAGTATGACGATTTTTTATTGCTATTAAATTTTTTGAGCACAATGGGCGCCATTCATGGATTAGAGCTCATACTTGTAGAGAATGTGGATGGCCACACATTCCACATTCTCTACGAGTATGAGCTCCAGTAGTTTCTTGTGAACAAACGTTGCATTTGTTATTTTGCACACTGGCTGACCGTTGTGTGCTTGTTTCACACTGTTCCAAATTGTTATTGGAGACTTGGCTTAGCTCAGTATTCTTGTCAGAGAATTCAAGTGTAAAGGATTTGGGATTTCTTTTATTTTGGTCAATGTCCTGTATGATTTTCTTCAAGTCTTCTTCAGTTTCGACGCTTTTCATGAAATAATTTGGTAACGATGGATGGACAAAATCAGCTTTTTGTTATTCCTGTTAATTAAGTCATAGTAATGATTCGAAGTTGATCTTCAGTATAACAAAATTTTTATTGATACGAGCTTTGATAACTCTTCTGCAGAAGAAACCATAAATTTCTCAAACGATCTCAAACTAGATAAATCTATTCTATACGATTGAGGAGTTCTGTCACCACTTTCTGATTCTATAATCAAATCCTGGCAACAATATAAATGATTAGAAAGTCTCAAATTCTGTTGAGGAGGATCATCAGTATCGGACCATATTTTTTATGGAACTACATAAGAATAATCCTACCTACCATTTAAAAACACGAATTTTGAAAATATGTAAAATATTGATGAACGAATACAGATATATAATAAAAACAATATACGGTTCAATAGAGAACATCTTTTTTTGAAGTCGGTTAAAAATTGAAAAGGATACAAGTGCGTTCTAAATTTTTTGAATTGGCAATTAATTTGGAATATTTTAAATTTGAAACGAATAAATTGCTAATGTTTTAGTAAACCCTAAAATGAATATAAATGAAGGAACAACCTCAAAATATACCACAGTATCTGGAAAACTAACTATATTGAGATTATTAAGATTTATTGTAATTTTGAGAATATAATAAATAATAAAAATGTAAAAATATCAATTTTATCAATTATTTCCAAGACTCACAAGAGAATCTCATAATATCACCTAACCAAAGGAGACTACCAAAAGCCCATTAAGGTTGGACCAAGAATAAAAATGACACTCATAAATAGAGAAAGTGAAAAAATAAGCTCCTTAAAAGTGATATTCAAATCGTCAGTCAGACAAATAAAAAATCTTGTAATTTTTTTAAGGAAAGTCATTTAATTTTTCTTAATAGATTGTCAATGCTATATTATGAAACTCTTTATACCAGAAGGATAAAACAAAGTGTAGATAGTGTTTCGTTGTATCCTTTATATACAGATGTAACATACTAATTCAAGAAACTCGCAACATCGACAGAGTCGTTGAAAAAAGCCACGTATAACTCGTAATGAGCAAAAAAGACATTAACTTTGACAACAGAACAAATGATAATGCCAGTTAATATATTATTTTTAATTAATTTAGGCTAAAATTTCAAAAAGTAACCTGTTCTGATTATATTTTGTAGTAATATCTGAAAACTTATTACGTACTTCGTTAGATGTTTATTGTTATTTTTATCTCTTATTAACAATTCGTAATATATTAGAAATATAATATTTGCGCACCTATGAACGTACTGTTTCGTGTTTTCTTTTATGATCATAAATTATGTTTTATTTTTTCTCTCCTCCTGAGGGTTAACAGGTTCCTTTTTTATTTTCTAATGCCAATATTTTTAATTATAATATATTTCTGTAAAATCAAACCCGAATTTGCTATTATTTTTTATCTATGTGTTAATAAATGTATACTATTCGCATGTCGAAATAGGTAGCTGTGCTATGCTAAAATTATTATGGAATACTTGTACATTTTATTTGCTCGCTGATAAATGGCTCCATAAAGTGATTCTTTATCACTGACACTCTTATAATAGAATTAGTGATTATTCAATTGAAAAATAAATGTTCACCATTTTTTTTAATTAATTCATTTCCACAAATTTCGAATACTAAAATACTCCAAAATTGTAGACTTCAATCTAGGTGTATTTAAACATATCTGTATAATAATTCTAAAATAAGATAATAGTCTGAAAACTAAATACTATTTAAGTGTAAGAAAATACCTATTGTTGCCTATCCCTAGAAATAATGATAGTTGCCAATCACTAAATACACGCCTATATTTGGTGTAATCAATAGATATAGAAAAGCTTTCTAATCTTATGCATAATTCTCTGGATTTTTGCAAAAGAGGACTATTGTTTACTTGGCTGCCGCCTAACTGAATAGGTGTTCTACAAATCTTAAAATACAATTCAGATCAAGCTTCGAAAATGTTAGTTTATTGGAGTTTACTCCTTAAGAATCGATTTTCATATACAGGGCCCGGTATGAAATTTTATGAATAGTTAAGTCAGAAGTTCAGAGCATACAAAGTTCAGAGCATTGAAAAAGTTTAATCAATTAATTTCAGACACATCTTTAGCTGACATATCGAATTATTTACTGATAGTTGTCAAGCGAAGTTTGTTTTGGCTGAGAATATTGCGTTTAACAAAACTAGTAAAATGAAAGCAAACGTGAAGATGAAAATTATTGACAGTTGTAAACGAAGTTTGTTTTGGCTGGAAGTATTGCGTTTAACAATGAAAAGGTAAGTGCAGTCAAATGTTCACGTTCACGATGAAAATATAATTTATTTACGTATTTCTTGAAAAGCTCGCAAAACAAGTTAGTCACGTAGATGTATAACGAAAAGAAAAGAGTACAAAACTATATTATAACTCTAATTATGTGTGCATAATATGTTTAAAGTATTTCTGTATACATTTTCAAGGGTTACTTGTGTTATTAAATATATTACAAAATACATTGATCAATTATATAGGTCTATAATGGTTTTCTCCTTTCAGATTTGATCACTAATTTTAACGGAAAAAAATGTAATAAAATTCTATCACGTCAGAGTTTTTAGTTATTTAGCATAGTTTTTTTTGTAAAAAGTTCCTAGGTCTACCTAGTCAAGAACAGACATAAGAAAATTGATGAAAGATACAACTTTCGATGAAAAATTAAGTGAAATTGAACTAAAAGCCTGGAAATCTTTTATGGAACTAGTGAATAATTTCCTAGGAAACTATAAAAGACCAAATTATGATTGAAAATTTCGGCAAAATGGCATGTTCTATGAGCACTAAACTTTACTTCCTTAATTCGCCCTTGGAATACGTTCCTGACAATTTGGAAGCCGTAAGTGAAGAGCAAGGCGAAAGATTTCATTAGGATTTGAAACAGATAGAACGTCGCTACCAGGGAAGGTGGAATAAAAGGATAAAGACAGACTATTGTTGGTTGCTAAAGCGAGATGATCCAAGTCGAACTTTTAAGCAAAAATCTCGCAATCGGAGCTTCTGTGAAAAAAAAACAATATACTACAGAAGTATTTAATATTTCTAATTTATTTATTAACGTTATTTAAATGTATTTATAATATTTTAAAGACATGTAATAATTTTTTTATTGTAAGATAAGTTGTTTACTTAGTAAAGTTGGCTTTTTATGCGATTTCATACTTAGTACTTTTCCAAAAAAACTGAAGGTGATGAGGAAAATCTAATTACGTATTCGTAATCACCGTACCAAATACCCTAATATCAGTTATCAAATTCAAAAAATGAAAATAAAAGTTAAAATTTACAGATCAGTTACCTTTAATCAGAAGCATTTCACTATTTATGATATTAACTTAGAACAATATTCATGTTATCGCTTAGATTTTTATATACAGGCGTAAAATCTATAAATATAGAAAAAGAAAGAAATCAGAATAAAGTATATATTAAAATTGACATTAACTTAGAATTATATTATTTTCTGCGTACTGAACAAAACATTAATTCTATCGTAGCTGGTTTTAATTTAAAAATAATATGTTTTATATTTCCTTTTTAAATGTTAATAATTTCCGTACAAAAATGTCCAAGGACGGATGTTGAGGAGCAATATCCTTATGCAATCGCCACATTCGAATCATGGTATTACAAAAAGAGGTATTATTGTTATAAACTTGTAGTATGAATAATCTCTGTAATCATATACGGGATCTGAGTCAAGTGTTCAAGTCGAGTAGAGAGAGGAGATAGAGACAATCAAGATGCGAATGTATGATTTTATGTAAATATAATAGATTAGCGCTTTTTTTTCGTGCAGCTAATGATAACAAATTAAATCTCTGTAATTGGATTTCATAGAATCTATAGACTCGTTCAAGACGAAGTTGGAATGAATTTGTTTCATGAATACAGAACTGATTTGTTTGCACGAATGTAATTTCTTTTTTTTTAATAATGTTCTTAAGAAACATTAATTTTATTTGTTTCTTTAGGCATAAAAAAACTGTGTCAACGGAAGTCAACTGTGCCAACTTTAGCTTAATATAAAAGCGAAGCAGAAAAAACAGTTGCCAAAGGAAAGGCAGCAGCGGATGGCCACCGGTGGAGGTGACACGATTAGCGACATCCAATTTGACCCTGTTGTTTTCTTAATAGCGCCAGGGGTAATTGTGGAAGTCCCATCAAACGATTTTGCTTAGAAATTCAATCGAGGTAAATAACGTGTGTAATATAATCGAGGTAAATAAGTGTACAATTAACATTTTATTTATAGTGTTTTTTAGAAACTGATTAATATAGTAACGGGGCACCGAAATTTTTACATTGATTTATTTAAAGTGAATTTTATTCGAATTTATGTTTAATACTGAAGAAGCAGTATTGGAAGTAGTTTGTAATTTAATCACCTTGAAAATTACAAATTGTAAAATTAATTTAAGAATAATCCAATGGAAAGGATTGGACTTTTATATTATTTTCTTTCTAGCGGTACGCGAAAATGTGTTGAAATTTAAAACTTGTAAATTTGTGATATTCATAAATTGACATTGAATTAATTAGAGTCTATTATCTACAGATCTGTTTGAGCAACAATCGACGAGTAGAAATGAAGTTTTTGCTGAAGCCGCGGAAACTTGTCAACATCGTCTGAGGCAACGGAAGATGTTCTTGTGGATTAGCCTAGGGATATGGACACAAATGTATCAATACGCAGGAGATGCTCCAGCAGCCTGCACTCGGATGTCCGGTTCACTTTTAATCAATGTGAGTTACTTCAGACGGAAGAATTAAAAAGAATTCATGCTGAAGTTGCAGAGAGGAAATAGAAAAATAAATAAAATACGCTTTTAAATATTGTGTTTTTTTATTTCGTTTTCATTCTTTATATACCATATTTAAATACTTTTGTATTTTTTTTATTTTCACTACTTTTATTTTTATAAATTTTTCTGCTCGTATTTTCTGCTCGTATTGTGTTTCACTCTATGTTTTTTAAATTTTACAACAGACATTAAATTTTCAATGATAAATCATATAGTCTTTATTTTATTGTGTGTAGAAAAGCAGTGTAGCACGTCGTGTAAAAGCTAAAAAATATCTATCTATCTATTCTATCTATCATTCATTATTATAATTCTATCTATCTATCTCTAATTTCTTTTCAAGCTCTACATCATTTTTAAAATATTCGTCCTTAAATTTCTTTCCTCTCCTGATAAATGCCCATAAACTCGTATTTAATTACAAAAACCTGCTAGTCTGACTCTTTCACACTCACCAGCAAGACCTATGGCCCGCTCGCCCATGTAAAATAATTAGCCCCGCAACCCACAACCATTAAAAAACCACATGAATAAAAGATGATAACAAAATAGTTATTCAAACCATAACATTTCAGTTATTATTCGCAATGAGATTTTAAGTTGGCGGAGACAAGTTTGGCTATACACTGTTCCGCGAACATGAGGCGCCTTTTCACTCCTGGATTTCACCTTGCAATTATTAAGTAATCGTTGCAAGCTGACAGTGACACAACAATTCTGATATTTTCAGATATTTTCAGTTTAGAAAAATATTAACAGGAAAAAAATATATATGACAAAATCGGCCAAGCAACGCACGCACAAAGTTAACACGCACAAAGTACGGGTCACAAATAGTCTATTTCGATTACAATAGTTAATGCAAGTTAACCAGAAAAACTTTTCTTGAAAGTTGTAATAATATATATTTAATATAAAATAACAGTTATATAGATTTTTCGCATTCCTAAAGGTGAAAAATTAGAGAGCAGGAAAGACATTGCACGAAACTTGAAAACTTAATGTTTCGCTAATTAAAATTAAAAAAAAATAAGATATAACCTCAATTTTACTTTAAAACACTTATCCAGTGATACACTACCCCCATATGTTGCACGAAAAAATCATTACACTTTACATGTACGGGGAGGTATTTTAATTTTATTAATTACTTTGCCACATATTAATTTAGATCTCTATACGGAGCATCTACGTACAAAATTTCATGCATCTAAAATTGTAGAATTTATGAGCCTATGACAGACGGCCGTACAGATATCGGTCCAATATTATAAGCGGTAGGGTGTTTCGATAAAGAACCTTAAAAAGTGGAACGTTCATACGTGAGTTGGTGATTCTCGACAATTAAATGCAGTGTGGCGTTACTCATCAAGTTCTCACCCACCACCTTGAAGACCAGAAGCTGCGTAGCTTGAAGGATCATATCATTTCTGGTTTTGTTTAATTTTTCCTATATAGTTATAGCCTTCTAGCGAATAAAGTTTTAAATATGTTGTATTAAAATTTCGTGTTTCAACGTTATGTATGTTTTGTTATGAAACGACGACACGACACCCTGTTTCATTTTTTAATTACAACGTATTCTTCGGATTTTGGTAATATGTAGATTTCTTCTTTGCTTTTCTATGTAGCCTTCTTTATATGTGCATTTTTCATTAGCTGCAAAAATAATAAAGTTCGTGTTTGTGTTTGTGCGAAAATATATCCAATATCGGGAATCCAATTTACATAAAACTTCTTATATTTTATAAACTACTCGTACTTTCCAATCATGTTAAAATTAACATAGATTATACTATATCAGTCTAGATGGAATTTTTTTCTTATCGGCGTGCATTTGTAATTATTTGTATAGGTTTAATTCATTCACTAGTTGAATAACTTGAAGGAAAATGTAAATCCAATTAGCTAAAAATTCCAAAGTAGCTAAAAATTCCATGGTTTTAGTAAGAGCATAGACTACAAATTATTAGACGACTCTTAATACTATAGACTACAAAGTATTAGTTCTTTAAAGAGCTGAGAGTTTAAGAAAATTAATTACGTTCTTTTTTTAAATAGTGGCTAAAAATTCCATGGTTTTAGTAAGAGCATAGACTACAAATTATTAGACTTTTAATACTATAGACTACAAAGTACTAGTTTTTTAAAGAGCTGATAGTTAAAGTAAATTAATTAGGTTCTTTTTTTTAAATTGCCGTCATTATCCAAAAATATAATTTGATTTACGATACATTTCTTAGAACATGAATTCGTCGTCCAATTTCCTTTGTACTTTTTGATAATTTCAGGGTTAATATAAAGCGATCGCGGAAGACAAAGAATATGACAGTTATTAGTATTTAACTTTTAATCTTATCTGGACATCGTTCAAGGTGAAAATCATTAATCATTAATTCGTATATGTACATATGAAATTATCTTATGAAAAGTTGTAAAAGTGTTTGATGACTTTGAAATAATGAGTGTATTTATGCGAAATAAATATATACGTAATGAAATTATCTTTTTAATATACCGATACAATTTTCGATAGGAATTATTTTAAATTAGATATGATAGATGACGAAAATATAAAGTACATAAAGTTTGAAAAGAATGATGATGGTTTAATTTTTTTTTTTGAATGGGAGGAAAATAATTAAAGTATAATATAAATAGTTTTTACTATAATTATTTTCGTATGGATCAGTTTAAGGAAATTGTTATAAAATAAATTTAGTGTTTTAGCATCTGCGTTAATTTGTTGGTTCCAATATATAGGTATACTAAGTAAGCTTTTGATCCAAAAAGTTGACATTCGCTGCAAAATTTGGTAATAGATGGAACAGATAAGCACTTTCCGAAAAAGGATACCGCTCTTTACTTCTCACTCTCTGTTTATTTCTTAAACTCTTTACGCTTTTTTCGTTTTTAGAAGGTAAGGTGTCAAATTTAGATCATTTTTTGTAAATATTTATTTTTATATGCATTGTTTTCTTTTATATATATTCAAGAAAGTTTGTCACTTAAATAATAAGTGCAATTTTTTTCAGACCATCTCAGAGTTAATTGTTTAAATTCACCAGTTGTAATTGACTGGAAGAAATTTCTCTTACCGCAATAAACCCCCAGGATGTACATATATTTACGTGTAACAAAAAATAAATTAAAAAATAAGATATAAAAATTAATGTTTTATGGTACTAAAATTTGTTATGTTTCCTAAAATTGTCTTGCATAGAGCTTGAAATTAAAAATAATCAAATTAGGAATGGCAAGATTATAAAATGTATTTTCATATTAAAGATTTGGTTTCAATAACATTTTTGAAAAAGTTGTTATCTTATACCGACGTATGGAAAAGTGCATTAAACAATATTAAAAAACCTGGTACGTATTTTACGAATTGGGAATAACGACGAAATAATCGATTACGAAATTATCGATTGGGAGTACCGACGAAATAATCGATTACGAAATTATTGGTTGGGAATACCCACGAAATAATCGATTACGAAATTATCGATTGGGAATACCGACCAAATAATCGATTACGAAATTATCGGTTGGGAATACTCACGAAATATTCGATTATAAAATTATCGACTGGGAATATCAACGAAATAACCGATTACGAAATTATCGATTGGGAATACCGATGAATTAATATAATTACTTTAATTCAATAAATTTGTTTTTTTATTGTTTGTGACTGGTATCCGGAAACATATCAGGGATATTCTTGCAAATAGGACTGCAATTCTAAATAATAAATTGTATAATGCATCAAATATAGAGTTAATTATCTGAAATATGAAAATATAAGCGATAGAAAAGTTCAGGTCATTGAACCACGAAATATTATTTATATAAATTGTTAAAATTGGGACCAAAATTTTCAACAGATAAACCTTTTTGTTGTCTGAGAATAGGTCTATCAGAAAATATATATTCTCAAGTGATAATACTTGAATTTATTTTTTTCCGTCGCTATAAAATTTGTACGTATATGCGTGATACTTAAAGACATTTTCCCCGCTCCTTTAATAAATTTTATCAAGTTTTTCGTTTAATATAATTTTATGTTAAGTAAGAAAATTTTTACAGAAGTTTTTGAAAAAACACGATTATTCCACGAAATAATGTAAAAAAAGTTAAAAATAAAATTAAGTTTCTTACTTCCTAAAAATGTTACCTAATCTCCACGATAAATTTCAAAGTTAACATCGAAATTGTGTTCATCCTAGCTTCGGCCAGTGGTTTTGCTGGCGTGGAATGGGAAAAAATCGTAGTGTAATTTAAAAGTAACGATCATATAAAATATTACATCTGACTATCGGAAATAGCTAAGTAGGTTGGGTTGATATGTCTGTTGATTCCACGATTTTATTTTTGACGGGTTTAATTTTTAATTATCAAAATATTCTACTTCGAAACAAAAAGCATCCTTTCTTCATCTCTATGAAACTAGCTATATTTATGCAATGTTTGCTGCAAAGGTGCAAAGGTCCAGGACCTTGGTTAAATAATTTGAAGCGTAAAAGCAAGATAAATATACCAAGTTTTGTATTTGTGTCATTTGGAATTCTAATTAATTTTCTCAACTAATATATCGACATCGAATAGGACCAACGGTGTTACTTACATTAGGAATTGTGCTGTAGACAGTGTTCATTTTTTCAACTCGCTAACAGATTGTATTTATAAATAGATACGTAGATACGTAACTTTTGACATGCGAATACCTATCGCATGTCAAAAGTCCTATATATATATATGTATATATATATATATATATATATATATATATATATATATATATATATATATATTGAAGTGAAGGCAATATTAATTTTCTATTTAAAACAAAATGTGCCCGTCAGCTCCGAGACGAGACCAGAGTTTACTCCTTAAGTACGATTGTCTTGGAATGTATAAAATAGATAACACTGGATATATAAATATCAATATTATTAAATGTAAACGGAAAATTCTTTAATAAAAAAATACTGGCCATATAATTATTTTCAAGTAAAATACAAATCAACAAGAACAAATTTATACAACAAAATTTAAAACATTTGGTAACATCAGACTAAGAAGTTAAAATTAAGAGATTTTTTAATTTTGTAGGATAGGAGACACCAAATATTCACATATAGCGACATTTAATGATTACATCTTGATATGAGCGAACGATAATAAACTATGTGTGTCACACTCTGTCATTGCGATTACTCCATAAGAAAATCCCAAATAAACGTATTGATATCTCACTCTAAAGATGCGCAGAAATGTAGCGCGGAGATGCTACCTAACGGTTACATTTTTTAACGCTCTGAATTTCGTACGATTAGAACCTAATGGTTACACTTTTTTTAACAATATGAACTTCGTACACTCTGAATTTTTGATTTTACTCCTCATAAAAATTCATACAACTAATTCAAATCTTACGGCAATTTTTTCTAACTGAAAAGCAAATCAAATACGTAATACCTTCAGTTATGTAAATTAAGACGATATTTGAAAACTGTTCTCGTATACATATAAAAATTTTAAATATATTTTTCTTTCATTATAATGTGCCAGATTTAAATATTAACGTAATACTTTTTACATAATTATAACAATAATTAAGAAATCATGACAACATTATACGTAAAAATCAGTTTCACCAAAAAACTGCCTATGACAAGGATGATAATCTGTTTTTCTCTATCAAACTCCTTTGGCAGTATAGTTTCATGAAAAGTTATAGATAGAATTCAGTCACAGTTATTTTTTTATTGATGAATGCAAAGATTAAGACATTTAAATTTATTTATTGGTCATTATCGAACTGATAAGATATTGTAATTATGTTCACTGTTAAAAGTCGAGCACTTTCACAATTTGCATCAGTGAAATAGGTTTTTCTCCTAATTTGTCGACTTTTCTATCAATATCTGTGAGTTTGTGAAATAAATAAAAAGATAGCTACGAGATTGGGCGAACAAGAAAATATAACAATGGAAAGAGTTAATCGAACCCACATGGACAAATTTACGGATAACGTCAGAAATGTTCTCGAAGATGAAATTGGACAAGACATTTTCAGGGATTTTATGACAAGTAGTAATTTTAAAGATGGACTGAAGAAACAAAATTTTTGGAATAGTTGTAACAGATTATTGTGTGCAAATAAAGTCAACCAACAAGATGTTGATCAATTAATGGAGGAGATCAACCGCATCGAAGAGTTAGTATCGGAAAATGTTGAAGCGTTAGCGGCAGCACAAGGTGCTGGAAATTTGGACCGAAATATCCTCGAATATTTAATGAGGGAGACTGAGAGAGCTTTAAATCCAGAACATCACAGATTTGTGCAACACGTAGTTCATTTAATGGAGAGGAGATAGCCTTCTAACGCTTTGTGACAATGAAGTACCCTTGTCTTTAATGATGGACTCTGAGCAACAAACTGTATTTTATTTTATACTCCCATGAGCATTTTCCCTTTTTTACTTGCTATTTCGTTCCGCGCGAGATCCCGTTTTAATCCTTAGAAAACGTGAGACAAAAAGTTATTCTTTCTACTAATTAATTTCAATTGAGCTCAAATTCTCAATAGTACAGAGAAATGATAAAAATTTGATTACAGAACGTGGATAATTAAACAGTGCAACGGATTTCTATTCGTAATAAATATTATTTTACAATTTTAACCTATGCATGTAACTTCAATTTACATACCTTCAAAATCACCTGCTTCTGCACATAATAGCATATTTTTTTCGGTGCAGAAGTGGGTGCTAGTTTTAATATATTACTGTAAAATCAAATCGGTGTTTTGTCTATTATCGATCGTTAAAAACTATAAATATATCTTATTTAATCAAATTACTTATGTGATTAGTGTCTGAGATATTTTTTTTGATATATTATTAAAGAAAATAAAATTTCATTTACATTTAATAATATCGGTCTATTATCGATCGTCAAAAATTATTTAACTATATCTTATTGAATCAAATTACTTAAGTGATTAGTGCCTGGAATATTTTTTGGATATATTATTAAATTATTTTTCGTTTACATTTAATAATATCGGTCTATTATCGATCGTCAAAAACTGTTTAACTATATCTTATTTAATCAAATTACTTATGTGATTAGTGTCTGGAATATTTTTGGATATATTATTAAAGAATTTTTCGTTTACATTTAATAATATCGGTCTATCATCGATCGTCAAAAACTATTTAACTATATCTTATTTAACTAAATTACTTATGTGATTAAAGTGTCTGGGATATTTTTTAAATAATTCTTTTGTGTCTTGCAATGGTAGAAAAATTAATTAATAATAAAATGTTGTGAAAATGTATGTAATGATGTTTTTATTTTAGTTTATGTCATTAATATAATATTCCTCTATTCCATGTAATTAAATTTACTTTATTGAAGAATCTTGCTTTGTGTTATTGTTGACTATATACATATCTTGAATCGAAATATAACGAATTATTACGTAACATTTTGATAGTGACATATGCAAACTTTAGTAATTACTAGTGTTACTGTTCATTTATAAACTCATTACGTAAATTAATTAATTTTTTTTTAATTTACCAAGGCTCCAGTTACAATAGTAAAAAATTAGGAATATTGCTAACAAAATTTCATTGCGGTCAACACTATTGTTATTAGAAAAGACAGAATTGTTTTGTCATTTTGTCAGAATTGTTTTGTCATTTTTTCATTGCGGTCAACATTATTGTTATTAGAAAAGACAGAATTGTTTTGTCATTTTGTCAGAATTGTTTTGTCATTTTTTCATTGCGGTCAACATTATTGTTATTAGAAAAGACAGAATTGTTTTGTCATTTTGTCAGAATTGTTATGTCATTTTTTCATTGCGGTCAACATTATTGTCATTAGAAAATACAGAATTATCTTGTCATTTTAACAATTCAGTTTTAGTCAACAGACTGACAGTTTTTATACTTAAACAGCAGCGAACATTTCTCCTACTTTGACACAAATATAATTTTTATCAAACGACCCTTGCGCTCAGCTTTCTTATAATAAATGCACCATATTAACGTAAATAAGGATCTAACTTTCATGGCATATCCGATGCAATTTATTTAATTGTTTTCACCTCTTAACTTATTTGTCTCAACCGAATATGTTAGTTAACCAAGCGGAAGCTGTACTGTAACATAAATTTTTCAGTATTTTAGGCGCATTCATTATAATACTATTTCAAAATTCAATTTATATTTTTCAAAATATACATTGCGATATGCTCACAAATTAGGATGTATGCCTTAATAACGGCCCAGCGGTCCTATTAGCGAATCTTTAATTATAGTTATAGTATATGTTTTAAGAATTCTTACGAATAGGTTTTATTTGAATTTACTTTAAATTGCAGCTACACATGTAACAGCAGTATACCTGTTAAACGGTCATACGAATATAGAGAGGGCTGCGCAAAACAAATACGCTGGCCTCTCTATATTAGGGCCGATAAGTACCTTGAAGCCTTGAAAAATCGTATAAAAATACAGCCTCTTGGGTTCCGTAGCCAATCTAGGAACCCTTATAGTTTCTCTATGTCCGTCTATCAGTCTATCTGTCTGTATGTCATATTCACTTTACTCATAGACTATTAGCGTTATAAAGCAGAAATATGAACACATACAAAGTTACGAAATCTTATTTTTAAAAAAAGTTTTTTAGGATACTTTCCTTATATATAAAGTTACTTTCTACTATTAAAGTTACTTTCCTTCTACATAAAGTGAAGGCATATTTTTTGCATACGCCATTGTGTAGGATATCGTTGAATAGGGTGTTCAAAATTATTGGAGGTATATCTTGAACACTTTAGATACAACAATCCCTTTACGAAATATCAAGCTTTAAAATGGTAATTTTTCAGATATATCCCCCCGTTACATTTTTGAATATCTGTAAAGTATTCATAATTGTATATATAACCAAATTAAATGGAAAATTATCACACCTAAGTTTCATAAAAGACCGAAAATTTTTTTTTTTACATTTTCTTCACTCTCAACCTCTTAATTTTATCTAGTCTACTAGAAAACATACCAGGATTTTTTATTTTTTTTTAAATTTATATTTAAGGGTCGCTACTCACTTCTGAAATTCATTAAAAAAGGCATTTATTTTTAAGGGTTAATTAATACCAGAAATGAGTGTTATACATAGGTTTTGGGGAAAATATTATACTAAATAACAATAACTATCGTTCCTCTAATTTATTAAGTAAAAAGAAAAAAAAATATAGTATATTTGCCTTATTACAATTTGAGTTGTTCTGCCTACAATTCTTAACTAACAACATTAAGTATTGCTTCTGCTCTTCCTCGTGGTACTCTTCCATCAATGCAACACCCCTTTCAGCTATATCGTTAACGACTCTCATATGTTGTACATTCTTTAGCCGATTTGAAGCTTTATTCCTCTTCCCATAGCTCACGATCTTTCTAAATCAACTTGCAAGAAATTCCAGTGATTTTGAAAAAAATCAAAGTGTTTGTTGATATGAAATTTTCGATGTTTCTGTTTACGATTGCATCATATTCCAAGGATGCCTTAAATCTTTTAAAAATCATAATTTCAGGACCACTGGAAGACCCTACAGCTGTTACAACAACACTTTCGAGCAAAATTTAGTATGTGATGCCGGCATGCAAACCAAATCAGTTCCTTTTGCATTTTCTGTTCTAGAAGAACACATGCTCCGTATATTCGTCCTGTATTAGATGCTGTTGTATCAAAACACATACATTTTATTTTATCATATAAATTCCACGATAAAATAGTCTCGAAAATAGAAGAAGCCATTGTTTTTTCCTTTCCATCTGGAAGCTTGGGAACAGCCGAGAGCTGGTCGATTCCTTTTCCAGATACCAAGATCGGTAGACGATCTACTATTTCATGTCCAGTTATGTCCTCCAGCATCTTTCCATCCCAGTGCACAGTAAGTGTATTTAGTGGTTGGAAATCAGCTTTAATAGACTCAGCAATCTGTTTTCTAATATCCATTCTTTGGCGACATATAGAAGAATAGCTAACGTTATATTGTGATACGTCAAAGCCCAGACGTTTGAGCGAAGAAGCCAAAACAACAGTTGCTTTTAGGTCAGTCAACTTAGCGACTAGTAGCTAAACTAGAATCTAAAATTCTTTTTCGGCCTCGTTTCTGTGGTGTATAAAACCATAGCTTGAAGAGCGCGCTGGCTGAGGAGATATAGGATGACTTTGACTTATATCGCTATCACTTTCATTTCCTGCAAAAGAAACTGAAGAAGATGGTAAATAACATTTCTCAGTTAATTCCTCCATTGCTTCTTTTTCCTTTTTTATCATCTTTTGCAAGTTAGCTTCTTTTTGTAAATGTTTTTTAAGTTTTACCGCATGGCTTCTATCGATATTACCAATTTTTCCTGGACAACTCATTTCTTTTTGTCTTAAAAGAAATTTCTTATCTTCTTGAATAGTTATCATATTAAGGGCATTTGAGTGAGCAATTTCAAACAAAACATTTAAATTTGATTGCCATTTTTTTTCATTTTCTTTTATTGCTGCTGGGCGTTTTGCTTTATTTTCTTTATTTTTTTTATTCTGCCATTCTTTGAAATATTTAAGTATTTTTGTGATACCATGACGTTTTTATTTGGTAGAAATAGTTGCTTTTTGGGTTAGTGTCATCACATCTTACTGTTAATGACGCCGATTCTCTATTTATGTTGTTCTTTACGTTTTTGTAATGAAATAATAAACACATAACTTCTTTCACTGACAATAATTTTTGTTGTTGTTAAGTTTGCACCAATTCGGAACGAGATTGCCCAATTAACTATATCCTTTTTCGCGTTTTTATAATATTCGATGTATTTTAGAAATACAAATACGAGAATAAAGCTAAAGTAATCACATTTACAATCAAACACAATCACTTTGACTCGCAACGATGGCGTCACTGGATAAGTGTATAAAAGAGCAATGGATTGTTTATACTAACTAAATTGTGGGTATCTGCAGAGAGCACTGAGGTGCCGACAAATTGAGTAATTAAAGAACTGTTTACGTTAGCAACTAAATATAGTCATCAAAATTGTATAAGTAAACCATAGCCAACATCGCAATAAGTGCTAATTTTAAGGTAATTCTTAAAAATCTTATGAGGCGGTAGCGACCCTTAAATATTAATTAAAAAATCTGAAATTTAAAACAAATAATTATTTTGGTAGATAGAATCATATTATGGGTTGAGAGTTAAAACAATTAAAACTTGAATTTTATGAATCACCCTAACCTAAGTAAGTCCTACTAGTTTACTAATAACTGTCGTTCAACTTGTGATATGTAGTCGGGGCTGTAAAAAAATAATAGAAACCGGATACAAACGACATAACTCTGCTGCAAAAATAACTTGTGTTCTGTATTTACTATGTATGTGAAATATATACTTGACAATATATTTATATATTCACATGTTGAGAAATTATATTATTTAAATATACACCATATGTTAGACATGTAGATACAATAGGCAATATATTTACATTATTAAAAATTATTATTTACAAATAGTTTAATAGAAATACTATTGATTAGATATGTCTAAATGTATTCGGAATCCTCATAATGCATTTGTCTCAATGTTCACATATATAAATAAGTCTCTCGATAATGATGTTAAATGATGTAATTTATATACTTCTCTATATATTTCCACAATTCGAATTTATTGTAGTATATTATCGATTGTCTCAATGTTTACATTTATCAATAATTCTCTCGATAATGATGTTAAACGATGTCCTTTATATACTTCTCTATATATTTTCACAATTCGAATTTATTGTAGTATATTATCGATTGTCTCAATGTTGAAATTTACCAATAAGTCTCTCGATAATGATGTTAAACGATGTCCTTTATATACTTCTCTATATATTTTCACAATTTATTGTAGTATCTTATATATTCACATGTTGAGAAATTATATTATTTAAATATACACCATATGTTAGACATGTAGACAGAATAGGCAATATATTTACATTATTAAAAATTATTATTTACAAATAGTTTAATAGAAATAGTAATGATTAGAAATGTCTAAATGTATTCGGAATCCTCATTATGCATTTGTCTCAATGTTCACATATATAAATAAGTCTCTCGATAATGATGTTAAATGATGTCATTTATATACTTCTCTATATATTTTCACAATTCGAATTTATTGTAGTCTATTATCGGTTGTCTCAATGTTTACATTTATCAATAAGTCTCTCGATAATGATGTTAAACGATGTCCTTTATATACTTCTCTATTTATTTCCACAATTCGAATTTATTGTAGTATATTATCGATTGTCTCAATGTTTACATTTATCAATAATTCTCTCGGTAATGATGTTAAACGATGTCCTTTATATACTTCTCTATATATTTTCACAATTCGAATTTATTGTAGTAAATTATCGATTGTCTCAATGTTTAAATTTATCAATAAGTATCTCGATAATTATGTTAAACGATGTCCTTTATATACTTCTCTATATATTTTCACAATTTATTGTAGTATCTTATATCATTTTCAATGTTTTCATTTGTCCTTCCGCTATTTGAGAAACGTTAACAATTAACACATGTAAATTTATTATATCAGTTCTCTTCTTCTACCTTTCGACTGGAGTTCGAGTTGAATAAAGTTATGTTTTATTTATTATAGCGTCTTTTCTCACTGTATATAAGGAGAAAATAGAGAAGAGTGTTAGAGTAACTAATAATAACATTTTTACACATAAAAATGAAATCCGCTATTATATAATACAAAAGGTCAACTTAGTTGCTTTTTTAGTTTTAAGTATAAAAAATTTTGTTGTAACTATATCAATATTTTCTTAAAAAATTATGTTTTCCTTAATATATTACCATTATTATCAAATACAATTAAATTGGGAAATTCAAATGAGAAAAAAAACAGGTTAATAGAAGATAAACTACATGTGCTCGTCACTTAGGCGTTACGTTCAGATTAATATGATTGGAAGAAAGGGGAAAGGTGGACACATTGGGCCTAAAGACAGTTCCTGTTTACATTTAACGCAATATCTGTTCGTAATAGAACTTGTCTATTCATATCCTGAACTTCTGTTCATTTTCAGCTATAGTATTAATTAATTTTAAATGCTATTCGTCAAGAGCAGTGTTTTGTTTGACGCTATTATCGTTATGAAACTTTCGACCATTAAAGGGAGTTATTTTAGTATTATTGGAGACCCTCGTTCATTATAGATGATAGCTGCCTACATTCGTCAAACCAATTTTTTTTCCAATGCCACAGTCTAGAATGGAATCGAGTTAAAATTATCTACTGTATCAAGATCTACACTACCTAATCATATAACTAACCAAGAATTGAGACAACGAAATATGTTAACTTCTTGTAAACCAATAAGCTAAAATAAATCTTCATTTTGCTTTATTTACCATTAACTGATTCCACGTAAACTAGCGTGTTTCCATAGTTATGTTTTAAATAATAAATAAATATTAGTTTTAAGCTTTTATTAATGTTAAACTTTAAAATATTTAATACATTAGGGAAATTAACAAAAAAAATTCTCAAACTAAGGTAAAGGTTAGGGCTTTTTTAAACATAAAAAATTAAACTGTGGGATTTGATAAGTATTAATAACTATTTCGATATGCATACTAAGATTCGGATCTCAGTCCCCTAGCTTATTTACCATATTACTAACGCCCATATACACCACACACGGTCAAGACTGTCAGACTTACTGTGAGTTAAAAACGTCTTTCTGTTTTTCATTAACTGCCAGTCGACTCAGAACAAGAATCAAATTTACCAACCGTACCGTATTGCACGGTCCAATTTCTAAAGTACCCATACAAAATACATTTTTAACTGTCATTAAATCCGACTGAGAGTCCTGACCGTGTGTCGTGCATACGGGCGTAAGAGCAATAGACTGCGTGACTGAAAAGTCGCACTAGCCTATGTTAACCGATCAGTACGCTTTACATCAGAAAGTCAGAACGACGCCAATTGTCATATGTTTACATGATGGTGTAGGTGATATAGTGGAAGGCAGTCAAGCGTGTGGATTAGACCTTCATCCGAATAACTCCGGATGAAGGTGTATTCGTTCTCGCGGTTCTGTTCGCTGCAATTGACCCATTGAAACTAGTTTGTTGCATCTTCATGTGCGGATCATGAGTTTGGCATTAATATTATACTCACACCTAGCCTTTCATGACCAAATCGCTGACATGCCATAAATTTTTTCCTTATAGCATGAATGATCATTGTCATCTATCCGTTTACTCTATAACTTACTTTAAAACATAGATCGCAATAAGTTAAAATAACCCTAAATTATGAGGAGAGGTCAAGGAATAAAAACAAGACATTTTATATGTATATTTACAGAAATAACTACTAATTAAATTATCACTAGTTGGCGCTGTATTTGCGGTTTCGTTAGGAATGTTGCAGAAAAGATATCGACATCAGCTAATTACTTATTTTTTGTGTTCTAATAATTTGCAGAACCAAATAAAATTAAAATAGGTAACTGAGCACTTATTCGGACTTCAAAATAATGCAAATTATATAAAAATTGTGGAAATGCTTCCGTGCTTACCTATTTATTGAATATTCATAAATAATAAAAAAAGTAGATTTTTTGGTTATAGTTATAACCTGAAGGATTTTGCTACATTTATAAACAAATTAATAGTTTGTTTTATATCAATAAAAAAAATTAAGGGTATTGATTCTTAGATGCGAAACCAGTACCTACTTTCAAAACCAGTACACTGGAAGAAGCGCCAAACTAAGAGAATACTACCTAATTGCTCGATTTTTCTAATTGTTGTGGTAATTAAACAAAAAACTGGCGATGTCTTTTAGATGTCTATAACTCGGGTACTATCCAAGTGCCAAATTCCAAGTTCCTAACTCAACTAGAGGAGCTGAAGTAATATGATTACATAAGCGAAAGGCCCCGAGAGGTCCGAAAGGTCAGAGAGGACCAAGAGGTCAACGTTTTCCACTTCAATACAACTGCTGCTTCATCTCTTTCCCACTTATCATTGATATCATAAATGTCATTTTTTATCGATTTTAAGTTACAAACAGGAAAATTTCATTTCTTTTACTCTTGAATAAGTATCTATGAGCTCATGAACTTAAATTTGTCGCCTTATATCCACCTACAACTAATCTATTTAGGGGCATTTTACTTTGCAATGGTATGGATCTTTAAAACTATCTCTTCAGAAGGTTATTTGAATTCCTTTGCTCCTACTGTTATTACTTTTTACGTTTTACTCTTTACTACTATCCTATTGATTATTTATAATATATTTTATGTGAATAATAAATATTTATGTTGTCAATAAGATTTTATGTTCGTATATGCTCTCAAAACCCTTAAAAAATCTCATAAAGATCAAATGGAGTTAAAGATCTCTCTTTTTTATTGACAAGCCTAAAAATCAGTGAGAGTTTAAGGTCTCTCTTTTTTATGCCTTACATATTCCGTATAATTTATAATTTAAAAGAAGACACCGAACTGGTTCTACAAAGTATTAATTTTTCCTACTTTTAAATATAACCTTACCGAAATTATTATAGAAATGCAAGTATCATTGCACTCAAGTTGAAATTTTTTGCCAATATTAGTTGACAATATACTATTAACAGTGATGTGTAAATTTTTACGATTTAAACCTTTATATGAGTTCCCAAATAAATTCCAACGTACTTAATAGCTACTCTTTCATTCAAACAAACTCGACAGAGAACATTATGCTAATGGCACATTCACCGCACGTATTCCCTTCAAGCAAAACCTGAACTAATTACTGAATAATTATATATATATATATATATATATATATATATATATATATATATATATATATATATATATATACATACATATACATATGTATTATACCCCGACTATACACAAATGTTATAATCACTTGTAAATCGTAGAAAGCCTATTCGTTGTCTCCATCTTCATAATTTCAGAATTTTTGCTTTTTCTGACTACAGATTTAATGGACAGCCAGACCTTCTACAGTTTTTTTTATATTCCGTCGCACTTAAAGTCGTTTTTTAGGTTGCCTAAGCGAAACACGGAACAAGGGGGCCATTCCCTAATGTTTTCTGTTTGACCAGCTGTTAGAATTTGAAATAACAGTTTTAAATTTATTTTAATGAACTTTTGTAGGTACTTGCGTCACATAGAGATCTCAATTAATACATAGGAAATTATTGAAAATAACAAATTCTTGAAAACTCTTGGTAATTATTTATTCGCTTTCGATTTCGTTTGCACGCACGTTTTTTCTTCGAAAAATGTTTGTATGTCTATATACTGCATTTCATTTCAAAAGGGAATGCTTGTACACAGACCAATTCGACAGTTAAAATATAGCTGGCACAATATATATAATTAATTGGCCACTATTTACAAAGCGCGTTGTATTATACCCACGATGTCATTAAACAGTGTATTGTAATCACTATGTTAGCGTAATAAACAGTCACTGTAAATAATGTTATAAAAGTTAGTATTACACCATTATGTTACTAATATAAATTGTGAAATTTAGAGGGAAAAATTGAACAAGCCTTCAATTTTATTACGCGAAATGCAGAGGTATAAAATATTTCGAGGAAATTCTCAAAATTTCAACACGTAAAATATCTAGACTATGTTTGCTACTCGTTCATTTTATAAGGCGTTAGAGTCATTGTACAAACACATGGAATTTACTTGTATTTAATATGAGAGTAACCCTTATTAGATTTATCCCAGAAAAACAAGTTGTGATATATTTTTGGCCTCATAAAATAAAAAGAAAGTAACAGATATTTCCATCTGTGTTTAATAAACTCATTTTTATTATGAAAAAAAATTTATATATACATTGCAAATCGTCACCTAATCTTATTTTTGTTACCCTGAACAACGTGAAGACTTCGCTTATTGTGCACCTGATCTTATTTTTGTTAGAATAGAGCCGGCTGCGATTGTGATTAGAAGTATCTTTGATTGCTTTATATATAAATATACTTATACGTGCCTGTACGATATTTGGTATAAGGCTAATAAAAAAAATAAACATTGTGACATGTTATTTTCTTTTCAAATAATTAAGTGTTGGTGTTATCTGACAATATAGAATATATGTCTTGTTTACGACGGTTTTTTTAGACAGCTAAACTTTTCTTTTATTTAGTTGTATATTTTCTGTAATCATCTTTAATATTTGTTATATTTATTTGGAAAAAAACAAGGAAAACTTTAATGTTAATGTTCTGCCTTATTTATATGCACTTCAGCATTGTATACAATGACCCGTAGCGCAGTAGATAAGACGCTAGTTTCCGTCTATATAATAAATAGATCGAAAGGCGACAATTGCCACACATCACTAATTCAGTATACAGACATACAAACATTTTTCGGTGAAAAAAGTAAATTACGTGCAAACAAAATCGAAAGCGAATTATGTCGTTTTCAATAATTTTCTAGAATTTTCAAAAAATTGTTGTTTTTAATCATTTCCTATGTATTAATTGAGATCTCTATGTGAAGCAAGTGCATACAAAAGTTCATTAAAATAAATTTAAAACTGTTATTTTAAATTCTAACAGCTGGTCAGACAAAATATCTTAAGGAATGGCCCACTTGTTCCGTGTTTTGCTTAAGTAATCTAAAAAAGGATTTTAAGTACGATGGAATTTAAAAAATCAATTTGTAGAAGGCCTTGCTACCCATTAAATCTGCTATCAGAAATAATAATAAATCTGAAATTATAAAGATGGAGACAACAAATAGGCTTTCTACGATTTCCAAGTGATTATAACATTTGTGTAAAGTCGGGGTATAATACATATGTATATATATATTATATATATATATATATATATATATATATATATGTATATATATATATATATATATATATATATATATATATATATATTTAATTATTCAGTAATTGGTTCTGGCGAGTTGAGTTGTGTTACATCACTAACGTCTCTCTAATATATTATTGTGATCAACCAAATTAATTTACAATGCTCAAATATTGTACAGTGTGTTGTGTAAAAGCATTTCAATGATTCATAAAAGCAATACAGTGTTTAGTTGGTTATTCTCCTATTCACTTGTACTACAAGTTATGTTTTCTTACCTGTAATAGACGGAACGACACAGTTGAGTTACGTCACTAACATCTCTCCAATATATTATTGTAATCAACCAAAATAATTTACAATGCTTAAATATTGTACAGTGTGTTGTGTAAAAGCATTTAATTAATTCATAAAATCAATACATGTTTAGTTGGTTATTCTCACATCCATTCGCAATACAAGTTAAAGTAGTATGCTTTCTTACATTCAATAATGTTTGCTATTTTCTGTCACGTACAAGAAACGTACAGATATCAAAGTCTGTAAGTAAAAAAAATAACTACAAGGAGTACCTTCGGATTAAATGTACAAAACTATCTTCCTCCGTTCCGTGACTTCAGTTTAATTGATCATTAGCTCGCGGAGACCGCACTGCCTCTGACAGATGCTAGAGAGTGTTGCTTCACTAAACAATATCACTGACAGATGGTTAATCGGGACCCTTACATCCCGCTCTAACGAAGAACATTTTAATCTAACATTCAAAGGCGACTTCGCCATTTAAGGTTGCAACGAGGAACGGTTGCATTAGTTACGAGGTGGCGGATAAAGAAAAAAACAAAATAAATTGCCAATAAACGACGTGAAGACTTCGCTTGCTGTTCACTTGTCTATTACCAGGTTTAGAAGATAACTTCGTTGAAAGCTAACACTGTATATCAATGTTAGTTTTATAAATGTTAATAGCATTATTCCATAACGAGAGTTGCTATCTTGCTTTGCCAAAATCGTAATTGCCTTACCAGAAAATGATCAGTAATCACATGGAAACTTAGTAATGCACTCTGAAGTAGATATTCCTTGAAAAAGGGGGAATAAAAAAGTTATTTTGAGGAATTAAAAAATTTCGCGAGCTTAATACTGAAGCGATTTCATTAAAAAAATATAATTTATAAAATATTTATATATATTAAATATTATAGTTAATTAAAACTATTGAATCGTCTGATTAATTTAATTAATAATTAAATAAATGGTTATTATAGAAAGTGGAGAAACACCCTCATATTTATAAAGAAACTTGAAATTTGGCATATCCTAGTAGATATTGAATACAAAATATTTTCCTAATTAATAAATAAAAATGTTTGTTCGTAACATCCATAGACCTGATAACCACTTAACAGCTATTTTGGGAGGTTAAGTATGTGCTATACTAAAAAAACATTTTTATCCCATCAGGCGTGGTCTAATGAAAGACAATTACTTGTAGTAGTCAAAATTAACCATCTGAAGGATTTTCGTAAAATTCTAAATGTGTAAAATTACTTCAAAATAGAAGGAAAATTATAGACAAACCGAATTTACTTTTAGAGTAACCCTTATTAGATTTATCCCAGAAAAACAAGTTGTGATATATTTTTGGCCTCATAAAATAAAAAGAAAGTAACAGACATTTCCATCTGTGTTTAATAAACTCATTTTTATAATGGAAAAAACGTTACATATATAGATTGCGAATCGTCAACAGATCTGATTAGAGATAGGATTCATTACGTAAAGATTTAAATATTAGAAATAGTGATAAGATATAGTTTTTATTAGAGATAAGATTTTACAGATAATCATCACGCATACAGTTAAGTTTTTTCACGTTTACAAAAAAATGTCATCTAAACGATAATGACATTAATCAGCATTATGAGCACCTTTATATATATATATATATATATATATATATATATATAAATGTATATATATATATATATATATATATATATATTTATATATATATATAAATATTTCAAGAAATAGACAATAGCTAATAGACAAAATTGACTTGGTGATCATCGCTCTTTATAATATTTACTGTGCTTGGTCCTAGGTAAATTATAATGAACACTTGGTTGGATACTTATATTTGTGACGAACAAATTATTGTTGTTAATAATTCTCATTTATTTTATTTACACTTATAATTTATGAAGCGACGGCTATTGAACCGATTATACCAATAATTTAAATCAACAATACTTCTTATACTCCTCGCATAAGTAACATAAATTAAATTTTTTTTTAAATTGATCATTAGTTTCACTATGAAAACTAATCAGATTTTATAATACAACCGTTTGTACAAAAGTGTAACTAAAGTTGAGAAGTTAAATAGTTAAAAAAAAACACCGAAAGGCAGAGTTCGAGTCCAAGCTGTAGATTTTTCGTGAAAATGTCGGGATAAAATCATAATAGGTGTTTCATATAAATATATAATTTAATTACCAATCTCTCTGGAAACTGCGTTCGTTTACACTTTGGTTTACTGCGCCCAATAGAATAGGTTACAACGGGAGTACACATCGAGCTTTAGTTGCACCTACGGTGCTTAATAATATCATAGTCTACCGTGGCGGATCATGGAGATGATCGGATAATGGAGGATCCATTGGTGATCGCAATACATACTCGTCGGACGTTGTCGCGTTATCGACGATCTTTATATTATCACTGTCTTCTGCATTGCCTTCCAACGAGGCCTGCGCGTGATCCGTGGACTGTCGCTTGTCGATGCCTGATGAGCTACGTAGTCGCTTTGCGTTGATTTTTAATTTTTTTTCGTCGCTCTCGCATTTGCTCGGCCCTAGACTTTTTAGATTTCTTGGATTCTTTCTGACGTGAGCCTTCCTCTGATTTGGTTTTCCTACTACTCCATTCATATATCATATATCTCGATAGGCTAGCTACGTAATCGCTTTGCGTCGTTTTTTCATTTTATTTTCAATACTGTTGTAGTTCTCGTATTCGCTCGGCCTTAGGCTTTTTAGGTTTCTTGGATTCCTTATGACGTAAGCTTTTCTCTAATTTGCGTTTTTATAATTAATGTACAAGACGACACATTTAATTTTTTTGAAATGTTCTATTTTATATCGATTTTTTCATACATTCTGGCCAATATTTTTATTATTTCACTTTGAATTCTAGCAGCGTTCTTTAAGTTCTTCAAATCGACATCCTAGCTAAACACGTTTTCACGCTACACTACACTAGTTTATAATTTTACATAACGCTAATTGGCAACAATCACGCGCATGCACCTACACTATTCCGATGATATCATAGGCAAAACAAATACATCATGAAACGGACAGATATGCTCTATCGGTTATAGGCTCAACCATTGTTAAAGCATTATTAGCCTCGTAGTTATGAGCGATTGAAATCTGTACATATTTTGTAACGCAAGAAAGTTCGAACAGCTATCACATACTTAAGGAGGGAATAGATGTTTCCACGTCAATATTACTTAGAGAAGTTTATAGAATCGGTAAAGAAGTTTTTGAAAAAGAAATATTTTTACCGTTTGACTTTTCAAACTCTTCAATTTAAAAAAAAATTAAAAATGTCTCGTTAATGAAAATACTCACAAATTTCAAAATTTCATCGATGTAATTTCATCGACATTTTTGAAATGAAAACTGCTTCAGGCGCGTTGAATGATTTTTGGTAGGGAAAAATTATATAAGTTCGCGTCACTGACATTCTAATGTTAACAATACATCTGTAGTTATGAGTATGGCGTGTTGGGCCTGGCCAATAGTGAAAGCATATATATATATATATATATATATATATATATATATATATATAATATCTATTGCTCTGGCAACAGACTGCCTGTATACACATATACACATATACACCAACAGATTGTATATACCCAACTGTTGTGCAACATTAGTTATATATGTACAAGTAAAGTTAAAGTAAGTGTGTATAAGTAAGTTAAAGCTGGCTATATTTATACAAATAAAGTTAAATTTACTATGTGGAAAGTTTAATGTATGTTACTGTGGATTGTTAAAATTGGGTTTTAGTTTGATTATTATTTTGATTATTCAGTTGTAAGATCACTGAGCAGTACAACAGCGGGTACTAATTTACAAATTATGAAATTTTAATTATTGATAATACATTAATTTGAAAATTAAAAGAACACCCTTTTTCATAGTTTCAGTTCTATCGGCAGTACTCATGACTATTGGTGCTTTTTTATAATCCGTTTTTCACTCCTCATGACACTCAAAATTTATAAATTTAGGGCTCTTCGCTACCTTTGTCGCCTGATGAGATAAGAGCATATTAGCATGTACTATGTACGTATATTTAACGATAAAGGGCCTAAAATTAAAAAGTTTCAAACTTTTAATATTACAAAAAAAAACTATTTTACCCTTCGCTAAAATAGTCTTTACCCTTCGGTTTGTAGTGAATAATTGGAATTATTTACTTGTAATTAATGATTTTAACTAGTCACCTATACTTTTAACTTAAACATAGTTCGAAATAACAATATTTACTTTAATACATATTAAATCGCTCTTTAATTGTAGCCCGTCATATTATATTAAGTTAAGTCACTTTCTAATGGGATTGCGACAATTAACCCAGTTTGTTTGATACTAACATTCAAAAAGAATTTAAAGCGGAGAAATGTAAATAGGCATATAAATACTACCTACTTTTACCTAATACTATGCCTACTTTTCATCTGTCAATCAGCGGAGGTGTTTTCATACAAAAAGGGAGGTGTTTTTCATACAAAAGGTGTATGTTTTAATAGCGGGAATGTTGGGGAAGGGGTACACTAAACTATCGTATTATTCTCCGAATAATAAAAATACAGTAAATAAAATGTGAAAATGAAGTCCCCAACTTTATAAACGTTATATTTGAATGGTCAATTATGCCAATAAGACATCTAGTATATTTTATAAATAACCATATTATTTTTTATAATAGTTTTATAATTGCGATTTCTATAGAATTCTATGTACTAGTAAGATAAAACAAAGTGTAGATTGTATCTCGTTGTATCCTTTAAACATAGTAATTCAATAACACGCTAATTTAATAAAGTCGCAGACCGGATTGTGTCATCGAAAAAAAAAACACGTAAAACTCGATAAGATCATACAAGACATTCATTTTGATAACACAGAAAAAATATCAATCTTAGTTAATAGTTTACTTTTAATAACTTTGCAATGGCTACAAATTAAAAAAAGAAGTAATGATTATTTTATTTTTGCTATCGTTTTTAAAAATGTGTATGTATATGTATATATATATATATATATATATATATATATATATATATAAATATATATATATATATACACATATATATATATATATATATATATATACATATATATATATATATATGTATATATATATATATATATATATATATATATATATATATATATATACTCGTTCATATAAAGCTCTATAAAGTGACTCTTTGTGATTAATAAATACACTTATAAATAATTCATTGTTGAAATGACTGAAATACTCTGAAATTGGCAACTTCGCGATGTGTGTATGTATAAACCTCTATATAACAATTGTAAGTAGTAACTATTTGCTATTCGATGATGAGCGAGTACAAAAAGAATGACAGTTACTTGTCAATAAAAACATGGCTATATTTGTCGTAATTGATAGATATTGAAAACGTTTGTATCCTTATGCGTAATTCTCTGGATTTTTGCCAAAGTAGGTTCATCGTTTACTTGAATGCCGAATAACTTAATGTATACTACTAATTCCTCTAATCAAGCTCTAAAAACAATAATAGTTTTGTAAATAACTTATTTTTTAATTTTTGTTCAATAAAATTCTATAATGAACGAGTTGATTTCATTTGAAATGATTCCTGCGCTTATATTCTCATATTTCTATTGTAGTTTAGTCATATACATAATATAACAGAAAACATAGTCTATTATCTTCACAAAATGTTATACCGAATTAAGCGATAATCACGGGGTTGTACCTCGCCATTTCTCCAATATGCCACATCATCTTGTGAAGACTTCACTCACTAAATTCAGAATAGCCAAGCTTTACCCCTGAATAATTCAATAAAATAGACGGTCAACAATACGACCGCACACAAGTAACATTTCTTATCATCCTTTCATAGGGGGTTCATGTCATAAAATTGCGGAGTAATAAATTAATATATATATATATAATTTAAATTCATAAAAGTTTTACGTGTTAGTATAGGTAGGTTTTACGTATGTGTATAGATAAGTTTTACGTTATAATTTTTCTAGAACTCAAAACAAACGAGCAATCGCTGTCATAGCCGATTGACGATCCATTTATCAAGGACGCTCAATTACCCTATACCGACATATTTAAATATATATATATATATATATAAATGTGTGTGTGTATCTGTTACCGGAAATGTATGTAATCCGTAATTTTATAGAATACGTAGGAAATGTATGCAATGCCTAAAATCGTTAGGAAATTTGTAAAACAAATAATACACACGTTTCCGAGGAATTCTATACATTTCCTAAACAGTAATCAGAAATGTGTTACATTCAATATATTTCGGTAACGTATATTACATGTTTCCTCTCTTCCGCACTCGGGGTTATACTCGGTGTATGAAGTACACGTTTGTAATGAAAACGTGTAATATCTCTTTAGAGAAATGTATTTATTTATTAAGTTATGCGATTATGGATAACTTTATAAATTAATTGAGGGTAATTGTATGAATCAACATGTCAGAATTCAATATTTATTCCGTATATAATAATATTTTACTTTGAGAATAATTTTACTTGTTTTTTCAATCTTCTCGTGAAACATTTCCATAACTCATCGTGAGTTATTTTCTATAACTCATCGTGTGTTATTTGTTACTTCATTGTGAGTTATTAATAATATGAAGAATATATAATTTAGGTGACCCACCATATGCGTAATGTATACAATTGATGAAAGTTTTGTTTGGACTCCGTCAGACAGCACGTTTGAAATTTTATGAGTAACATTGTTTCGTTCTTTCTGTAAACCACGTACATTAAATGACCTATGCGTAATAGTATTTTATATTACTTTGCGACTTATGTTCTTTGCGGAATGCAGTGATGGCAGAGAATTATTACATTCTAATATACTTATCGTAAGCCCGATTCATTATACTATAATGCGTTGAAATTAAAAAGTTATTTAAAATATATTAAGATATACCTCATATTCTCGAGCCATATTTAAGTTTAAGGTTATATTTAAGTTAAGTTAATGGTTAAAATAACGAATTCCAAGTAAATAATTTAAATTGATGTAAAGGAAAGTGTAAAATAGTTTTTGCATAATATTAAAAATCTTGTGTCTTTGATCTCATTTCCTTTCACAATTAAATTAAACTACGTGATGTAGTATTATTTTTACTTTCTTTAAGTTCTTTACCACGACTTAGGTAACGTTGTATTACAACATATTCAGGTGGGCTGTTAGAAAAGATTGATCTGTGGGTTAGCAAAGATCTTTGCGGATTAAGCTATTAGTAAAGATCTTATAATAGTACTAATATGAATAAAAGATCTTATAATAATATTAAATGAAACTACGTAATGTAGTAATAGTACTACATCACGTAGTTTCATTTAATTGTGAATAATGAATTTCTAAAAAATTAACGCCAAATATATTCAGTATCTCATTTCTTTTATTATTAAACGAGTTTTGTATACGTACGTACGTAATACCTGCTAATATGATCTTATCTCATCAGACGAAGAAGGTAGGGAAACCCACAAAATCTTTATTTAACTTCACCGACATAAGGAGTCTTAAACGACATAAAGAGTCTTAAACGACATAAGTAGTCTTAAACGGCATAAGGAGTCTAAAAGTATTGGAATCGTCGAAAAAATCGAAGTTTATATTAGAAATTGATTCTAAAGCACCAACGGAGTATAAAAAACATGAAAATAATTGTGTCTGAGTGTGTATCCGTTGAACGATCTTGCGACTAAACCGCTAGAAGGATTTTGACGAAATTTGATAATTGTGAATTTTTGCATTAGTAAACAGTTTTTAAATTCTTTTTTAATGTTAAGGGTTTAAAATATCGAATTCAAAGAGTAAGAATTTCAAAGAGTAAAATATCTCTTTTCCAAAAAAGGGCCCTGTCGATTTTCTTCAAACTTGTCATTATTTCATGAAGCCAAAAATTCAACATAACTTTTTTTTTTCTGAGAAAAACCTAATTAAATTCCACACGCTCCTACAGTGAGAGTAAGGCATAGTAGGGATGTGTGACTTTGTAATGACGAACTCTTTATAAGTCCAACAATAAAATAAAAACAAAACAATTTTTGGGATATTACAAAATAAAGTTGTGTTTTTCTTTATAACATACTTTTATCTTAACAGAGGTTGCTGTTTAGTCGATAATTCTGAATAATACAAAGAAAGAAAAAGTTAAAAATATTTTAAAATTTTTTTTATTAGCTGATTTATATTTTGTTTTTGTTTTTTTTTTATGGAGAATAATGTTAGGAGTGATATCTATCAACGCTTCGCGAATCTTCATATGTTTTTATTAATGACCTTTAATTTTGACAGAGTGTTTTCCGTTTGCTTTTAAAGTTTCTTTGGGTGTAGAAGGATTTGTTACAATAAATGCATTGAAGTGACTTTATCATAAAAATTAGATTTTTATTCAATTTTGAACTTTGAAGGCGTTGATCTCCAAAACCTTTTCAAATTCAGTAAAAATATTTAGGTTCAAAACAATAAGGGGAATCAACAACGTAAAAAAATGTCTTAAGGAAACATACGCCTGTCCACTTATTTAATGTAATCTGACATGAAATACGTTTTAAACTTATAATTGCTAAATTATTCAAAAGTAAAATAATATAAATCCATGTTTACAAATTTTTTAATCTTAAGATAACGAAGAAAAAAACCTGTCGAATATGAGTTGGACCTCTCACGATAAGTTAATATTGTAAAAATACCATAAATAACTGAATCATAGAAAAATTATGTATAGATTTTTCATATAAGCAATTCAATGTGAAATATTCAAATAGATTTTCATTTTCTATTATCATTTATACTTCGATTATAATTTAGATTTAAATAATTATATAAACAGATAAACTATAGATTTTTTTTAAACCCTGTAGGTATGAAATGACTTCAAAATAAAAAGGAAATTGTTGAAAACCCAAAAACTTTCCTTTTTATTTTGAAGTCATTTTACACCAATTAGGTTTGAAAAAATTCTGTTATTTTAGGCAAAAAAGGCGGCTAAATCTTTTTTCAGTATATAGTATGAAGCGATGCATCAAGTTTCCATGTGACTATTCATTATTTTCTGGTAATACAATTACCATTTTGTCGAAACAAGATTAATAAATGTATTAAAATGTATTTGGCAATACAATTACCATTTGGTAATACAATTACCATTTTGTCAAAGAACGTTATGAAATGATACTGTTAATATTTGTTATAATATAAAATGTACATTGAAATATAGTCTTAGCTTTTATCGAAGTTATCTTTGAAAACTTGGCCATAGACAAGAAATTACTTTTTTTTAGGAATTTACTTTTCTTTCTTTATCGCCTCATAGCTATTAAGTGGATGTAACATTGCAACCTTAAGTGGCGAAGTTTTCTTTAAATGTTAGCGTAAAACATCTTTCGTTAGAGTGGAAGACACGGATTTCGATTAACCGTTGGTCAGGAGTATTGCTCAGTGAACCGATGGGCGCTGGCGTCTGTTACTGGCAGTTGCGGTCTCCGCAAGGTAACGTTCAATTAAACCGAAATCAGGGACAGAGAAAATTACGGATGGATTTGTACGTATGACCAAAAAGTATTTTAATAACAAACATTTTATTTTCTGTAGTTAATATGTTTAGAAATTATTATGCAATGAATTTTACAAGAAATTATTATACAAATGTTTTGCAAAAACTGAAAATAATATTACACGTTAATTATTCGTATATAAAAAAATTATACGTTTCTTATATCTTTTGCACTAGATTCTCTGCCGTCATAGCAAAAGAAATTAAAAAAAAAAGAATTCAGTATCGCTCTTACGATAAAACTTTATATCCCCAGTATATACTTTAATATATAATTATATTTATCACCGACGCACCGTTGTTTTGGCCAACCCATATCCGCCATTATGATGGTTGAGGTGGGAAGTGACGTATTCTTATATATACTCGGTAAATGTAATTCGGTCACATAGATATTTTACTATGTTATATAATTATGAAACGTGACTAGAAACGCTGTTGTGTGGTTTTTTCGAGAAGTATAAAATAAAAGTTATTTATTGGTTTTATTTTTATATATTATACGAAAAGTAATAGCCTAAATATAGTACAAGTATTTAGTAATATTGAAAGATAAACATTTAGAAGATAAAATCGTATTTAGTGAAATTATATTGCTAAATAAAATAGAAACGTTGATTGAAAGATAAACATTTAGTAGATAAAATCGCATTTAGTGAAATTATGTAGCTATAGGAAATAGAAACTCTGATTGAAAGATAAACATTTAGTAGATAAAATCGCATTTAGTGAAATTATGTTGCTATAGGAAATAGAAACTCTGATTGAAAGATAAACATTTAGTAGATAAAATCGCATTTAGTGAAATTATGTTGCTAAAGGAAATAGAAACTCTCATATTCATAAGATAGGTTGAAGTGTCACGAAGCTACAATAGTAAGAAACATTTAGTCAGCTATAAAATAGCATCCATCTCAACTATTTACATAGTTTTATTGCTGCAGTCGAAAGTGACCCCGATAATGATAAAAATACAATATTATGCCTATATATTTTTAATACAAAAATATGGCTCAAATACATTTGGTGGGTTTATAGTTAATTCCTGTCACGTGAGACGGGGTTAGGGTGGGGGCGAGGGTGAGAGAGAAAAATAACGATTGAATAGCAAAATTCACCCTTCAATATGGAAATCAAGGGACGCCATGGTATAATTTAAACGATCGGTTTGAATAATTTAGATATTTACTTCAGAAACGTGTATTTTATGATTGTAGAATAGAGTTCACAATGTGTTAAATATTCAATCGTGTTAACATAAGCAAACACTTATGATTAAAAACATTTGACATGTTGTATCTCATTTACATTCTCACGTTTAACATGTCGTACACATTTTATCCAGTCAGTGAAATATACCGCTACCACTTTTTATCCAGTCAGTGAAATATATCTCTCGTCTTTCTAGTTATGATGGCTGTTTAAAAGACAATATAAATTGTTTACCCTGCTATCATTGCCAACGTAATTTTTCATTTGATTGAAGAGCATATTGCTCTCGTTTTTATATTGTTAGGGTAACCCTTTTTTATCTTAAATTAGCATTTTCACCAGTCCTTCTTGGGGAATAAGTCGTCATCCCTCTTCGCGTGATGTATTACACATTTCAGATTATTAAAATTTCTATATCGGCGGAGCATCCAAGATGAAGTCTATCGTCTGATATTATAATACTGTAATGATGATTTATAATAGTGTAATGCTTTATGAAATTAAATATAAAGTTAATATAGCCATCTAGAGGATAATAATAAAACTATATATGCTTACGAGCATGATGGTATCTTATAAAAGAAATAGATATCGCTGTCAATTAACCAATTAGTAATATATTAATTAAATAAATAATAGTACATAATTATAACTTTGATAATACTGTTATAGACGTAGATTAAGTCTCAAAAGTAGAAAACTTCAAAGTTTCACGCCTTCGTTACCGTTGTATAATATGTAAATATGTTAAAAATATTAGATATATTAAAATTAATTTAAAAATTAATAACAAATAAATTACATTTCATTCAAATGAAGTTCATTTAATTAAAATATGAATTTATTTTTTAATCTATTCACCACTTGTGTGTCATTTAAATTAGATAGTAGAGTCGTTGAAGGATTCTGATTTAGCTTAATATTAAACTGTGCTATTTCAAAAAATATTGGCCGTAAAAAAAATATCTTTTTCCATATAATAATTGTTACTTCAAATCGAAGTGGAGACTCGAGTTCTACTATGTTACTCCACTGAGCGTCTGAAGTATTTAAATTAGCAAAGTATCAGGGCATAAGTAAAGACACAAGTAACTAGACACTAGCTCACGGCCAAAATACACTAGCTCACAGCCCTTCGTAGATCTTAACAAACCCGTACATGCATTCTTCTAGCAGCCATTTATGGAACTAACGTAAGAGAGATATTTTTTAAATAGGTGACTTCCGGTATTGAGAGTTTCACTAAAGTTTTTCATATTTTGAGCAAAATTATACCATCGTCATTATTACTACTCTACTATAAAGTAAATCACACATATTATTAAACTTCTTTGCGAGAGCAATAATATTACAGTTGTTTAAAAAAAGATATGTAGATGAAGCTAGCCTTATTGAGACTGAAAATATATTATTTTTCTGTACATGTTTATATGGTTCATCTATTATTAACGTTGCTTAGGTGTCAGCATTTCATCGTGCAGCCAAATAAGAAGAACGTTTTCAGACGTCGTCTTAATCTGCCAATGGCTGAAATTGCAGGCTATATTTAGCAATTATTATTAAACTGTCCTGTGAATAAGACCAATATCAATGAATTTTTAATACCCGTAACAAGATCTGATTCAGTAAGATACTTTGAGCGCAGAGGTATAACATGCCATGGCTTTTTTTTCAGTTTAACGATAGTTTCCCAATGTTTTCTGAGTTTTATCGGTGAAAAGAAATATAGGAAAACTGAGAACTTACTTTTCATAATTTTGATTATGAGAAACAAAGCGGTAGGTGTTATGTTTTTTTTTGTTTCTGTTCGAATTTATGTAACACAATTGACGCCTGATTTATGGAAGAATTTCAAACAATAAAACTCGGCCGTGTAAAAGGATAGGGTTATAAATACTCAATTATCTGTTAAACATTAGTTCCGCAGAAGCTGTTAGAAAATCTACTTGTTGCCAATTTAAAAAATGTTATATAACACCTGGCCATACGTGTGTATGTTTAGAAGTCGACGTTTATTGATTAAACCATTTTTGAATTTTCGTGTTTCATAAAGTCTCGAAAATATTTTAACCAATTACAAGGCGGTTTATTCACATTTTAAATAAATAAGTATGAACCGCGATTCAAACTTTTCGCCCTACTTCCCACCTACAACTCATCTATATCGGGGCACTTTATTGTGCAATGTTAAGGATCTTTCTCATCTATATCGGGGCACTTCATTGTGCAACGGTATGGATCTTTTAAACTATCTCCTCAGAACCATTACCATTATCTGAATATCTTAGTTTTTATTATCAGTAGTATTCACTTATTTATTACTTTACTTTTTTCTCTTTATCATTATCCTATTAATTTCTTGTAATATATTTTATGTGAGTAATAAATATTTACATTGTTAATAAAATTATATTCATTTAGGTTCTCGTTTAGATTAGAGGTAGCTTATGATCTTGCTTTTTTACTTATCTCTCCGACATATTCCGTACAATTCATGATAATTTAAAGAAAGTTAATGAACTAACTCCAAAAAAGTCTTAATTTTTCCTCTCTTTAAGGGGTACCTCAATGAAATGGCAGAATGGTTACAATCATCATTACGCTTAAATAAAATTCTTCCTAGATATTAATTCATATAATATTATCAACAATGATGTATATCCTGTGATTTAAAGCCTTATGCAAGCTCCCAAATAAAATCCAGTTTCTGTAGTAGCCATGCTTTCATCCAAACAAACTCGATACTGAGCATTATACCGACATACTTACAAAATCCCACCGCTCGAAAACGGATACTTACTAGTTGTGAAATCACTAATACACACATAGAGACGCCACTTATTGGTGTGCAACAAATATATAACGTCACAAAATTCAAACATTTCTACGGACAACGGATATTTCTAATGTCCGTACTGAATTTCAGACATAACGAATATATAAACAAAATATATGGAATCATCGATATTGTGGGTACTAGAGTCGAAGTGATTTCTCTGAAATAGAATCGGCTTCTACCTCTATGTAATAAATGTCAAGCATATGAACATACACAATAATACTGCGGTAAAGAATCAAGGTGTGTTAGATGCACCGTAAAATACTGCACAGTTGAATGTGACAGACCTAAAAAATACAAACCGAAATGTTATACAACGCAGAGGAGAACAACCAGCCAACTACAACAGATATGTTGTAGTTACAGAGATGCAAAAACTCTGACAAAAGCAAGTCAGGAAAACCGACCACCTAAACAATCGCAACATGTCGCTATTCTGCCTAAGCAACCGAAAAGCGAGACGCATGTAGATCAAATAGCATACAGTCAAGTTGTCGCTAATAGAACTGTTAATACTAAAACTGGGCCACAAAATCAAAGTACTGAAATTTTGCTGCAACTAATTCTGAATAGACTGGAAATGATGGACAAAAAATCATCAACCGTGAAACTCTCACACAAAACAGCTACGCATTCTGCAATGAAACTATAACGGGTTCCGATACCATCAACAAGAATTACAAATAGTTCTCGAATTAGAAAAAATAAATTTGTGTTTGTCCGAAACACACTTTACTAGAGAATCTCATATGAGATTCAGATATTATATCTACCACATTATACAACCTGATAATGCAGTAACCAAACCCCAGAATTTCAGGGTTAATGTGGAGACTAAAAACTTCATCATTTATATTATAGCAGTATAAGGCTCAACACGATATAGAATGAAAGAAGACAACTACATCGATTTCTTCAAGAATCACAATGAAAGTTTAAGAATTACAATATGAAACATGCACGTTGGGACTCTAGACCGTTAGGATAAAAAGAGCACTGAAACGATTTAATTGTGATATCATCGGGCAAGTTTACTTACCGGTAAAGGGACCGAAACAAAATACTAGCTGTAATTAACTTACTTGTAGTGAGAAAAATTGCATCAAATTATATCAACGTAAGAGAAATAATAGACATGAATTCTGATCACTCTTCCATCCTCTCAACCTTAAGTGGTGCAATCATACAGAAAGAAAATCCACTCAAATTGACTAAGACTAAGATTGGACTAGCTTTAAATTATAACTACAAAACTATACAGTGCTTCTTAAAATCCTGGAGAATTACAAGAAGCAGTAGAAAAAACAACCCAAGCTGCTCGCTGGACATCATTGCAACACGCCAATTATTACACCAAGAGTCAAAGGCAATAGCCACGCAAAATAAATGAGGGATTTAAAAGTTGAAAAGAGAAGACTGCGACGAATCTGGCACCAAACCAGAAACATCAGCGATAGAACTACTTTGAATAATGCAACGCAGAATCTAAATCGTGAAATTAACGTTTTAACGTTTTATCTCTCTACTGAAAGCACAGACTACTCGCTGTGGAAAGCCGCTAAAAAACTTAAGAAACCAATTATGCAAAACGTTGCTATCAGAAATAGCGACCGAAGTTGGGTTCGAAGTAAAAGATTCGTGGATCATTTCGAATGAATATTTCGACCGAAGGAAGGAGAAGAAATGCAAGGAGATATAATTAAACGCAGACGAAATGCCAATTTCACCAAATGCCAATTTACCTGCAAAGCGCTTAACAGTAGAGATAAAACACACTATGAATCATCTGAAGAAGGCATCTGGCTTTGGTTTTCATTACAGATGAAATCTTAAAAGAGCTACAGGTGAAATCTTAATAGAGCAAAATGTAAGCTTTTGATTTAAAGAGTTCATATTTTTTGCAATATTTAGTAACAGACCAAATGCATTCGTGCACTTTCAAAAGACATCTGAAAAAATTAAACATCTTTTAAATTCATTCACCCTGTTCTTTTTCTGTTTATACCTTACCTCTTTTAGGCGTCATCTTTTTCGTTTTTCCTCCCAACATGACGAAATCGGGTAATTTTTTGTAAATATTTACTATTATATACATTGTTTTTATTATGTTTATCCCAGAAATCTTCTTCAGAGCCGATCATTTTAATTTCTTAGCTACAATTGATGGAAGACATTGTTCTCACATAAATAAATCCGCTGTATGTATATAAATGTCACAGTGAACACAAAATAAATAAATAAAACTAGGGAATAATTATTTTGTACTTAATAGTATATAACTGAGGGCCCAAACGGGTTACCAAAAATTAGTTGGTTCTTAAGCTGTTCTCATATAAAGTTTGAAGTGAAAGATAATCAAATGGTGAACGATATAATTAAAAAAAAAACATTTTCATGTTAAAATGTTGTTCCGTTTTGTTTGTCTTTTGGAAAGTCATAAGGATTTTTGTCCTACACCAAGATCTAGTAAAGTCATATGAAAAAAGTATAAAAACCTGGGAAGTGTTCCATGAATTGTCTCTATAGAAAAAACAGTCAATAACCAATGTACTATTATAAATGATTAAATTAAACAAATTAATTTATTTTGTTATTGCTTTTAACTGGCATTCGGAAACTAGTCAAGAATATTCTTTCAAATGGACTGAAATTCTTAATAATATATTTTATAATGTACCAAAAATAGAATTAATTATCTAACAAACTAAAATGTAAGCGATTGAAAAGTTCAGGCTATCGGACGAGTAAATATAAGATTTATTATCGTTTGGATACAAATTTTCTATGGACTATGTTTTCGTTCTATGAGAAAAGGTCTAGAAGGAAAGACATCTTTTTTAAATATTGAATGTATTTGGCGTTAATTTTGTATATATTCATTATTCACAATTAAATAAAACTGCGTGATGTAGTATTACTTCTACTTACTTTAAGTTCTTTACCACGACCTAGGTTTCGTTGTATTTCAACATCTTCAGGTGAGCTATTAGCAAAGTTTTATCTTTGCTATATCTATATTATCTTTGCTAACAGCCCACCTGAAGATGTTGAAATACAACGAAACCTAGGTCGTGGTAAAGAACTTAAAGTAAGTAGAAGTAATACTACATCACGTAGGATCCTTTAATTGGGACATCTTTTTAAGTGATTTCCCAATTAAAGGATCCTACGTGATGTAGTATTACTACATTTGAATTTATTTCTCTGCATCACTGCGGAAAATATAGGTATATGTCTGATACCTATGTTAGATACATATTCCCCACAGCTTTCATAATTTTTTATCACTTTTTATTTAAAAAAATTTATGCAATAATATATTTCAAGAGGTTTTTTTTAATATGTAATCATTCTGCGTAATGATATTAAAAATAAAAACGCAAAATTGCATTTAATACTTTTTAAAAATGTTACCTTATCCGTAAGTTTCCATTTTTAAAGTTAATTTCGAAATTATTTATGTTCTTACCAGCATTGGCCTGCGGCTTTGTTACGCGAGGAAGAAAAAAATCACAGTGTAATTTAAAAATAGTCTTCCTGTGGAATTATAGGGTCTAACCATCTAAAATAGCTAAGTAGATGGAGACATACAGAATCGAAGAAATGGCCTGGAAAGAAAAAAACCTGAGCTGTGCAGTAAGTAGTCGTAGACTGACATGTCGCCGTGATGTTTTATTACATATTTGTGTTCTCGCTCTTACTTATGTTCTCAATTTAGCTACGTCCTTACGTCTTACGTCCTAGACAAACTTTCAAAACAAAATGTATCCTTTGTTCATCTCTATAACACAGACTATATTTATGTTAAGTAATATTAACGGTTACGTTACTAAAGTGGGACAGCGAAACAACAAACTATTTGGAATTCTTATTAATTTTATTAAATAATTAATCAGCTTCGATTATAACCGACAGAGTTGCCAACACTATAGAGTATATTGTAATCACTGTTCGTTTACACAAAACCCTAACATATTATTTATCAAAAGAAATATAGATACGTAAATATTAATATACAAGTGTAACTCATAATTGTTCGTGTAAAAATTGAAATGAAGGCAATATAGATTTTAATTATAAACACAATAATTTAGTCAGAATACAGAAATGAAACTCTCATCGCGACAACTAATTTAAATCTTGTGTCAAATTATTTTAGCCCAAAACCAAATCAAATATATTATAACTTCAGTTTCCTTGTGTTAATTAAGACAATATTTGAAATCGTATACACTTATCTCTTTCATAATAATATCTTAGAATTTTACATAGACGTGTTATTTTTCACAAAGTTAAAAGTAACTTACATAAAAAAAATCACGACAATATTACTTTAAAAATTTAATTTCGTAACGGCTCATGAGAATTATTTTCCTTTCAAACTCTTTTGATAGAGTCGTGCAACGAACAATTATTGATACAAATAAAATTCCCTCAACGCTATTTGTGTATTGAGATATGTAAGAATTAAAAACACGCGTATATTTAAATCGATTTAGTGATTATTATCAAATTAATGTAATTATGTGATATTTTAATTATATTGGTTGTTAATATTATGTCGAATGTAATTATGTCGAAGATGTTATAACTATGTTCGCTGTTAAATATCGAACTTTTCACAATTTATATCAGTGAGATAGGTTTCTCTCCTAAGTTGTCGAGTTTTCCGTCAATATTTGGTATATTGAGGAAATAAATAAAACAACAGACAAAATACCGTTTGACAATAAAATTGGAACAACACAAACAAAACAAAAGGAACTGAAACAGTACAAAAAGTTAGTCGAGTCCAGTCGGACAAATTTAAGGATAACGTTTGAAATATTCTGGATAACAGATTTTCCGTGATTTAACAAAAAAGAGTAATTTGAAAGATGGATTGAAGAAAATAGAATTGTGGAATGGAGGTTAGTTGTCTAAATTTCCGAAAAAAAATTTAAAAATTAATGAAAAATGCCTGCCGCGTGAATGAGTAAGAAGCGGAAAATATTAGAAGACTGGCATTGATAGATATGTTGTTTTTTTTAAATAATAGATATGTTGAAAATTTGGTTAAATAATACATATGTACTCCCGCACAACAAAAATCATATAATTAACTTTGAGAATATTATCACAATGATATAAATCGTAAATATGTGTAAATTATCTTTTTATAAAATATTTTTATAGATAAAAATTAATTTAATTTTGCACTATTTAGTAAAACAAATACGTACTCCCGCACAGCAAAAATCATATAATTAACTTTGAGAATGTTATCACAATGATATAATCGTAGATATGTGTAATGTATCGTTTTATAAAATGTAACCCCTGTAATATGAACAGAGCCCCATTAATTCGTTTTGTACGTAAATTTTACCACTTCTTTGTATTATTGAGAAGTTATGGACATTTTAAATTAATTAGTAGCGTTCCTCGTCTGCAAACACGGGCAAAAAGATTTTTCACGCTAAAACGTAAATTTTAAACGCATAGCAAGTAATTACAAAGGGATAACGCAGTTTATTGCTCGGGGTCATCGTTAATCACAAGATTATTGTTTCACATCAAACTAACTATATATTGCCTAAATCTCTCATGTTCCGAGTGCAAAGCTCCCTCAGTCTCCGTCTTTAAATCTTTGAGGATAGCACTAACATATTCCAAGTTTGTGGAATATAGGGCTATCGCCAGCCTTCCAATGTTTTCTGCTCGTAACTCTTCCACCTGGCAGGCCATTTTCATTAATTTGTCAATATCTTTTCTATTAATATGTTTTGTATACAATAATTTATTACATCTATTCCAGAAGTCTTGTTTTTTCAATCCGTCTATTAAACCAGTCGCTGTCATGAAATTCCAGAACATTTTTTGCCCAGCTTCCTCTTTGAGAACATTTCCGACGTTATCCGTAAACCTGTCCAACTGGACTCGGCTAACTGTTGACTTTCGTTTTGATGATGTTGTTCCCATCGTTATTGTTATATGTTACTTTCGAGTTACTTGTTTCACGAATTCACAAATGTTGACAGAAAACTCGGTAATTTAGGAGGGAAATCTATTTAACTAATGCAAATTGTCAAATGTTCGGTTTCTAATAGCGAATATAATTAATTTATCTTATCAGTTGGATAATGACCAATACCTGTATTTATGCATACATCAATACAAAAATAACTATGAATGAATCCTATCAATAATTGTTGAAAGAATTTGACATAAGAAAATGATGAAAACGATTTTTATTTATTATATGTTCATGGTTTTTTAGTTACGGTTATACTTTACTGAGAAAACTTTGAGAAAAATAACACAACTGTCTGTAACTTTCAGACAAAATTATGAAAAAGATTAACTTTAAACCGTACACACAGTTCCAGACATTGCCTTAATTTATACAAGGAACTTGAAAGTATTATATATTTCTTAATAATTGCATACGTCAACACAAAAATAGCTATGAGTGAATTCTAGCAATCATTGTTGAAAGAATTTGACAGAGGAAAATGATCTTCACTCTTGATCATCAGCCGTTATGAATACGATTTTTATTTATCATATGTTCATGGTTTTTTAGTTATGGTTATACGTTACTGAGAAAACTTTGAGAAAAATAACACAACTCTCTGTAACTTTCAGACAAAATTATGAAAAAGATTAAGGTTTAACCGTACACACGGTTCCAGATATTGCCTTAATTTATACAAGGAACTTGAAAGTATTATATATTTCTTAATAATTGCATACGTCAACACAAAAATAGCTATGAGTGAATTCTGGCAATCATTGTTGAAAGAATTTGACAGAGGAAAATGATCTTCACTCTTGAACATCAGCCGTTATGAATACGATTTTTATTTATCATATGTTCATGGTTTTTTAGTTATGGTTATACGTTACTGAGAAAACTTTGAGAAAAATAACACAACTCTCTGTAACTTTCAGACAAAATTATGAAAAAGATTAAGGTTTAACCGTACACACGGTTCCAGATATTGCCTTAATTTATACAAGGAACTTGAAAGTATTATATATTTCTTAATAATTGCATACGTCAACACAAAAATAGCTATGAGTGAATTCTAGCAATCATTGTTGAAAGAATTTGACAGAGGAAAATGATCTTCACTCTTGATCATCAGCCGTTATGAATACGATTTTTATTTATCATATGTTTATGGTTTTTTAGTTATGGTTATACGTTACTGATAACTTTGAGAAAAATAACACAACTGTCTGTAACTTTCAGACAATATTATGAAAAAGATTAAGGTTAAACCATACACACGGTTTCAGATATTGCCTTAATTTATACAAGGAATTTGAAGGTATTATATATTTGGTTTTCGGTTAAAATAATTTGCCACAAGATTCGAATTAGCCCTCGCACTAACAAGTTTGTTTTCTGTTTTCTAACTAAATTATTGTGTTTCTAATAATAATTAATACTTATTACTTAATTACTTTCATATATATACATAAATAATGAAGAAGTAAGTTTGAGTTATCGTCGCATGTCTAAAGTTACGTACCTACATCTCTTTTGATAAATATAATATTTTAGACTTTATAGAAAATTAACACTGACTGCAGCACTTTCCGCAGTATAGGCAACACTGTGGTCATATTGAAGCCTATCTGTTGGACAAATTTCTAAAAATTCTAGATTATTTAATGTGTTTCATTTTCACATGTCAATTACTTAACCGATCTTCGTGAAACATTGATTAATTGTAACCTGTGTCATAGGGATAAACCAAGGGTACCTTTTATTCTGAAATAGAAATTTTTTTAAAATTAAAAAATAACCCCCCAAGGATAAAATCGTGAACATTAGTTAAAGCGAGAACATAAGTAAGAGCGAGAACACGAATATGTAATAATACATCACGGCAATATATCAGTCTAGGGGCTATTTACTGCGCGGTATAGGTTTTTTTAAATATTTTTAGGTAATTTCTTCGATTCTGTACATGTCGATGTACTTATTTAGTTTCGATGGTCAGATCCAATATTTCCACATGGAACTTATTTTTAAAACGTTTTATAATTTTTTCCTTTTCCACCTAATCAAACATAATTTCGTGGTTAATTTCTTATTAAAATGGCAACTTCTAGTTTAGATAATATTATTAGGAAGTGAAAATTTTGAATTTTTGGTTTGTTATTACGTAGAATATTGTGCATTCAAAAAATATCTCTTAATATTTTCTATCATAAAATCTTTTTCAAAAAGGCACTTGATAAAAATTAATGAAAAGTGCGGGGAATAAGTACCCATGTATCTCATATACGACTACTACTACTTATATTCTTTATGTAGATATTAAATAATTAATTCTATCTTTGGTATATTATAAAATTTGTTAATAAAATTTCAGTCCAATTGCATTTGTAGTCTCGAATGCCAGTACAAAAATGAAGACAAAACTAATTTATTTTATTATTATAATAATTTATTGGCCATGAACTATTTTTTCTTTTCTATTTATATAAAGTCAATTCACGAAGTACAGCCCAGGTTTTTTACACTTCTTTGATATACTTTACCATATTTTGCCGCAAGACAAAGATCTTTGCGATTTTTTCAAAAATATTGTGGAACCGAGTCTTTAACATGAAAACATTATTTTTAATTTTTGGTTACCCCATTTTGATTATATTTTTTTCCAAACTCTACATAAGAATGGCTTAAGAAACATTAAAGGTTGGTTTGAATTTTTGATTTTCGTTTATCTATAAAATACGAAGTTATTGATCTTTTTTTGATTATCGTTTATTTTGTCTTTGATGTTGCATATGTGTACGAAGATTTTTTTTTGTATTCAGTTGTAGTTGAGGAATTTGTAGTTATCATATAATTGAAAAAAATTATTGGAGTCAAAATAATAGAAAACAATGTACATAATAGTAAACAATTACAAAAAATGGCGTAAATTTGAAATATTGAGAGGAAAAACGTAAAAGACGAGGCGTAAAGGAGGCAAGGCATAAACAGAGAAAGAACTGCACGAGCGAATTTAGTAGAGGTATAATATTTTAAATTGTTTTCTGAAAGTACAAGTCTGTGTTTGATCTGTTATTGAATTTTGTAACAAATATCAACTCTTTAGATCAAAAACTTATTAGGTGCACGTAAATATTAGAACCATTAAAGTGACGGACAAAGCAAAATATTAAATTTATTTTACAAGAGTTGCTATATTTCAATTTTTATACAAATAAATATAGTTTTAACGGTTACTGAACTATTTATATTACAAACAAATGATTAACTCAAAAAACAGAAAAATTAAAGTATCATTATTCTTTTCAAACTTTTTGTACTTCTGTCATCTATCAAATCGAATTTAAAAAACATCAATATCTATATTAAAAAGGTAACTTCATTACGCAGGTGTTTATTTCGCATAAATACACTCATTATCTCAAACCTTTGTACTATTCGTAAGATAATTTCTAAGTGTATATGTACGTATTAATAATTTTCACCTTGAACGGTGTCGAGATAAGATTAAATGTATAAATACTAATTGCTAAGTTTTCGTCTTCCGTGATCGCTTTATGTTAATTATTCACATATAGATTTGAAACGTACCGTTTCAGTTGACATCTTGATTCTAGAGAGTACGTTTATCCTAAAAACTGAAAAAACGCAGGATTGCGTAATAAAAATACGTTTAAATTACAGTTCAAGAATTAAAAAAAAGGAGTATCTTACCATCGATTAACTATGGTTTTATAATACATATTGTGACCTTGTAAGGACGTGTTTTGCATTTAATTTTTTTAACATTAATTTTTCTTTGCTTTGGTTTTTAAGCATCTACTGAGTGGCAAGATGCCGGAAAAAACAGGAAACGTTATAAGTAAAATGTATTAGTATCTGTCCGTCTGTCTGCCACCTTAATAACTCAAAAACTATTAAGCCGATACCCCAAAAATTGGAAATGTAAATATAAAATATTCATAGATTTGAGTCGTTCATGGTTAATCACTGATTTACATATACACATGCTTTACTGCGTGGCCTATACTTAACACCAGAACCCACATACGTTATATTTTTTATTGTTGCTAGCTATGTCTACTATATTTTAGTTTACTAAAATCATTTTCCACTCTGTCAAGAAGTGTTGAGTTGAATTATAAGGCTATAAAAGAATATCAAATATTGTAAAGTAACATCGTTAAAAATAATTTGTTCAGAGTATTTTAAGAAATATGATTTTGTGAGTAATACAAAAGTATTTCGCACACTAAAGAAACGAGCTTTGAAAATCTTAGTCATATATATATATATATAGCCGTATTACTCAAAAACCGCTTGAAGTAAGAACTTGAAATTTGGCATGGTAGTAAAACATATTAACTCTCACGTACTTCAATAGCTAACGCCCAAAAAGTTTCATATCAACATTCGCAGCGGGGGTGGCGGGAGGACACAAATTGGAATTTTTTTAAAATTACAAATATAGCATGGGCAATCGTTTGAAATGCCTAGGTATAAGAGTAAATATTTTTGTGCATAATTTTGAATATCATATTTTCAGAGATATTCTGAAAAATTTTTTATAAACTTACACTTATAATTTCTTAAAATATACTGAAAATATTGCGTCCTAATTCCGAGACTACTGAACCCAAAATTTTGAAACAATAGGAGTTTTTAGCAACCCCTGCAAAGGTTGTAGGAAAGCTAAATCCATGATTCTAGATGTTATACTTTTTTTAAATTAACACCACCTTATAGTACGTAATATATTTATGTTTTTCTACATTTTCAACCAATTTTCTCAAAAAATGTAGAAGCTTAAAATTGGCATAGTAATGCATATAATTAGCCCATATATTTATTACTAAGTTTTTACGATTTTTGAATGTAAAATTTAAAGACGGAATAAAGAAAGACTTTATTTTTTTCTTGTATATCTTATGGGTATCGTTTGCTTATGAGGTTTACCCGAATTTTTAAAATTGTATTTTGGAAAAGATATTCCCAACTATGTGAAAAATTCGCATTCCTGCTTATTTACGAAACAACTGAATACATTTACGTTATGAAAAAATAATATTTGCAAATAGTTTAATAGAAAGATTATTTACCCTTAAATATTTATAACTGCCTAAATGGGCACGAGGGGTCTGCTCGTAGTTAGAGTTCTACTAGTGTTCATGTTATAATTTTAAAGTGTCTTTGCCGTAGTCATTATAGCGTTATATTCATAAGCAAATTAATTCAGCCTTATTATAATTAGTTTCGATTTCATTCCATTTATTCGACTATTTAATATAAGTCACTTAATACTTCGAGTATATTATTTTATTAAGTACACTCTTAGTAAGTATTTAAATTATTTCATCCATTCGTTTATTAGTTAGTTTTGAACAGAATTTCGAATATATATAAAGAATGAAGTGACGCGATTTCTGTTTATTTAATAAAAAATCTAACTAAATCATTCAAGCTTAACATATATTTATTCAAAGTTTGTGAGCAAAACGTTTAAAAAAGAATCCTTTTTATATTTAAATACTAACTTTTACCGCACTTTTACTTACGTGATTATAGTTAAAAACTTACAGGGAAAAATCAAAACATGCAGAGCCATCTAAGATAATTAAAGAAAATTAAATGATAAGCCTTTTTTTCGTGACTCTATACTACAAATGACAATGAAATTAAAAATATTTCCCTCTAAATTAGGAATGAAAGGGAGTGATTCCATTGCTACCTTACATATATTACGTGCCTAGCTTCTTAAATTTCACATTTTTTTTTCAAATAAGAATTTTCCTAAATCAATGAAATTTTCCGAAATAAAAAGTAAGCTATATCATATCCTGGTCCGGGGCATGATTCCGGGAGATGAAAGGTGAAGTCGAGTCGGTGGATTGTAAAGTGTGACATTTCAAAAGCAACACGACTACTCTGCATGGACTTTAATAAAACACTGTGGTTAGTCTAATAATTGACTCTGAACTGTAGCCTTGTTGATGATGCGTTATCTACTCGTTGACGACGTATGGTCGTCCAGTGAACACCGAGTCGATCGTCTAGTGGACGCCAAGCTGATGGCTCGTTGACGCTGAACGGAATGTTGTAGTTGAGTCCATATGAGGTGCGAAAGCCTTAAATGGGTCTTAAGTGAATTTATAAATATGCTAAATCACATTATCTAGATACGATATAGGAGCTTCAGCGGAATCACTTCCCTTTTATGTATACCTATTTATTGGCATTTATAGATTGGAGTAAAACTCCATAGATTGTATTTATTTATATGTTAGCTGTGCATTTAGCAAAATAATTAGTTTTTTTCTGAAATAAAACATCTGTACCTTCATAAAAAGTTATAAGTATGCTAGATAACATGGAAGTCGATCAAATAGTTGAGGCGTGAAATCAGGACAAGCAAATCAAATATCAAAGTATTTTTTGCTTTAAGTTCATAGGGTTCAAATATTCAAAAAGGATTTATATATAAAACATTTTGATGTAAACTTTCTAGTAGTACAAATAATGCTTATGTAAATCCCACAAACTGAACTGGCCAAGAAACCTGTACTGTAAAATATTAAAGTGTCAGCACCACTACAAAACACCTATCTATAATTAGGAACATATATCATGATTTCGTGGATTTGCACAAGCATGTATCCTGGTCTACTATATGGCCCAACTGATCAACGTCAGCATCTTGCCTATCAATGGGGTCCTAAAGAAATTAGCCTCGCTAATGAAATTTAGCCTTCTTGTTATATTTTCGCAAATTCGTTCAATATATAATTACTATACCCAAAAGTATAGTTGAATAAAAGAGAACAAAAGTACACCTGGTAATTTCCCTCCCACAGTTTAATCTTTATACGACAAAATTAAATTTAACTGCAGCACTGTTTCATTTCATCAACTTGGTTCAATGGTTTCACGCTGTGATATACCAATTAACTAATCATTATCTGTATGGCACCGTGAGTTTGACGAATTTCGCTTATTCTTTGTAATCAACTACTGCGGCTTTCTAACATAATATCCCTTTATTCAAATTGTTCACTTACCATCATCAAGGCAATTCCCTCTATCATCGAGGTCTTCAAACAACTCCTGTTGCTTCAATGGTGTTTTATCAATATGGATAATAAGTTTATACGGTTCACAATTACACAAAAGAAATTGTGATTCTTACATACCATTACCCTACAACACGTAAGTGAGGGAGGTAGGTCTATTGATAAAAGGTGAAGTGGTTTGGGAGGGCTGTATAATTATTTGTGTTGCATCTTAAATTCCCGTGTCAGCACATCTTAACCCTACGATTCTTAATTTTCTTCTGAGATATTGAATACGTCGACTGTAAGTTATATGAATATCAAATCACCTCAGGTGCTTCAATACGTTGGGTGATTATCTTCTTAAATTCAACAGAATTAAATTTTGATATGGAATTTATAGCTACTTCAGAAGTTATTCCTTATATGAGACAGGTAAATATCAAAATGACAGTACCATAGATTATGTTTAAAGCAAAAGTTCTTTACCAGACTCACTTTAGAACCTGCAATCAGACAACCATGATTAATTTATTTGTAAAGTTAATTATTATTATGATAAACTTTAAAAATAAAATGATGTATTTTTCCTGCTGCGACCGATTCCCACAATATATCGGTGGCTGTATCATATCGACATAATATTCGCTTGACATGCAGTAGTCGTCATCACTGTTATTACGTGAGATAACTGAATATTTATCCAGTTATTTAAAATCTAACATATTTTATTTTGACATGGTAAAAAAAGAGAGCGAAATAGTAAAGTACAGTCACCAGTCATAGGCATGATAATTTGTTTGTTAATTTTAATAATTTCAGCAGACATTTATTAAAAAAGAAAATATTACTGGAGACAAAAATCATCAAAAAATCAAACCCGGGTACAAGCTTAAGCTATATCAAAATAAATAAGTGGTAAAATGTGTTCAAACAAAAAGAAATTTGAAATTAAAAAGTATATGAAAATACAATATTGTTAGATGAAATCAAAGTAAATCAAAACCAAAATCGATCTAAACACAAGGAATTTGAAATTAAAATGCAAATTAAAATATTCAAAATCAAATGCATTTAACGAACTGTCAAATCTATCTAAACAACGATACAAATTTGAAAAACATACGTGGGTTGATGCTGTTTAGGTAATCTTTGGATTAGATTTCGGTGAAGTAAGCAATAGCGCCATTTAGTTATAATGTGCTACTCAGTATGGATATGTTACGATATTACTATAATATGATAAAATTTTTTGCTATAATTTTGTATTAGATGAGAAAAGGTTTATAGCTAAGTTTTACCTTTAAAAGCCTAATTATTAATTTTTTAAAAATACTTTTACAATGCTTCAAGTTGATAGAATTGTTTGCTGCAAGTTGATAGAATTGTTTGCTGCAAGTTTATAGAATTGTTTGCTGCAAGTTGATAGAATTGTTTAAAAAATTTATTCCGTTACCATTTAAACCCTGTTTTACGAATTTTTAATTTAATACACTTCACCCATTTAGGGGTTGAATTTTCAAACATTCTCGCTTAATGGCTGCCTATATCACACAGGCTGCCTATATCCTATCTAGTTGCCTACTGCTTACATCATATATAGTCCTCTCCAAATAGTTCATGTTTCTGAACCAATGGTTTATATCGGGCGCTAATATGTTAGTCAATATGTGTGCGTGCGTGTGCGCGTCCGTGTGCATGCGTGTGTACGTGCACGGACACATACCGTTATCCTTACAAGTATTGTGGTAAATGAATTATGGGGTAAAAAATGGTTTTCCTCCGCAGAATACCTAGCTATTTTGTATATGCCCTAGAAAATCTACAGATGAAGCACCGAGCATTCATCAATAGGTTCTCATGTGAATAAAACATTAGCCTTGATTTGTAAAATTAACTTTAATTTTGTATACTCAATAAAGTAAACTCTTGTTGCAAAATCCCGTTCAAGTAATTTTAAATTATTAAGTTCTTAGATCTTTGAAACTTTACTTCAATGTAAGCAAATGAATTACTGATTAGTGCTATCTAAATATCAATGACATTTGTAGGGTTATATAGAAATTTGTTTATGCAAAAAAACCTAATCAGAATCGAGAGATAATTTTATTGCAGTTTTACATAAAGTAATTTCTACATCAGAGACATCTTCTTTTGTGAAAAATATTTCTTGACAAACAATTAATCGAGATCTTATTTACAATTATCTAAAATACCAAGCCAGTAAAAATCAAAATCCGTATTGCTAAGAACAACAGCCAAAATTAAAAGACCATCTATATTTGACTTGTCGACGTCAAGTATTTTAATTCTGACTTCGATTTCTTCATTAGTTATTGGACGAATGGCATCAGAAACCGTTACAGTCTTTTTTCTTCACAATTAAATGAAACTACGTGATGTAGTATTATTTCTACTTCCTTTAAGTCGTTGTATTACAACATCTTCAGGTGGGCTATTAGCAAAGATTAACTCTTAGGAACATCCAACAGTATTTATATGTTTCAAACATGATAGCGGAAGCCGGGTTTGTGTGGGTTTTCCCACTGCTTATGTTAGTGAGTTTATTGTAGGGGAGCGGTGTAGGTTTTATTATATTTCCGTGAGTTATACGATATACCAGTATTTTAGTGAGGGTAATAAATTTGATTGTTGTTATTATATGAGGTTGTACAATGCAAATGTTCCGGTGTATGTAATAAAATTAAATGGAAGTTATTGTCGGTAATATATTTATACAAAAGCAAGGGTATCTGAAAGTTAGAACAACGCTGTGTACCTTTTCAGCAGATAAGGATGTGATCAACGTATCTATAATAGTATAATATATTGGACGCTAATTTACTGTTTAAGAGGCTGGCTTCTAGTCTTCTTCATCTATCTTCTTTAGGAAATATGATATTACAGGTTTTAATTATTTGTTTTTATCTGCAAATGTCAAATAATTAAAACCTGTAATATCATATTTCCTCACGAATTCGCGAAACGTAAAATTACAGAAATGAACCCTAGACCCCCAATACTCTATGGACAATCTAAAATTCATAAACTAAATATATCCATACGACTTGTTGTCTCATACACAAACGCACCCTCAAAAAAATTAGATTTTCGCCTTAATAAGATCTTTCGAAATAAAACCGGGTTCGCGCCTAAAAAAACTCTCCGGATCTCTGTAATAAATTAAAAATATATACCTAACACCCAATTGTAAATTAGTATCTCTCGACGTAGTAAACTTATTTTCTAATATACTACCAAAATATTGCCTAAATATTATTTCAGATATCTTAGAATAGAAACGGTTAAACCCCATTGAAGATCAGAAATTTGAGACCCCTTTAAATTATGCATGGACCAAAATTATTTCTCATTTGATAAATTTTTTTTCAACAAGTCAATGGCCTTGCAATGGGCTCCCCCCTCAGTCCCCTTTTAGCGGAGTTATTTATGAACAATCTAGAAACCAGCCTCTTAAACAGTAAATTAGTGACCAATATATTATACTATTATAGGTACGTTGATGACATCCTTATCTGCTGGAAAGGTACACATTGACAGTAAGACCAGTTTTTTAACTTTGCTAACTCCCTACACAACAATATCAAATTCACTTTAGAAGTAGAATCCGATAAAAAACTAAACTTTTTAGATGTCACAACAAAACGTAAAAATAATAGACATATATTTAGTATATTTAGAAAAGACACATTTGCAGGCTCCGTAATTAATGGTCATTCTCAACACCCTTGGTCCTATAAGTTAGCAGCCTTCCATTTAATGATTCACAGAGCTTTAACCATCCCTCTAGAAAAACCTAATTTACGGAAAGAAATGAAAACTATAAAACAAATCGCATTAAATAATAATTATAACCCATCAATTGTCACAAAACTGTACCATAATAAATTAAGAAAAATACTAATACAAGAAATATACCCGGTCGTACCAAATAATAATAATATTTACTATAAATCTATGCCATACATAGGTAATGTATCACTCAAATTAGGAAAACTCTTAACTAATAATAAAAATATAAATAATACAAATGTGCTTATAGTACTTTAAATAACTTGGGTAAAACCCTTATTAATAATAAATAAAAATAGATAAACATAAAAAGAGTGGTATCTATAAACTTAAATGTAACGACTGTAATAGTGTATACATAGGTCAAACAGGAAGAGATTTTACCACAAGATATAAAGAACACATTGCCAGCTGGCGAAATAACAAACCAGACACATCTCACTTTGCTAAACATCTCATTAAAAATATCCATCACCCTCATACTGATAATGCCGCCTATATATTATAAATAAATACAAAAGATAATAAACTTAATATCCTAGAAACATTAAAAATAAACAGACATAAAAAGACACCAAGGTAAATATACTAAATGAATAACTAAATATAATATCATCACCCATACTTAATATCTTCTGGACATAATACAATTAGACAACTTTGATACAACAGGACTCTTCAAATTGTTTCAGCCCAAATACACATAAATATAAGTATATAAATAAAAAAAAATTAAAAGTAATAAATAAATAAATAATTTAATATAAAATATAAATATAAATAAATAAATATATGAATAAATAAAACCGGAGATATGTAGAATTAGTGGTATAACCTTGTTCTAACTTTCAAATACCCTTGCTTTTGTATAAATATACTGCTGAGAATAACTTCCATTTAATTTTATTACATACACCAGAACATTTGCATTGTACAACCTCATTTAATAACAACAAGTGAATTTATTACCCTCACTAAAATACTGGTATATCGTATAACTCTCGGAAATATAATAAAACCTACACCGCTCCTTTACAATAAACTTACTAATATAAGCAGTGGGAAAACCCACATAAACCCGGTTTCCGCTATTGTGTTTGAAACATATAAATGCTGTTGGATGTTCCTAAGAGTTAATCTTTGCTAATAGCCCACCTGAAGATGTTGTAATACAACGAAACTTAAGCCATGGTAAAGAACTTAAAGGAAACAGAAATAATACTATATCACGTAGTTTCATTTAATTGTGAATAATGAATTTCTACAAAATTAACGCCAAATATATTCAATCTTTTTTCTTGTTCTTTAAGACTATACTTGACTTTCTCATACTGTCTATCTTAATCATGTTGTTTCTAACAATTTGCGAACTACTCTTTTATCACAAATTCTGTTTCACTCCTATATGTTTCACTCCTATATATTCCTTATTTCAGTGATGATGCTACTTAGTAAATTGGAAATATCTCAACGTTCTTCGTGATGAGTTCTTGAATTTAGCGTCCTCGATAATTTGACCTTCAATCAGCTGTAAGTCCGATTGGTGGCTTGAAATTAGTAATTCAAGGATCTCAAAGACTTTCTTATCATTTCATAGAGAAAATTCTGTAGACTAATTCGAGGACGAAGTTTTTAATCTGTGCGGATGATTTTTGGAGATAGATGGTAATGGAAAGTTGCTGATCGCGACATTTTGCATTATCTGTGACTCGAATTTTTCAGTAGAATATGTATTCTTCGACATAGTCTTTTTCTAATTCTTCTAATTTTTGAAGATACTCTTCGTTAGATAGTGAATGAAATATTTCACATATTATCATAGATGAAGTCATTTCTATTTTGCACGACCATCGCTTCGTTTAGTCTACCTTTATTTCCGGAATGATAAGCATGAATCTTTATAAATTGTACAAATCACATTCTATCGCTCTACTTCTTGGTTTGATTATAAGTTATCCTAACAGCGAATATATTTTCAGTGTCTTTATTTGATCGTCCGATACTGACTTGGTATTGGCTGTGTCTAGGTTTGCCGTGGACCATTTTTAGTTTTGGTCACGTGTTTTTCACGTCGTGCAAAATTCGCGGCCTTTGTCTGAATGTAAAATACATGGAGCGTCAAGAAAAGAAGTATCTATTGAAACTGTAAGCAATTCTTAAGCTAATTGAACTACCTTTTTGAAGTGAATGGTCTTCATAAAATAATTTTTGTCAGCTAGTCTGGGAAAACGGTAGAACTTAAAGTTTCCATCTGGCTGAAGATGATAGTCAAAAAATGGATTTGGCATCTGCTATTAAAATGAGATGAAATATTAGGCTTGACGGCAATGCCTGAGTAGGGGGCTTGCGTTTGTCTCGCTTTCTACAATACGTTAATGTGATTATCAAGATAAAGTGAATATATCTAATAATATAAAGGAAATTTTACACTTTAATGGAAGAGACCCGGTAGATAGCCCGTTCGTCGTTGTAACCTTAAATGGCGAAGTCGTTTATAAATTTTAGATTAAAACGTCCTTCAATAAAGCGGGAGGTAAGGGTCTCAGTTAACCATTAACAGTTGCAGTCTCCACAAGCTAAAGATCAATTGAAGTCATGGAATTAAGACACGAGAAGCTATTTATTGCAGTTATTTTAATAATGTCAACTTAATGTTAAATTAATGAGAAATTAACCAAAATAGAACTAACCCCTAAATATATCAATGATTTTCAAGTATGTCAAAAAGTCCTCATTAATGACCCTAGTTCCAATAACCGAATTTTGAAAAAGAGTTTATCCTGACAACAGATGCTTCCAATCTTGCCATTTACATATTATCACAAGATCTGTATTTTCTCTTGATCTTATCTGATTGATCTCAATTGGTTGTAGCAAAACCATTGAAAGAAGGAGAAGAATTGAGAAAATGAACTTTTAGTAGTAGGTAGCCAACACTATGGGCTACCAAGTATTTCAGAGCCCATTTATCCGGAAGACCCTTTACAAATGTAACCAATAATAAACCTTTAAATAGCTATTTTATTAAAAACACCTATTATTAATATAATTTGATTATTAGATAAACCAGAAGAATTTGATTATTAGATAGTTTACAAAAGAGCAAAATAACAAAAACGCAGACGCCCTATCTCCAGTAGAGACTCAGAATACCCTAAATTTAAACTCATCTGACAAAGGCGTTACAGACGATAACATGTCTCTTATCGTGAATTCAATTGATGTACCTCAGATCTTTGACCTAGAAGATGTCCTTTCGAATAACGAACACTTAGACTAAGAGTCTCTATACTAACTTAGAAGATACGTTTCTCAACATCCCTATCCTATATCTATAGTAATCCAATAAACTAATTTACCAAATTAAAATCGCATCCATTTTTAAATCCCATACTAAAACTAGAATCGTAGAACTTTTCCATAATAAAAATGATTATTGCCCAAATTATCTCTAATAATATTCAGTGTGAAATAACAACACTATTTAAGGAATATGCTAAACCCAACAATAAATACTGAATGTGGATATCTTACGAAGAATACATCCTTTTGATAATAACAACAAGTGCAAAATTCTTAAAAACTCATCATATAAAATTAATTTATACAAGATTTTATTAACAGATATCGCAAATATCGATTAACAAATCGAAATAATTAAAGGCTACCATGACGGAAAAATAAATTACCGTGGAATTAAAAAAAAAGAACAACTATTGAAAATTTTCCGAATCAATAAATATGAAAGACACTCCAATAAGCAATTAGTACAACTAGTACTGAAGTTAAAGAATAAATCCTTCGAAGTGATACACATTGATATACTAACAGTTTATGTCAAAAATATCTAGCAAATAGAAACATTCTCAAAACATGGAGAAGGAATATCCTAGATCCTTACTTTGGATCAAGGAACCGAATTTTAAAATCTCACAATAAAATAATTCGCTAATTTCCACAAGATTAATGTTCACTATATAACTCCGAGTCCAATAGAGTGATAGCGCGCTTAAACTCCCGTTTTGATAGAATAAATTAAAATGTTTGCCCAAAAGAAAGTCGGTACCCCAATTATGAACTCATGATCCACACCATCAAAGGCTACCACAATTCAATTTATTATACCAAGAATAAGAAACTATTAAAGATTATCAATGGATTTTATGTGTCCATTAATAATCTCTAATGGTTTCTTATTCGTGATTTTATGAATTAAATTGTGGTAGCCTACGATGGCGTACATCGCGAGGTTTCGAACAGAGATTTCTTTGATATAGACATCCGAAATGCTTGCTTATATAACTACAAAGAACTTATAAAAATCTTTTTCGACACGTTAAATGAATACTTGTATAGAAAACTAATTGCCATAATAGTCGGGCACAACTGAGGTCGTTATGAACCAAAAATTTACTAGGAACAAACACTCTTTTACATAAAAAAAACTCTTGAGCAGCTAGGTAGAAAACATAACCCTGGCATGTGACCCGCACAATCCAGGCAAGTAATTAAAGATCTCGGTAAAAAAATATGAGATGAAAAAGACCAAACATTTCAAAAAAATATATCTTTAAAAATCCCTTTATAAACAGAAAGAATTGTTGCAGACTCGAATAATCGTGGAAGGGATCAGCCCCCTTATTAACAATCCCAGCATCTTGCCAATTAAACTCTGAAGTCTGGAACTCAGAAAGATAGGTCATAAAAATTTATCTTCTACAAAGAAGACATGGAACACAAAATTATGATATTTGAGAATAAAATAATCATACTTGCAGAAGAAACGCACAATCTTATCTACTCTTCATACTTATCATCTCTCAATAAATATCTGAACGGCCAGTTAAAGATAATCAAAGTAAAATACAATCCAATTAGTAGAAACAGAATTCGCGCAGACTCATTGATGGCTCAAGCTCGAGTATAAAAACATAAGTAAAAACTTGTAAACAGTCCAATATAAGAACTTATTTACATTACAAGCAAATCAGAATGAAATGTATATGTATATATATATATATATATATATATTATAAAACTGTATAATCTGTGTGTGACATTTAAGACATTTACAATATATATATATATATATATATATATATATATATATATATATATATATATATATATATATATATATATATATATATAAGGGTTACGTAGGTAATAAAATAAAAGAACACATAAATATTGTTTTTTAATTTGTGTCTGTTTGTTTGTTTGTTGTAATTTGTACTTCATAAATCTTTGATAATACTCTATGTACTTCAAGTAACATATAGTTTTTATTTTATCGGAATCGATGCACTCAATCAGAAGATAGACGAATGTAACATTAAAAAAAAAATTATTTACATTAAATTAATTTAGCTGTATAAATATGTTTGTACATTGAGGGTATTTACGATAACAAGAAAAGTAACAGAACACAAAAATATTGTTTTTAAATGTTTGTCCGTTTGTCTGTTAGCCTGTTTATTTGTTCGCGTATTGCACAAGACAGCTAAAAGGCTTTCGATGAAGTTTTATCTGTTGGGTTTGTAACCCCAAACCCATTTCATCGCATGCTTAGGGTTAAAATAAATGTTTTATCGCAATTGACTAGGTAAAAAGAAGATATGACAATTTCATGTTGGAATACAAAGTATAATTAGTTAAAAAATAGTTTTTTTTTAATAAATACTATTATATGTATTAATCTTACAATTAAAAACCTATAGAAAATGTTATTAGTTTTTGATACGTGCGCAACATAAAAGCACTATGTCTAGCAGTCATTTTACATGAACACATTTTGTGTATGTTCAGGCTAATATAGATTAATTTGCCAATAATTTAGGTAAATCTGAGTTAAATTAATACTTTTTTTTAAATAAAACAAGTTGGCTAAAATTGCGAATATGGCAGAAATTTCACATTTAGTGACTTAGTGATATGATGTTTATTCTAAAGATGTTGCAATAGTTGCACAGATTTCACTACAATGATTTCTTTAATGTAAATTCATTTTGAATGTTTTTCTTTTGACAACAGAATTTTCAAACAATAGTAGAAGCTAAGAATAAACACAAAAATCCCTTATTGCACGCTTGCTACATAACTATTATAGTACAGTATTTTATGCAACCAGTGGGATAATTTTCGAACAAAAGTGGTTTATATGACTCAAGTAAAGATTTTTCAAAAAAGTACAAAAAAATCATAAGTTCTAACCGTCGATTTTCGCGGAACAAATTTTACTTTCAAATAACTTATTATGGTGTTCTCTATCTAAAATATTTTTTTGGACTATTGTAAATGGGCCACCTGTAAATGGCCACCACACAACCATTCAAATAATAATAGATAAGCAACAAAATGACATTTAAATTAATTCAGTGAAATAATTAGAAGCGTAAATATAAGCAATCTCATTGTTTTGATTTTATTAAATCAACTGGTGCGCACTAACTGAAATGAATAAACGGACAATTTCCTCATCAAGTATTCGTATTGAAATGGTAATTGCATTCTCTCAAAAGGTAATTCTATGTTGCACACCACAGCATTACACCACCGAATAACATACCCTATATAATCCAAACCCAAGACTTATGTTCATCTGATCAATTAATCACTAATCACAAAATGGACCTAAGGGATTTTTACAATGCTATGGTACCGGGATCATAACAAAACCGATAAAACAATAAGTTTTAAGTGTTTCGTACCTCATACTGAAAAACGGAACCCTTTGATATCATTCCCATGTTTGTCTGTCAATTCCGTTTGTTACAGTCGGTTTTCTCAGAAACGATGCAATGTAGAAACTTGAAATATGGCACAGTAAGACGTCTTATTAACCGGCATATTTTGCACTAGCTATTTTTAAAAATATTTCAATAAGAATTAAAAAGGGCGCAAAAAAAGGTCTTATTTTTTAAAATGTGTATGCCAAGTGGGGGTGTTATTTGAAAAGGCTTGTTATGAGGAAAATATAATATTTTGTATTATATCATAATTTTGAACTGTATATTTACAAATATATTTAAAAAAAATATGCAGAAACAGAGCACCCTTTTCTCAAATCCCAGAACCTACTGAACCAAAAATCATGAAAAAACAGGATTGGTAAAATCTGACTAGGAAATTACTGAAAAATTATAGTGATTATAATTTTTGAAACACGCACAGAGTTTTTACGCCTGTGAATGATATAAAAGCTATATTTACGTTTGTTGGAAATACTGTATACCCTTAAACGTTTACAAGTGCTTTAAATGTTTATAATAGTCAACCCTTAATCTTCACGGACAAACAAAAGAACTGCATTTAGAGAGGGTATTACATCAACTGGGACTACTGACTATATTTTGCATTATTAGTATCCCAGTATCAAGAGAAACTTTAGGTCTAATATAAACACATTCATCTGTATATGCCGATTCTATAAACAACATACAATGTCTGGTCTAAAAGTGTACAAGGCCCCTACCGCCTACATTAGTTCACGGTTAGATCTATTCCATTATTTTGTTGTTTGAACTTATATTTTGTTATTTGAATTGTTAAAGTTATTTATTAATATATATCAATGTGTTCACTGTTCATAATACATTATATTATGGTAAATCAAATTAATCAGTTTTTAAAAATGCCCTCGTGGATTGTACATTCATAATTCGGTGCTGCGCGGTTTTCCTGAATATAATTTATTTACCTGTTGGTCTTTTTATTTATCACATGGAAACTAGTGACGCAAATGTAATTAGATTTAATTGATATTTAACTCATTGTTAGATTGATGTTTAGGGCCACTTATAGGATACATATCGTAACATTACATTACTAGCAGATTATTATATGTGCGTTACTCTAGTTGGTCGTTATCCCATATTAAAAAAGTTGCTGCAGGGAATTAAACATTAATGTTTAGTTTCAAGATCATGGTAAAATCTAAGCTACAAATTATGAGTATGAAGAAATTTGCTTCAAGAGTGAAGGATAAAAAATGTAGTGCGGAAAAAGACACACTTAGGCACTTATAAATATTTAAGAATACATAGTGTTTTTATTAAACCATTTGCGATTATTAATTTTTCACGCCCTGTTTTACTTTGCATAGGCGCATAATATAATAATAGCGTAAATTTAAATAATATTATTCCTTATCATGTATAAATACGAATATTTTGCTTCGGATACCTTTTACAGATATAAAAAATATACATTTTAAAATAAAACGTTATTTTCATTGTATAAAGCCAGTATGAAATTTCTATGAACTTTTTACAAACCAAACTATATGTCATAAGTTTGTCAACTATTACTCGTAAACTGGTTATGTCTACTTAGTCGTGATTATTTTTCTTTTAATTTTGTTATATATAATACTATTAAGAATACTTTTCAGATATTCAGAAACAGCAGTTTAGCTGTTAAGAGGAGGGAATCATTAATTCTAACAAAAATTACCACTTTACAGCTTATTATTTCACAAACGGATCTCTTTATGGAAAATGTGTTTATTTTTGTCCATACAAAAGGGATACGGGAAAGAAAATCAGCTCCACTTTACATATAATGATTAATAAAATAACATATTAATTTTTTTTGAAAGTTCCTAACGTTGTAGGCGTTATAAATATTTATAACCATGCTGAATTTTAGCGTTATGGCACTATTAGTTTTCAAGTAAAACGTCTGTAATCTACAGATGGATAAAAAAGCAGACAGACATAGCCAAACTATAAAGATTGTTAGTTTAGCTTCGGAACCTTAAGAACAAACCTTAAATATATTTTTTAGGTTTATTGTAAGTCATATTATGCGGGTTGAGGGAACGTGCAAGGGTAGGATAATAAAATTCACCCTTAAATATGTAGATCGAGTGACAGCGCGGTATAATATAAGCGATTGGTTTCAATACTATAAGTGATTACTTATAATTTTAAGTGTTTACTTCAGATACGTTTATTTCATGAATATACAACATAGTTGTATTTTTAAGTTTTATAGTTATGTACGTATTATCCAACAAATTTTATATGTTGTTTTTTCTTTACGTTCTTATATTTGACTTGTTGTACATTAGTTTTTCCAGCCAGTAAAATATATCGTCTTTATAGTCACGATGCTTGTTCAGAAGAGAGTATAGATAATAAGTTTTTCCTACGTTTTTTGATGAGGTAACTTTCCATTTAATTGATTAGCACAATGCTTTTTATGAGGATAAAAACAAATCACAAACTTCTACATATCTTTTATGTGTCTTTGTTTATGTCAAATTAGCAATTTTGTCCGCTTTTCGCGTGGGAAAAGTTCATTCATATTCTTCGCGAGATATATGAGATAATTCAGATCTTTAAATTTCCCTCTTTGCTGTACATCCAGGAAGTTGTCTATCGTCTAATAGTAATGATACTGTTGTTACCAATACGTAAATAAAAATGCGTTATTAAATTTAAAAAAATACAGCCATCTAGCGGATGCTTATAAAACCACAATATTTATGACGGTTACTTTTAAAAGAAGCTCTGGACTACTAAATTATTTAAAGAGAGAACGTATTCATGTCCTATTGTATTAAATTCATAACGAGTAGTTTTCCCTATAGACCGCTTGTGGAACTAGCGTATAGCAGATACTTTCTAAACAGCTAACTTCTAGTAAAGAGAGTTTGATAATGATTTCCCCAATTAGATGATGTGATAATGATTTCCCAATCAGAAAATATGATAATGGTTTCCACAATTTAAAAACTAGTTATGATGAAAATATTACGTTAGCGTCCAATGACAATCGGGGAAGAAACGTTTTAATATTTTTTTAAATGACATAACTATAAATTAACCATTTTCCGATAAATTACCCATTTTTGGATTTTCCTTTACTTGTGCTGTGAGACCTTGCTTCTAGCCAAATTTCATTATTCTAGGTTTAACGAAAAGTACCCTATAGGGTTTTCATTTACTTGTGAGTGTCAAAAAATGCGGTATAAATGGCCGTATTTTGAGGGTTCTTCATAATTGCGTTGACTTAAAAGCTTGATTTTTTACAGCTCGAAGTGAATGTAGATCTAAATTATAATTTCAATTTGTATAATAATTTCAATTTGATACCTGAGAGAAAGGGTCTTGACAGACCAACAGACGGACAACGAAGAGATCCTGTATGCGTTCCTTTTGAGGTAGGGAACTCTAAAAACGAGATCACTGTAAATAAATGTTCATTTATTTATCAGTATATGGTGATGGCAGCCTTTAAGGATACACAGTGTATACATTAGACTATTTACTAATGTTAATTTTTCACAACGTAAATATATTGCCTTCTAAATCTTTCACATAGCCAACTGCATAAGTTGGTGTACTATTATATATACACACACACACACATATATATATATATATATATATATATATACATATATATATATATATATATATATATATATGTGTGTGTATATATATATATATATGTATATATACATATACATAAGAGTATGTAAAAAAAATCACTCCAACCATGCCAAATTTCAGTTTTATTGCACTAATAGTCTGCGAATAAAACGGCTGTGAAAGCAGATCGACAGATTAATTTTTCACAACATAAATATATGCCACCGTATCTTTCACACATGTATAAACAAACTAAGGCGTGGTTATTGGCACTGAAATATGAGAACTCATGTCATTCTCTTTCTAAAAAAGGGAAAAAAAATGTGTTTATTTAATTTTTACTTCTACAAAGTTTAGATAATAAATAACCCTCCCCTTGTTAGGGGTTGAATTTTGTAAAATTATTACTTAATGACAACGAGTCTAGCAAGAGAAGGTAGGGCCAGTAATATTTAATAAGTTTAATAAAATTATCTCAATAAGTGACCTGATATACAACCAATGTCCCCTTAGAACCTCTTTGTAAACTTCGTCCGTAGTTTAATCTTGTTCTGAGTTGAATCGTATAGTGGATAATTCCGACAGTAACGGAACAAGCAAATACGATTATAAAAAATTAAGAATGATTTTTTAAAACTTTTTATTATACATTAAGAATATTTCAAAAATTCTACAAAAATACATAACACAATAAATTATTAAAGTTTGTTTTATTGTCAAGATAAAATAGCTTATGAAAACAATGATTTTGAAAAATACCCTTTCTGGCGTATATATGGCCAATTATATAAACAACGCGTGAAGATCAGAAGCTGAAAATGTGTAAATGGTAACTTATTACTCATCAACTAGCGTGACCCGTGCGAAGTCTTCGCATTATAAATTATTCAACTCAATTTAATAAATCAAAATTGATTGCAGGTATTCAATTCATTTCTAATTTTGCACACTGCTTATTACGTTTTTATTCCATTATGAAGCTCAGATGACAGATCAAACAAATATTTTACTAAAATTGACATATAGAGGCGCAAGTATCAAAAGCATTGAGCTAAAGCGCCACTTTATTTATACGTGAGTGGATTTGAAATTAAACAAAAATTTTACCGACCGTCAATCATATTGACGTTGAGCCGTTAGATGGCAGTATTGCTGTTTTGTGTATATAATTTTAATAATTAATTAATTTGCAAAAACAATAGCAATAATAAATTTTTTAGTTGTGGATGCCGGTAGAGCAAGCAATTATCTACAAAATGATATATAATTTATGTGGATTAGTTGTGAGGTTTTTTCTAAAAAGGGGGAGTAACATCTTAACCTTAGCGTATTAATATATATGATGATGATGATGGCATAATATAAGTTACTTTCCGAATGTCTTTCTGTCGGATGCTCCCTAATCTTGTTAGTGCCTCTCCTGTTTCTGGAACTAAGGGTTGGCCCTTAGCGTATGTTTCCACCTCTCTTTCCATCTATATATATATATATATATATATATATATATATATATATATATATATATATATATATATATGCAGAGAGGGGGAATATTAGCTTCCTATCAGTGAAAACAAAATTGATCTATTGTCTCTAATACTATTAAAAAAAATAAACTTTGAATATATTTGGCGTTAAGTTTGTAGAAATTTATTGTTCACAATTAAATGAAACTACGTGAAGTAGTATTATTTCTACTTTCTTTAAGTTCTTTACCACTACCTAGGTTTCGTTGTATTACAACATCTTCAGGTGGGCTATTAGCAAAGAACTTTGCTTCGTCGGTAGGTCGTGGTAAAGAAATTTAAAAAAGTAGAAATAATACCACATCAAGTTTTTTCATTTAATTGTGAAAAATTAACCTTTTATGTAATGGGTCCAAAAAACGATAACTTTGATGTTTCAAAACGTTATTTTCCATTGAAAAATAAGTTAAAAAACCGATTCTACTCTAAGGTTCTTTTCAACGATACCCCACATGCCTGCGCAGAAAAATAAAAATAAAAATTTTAGTTCCCTTGCACAAATGGGAGCCTCTCGAAATATGATTTTAATTTTACAGTTTTACGTCAAGAAGTTACATATTATATGGTAATTTCAAGTCACCATCTCATTTCGATTAGAAGTTAGATTCTTCTGTTAGAGAGACGGGCGGAGGGATGCTCAGAGGACGTCGCTGCAACAATAGGATTCTATGCGAACCCGTCGGGTGCGGAACCCTTAAAACAAACTTATATTATCTCTTTATATTAGTACAGATTCACTAACATTCTATTTAGATTATAAATTGCAATACGAAACGCCCTTATATCTATAATGAAGAGTTAAATTAACAATGACTTTAAAACTTGATTGTTATACTCTTAATTTATATTCGGATCATTAAAACTTGCTTGTTGTACTCGTAATTTATATTCGGATCATTAAAACTTGATTGTTATACTCGTAATTTATATTCGGATTATTAAAACTTGATTGTTATGCTCGTAATTTATATTCGGATCATTTAAAACTTGCTTGTTATACTCGTAATTTATATTCGGATCATTTAAAACTTGATTGTTATACTCTTAATTTATATTCGGATCATATATTAAAATCCGACCAGAGTTTGGTTAGTTGTTAGTAAATGATGTACCAGAAGTCCATTTGTCGTAGATAATTCTATAATGTTATTAATTTTAGAAAGACGAATTGTTTCTTTGTTTTTAGTGCAGGAAAATGAAGTATGTCGGGCACATTTCTAGGATAAATGTACTAATCCGTTATAGCAACCTTAGAACAATGTTTGGAAGAATTGTACCCGACAATGAAATCCACAAAAAAATTCCAAGATTTATATTTTTATTTACTACAGATTGCATACGTTCTAAATGTTTTATGTTAAAAATTCTGTACGTATATGAGTGTGGACATATATAAATACAGCACAAAAATAATTAATATTTTTTATTAAAAAAAATCATAAACTAAAGAATTAATCATAATTTTCAAAATTGATAGAACTGTTTGTTTTTGTTAATATTAATTGAGATAAGCGTCATCGTTTTAAAATTTTCCAAGGTTTTATTGATCGCTTATTTAACTTTTTCTCTTAATATCACCATTCGTAATTATATATTTGTTAAATATGCAGTATCTAATTATAAATTTAAAGTGAAAATAGTGAAAAGAATTGGCAGTAGAAAAAATAAAGGTATTACTGTGAGTAATTTTTTTTTTATATATTTTTCATAATAAATATAGTAATGTATACATTTTCCTTAAAAAATCAATGAAATATTTATAAGTGAATTATATTATCTGTGACAATATTTAATAGGAGCCATTAGATAGAGAGCGCTGTGGTCGATTTCGTTACCACCACTGTGTAGTCCACAATCGAACAATAAGCCGTAAATAAGTTTTAGTAAGCATTAAGATATTTTTTTACAGTTTTCTAATATGATTGTTTGGTATCTAATATGATTGTTTGCACATTTTTCTAATATTATTGTTTAGTATCTAATATGATTGTTTCCACACTTTTCTAATATAATTGTTTAGTATCTAATATGATTGTTTACAAACTTTTCTAATATGATTTTTGAGTATCTAATATGATCGTTGAGTGTCTCACATGATTGTTTGCACACTTTTTTAATATGATTGTTTAGTATCTAATATGATTGTTTGCACACTTTTCTAATATTATTGTTTAGTATCTTGTCGCACATGCTGGCATCTTTGAAAATCTAGTAAAATTCAGAAGAAAAGTTTCTTTAATCATTTATTTATTTTAATTCTTTTTATTATAGATGTCATGCTCAATATCCGCGTCCGTGCCTACGACCCAGCCTACCATCCTTTTCTTAGACGTTTCTTGTGCGCGAGTTAAGAAGGTGAGCGTACATGCTTTTTTGCCACGTCCAATTGCCGAGCAACCAAATATTATAATTTATTTATTTATTTATTTAACACCTATGAAGAAAAAACAGATATAAGTCATAATGAGATGCGATAAGTGAGTTTTTCAAGTATTAGATTAACTTATATCCTAACATTCCCCCATCATAATAGTATTCTACGTACATATATCCTCAATCGTATATAAATATTTGTATAATATATTAAATTAAATTATAAAACATGTAACGTTGCACCTGAAGATGTTGTAATACAACGAAACCTAGGTCGTGGTAAAGAAATTAAAGATAGTAGAAATAATACTACATCACGTAGTTTCATTTAATTGCGAATAGAATTAATGGCAATACATGGATTTGAAAAAAAAAGAAAATGTACTATCAACGAAAAAAAAAAGAAAATGTAATTTCAGAGGACTATGTAAGTAATGGTTGTATATTATTCGTTTAATTGACTGCATGTATTGAAATAATGAGCTAGCGAATATGTCTAGAGGATGGAACATTATGTTGCAATCATCACAAAACCTGCGTAGTGGTAAGCGAGCACCAACATTGGTGCGAGCTGTAGGTACAGAAAAGAGCGGAGTTACGGGTCGCTCTCCCTGGTGCACAAAACTGCAACTGATGCACTATATCAGCACATTCGTAACGACTATGGCAAATATTATAAAGTACAATTGCTCCGAGTTCGATACGCCTTTCGTGGAGAGTACGGTACTTGAATGCGTACAGTGGATTACGATAGTCTATTTTGGGCGTATTGAAGCGATATTGCAATGTACGTATAAGTCGTTTTTGCACTCTTTCAATCATATCGGTGTATAATATAGATTGCAACAGCATATTCAAATTGAGATCGCACAAGCATCGTGTAGAGCAGGGTTTCCCAACCTTTTTTTTGTTGAGGCTCCCCTGGCTATAAATTACATTTTCATGCCCCCCTTTACTTTTTCATGCCCCCCTTTGATTTAGTAAATTAAATAAAAATGGTAACTGAAGTTTGTAAATACACAAACTTACCTTTTAACAGTGAGACACAATAATTTTATACACTCAAACTGATTTCTCAACAAAAAATGTACACCAAAACGTCAAATTTTTCGCAAGTTTGCGGTAATAATAGTGAATATGATATTTAATTTCATTAATTTTATGCATGTAAATTAAACATTACATTGTAATGTTATTTGTTAATGTTGTTTGCATATTTTTTTGTTTTTTCTTTCTAAAATGCAAACGCTTTCCGGGGGCTTAAAGGGGGGCTTAACGCTTAAAGGGGGGCCCCTTGACACCCTTGGGAGGCGCGCCCCCCTGGTTGGGAACTCCTGGTGTAGAGGATTTGATAATAACATGGAAGATGTAAAATATATGTACGTATATCGAAAACATGATAAATAAAGCAAGCTTCCTAAGGAAAGAAAACTCGATTGTTTGATGGAATTTTATTAATTCAGTATAGTATTAATGATATAAATCAAAATTAAAAATATCAAATGTTATTGCATTTTTATTATTAACTACGATTTTTTATTATTATTTGCAAGATTTACATCAATTATTAAAAAAAATTATCCTTGGCTCATTAATTGCGCCAGTAATTCGATTCAATAAGGTGCACCTTAAAAAGAGTGCAGTACATTTTTAACAATCATTTATAGATAAAATATATTTTTTTTCATTTATGCACTAAAATCACTACATATATTGCAGTATAATAAAAATTATATATATATATATATATATATATATATATATATATATATATATATTCGTAATAGTATTTAGTGTGAATAAAACCCCTTTACATTGTTTAATTATTAATATTGTGAAATAATTTTTTATTATTTGTTTGTTTTATTGAGAATATTTTAAATTAATTAGTGGCGATTCATGTTTTCTAAGGAGTAAATATATATTTCAAGCGGAAGTGTGAGTATTGAATGAAATAGTAAGTAATTACAGAGGGAAGAAAATACAGTTTGCTGATCAGGGTCCATCTTTAATGACAAGGTCACTTCTTCGACATCTAACTATTTATGTAGTTCACGAATTCCTGATGATAGTTATTCAAGACACTCTCAGTCTCAACCTTTAAACATTCAAGGGCAGTCCCAATTGCTTCCAAATTTTCAGTCTCTCGGGCTCTCCTCAGCTTTTCAATATTTTCACTTGCTAAATCTAGCACGCCGGTAGCCTCTTTTATTATGGTGTCAATATCTTGTATATCGAGTTGACTTGCCTGAAACAATCTATTCCAGAAGTTTACTTGTGTCACAGCCTCCTCTAGTTCACTCTTCTTCAAAAATTCCAGGAATATTTCTTGTCCAACATTGTCTTCGAGAACATAACCGATATTAACCATGAATGTGCTGCGCTGGGCTTGGCTAATGCTTTGTCTCATTTCCATTGTTATAGTTATATATTCCTGTTTTGTGTCTACAGTTTTACTTATTTCCGGAAGTGACAGATATTGCCAGAAAACTAGACAACTTAGGAGAGCAACCTATTTCACTGATGCAAATTGTGGAGTGCTCGATTTTAAATACCGAACTATATACATCAATACAAAAATAGCCTTGAGTGAATTCTATAAATAAATGTTCATGGAACGATTCTGTCGAAATAGTTCGGCGGAGAGAAACTGATTCTGTTCTTCGTCTATGAGCCGTTATTTCATAAAACTAATTTTTAAATAGATTTTTAATAGTACTGTAAATATTATTTATATATGAGTAAATATTAACATATTAACATTTAAACGTAAACATTGTTTAAACCACAGATTTAAAGTATTAGATGCAGATGAAAGATATCGGCTTGACAATCGTAATCAAAATGTGGAGTCTGATATTTAGCGGTGTTTCTTAATGCAGTGGCAATACATATATGAGTAAATATTAATGTATTAACATTTGAACGTAAACATTGTTTAAACCACAGATTTAAGGTATTAGATGCAGATGACAGATAACGGCTTGACAATCGTAATCAAAATGTGGAGTCTAATATTTAGCGTTGTTTCTTAATGCAGTGGCAATACATATATGAGTAAATATTAATGTATTAACATTTGAACGTAAACATTGTTTAAACCACAGATTTAAGGTATTAGATGCAGATGAAAGATATCGGCTTGACAATCGTAATCAAAATGTGGAGTCTAATATTTAGCGGTGTTTCTTAATGCAGTGGCAATACATATATGAGTAAATATTAATGTATTAACATTTGAACGTAAACATTGTTTAAACCACAGATTTAAGGTATTAGATGCAGATGAAAGATATCGGCTTGGCAATCGTAATCAAAATGTGGAGTCTAATATTTAGCGGTGTTTCTTAATGCAGTGGCAATACATATATGAGTAAATATTAATGTATTAACATTTGAACTTAAACATTGTTTAAACCACAGATTTAAAGTATTAGATGCAGATGAAAGATAACGGCTTGGCAATTGTAATGAAATGTGGAGTCTAATATTTAGCGGTGTTTCGTAATGCAGTGGCAATACGTATATGAATAAATATTAATGTATTAACATTTGAACGTAAACATTGTTTAAACCACAGATTTAAAATGTTAGATGCAGATGACAGATAACGGCTTGACAACCGTAATCAAAATGTGGAGTCTAACATTTAGGGGTGTTTCTTAATGCAGTGGCCATATATATATATATATATATGAGTAAATATTAATGTATTAACATTTAAACGTAAATTTACCGAAACCTTCAAACCGATCCCAAATTAGTCCTCGTTATCACAAGATGCCGACAGGTATATTGACAGCTACGGTATTCCACGCGCTATGTCATTTACAAATATTTTTTTCACACTACTAATATGTTTTGTTAAATTTTAAGTCTTATTGTGAGCTTTGGTGTCATGTAAAAATGCATACACGATTATAATTCAAATGTTTCAAAACTGCCCACAGACATTTCAATTTTATTTACCCATTTTATATAGTAGAACTGAGAGTATTTGTGGGAAGAGATATTTAAAATCTATTTTTGTATACTTCATTGTATCTTTATTTCTCAATTTTTATTCAAAATCGCCGTAAAATTTTCTTATCAAATTTAAATATTAAAACAAAATAGATGTTAAGGTCTTAAATAAGATCGTACATAAAATTAATCATACAATAATAATATGTAATTAACGTAAAGTTTTATTTAATCTTTAATCACAAATATATGTATTCTTGTGCCTGAATATTAAGCTGAGTAAGTATGCGAATACAAAACTTTAAATTGAGTACCATAAGATAATTTGAAAATGTCCTGAAAATAGAAATCATTTGGCTGATATTAAACAAGTAGGTAACTGTAAGCATGAGAAGCCTGAAATGTGACATAATTGAAACAACTATCTTAAATTCCTAAAAAGTCACCCTATATTTTTATTAGAACGTTAAAGAAACGCAAAATTAATTAAGTCAACATGGCGTTCTATATGTACTATTATATATATATATATATATATATATATATATATATATATATATATATATATATATATATATATATATATACTATTTATATTAGGATATTCGTGAAATATTTACAATTATATTATTGCTATCCAAATGCCAATCCATTGCCAATAGAAATTTGATTATTTTTGTTGGTCATTCCTTAAGTTATATAAATTTATTTGCAACACAAGTAAAGGCTGAATATTCCAACATCATGTTAAATTGCAAGCAAAAGCATATAACGATTAACGACTTGCAAACGTTTGTCTTCAATAGTCCTTACTAGGATAAAAAGTAGGTATAAAATTTAGTTGTGACTTGTGAATATATTAACGATTATTTAAAATATTAAACCTAAAATGCTTAAATAATTAAAATATATATTTCAAAATAAATTATGAGAAAATTGTAAACTGAAACAATCAACGTCATATATTATTTGAAATACAGTACCGGACAATTTTCTGTGTGAAACGCCATCTCACTTACAGGCACTACATTTAACCACTTTTAAGGAAAATTCGTGAATAAATAATTTAGGTAAACATCGAAATTACAAATAAAATATCAAACTCAACGAAGATGACAATTCAGCTCATAATACAGCTGATAATTCCGCGAAAAATTACGGCGAGGTGTTAGATTCGAGTTAAGAATACATATGAAATAAATGCAATCTTGCCCGAACTATTACAAGTTACGACGAAAAGAAAGAAATGCAAATATGTCAGTCATTATGATTTTCACTAGATTTTGTCCGATTATCTATATATAATCTGCTTTCTATATCATAAAACTGTGGTTACAACCGATGGTCATATCCGATTTCCACAAAAACGTGTTTAAATTACAATATGATTATTTTCTATTCTACGCAAGGGAAGCCGCACTGAAGCTAGAAAGTACATAATTTTGAGGTTAACTTTGATATTTTAGGTAATATTTTGAGGAAGTAATAAACGTACTTTCGTAGTTTATTTAAACATCATTATAGTTCCATATGCTAGAGTTTTGATAAATAAACAGTGCTCATAGTATACTTTGTAGCGTAGGCAACAACGTTAGCCATATTCGAAGCCGATATTTTATTTAACAAAAATGATTAGTATTCTAGATAACATAATAAAGTCAAAAGTGAGGTTAGTTTGTCTGGCTGTCGCGCTTCCACTAGTTAATAGACCTATACGTAGGTATCAACATTATTTAAAATTTCATCACTTAAAAATATATCCATTCTGGTAATTTTTTTCAAAGATCAGAAATGTTAATTGGTTGGAAATTTGGGTCAAAATTGTAACAATCATAATGTTTCCTCGTCCCTATCGGACGTCCCTAAATTTTTCTATTTATATTTAATTAGATAATTAATTCTATATTTAGTAAATTATAAAATGTATTATTAATATTAATAATTTCAGTCCTATTTTCAAGAATATTCCTGAACTGTTTCTGAATTTCAGGGGAAAACAAAAGCAAAATAATTGATTCGATTAATTTAAGTAATTACATTATTTTTATTGGTGATTGATTATTTTCACTTTGATGTCAATTCATCAAAATATATCTCAGGTTTTTATAATTTACTGATATCACTTTACTATAAGACGACGTACGATAAAAAAAATTACGATGTTTTCAAAAATGTTATTTAACCGTGTCTTTAATATAAAAGTATTGATTTTTTAATTTTAGGGTTTTCTATTTTCATTTTTCATTTCAAACTCCATACGTTGCTAGGTTTGATTCATATCGCCAATAATCAAAATAATATAATTTTTTGTTTCAACTTTGAAGCACACATAATATATAGACTTGACAGATTTATTGCTACAACAGCAATCTACCACAGCAAATTTTGTAATGCGGTAAAAGGCACTAGTAGAAATAAAACTAATTATGATATTAACACAAATAACAAAAATACTATAACAGATAAACAAACAAAACCAAACTAAATATAAAAGAATACAATAAAACAGGAAATGATTAATTAAAAGTCTAGACATTTTTGGGAACAGGGAAAGAGGAACAAAATGGAATTAGGAAGAAACAAAACATGTCTTTAATTATTCCATTTTTAGACTAATTTTACGAATTATCCAGGACCATCTAACATTTATCCCCAGACACATTTTTGAATCACCATTTCACCAATTTAGGGATTGAATTTTGAAATAATATTCTTTAACGGCTGCCCATAAGTAAGAAATATTGGCTTCAAATTAATTGAACTGTTTGATGAATAATTTTCATACAAATTTTTAATTCCCAAATAACCAAAACAATATGAATATATTCTCCGTTTATATTATTTTGGCTATAAAATAATTAAGGGGATTACTACTGGATGTCAAAAATATATTGTAAACCAAATGTAATATCATAGATAGATTGGATTGGTTGCCACCATTATGTGTAACAATACGCTCAATAAATAGTTTGCTGAGTGAAAAGAATAGAAGTGGGGAGTCATTCACACACAAAAAGATTAAATTTCCACATTTAAGTAAGCATAAACTAAAGAGGATTCATGTCATCCTTTTAGGAACTAATTGCCAAAAAAGGGTAAAATATCTGTTTATATAATTTTAGGGTACTTCTACAAAGTTCAGATTATTTATAATTGATTGATTGAATCGACCCCTTGTTAGGGGTCGATTTAATCAATCAATTATAAATAATTAATATTAAATAAGTTAAATAAAACGATCTCAATAAGTGACATGATATATAACAAAGGTCGCCTTAATACCTATATGTAAACTGCATCAATTACGTCCGTAGTTTAATCCTCTCCTGGGTTGAATCATATAGTGGATAATTCCAACAGTGACGGAACATGCAGATACAACTGTAAAAAATAAGGATTATTTTTAAAACTTTTTATTATACAGTATAAACATTTCAAAAACTCTACAAAAGTACATAATACAATATAGTATTAAACAATTTGTTTCATTAATCAAGCTGGAATAATTTATGAAAAAAAATTATGTTCAAAAATACCTGTTCTGGCGTAAATATGGCCAATTATCTCAAGAACGCGTGAAGATCAGAAGCTGTAAATGGTAATTTATTACTTATCAATGTTACAATACAAGTTTCTTTAAAAATATCTCTTTGTGGAATTCTATCTTATCCTGTTAGACCTTCTACTGTTTCTGGGCTGTCGGTGGGCTGGGTCGGTGCTTAGCGTATCTTTTTCCCTCTCACTCCCTATAAATACACAGGGACGAAGAGAGGGAAAGATTACCTTCCTAACAGTGAAAACAAAATTAAAATGGATCCATTGTCTCTAAGGTTATTTCTTAAATAAATATAAAAATTAATATTTTACGTAATGAAAAATATGATTTTAGTTTTGTGTCAAGAAGCTACCTATTATGTGGTGATTCCAAGTCATCATCTTATTTCCTTTAGGAGTAGGACCTTCTGTCAAACAGGCGGACGGATGGATACACAGATGATATTGCGGCAACAGTAGGATTCTGTGCCGACCTGTCGGCTACGGAACCCTGAAAACAAACTCGCACTGTTCCTTTATATTAGTATAGATTAACTTACGTTCTATTTAGATTATAAATTGCAACACAAAACGCTTTTTTGCGGCAACCTCATAACAATCAACCTTTTTAATACTTTATGGTCATACTCGTAATTTATATCCAAATCTTTTGTTAAGATCTAATCGCTGTTTGGTTAGATATTAGTAAATGATGTATCAGAAGACCATTCTTCGTAAATAATTCTGTAATCGTGCTAATTTTACAAAAGAGAAAAGTTTTGTTTCTTTGTTTTTAGTGGAGGAAATTGATGTATGCTGGGCACTCTTTTAGTGATAAATAAACTGAACGGTTATACGAGTAGCTACATCAAAATAACGTATGAAAGAATTGTACGTGCCAATGGAATCTACAAAAAACTTCCAACAACTAATTATCATAGATCGTATATATTCTAAACGTTTTTATGTTAAATATTAGGCTTTGCAATTCTGTACTTAATTACAGTGTAGACATGCAAATACAGTTAAACAATTAAACGTAAATTGTTATTGCATAAAAATGTGATTGAAACGAAATGCAGTCGCGTTATAAGGAGCGGGTATCTAGTTTTAAGTTTAGGGAGCGGGTCGTTAGTTATAAGTATAAGGAACGACAAGTTAATTGTATGTAATAATTGGGGGTAACTAGTTATAAGTATAAGGAGTGGGTAGTTAATTATAAGTAAAGTTAATTATTAAAGTTATTTTTTGTAAAACAAAGTAACAGTTGTTTTATTTACCCATCACAACTTTATTAGATTAAACTGAAGAAAAGTATATAGTAAGAAAGTGAATTTCAGAAAAAAACCATAAAACGTGGTATTTTTCAGTTTGAAAATTAAAATATGTAATAAGATAATGATTAAAGTACGAAGATATTATTTGTAACAAGTTGTCCATATAGATGATAAATGAAAGTAGGATAAAAGAAAATAATGGTATTCTCTTTTAGACAAATATTATAAAAATACTGTAACACTTAGCTACTCTAGGCTCCCCGATAATACAGATTTATCATATGTGCGAACTAAGGATTTAGACGGTTGAACCCGATATAAGTAAATTTGCTTATTGTGAACCTCCTGTAGCATCAAAATACAAGATAACGATTTTGAGGTGTCTTTTAGGAAACTCGATAACCCAGAGGTCAATTTACATATGAATGCGCGCCTCATTTGTCAGTTTAAAATGTTTCGCTCATAACATTCACGAGAAATATCTATATAGTTGGGGGACTTGTTCTTATAAAGGAAAACATATCATATACTAGTAAAACTGTAAATAGTTGCAAGATAACGATTTTGAGGTGCCTTTTAGGAAACTTGGTAACCCAGGGGTCAATTTATATATAAATGAGCGCCTCATTTGTCAGTTTAAAATGTTTCGTTCATAACATTGACGAGAAATATCTCCAGTATAGGATTAGCTAATAAGTTTTTAACAAGTTGGGGGACTTTTTCTTATGAAGGAAAACATATCATATACTAGTAAAACTGTAAATAGTTGCATGATAATGATTTTGAGGTGTCTTTTAGGAAACTCGGTAACCCAGGGGTCAATTTACATATGAATGCGCGCCTCATTTGTCAGTTTAAAATGTTGCGCTCATAACATTCACGAAAATATCTCCAGTATAGGATTAACTAACAAGTTTTTAACAAGTTGGAGGACTTGTTCTTATAAAGGAAAACATATAAAATACTAGTAAAACTGGCACAAAAGTTCCGTAAACACTCAAGCACGTATAAACATATAAGTGTATGTAGCATTTTTATAAAACTAATTGCATATATTAATACCATTCTTCATTTTGTAAATATAGTGCTTGGTATATCTTCCACAGCCCTATAAATATAGTAAATTTCTCAAAAACTATGATATTTAGAATCGTTGCTATTGGTTGTGCGAACTACCGAATAGGGGGGAGGAGGGGGATAATGAAATCGACAGAAGCGCTCGCTGTAGCAGAAACGGAACTATCCAAAGGCTCTTGTCAAATATTGTCATAGATAATATAATTTACTTACTTACATTGTCACTTTGGGAGTTATTACTTTTGGAACCAGCGCAGTTTAGTAAAAATGCCAATTTCACTGATTTTTAATGGAAGAACATAAATAGAAAACGACGTATATAAAAAAAATGAAATATTTATTGGATAAGAAATATTACTCAAAATAATACCTCCATTTTTTGTTGCTGAATCTTTTTTATTTTAAATTTATAGCTTATACATTTGAGTGGTGATAATAAGGAAAACATTTTAAATAAGAGGTTACAAAAATTACGCAATTTTAAAAGATGACTATCTCACTTAAAACTATTAAAAATATTAAATTCTGCCAAGCTTAAAAAATTATGGTTAAATCTATAGTTTACGATTTTTTTTTAATTATAAATAAATGGTTGGGAACAAATGCATTTTAGCAACAATGAACTTCACTCTTTATCAGCCCAAAAACAAGAAATTTAAAATAAGTAAAGAGGATTGTTATCAATAAAATCATAATTAAAACAACATATATATATATATCATAAATTGATGATTTACGCGTCTTAATTATTTACCTTTTTAATACCTTGTAAATTCTTATTTCCTCTTGTTTAATTTTTATTATTAACATTTTTCTTTAGATATTTGTTGAGTGTGTAGTAAATAATTATAAATTTAAAGTAAAAATAGTGAACAATACTTCTTAAAATTAATTTTTATAACGAAATAATCACAACTGAGCCCACTAATTTTTTAAATACGTAATCTTTATGCATATTCTTTAATTAATTGTAATTTTTATGCATATTCTTTAAATAAAAATTTTAATTTTTATGCAATATATTTTATAAATGCAAATATATTTTATAAATAAAAATTAATTAAATAAAAATGACCAAAATTATCATTCTTGCTGTATTCAACTTGTACTCCATTTTAATGTACCCAAAGCAAATTTTCAAAATATGACACGATAATTATTGCGTAGTAAATTGCAAAAATACTTCAAGAAACAGAAAATTCAAATTTTACCGATTTTTAATATGGAATTGGAATTTGATAAAAAGAAATAAATGAATAGTTCTTTTTGATATTGTTAGTGATTGGAAGGTAATTGTATGGGAAAAATATATCGATTATTGTATTAATTTTGTTGAACTGGAAACAATATGATATTATATAGCCGAGGTATGGAAAATTAAAATTTCCTTTTTTTTCATTATTAAACGCATTTATTTATTTTTCTCTAATTTACAATAAATAACAAACAACCTAATACAACTTAACATGATTTTATAAAAAAAATGAATAATATTTACTTTTATTCCATGAAAATTACAAAGAAACAATTGATACGCAATTAGTAACACAAAAAGAAAAAAAACTGCATGTAACAGAGTTCACAATCGATATCTTTCTTTACGTTTATATTATTCACAAAAACATTTACCAGAGCCGTTAATATGAAACGTACAAACACAATCGACCACTTTTAAAGTTGGGGACGCTAGGCGGCGCGGAATAGTTTTCCTATTGGCTGGGTGCGTGACTTCAACGCCGCCTAGTGTCCGCAAATTTAAAGGCGTGTCAATTGTCGCGTCGACGAATCGTAAGTAATATGCGCGTTTTCGATAAAATCATGTTAAGGTGTATTAGACTGTTTATCTTACTATTTATTGTAATGTAGAAAAAATATCTAAATAAATGCTTTTATTAACGAATAATGATAAGATTTAAGTTGTCCGTATCAAGAACATATAATATACTTTTGTTTTCAGCTTAAAAAAATTATTACAAAAATCTATGTATTATAGCCTATATTAATAACCTTCCAACCCATATTATAACCTTCCCCAACCACTAAACAATTTCATAAGGAATGCGTTTTACAACAGTTACCCATTTTTTTTCTAGTTTCCAATTCTATATTGGAAATTTGTAAAATTTTAGTCTTCCAATTTTTGAAGTATTTTTATAACTTACTACGCAATAACAATCATGTTACATATTGAAAATTTGCTTTTAATGCATAAAATTCGAGGTATTAGTTCAGTCCACAAAAATGCTAATTTTAGTAGCTACTTTTGATTTGACGTAAGAAATACCGTATTTTAAAAAATTAGACTCAGTATTATAAAAATTGATATTAAAAAAATTTCTCCGAAAGAATATCTTTATTTTTTTATTGTTGTAGAATTTTTCACTATTTTTATTTTAAATTTATAATTATATACTACAAACTTAACAAACATCTAAACGGAAATGTGAACAATAAAAATTAAATAAAAAACGTAAGAAGATGGTGGTGGAGTTAAAAAAGTAGAATTACAATTTCTTGAATCTTCTTTACTTACTGTAAATTTCATGTTTTTTAGGTTGACAAACAGTGAAATTTGTTGCAAAAAGGCATTTTTTCCCCATTATTAATTTATAATTAAAAATCATTAATTAAGATTTAATAATAATTTTTAAGGTTAACACAATTGAATGTTTTTGTTAATATTCATTGAGACAGGCGTCATTTTTTTAAAAATTGTCAAGTTTTTATTAATATCTTTTTTAACTCTTACTGTTATTGTCACCATTTATATGATTGTTAAATATGCATTATCTAATTATAAATTTAAAGTGAAAATAGTGAAAAGAATTTGAAGTAGAAAAAATAAAGGTATTACTGTCAGTAATTTTTTTAACCTATAAATTTTTCCTAATAAAATAATTGGGACCGAGACCTATTTGTTTAAATGCGTCGTTTTTATGTACGTATTTTCATTAAGAAATCAATGAAACATACATAAGTAAATTATATTACCTATGATAATATTTAACATCAGCCATTAGATATTTCCATATCTGCTACAACGAGCGCTGTGGTCGATTTCGTGACCCCCATTCTGTAGTTCACGACCGACCAATACGCCTTAAGTAAGTTTTGTGGAGATTTGCATTGAAATATTATTTTCACAGAGTTATTTCAAAAACAACATTAGTAAACATTTTTTCAAACAATTTTTGTCGTAAACGCACTCTTATCCAATCTGATGTCGGAAGTCACACATTGCTTCCTGTTATGAAAATAGTACCGGCTGAACGAGCATTGCTCGGTGTATTTCGAGTTTTATACAGGAACATGAAATTGCTTGTTTCATGGTATTATATTTAGTATTGGTTTTTCTTCTTTTCCCGCGTCCCTTTCTTCTTCCCCTTCGCCCTTCGTAAGTTTTATTTTAACAACAATCAACTATATTTCGTATATATGTATATATATATATATATATATATATATATATATATATATATATATATATAATTATACATATATACATATAAAATACATACACACATATAGACACTACGTAATAACAAGCTTCCTAAGGAAAGAAAGCTTGATTGTATAATGGAATTTGATTCAATGTAGTATTTATGATATAAACTAAAATAAAAATATTAAATGTCAATATATTTTATTATTAATTACGATTTTGTATCCATTGTTTGCAAGATGTACATAAATTAATAAACATAATTTATCCTTGACTCATTGATTGCGCTGGTAATTTTATTAAATAAGACGCTTCTTAATTGCATTAGCACATTTTGACAATCCTTTATAGCTAAAACATAATTTTTTACTTTTTATTTTTGAACTAAAAGCAACACATTTATTTCAGCATAATGAAAATCATATCATTACCTCATTATAAATATATAAATCGAAGTTAAATATATATATATATATATATATATATATATATATATATATATATATGTGTGTGTGTGTGTGTGCGTGTGCGTGTGTGTGCGCGTGCTCGCGTGCGTGCGTTTATATATATATATATATATATATATATATATATAAATATATCATAAATTGATGATTTAAGCTTCTTAATTATTTACCTTTATAATACCTTTTAAATTCTTATTTCCTCTTGTTTAATTTATATTATTAACATTTTTCTTTAGATGTTTGTCGAGTGTGTAGTAAATAATTATAAATTTAAAGTGAAAATAGTGAAAAATACTTCTACGTGCGTGCGTGCGTGTGCGTGCGCGTGTGTGCGTGTGTGCGTGTGTGCGTGTGTGCATTGCTTAATTATTAATATCACGAAATTATTTTTGTATTATTTGTTTCTTTTGTTGGCAATTGTAGCATATTTTAAATTAAGTTTGGTTCCAAATTTACAAGGTGCAAAAAACATTTCACGCGGAAGTGCAAATATGTAATGAAATAGCAAGGAAAGTGCAATAGGTAATGAATAGCAAAGGAAAAATGCTGTTTGCTGATCAGGGTCCATCGGTAATGTCAAAGTCACTTCCACAATCGGTAATAACTCGTACCTTTTACTAACTAGGTTTACAAATTTTTGCTCACGACATTAAAAAAAGATGTTTCTAGTAGTGGGTTGAAAACGGCATTAATAAAAAAAAACGAATTATGGTATTAACGACAAACAACAAAAATATCATACCAGATAAATAAACAAAACCAAACTAGATTTAAAAGAATAGAAAAAATAAAAAAAAACAGGAAATGATTAATTAAAAGCCTAGACATTTTTGGGAACAGGGAAAAAGGAACAAAATGGAATTAGGAAGAAACAAAACATGTCTTTAATTATTTCATTTTTAGACTAATTTTACGAATTATCCAGTTAACAGGACCATCTAACATTTTTTCCCCATACACATTTTTGAATCCCCATTTTACCAATTTAGGAAAAATGATGTAACATAATATTTAAGCACTATATATATATATATATATATATATATATATAAATATATATATATATATATATATATATATATATATATATATATATATATATATATTACATTTGGGAAACAGTGTTTAATATGAATAAAACCCAATTGCATTGCTTAATTATTAATATCGCGAAATTATTTGTGTATTATTTGTTTATTTTTTTGACAATTGTAGCACATTTTAAATTAAGTTCTACATTTTTTAAGGAGCAAAAACACACTTCACGGAGAAGTGTAAATATTGAACGAAATAGTAAGTAATTACAGAGGGAAAATACAGTTAGCTGATCAGGGTCCATCTTTAATGACAAGGTCACTTCTTCGACATCTAACTATCTATGTAGATCACAAAATCCTGATGATAGTTATTCAAGATACTCGCAATCTCATCCTTTAAACTTTCGAGGGCAGCCCCAATCGCTCCTAAATTTTCAGTCTCTCGGGCTCTCCTCAGCTTTCCAATATTTAAATTTACTAAATCTGGTACGTATTTGGCCTCAGTAGTTATAGCGCCAATATCTTGTATATCGAGTTGATTTGCGTGAGACAATCTATTCCAGAAGTTTACTTGTCTCACACCGTCCAGTAGATTACTCTCGTTCAAAAATTGCAGGAGTACTCTTTGTCCAAGATTGTCTTCGAGAACATACCTGATATTAATTATAAATCTGCTCCGCTGGGCTCTGGTAATGTATTGTCTCAAATCCATTATTATAGTTGTATATTCCTGTTTTGTGTCTACAGTTTTATTTATTCCTGGTAGTCACAGATATTGCCAGAAAACTAGACAACTTAGGAGAGCGACCTATTTCACTGATGCAAATTGTGGAGTGGTCGATTTTAAATAGCGACTGTAATTACAATATCTTATCAGTTGGATAATAACCAATAAATACATTTAAATGTTTGCTTGTTCTTAATTCCTGCATACATCAACACAAAAATAACCTTGAGTGAATTCTGTAAATAAATGTTCGTGGAACGACACTGTCGAAATAGTTCGAAAAACTGATTCTATTCTTTGACCATTAGCCATTATTCGACAAAACTGATTTTTAAATACAATATTATAACCTTTTTTAGTTATTATTTTAAGTTATTTATAACCTTGTGAAACAAAATACATTTATCGATAATTTGAGGAATGTATAATGAAAGAGATATATATTCGACATTTCTAAGAAACTGTACATACGTTTCTGATATAACTTTAATTTGCATACGGAAACTGAATATATATTTTCTTTGGTTTTTGCTTAAAATAAATTAACAAGTTCCTTTTTTATTTTCTAACCAAATTATTGTGTTTATAATAAAAGGTAATATTGCCTTCACTTCGGTTTGTACATATACAATAAAGCAATACGTGTGAGTGACATTAGTATGTCAAAAGTTACGAGCCTACATCTGTTGTGATAAATACCACCTGTTAGAGTTTTGTGTCCACAGTAAACTTGTGCAGGCCACAGCGTACTTGTGCAGGCAAAATTGTTTTTTTATAAGCTTAGTTATCAATACTAATAATAAAAAGCAAAATTAAAGTTTTGATTAAGCCCACGGCAGATGTAAACGTTTTAATCGAAAAAGTACAAAATGAAAAGCAAAATTAAAAATTTTGGAAAAACACGCACCACGACATATAGTTCCATCTGACAGTGTTTTGATTAAATGAACAGTGCTCACCGCAAACTCTGTAGCGTAGGCAACACCGTTGGTCATATTCGAAGTCGAAAATATATTAGAATTCTAAATAACATAAAAACACAAAAGTGAGTTTAGTTTGTCTGGCGGTCACGCTTTGATTAGTTAATAGCCCTCTATGGATGTAGCTCGTTGTAATGGAAAAAATAAATTCATCACTTAAAAATATGTCTATTCTGGGAAATTTTTTGTCAAAGATCCAAAATGTCAATCTGTTGATAACTTGGGCCCAAATTGTAACGATCATAATGTTTTCTCGTCCGATAGTCTAAAATTTTTCTATTTATATTTTAATAGATAATTAATTCTATATTTAAAATAAAATGTGTTATTTATAATTTCAGTCTCTTTTTTAAAAAAAATCCTAAACTGTTATCGAATGCCAAAGAAAAACGATACAAAAACAAATTTATTTCATTGTATTTAAGTAATTACATTATTTTTATCGGTGAGTGACTTTAATGCCGATTTATCAAAATATATCTCAGGTTTTTTTGACAATTCTTTGATGTACACTTTACTATAAGACGCTGTAAGATAAAAAAATTACGATGTTCTTAAAAATGTTATTTAACCAAGTCTTTAATTTGAAAATACTGATTTTTTAATTTTAGGGTTTTTCATTTGATTATTTTTCATTTCAAACCCCATATAAAAAATAATATCTTAAGAAACATAACAAATTTTAGTAGTTAGTTTGGCCTCTCAGTTATCCATAAAATATGAAGTTTTTATATATTATTTTCTCAATCATTATGTCTATGTCACAAGTAGCAGGCAAGCGTTTTCAACAACAATATACAAGCCCATTAAGAAATTTCATTAAAGACATAGAGGAATGTCAGAAAATTGTTTTGACTTTAAAAGAGCGGTTTGTGAGTTATTATACAGATCAAACTATATAATGACCAAGGGTTACAAGTGCGTCAGGATTTTAAGCAGAATATAAAACACTGCTATGTTGTTTTAAGTACTTTGTTGCTAGTTTTTATCGTTAAGGTTATATAAAGACCATATTTGGCATGCGATTATTAACTTATTACAGCTTAAAGCTTTTTCTGTACAATTCCATATGCGATCTACCTTCCGTATTAAAGCTTTCTCTGTACAATTCCATATGCGATCTACCTTCCATATTAAAGCTTTCTCTGTACAATTCCATATGCGATCTACCTTTCATATTAAAGCTTTCTCTGTACAATTCCATATGCGATCTACCTTCGATAATTAGTAACCACCTGCTAAATATGGTTTTCATATAATTTTTTTAGTTTTCCTATAAAATTACATATGCAAACTCTGTTCTAGAAATACTTGTTAATGCGTTATTATACACTCTTGTAAAGTCATTGGTCTTATGAGTCATATCTAGAAAGGGGTTGATGATACTGAAAATGATAAATGACAGCTGTAGTCGTACCGGTACGATCGAGTCGAATCTTAATTTACTACATTTTTTATTTTCATGCATTACAAGATATGCAAAAAAAACTGTTAAACCACCTGAAAGTTAAAAAAATTCTAATAAAAAGCGAAAAACTGATTAAAAGAATCCGCTCGAACTTACTTTTTTACAGCTATTTAGATATTGAATATATTTGGTGTTAATTTTGTAGAAATTCGTTATTCACAATTAAATGAAACTACGTGATGTAATATTATTTCTACTTTCTAAAAATTAAAGAAAGTAGAAATAATACTACATCACGTAGTTTCATTTAATTGTGGACAGCTATTTAGATTAGAATACCTTTCAAATATCGTTTTGGCCTGTAATAATTATCACTATTGCAAAATAGTTGAAAAAATTATAATTAATGTAATTTCACGATTCACGAAAACCGTATCACTGTTTTATATTGAATCATGTCGCTGGTGCTTTTCACATTTAATATTTAAATGTAAGTTTTGATTGCAACCTCAAAAGCAACTTGTACTTACCGTATTAAGAATAATTCCACTTGGTTATTGTTTGCACTTAAAACATCACCTAATGACAATCAATTACATTCCGCACTTATAATTCACAAATTATAACATCTATCTCAAGTCCAAAATAACCTTTACAAATCAATTAATGACTTTTTTTAATTAAAATAATATATTGCCATAATAAATTTCCTCTCGGAATAAAAATATTTTTATTTTATTTCTCCATATATTTTCTTAAACTCTTGTCGTCAAAAATAATTATAAAATAATATTTGTAGAGTGAAGGTTTCCTTGTACACCTAATAACAGCTCTTAAACAGCTTCTTCGTTGCTTGCACAGCCACTAGAGAGCTTTAATACAAATACTCTTAATTTCGGGCCTAATTTGCATTTATACCATCTGTATAAGCACTTCCACAGCTTTATATATAACAAATAAACGATTTTACACATAACAAATAAACTTAACAAATAAACGTTTTTATACATAACAAATAAGCTTTATACATAACAAATAAACTTCCACAGCTTTATACATAACAAATAAACGTTTTTAGCATTAACAAGAACTTAAATGCAGCATGTATACAGCTTGAATAACGCTTGAGATTGGGATCAACAAACTGACGTACGGACTAAGTTACTTAATTTATTTTATAAGAGTTTCCTTATTCAAATTGTTATGCAGTTAACTATAGAAATTTTTCTTGTATTGAAGAATAATGTTGTTTCTTTTAATTAAAAAAAATTTAATCATCATCGTTTTTTTCAAACTTAGTATACATTATACCGTTGCGCATTATATCGAATTTAAATAGCGTCAATGTATTGAAAAGATAATTTCATTACGTGTATGTATATTTCGCGTAAGTACACTCATTATCTTAAACTCTATATCTTTGCGACTGATAATTTCTTAATACACATACACGAATTAATGATTTTCACCTTGAATTGTGTCCAGATAAGATTACCTAAATGTTTGAATACTAATTGCTAGTTTCTTCGATTAAAAAAACGAACAAAGAAAATTTTACAAGCATTAATGTTCTAAGAAATGTATTGTAAACAAAGGATGAAAACAAATTCCGTTTTTTGTTAATGACGGAAAATTTTAAAAAGTAAACACAACTAGTCTAGGTTAAACGTCAGGTCTTTAAAGGACGAACGGACTTTAAGGAAGTCTAATGGGATGTAGCCTATGTTGTTTCTATGTCTTTATGGACATTTTTAGCGACTTGAAGTTAGTTTTAAGGTTGCATGAAAGTCAATAAATTGGCAAATTAATTAAATCTGCACAAACTGTTTTATACTCGTACATATACCGCTAAGGACAAACAATAAGACCCGTTTAACATTATAGTTTATGAAATGCAGTAAACTTTATATAAATTGGTCCATGGATTTCCGATATAATATTGGATATATTATCACACAATCACGAACTTTTTTCTTTCTTTGAAACTAATGAAAAATGCACATACTGTTTGTTTAAACATGTAACGAAGCTAAATACCTACTATCAAATTCCAAAGGACACTTTTTAATTAAAACAATTAGATATAGTGTCGTACCTTCGTTTAATAACACACATCTACGCTTGAAACATTATTAAGATATTTATAAAATTTTATTCACTAGATATTTGTAACAAAGAAAATAACTTCACAAAACCAAAAGATTTTAAGTTCATATCAATGTCTGCAGCATTCTATGTGGGGTTAAAATTTATTCTAAATGACATATATTACCTCGAATCGATCTTATTTCTCAATATTCTTATGGTATCGGAAAACACTAGTGTTAAAATATGCATTTCGATTCGGTTCGTAACAAAAAATGGCAATAAATCTTAGTGCACATATGTTAATGGAATGAATATAATTTTAAACTTCGAAATGAAATTATTTGATTAACCTCTATAAACAATATTAAAAGATGTAAACAATTATGGAGCCTTAATTTGTGCGTGTTACAACACGCACTTGGGTGGTTTTATTATGATTTTTTTCATTTATCTTTCTTAAAATTAAATATTCTTGAAAATATTCGAACTGTCATGTCGTTGCTAGCTTGCAATGATTGCTCAATCTATATCTAGATGAGAAGTGATGGCTCACGTTTGTGGAACACTTTATTTTCCTTCTGCTTGAAAACACACGTTTTCAATAAATTTTTATTTAATTTAGGATATGTCACCTCGAATCGATCTTATTTCTCAATATTGTCATGGTATCGGAATACACTAGTGTTAAAATATGCATTTCGATTCGGTTGGTAATAAAAATGGCAATAGCAATCTTAGTGCATATATGTTAATGGAATGAATATAATTTTAAATATTGAAGCGAATATTAAACGTCAGTCGAATCTAATTTAATGGAACAACTCTGCATTTTAAATTGCTCTTAAATGAAATCATAATCAAGACATCTAGATACGATCTTGGGGACATAACGGGAACACGCCCCTTTTCCTTATAACAATTAATTGGCATTTATGCATAGGGGCGAAATTCCGTAGATTGTATGTATTTATTTATATAAATGTTTATATAAATAATATATAATACATGTTTATCTCTATAACAAGTTATATGTTTGCTAAATTATACAAAGATTAGTCAAATAGTTGAGTCGTAAAAGTAGAACAAACAATATCTACCTTCGAGTAGTGCAAATAATTCGTATAGAAATTCCATAAACTGAAATAATGACCTAATACTCAGTTCCAAATTCGAGTTGTAACAATCTTTGTTCAAACTTCTACTTAAATGCATTACGTTCCATGTTCTATTTCAGTGCCGCACAACATTCTTGGCCGTCTTTCGCATGCATGTTGTTTGGAGATTGAGCTTCCCTCTGCGCTTCAGGATGTGTCTGCTGATAATAAACAAGAACTTGCTTTAGTATGCACCTTCTGATGATCAGCAGTGCCTGGTGATAATCAACACTTTATAAGCTACGTGGCACTCAAGATGTACTTTCTAATAATCAGTAGCACATACCAGTGAAGTACGGAAAGTGCTTGCTCATAATCAGCAGCAGGTTGCCTATGAACTTCACAATATACTTATTGATAATACGCTTCTGGATATGCCTTTCTATAATCAGCAACATTTCTGGATTTATTTTTTATACTTAGGTGCAGCTTTGTAGTATAAGTGTAGTATAAGGTTACCTTGTGCATACGTTTTCCGAACATTTTTACGTACGATACTTTTCGTTGCGTCATGTTGTCTAGTCTCAAAAGTTTTGCTTTTCTTCTGAGATACCATTGGATGGGCTGACTATAGAATTGGTGTATACACATCAAACCTAGAAGAAGAATCAGTAGAAGATGCTGATCATGTATTGACCATAAAAAAACATACAGAGTCAGAAATTTTATACGTTGGGTGGTTATTTTCTTAGCCACAACATAATGTTGGGGAACTGATAGCTAATTCAGAATATTGTCCTCGTGAGACAGGCAATCATTAACATCTCCATTAGGCAGATTTTATGTATAGTAAAGCTACTTATTACCAGATAACCTTCAATGCCTGCCTTTACACATAAGTTACCGTTACAATAAATTTCAAAAACAAAATAATATAGTCTTCCTGCTATGATCAACTCATGTAATCCACTATACGTTGGATGCTGTATCATATTGATACGATACCTGCTTGGTGTTCAGTAGTTGTCACCAATGTTTTCGTGGAACAGAATTGAATGTTTATATCAGTTATTTAGAATGAAATTGATAATTTATTTACTCATGTCTCTTACCATTTACCGTGCCCAAGATATCATAAAATAAAGGATTGGATATATACAAAATACGTATCAAATTATAGTCACGATGTTTTTTCGCACAATTTGCTTGTTAATATTTGTCATTTCCGCAGGCATTTTTAAAAATATGACATCCAAGAAAAAAAATGAATAAAAAATCGTGTATTCAAGCAAAAACAAATGAAATTAAAAAGCATGTAAACATTTCCTAAACAAAATCAAACTAAATAATATTTAATTATTTAGTTTTATTATATATTAAACTGATTTAAACAAAACTAACTTGAAACCGAAATGCTAATCAAAACGTTCAATAGCGAAAGCCAAATTAATTCGATAAACTGTAATATCAAGCCAAACAACGATTAAACTTTGAAAAAATGTAAGTCGGGCTGTCGTTTACTTCACCGAAATATTATTAAAAGTCTACCAATGCACTCAGCATTGGTAGACTTTTAGTAAGATTTCGGTGAAGTAAACGATAGCGCGATTTAAAATATACGCAATGCTATCATATAGGCGGAACGGGTAGCTTAGACATAGGTATAAAAGTATAAGAAGTGGGTAACTAGTTGTGAGTATAGGTACGGTTGTTAGTTATAAGTAAGAGGAGCGGATAGTTACTTACAAGAAAAACTCATTAGCATTTTCTTGTATATTCTTTTAATTGTTTATGCATCACAAATTTCTAACGACTAAAGTACATAATTATATGTATATATATATATATATATATACAATCATATATATATATATATATATATATATATATATATATATATATATACATATATATATAATTATGTAACTCTATAATTCAGGAATAGATTATAACAAATATCTTTTATTAATTAGGTTTACAAAGTTTCGCTCACAACATTAAAAAAAAATGTCCCTAGTAGTGGGTTAGCTAATAAGCTCTTAATAAGTGTAAGTTCAGGGACTTGTTACTAAAAAGAAAAACCTATTAAGTACGAGTAGAAGTTTCACGAGTGTTTCATTTACATTTAGTCACATATACACCTTAAGAATACATAGTATTACTATTATTCTCGTGGTATGGTATCGATTCGTAGAGAGTAATTATCATAACTTTCCTGCAAACTATAAGTATGGTTTTGGAAACCTGTTATTTTCATAGTTTTAAGTTCAGTAGTGTCGGAAAAGTAGGAAAACATTTTTTCCACGTATTTTTCAGCATGACACGTGCTGGAGTTGTTTTACTTAACGTTATGAAAAAAAAACTATTTTTGAGATTCTTATTGGCTGGGTGCGTGAAATCAGCGCCGCCTAGCGCCCGCAATTTTAAAGGCGCTTAAATGTTATTTGCACGCCTCGAATTAACTGCTCCGGGTAATGTTTACGTGTATGTAAAAGTAACGGCTCCGGGTAATGTTTACGTGTATGTAAAAGTAACGGTTCCGGGTAATGTTTACGTGGATGTAAAAGTAACGGCTCCGGGTAATGTTTACGTGTATGTAAAAGTAACGGTTCCGGGTAATGTTTACGTATATGTAAAAGTAACGGTTCCGGGTAATGTTTACGTGTATGTAAAAGTAACGGCTCCGGGTAATGTTTACGTGTATGTAAAAGTAACGGCTCCGGGTAATGTTTACGTGTATGTAAAAGTAACGGCTCTGGGTAATGTTTACGTGTATGTAAAAGTAACGGCTCCGGGTAATGTTTACGTGTATGTAAAAGTAACGGCTCCGGGTAATGTTTACGTGTATGTAAAAGTAACGGCTCCGGGTAATGTTTACGTGTATGTAAAAGTAACGGCTCCGGGTAATGTTTACGTGTATGTAAAAGTAACGGCTCTGGGTAATGTTTACGTGTATGTAAAAGTAACGGCTCCGGGTAATGTTTACGTGTATGTAAAAGTAACGGCTCCGGGTAATGTTTACGTGTATGTAAAAGTAACGGCTCCGGGTAATGTTTACGTGTATGTAAAAGTAACGGTTCCGGGTAATGTTTACGTGTATGTAAAAGTAACGGCTCCGGGTAATGTTTACGTGTATGTAAAAGTAACGGTTCCGGGTAATGTTTACGTGTATGTAAAAGTAACGGCTCCGGGTAATGTTTACGTGTATGTAAAAGTAACGGCTCTGGGTAATGTTTACGTGTATGTAAAAGTAGCGGCTCCGGGTAATGGTTACGTGTATGTAAAAGTAACGAAAGACATCAACTGTGAAGACATCAACTCACATTATATGAATTATTTTTTTTTATATTGTGTTCCTAATTATGTATCAATTGTTCCTTTGTTATGTTTATCGGAGAAAGGTAAGGATTATTCGAGTTTTCGATAAAATCATGTTAAGTTATATTATATTGTTTTTTTTGTTATTTATTGTAAAGTAGAGAAAAGTATTTGAATAAATGCTTTTATTAACGAATAATAACAAGAAATTAATTGTCAGTTCCCAGAATATATCATTTCTCTTTGTTTTCAGCTCAACAAAATGAGTACAATAATCAAAGTATTGCCCGTATTATAATTTACCAATCGCAGACAATATCAGAAGGAACATATTTGACAGTAGCTGTCCATTTATTTTTTTTACCCAATTCGAAAATCAGTAAGGTTTGAATTTGCTATTTCTTGAAGTATTTTTACAATTCACTATGCAATAACTATCGTGTCACATTTCGGATTTTTGCATTTGATGTGTAAAAAGTGAAGTATGAGTTCATAACAGCAAACATGCTACTTTTAGTGATTTTTTAATGCTTAAGAATATACATGGAAAATTACGTATTTAAAAATTTGGACTCAGTCGTAATTACTTTATTATCAAAATTGATTTTACAAAAATTTACTTTTTTTTATTGATTTTACAGATGTATTTGTCGCTATTTTCACTTTAAATTTGTAGGAATTATTCTCAAAAACTCAAAAACCATCTAAAGAGGAAGTTTAATATTAAAAATTGAACAAGAGAAAAATAAAAATTTATATATTTTACGTAATAAAAATTATGATGTAAAAATATTTAGTTTATGTAAATAGTGAAAACATTATTGTGAGTAATTTTTTTGTCGATTTAATTTTTCATAATAAAGTAGTCGGGATCAAGACCTATTTTTTAAAAATATTAATCGGTGAAATTTTCATTTTCAAATACGTAAGAAAATTATGTTATCAAAGACAATATTTAACAGGGGCATTTAGATATTTTCATTTCTGCTATAGCGAGCGCTATAGTGGATTTCGTTAGTCCCCATTCTGTAGTCCGCAACTAGTCCATGGCTATCCTTCAGATAAAAGCCATGACACATGAAAGGAAAAGAACTCAATTATTTAATTTGCATCTTAACCGTTACCATATAAATATTGCATCAGTTATTAAGATACTCGTATGTGCGTTAATATGTTTCGTCACAATGCTAAATTTTAAATGTATACGCCTAACTGATTTTGAGAAAAATGGCTGTGTCAGATAGACAGATAGAGAGAGAGAGAGAGAGAGAGACACGTAGATGGTCTTATTGGGAGTTTAGGCATACTTATATTACTAAGAGCTATATCTGACATCAGAAGAAGCAACGGATTGTCTTTCTGAAAGTGGAAAAATTAAATGGTAATTTCGTAAGCTGAATTATAAATTGCTATGTAGTGATTTAATAGAGAAAAAATGAATATATTGCACGAAATTTGAATATATGGAAAGGACTGTGAACAAACAGAAAGAACTTGAAGCTGAGTAAGATATGACAGCGATGCGATGTGTAGTGAATCTTAGACTAGATGTGTAGTGAATCTTATTCTAGACGTATAGTGAATCTTAGCCTAGATGAGTAATAAATCTTAGACTAGATGTATAACGAATCTTAGCCTAGTTATCTAGCAAATCTTAAATTAGATGTGTGGCGAATCCTAGACTCGATGTCTGGTGAATATTAGGTTAGATGTGCAGTAAATCTTGGATGTAGAGTGAATTTTAAATGACATGAGTATGGAATCTTAGATTGGATAATAAGCTTTACGTAAATTTGTCCACAGATTCTCGATATCATATTGGATAGATTTTCACACAAAACGAACTTTTATTTTTTTTTAAACTTACAACACAACGAGTTAAAAAAGGCACACACATATGTTTGATGAAATATGTACTGAGGCTATATCCTACCATGTTTCGAAGGTTACATTTGAATAAAAAAATATTAAATAAGATGTAATGTCATAAATATATATATATATATATATATATATATATATATATATATATATATATATATATATATATATATATGTATAATCCACACACACACATATATAGACATTACGTAATAACAAAGGTTACATTTGAATAAAAAAATATTAAATAAGATGTAATGTCGACATTTGATCGCATTCATACATACGCAGATGTGCGTACGAAATATTATTAAGACATATATAAAACTTTCTTCTCTAGAAGACTGTAGTAAAGGAAAGAACCAAACAAAATCAGAGATTTCGAGCTGATCCCTCAATATGTGTAGCTTCTGGCCTTCTTTCGCTAATTTGGGTGATGAATAACGCCACTTTGCATTTTAGTGTCGTTACGTTACCACCTTACCTATGAAGGCTCCACTTTTTAAGTTACCGTAGGGAAACATGAACCTTCTAAATTCGAACCGAGACTGTCGGTCCTTCTGCCATAGCCTCACAAAGTCTATAGTTGCATGAACTTTTGTACATATATGGTTCCTACAGAGATCTCAATTAACTCGTAACGAAAACTATTTTATTCACAAGCGACCTGGCTCTCGGGTTATTCTATGGTATAGCAATTAAGTGAATCATATCCGTGACAAAACAATAAAAAACATCATAAGTTTGATGAATTTCGTTTTTTCAATGTAAAGAGCTACTCCGATTTTCCTGTTAATCAAATTGTAGACCTACCATCACCAAAGCAACCTCCAGTTTCGTGATGGTCTAAAAACGGTCTCTGCAAATTTTCGGAATATTCTTAATTCTTTTTATTTTTAGTATTTTTAAATCAGTATTTCTTTTCCTAACCATTTTTTTCTTCTTTGTTTCGAAAATTTTTCTTTTCTGGCGAACTAGTAAGTATTACAGAGTGATTTTTCTTTAGCGCCCTTTTGGGTTTTATTGAAGATTGCAGGGAAGGTACTTATACTCTAGTATATAATGCTATTAAAATGGCTGGAGATGATGTGATATGTGCATATATAACTTTTGGAATCTGCATGGTAGGCATATTTAGATATACTGCGGTCGATTAATAATTTCTTTGTGCAACACTATTCATGGGGGTTTGTTTATGTTAGATGTATTAGCTTGTAGTTGATCCGCAGAATGTGACTATTTTGGTGCAATCAATGTGTCAAGCTAATTTTAAATTTGATTATTCAAGCCCGATACGCTAGCCGAATGAGTAAGCCACACTTGTATGAGCGCATCTTGGTTTTGTTCATCGCTAATGGTAGACACTGTATCTACTGCTGGTGATTATAAATCTATTGAATGATTATGAATAATAGAACAATTTGATGAATTGACAGTATATAATTTAGTAATAACAAAACCAAAACAATATGAGTATATCTCCATTTGTATTATTTTGGCTATAAAATCAATTAAAGACATTACAACTGGATGTCAAAAGTATATTGTAAGCCAAGTGTAATATCATAGATTGGATTGGTTGCCACCATTATGTGTAACGCACAATAAATAGTCTGTTGACTGAAAGGGGTAGAAGTGGGGAGCCATTCACACATCAAAAGATTAATGTCTACATCTAATTAAGGCTAAAATAAAGTAAGGCGTAGTTATTAGTTCTAAAATGAGAAAATTTATGTCATCTTTTTAGGAACTGATTGCCAAAAAAGGGTAAAATGTGTGTTTATTTGATTTTTAGGGTTCTAAAAAGTTACGATTATTTATAATCCCCTTGTTAGGGGTCGAATTTTATAAAATTATTACTTGAAGGCCAGTAATATTTAATAAGTTAAATATTAATATATATAAGTTAAATAAATTATCTCAATAAGTGACGTGATATATAACAAATGTCGCCTTAGTAACGTCCTTTGTTTAATCGTGTCCTGAGTTGAATCGAATAGTAGATAATTCTAAAATGATAATGATATGCTTTAAAGAACAAATTCTATCTACATTAGATGCCTAATTTATTTAAGTATATCCTACAAAAAAATACCGATCGCATAAAAGTGGTCACGGTGAGTTATCTGCAGGATATGCCATCGGGTATTTTTTTAAAATGAACAATTCCATGGTACAACATTAAAAGCGTCCAAAATTCAATTTTTTTTTACGAAACATTGACTTTTTGTATTTTTTGTATACATAATATGGATGTATTATACCTATAAACCGTCCGGAATTAAAATTATCTGAATGATATGAAAACTGCATCAAAATCCGTTGCGTAGTTTAAAAGATATAAGCGTACAGAGGGACAGACAGACGCGGGAAGTCTGTTTTATACTATGTAAGGATATATACGGTGTCCGGGAATAGATGTCGGACAAAGAAAGAAGCTATTGATTGACTATAAAGAAATAAATTGTCGCTGAAATAAAACGTAAAACGCTTCCGTTTTCTAATTGAGTGAAAAAAGTCACATAACTCTTTTTAACGCACCCAGTACATGCCCAGAGTGCGGTTTACCCACAGTGGCCATGTCTTCGCAGCTCTTCGCGGGTTATTCCCCCTTGCGGCGCTGAATAATGTGCGCAAGTATCGTGTGTATGAAACAGATCACAAATAATTTTGAATATTATTTTAAATTTTATGAAAAAAGTCATATTTTAAATTTTATTTTAATGACCATCAGCTATTTTTCAGTCAAGAAATAACGTTTTTCTTTGTCCGACACTTATTCCCGGACACCGTCTATGAGTATATGTATATATATATATATATATATATATATATATATATATATATATATATATATATGTATAATCCACACACACACACATATATAGACACTACGTAATAACAAGCTTCTTAAGAAAGTTTGATTGTATGACAGAATTTGATTAATTCAGTATAGTATTAATGATATAAACTAAAATAAAAATATGAAATCTCAGTGCATTTTTATTGTTACTACGATTTTGTATTTCTTTGCAAGATTTACATCAATTATTAAAGCCAGTAATTCTATTAAATAAGACGCATCTTAAAGAGTGCATTAGTACATTTTTAACAATCCTTTATAGTTTAAACATAATTTTAAATTTTTTATTTATGTACTAAAACCAGCATATATATTTCAGCATAATGAAAATTATATCATTACCTTATTATAAATATATAAATCGATGATATGTATATATATATATATATATATATATATATATAAGTGTGTGTGTGTGTGTGTATGTATATACACTTATTACATTTGTGAAACAGTGTTTAATGTGAATAAAACCCAATTGTTTAATAATTAATATCACGAAATTATTTTTGTATTATTTGTTTTATTGACAATCGTAGCATATTCTGAGGAGCAAAAACACATTTGACGCGGAAGAATAAATATTGAATAGAAAAAAAAGTAAGTAATTACAGAGGGAAGAAAATACAGTTAGCTGATCAGGGTCAATCATTTAATGACAAGGTCACTTCCTCGACATCTAACTATCTATTATATGTATTCAATAAATTTCTTATGATCTTTGTACAGAATTCTTTCAGTTTCAGTCTTTAAATATCCGAGTGTAACCTTAATTGCTTCCCAATTTTCATCCTCTCGGGCTTTCTTCAGCCTTTTAATATATTCCATTCCTAAATCTGGCACGCGGATGGCCTCATTTATTATAGAGTTAATAACTTGTATATCGAGTTGATATGCATGCAACAATCTATTCCAGAAGTTTACTTTTACCACACCGTCTCGTGACTCAACTTTCTTCAAAAATTTCAGGAATATTTTTTGTCCAACTTCGTCTTCGAGAACATATCTGACGTTAATCACAAATCTGCTCCGCTGGGCTTGATTAATTTTTTGTGTTATTTCCATTGTTATAGTTATATATTCCTGTTTTATGTCTACAGTCACAGATTTTGAGAGAAAACTAGGTAACTTGGGCGAGCAACCTTTTTCACTGAGGTATATTGTGCAGTGCTCGATGTTAAATAACGAATGTAATTACAATATCTTATCAGTTCGATAATAACCAATAAATACATTTAAATCTATGACTATTCTTAACCCCTTCATACATCAATAAAAAAATAACTTTGAGTGGGTTTTATAAATAAATGTTCATCGAACGACACTGTTGTCCTTTGATCATCAGTCGTTATTCAATAAAACTGATTTTTATATTGTTTTAATTTTTAGTACATTAATATAGTATTTTTTTAGTACAAAAATAATACATTTATCTATAACTTTGAAAATGCATAACGAAAGAGAAATATTTTAAGCATTTCTAAATAAATACCGTTTAAGATATCGTCTTAATTTATATACGAAAACTGAGGTTATTATATATTTTATTTGGTTTTGCTTAAAATAAATTAAAATTTCCTTTTTTAGTTTCTAACCAAATTATTGTTTTATAATAAAAATTAATATTACCTTCATTTCAATTTATACATAAATGATAAAGCAGTACGTGCGAGTGACACTCGCATATCAAAAGATCAGAGACATCTGGTTTGATAAATACAATCTGCTAGGATTTTGAGTAAATGAACTGTGTCCACAGCATATTTGTGTAGGCAACATCATTAGTTATATTTGGAGCCGATATATTAATAAACAAAATTTTAATTAGAATTATAAATATAACAGTTAAATTAAAAGATGAGACAGTTCAAAAATGAGACAGTCTCGCTTTCATTTCTTTACAGATCTTTATGAAATATTCTATAAGTGTAACTTGTGTCAGAGATGAAAAACTTTGTACTCCGAAATAATTTTTTTTATAATTAAAATAGCAAGAGCGAGAATACTGCTATTGATAACATATTATGGAAACATGTCAATCTACGGCTACTTCCTGCAGGCAATATTTTTTTCATGCCATTTCTTTGATTCTTCGTATCTCAATCTATTAGTTATATCCACATTTTTATAATATTAGAAGCAGATGACACATAAATGCGTGACAAACGTAACGAAAAATCTGAGTGTAATATTTAAGGCTGTGGATTAATTCTGTGGCAACGTGTGTATGAGTAGATATTGATCTATAAACATTAATATTTACTCATATACAAACGTAAATTTTGTTTAAACTTATCGAAACCTTCATTTGAACCTAAACCGATTCCAAATTAGTCCCCGTAATCACACGATTCAGACGGGCGCATTGACACATACAGTATTCCATTCGCTATGTCAATCACTATTATTTTTTTTACACTATAAATTTGAAAATTGATATTTTGTGCTTTGGTGTTATTTAAACAAATGCATACGCGATTATATTTCAAATATTTGAAAACCGCAGATGGACACTTCAATTTTATTTACGCGTTTTTTATAGTGGAACTGAAACCATTTGTGGTGATCATCTCATCTCTATTTAAAATTTAAAGTATTTTTTGTATACTTCATTGTATCTCCATTATTTACTTAAAATCACTTCAACACTTTCTTATTAAATTTATTTATTAAAACGTAATAGATGATTAGATCTTAAATAATATCGTATATTAAATAAATTATCTATTAATAATATATAATTAAAGTAAAGCTTTCTTTAATCTTTAATCACAACTATACATCTTCGTATGCCTAAATACTTAGTCGAATAAGTCTGCGAACAAAAAACTTTAAATTAGTTATCAAAAGGTAAACTTTAACTATCTTAAAATCGAAAATCCACCCTAAATTTTTCTTGAAATATTAATCAAACGTAAAATTAATATAAATTGGCTTGGCGCTACTATATTTAAACGATTAAAGATTTGCAAACGTTTGTAAACTTATTAGGATGAAAAAGTAAGTTCAAAATGTTTTTGCGACTCGGGAATATATTAACAATTAGATAAAGTTTTAAAATTTAAATATTAAAGAATTATTATATATATTTCAAAATAATGAAAATGCTGATTATATATATTTCAAAATTATGAAACAAATGCGATTTCGCTCGAACTATTACAGGTAACGACGAAAAGAAAAAAAATGAATGTATGTCAGTCATTATGATTTTCATTAGATATTGTCCGATTATTTATATGTAATCTGCTTCCAAGTATTGTAAACCTGTGGTCATATCTGATGGATAGACCCAATATTTCCACAAGAACATTGTGTTTAAACTACAGTATGATTATTTTATAATCTGTACAAGCGAAACCGCACGCTGAAGCTAATAAGTACATAATTTTGAGGTTAACTTTCATGTTTTAGGTAATATTTTGAAGTAGTAATAAACGTAATTTTGTAGTTTATTTAAGCATCCTTATGGTTCCCTCTGCAAGCGTTTTGATAAATGAATAGTGCCCATAGTATACTCTGTCATTTTCGAAGCCGATATATTATTTTAGGGAAATTTATTAGAATTCTAAATAACATTATAAACTCAAAAGTGAGTTAAGTTTGTCTGTTATAGACCTATATGTACTAGTTAATAGACCTATACGTACGTAGCTCGTTGTGATGAAAAAAAAATAAATTTAAATTTCATCCCTTTAAAATATGTCTATTCTGGGAATTTTTTTTTCAAAAATCAAATCTGTTGAAAATTTGGGTTCAAATTGTAAAATTATCAAATTTCTTCGTCCGAAGTCTGAATATTTCTATTTATATTTTATTAGATAATTAATTCTATATTTAGTATATTATAAAATGATCGCTTGGTCTTTTCACATATAATATTTATATATCAGTTTTGATAATTACCTTAAAAATAACTTGTACTTAACGTATTTAAATATTGTAAAAAATAATACAAACAATAATATAACACTTGCACTTTGTTATTTCTTGTTGTTTTGCAGATGCGTGAATATTTTAACTTAAAGGTTATGCTTAATGACAATAAATTATATTCCGCAGTTATAATTCACAAATTTAACATCTATTTCAAGTCCAAAATAACCATTACAAACATCAATTAACGTCTTTAAACAAGATAACATGTCGCCATAATAAATTTTCACTTCGAATAAACATATTTTTATTTTAGTTCTCCATATATTTTTTAAAAAACTTATTTGAAACTCTTATCGTTATAAGATACTTATAAAATAACATTTGTAGATTTATGGTCTCCTTGTACATCTAATATCAGCGCTCTTAAAATAGCTTCTTCATTGCTTGTACAGCCATTTGTTCAGCTTCAAAAACGCCAAAAGTTGTTTAATTTGAAGCCGAATTTTGCATTTATAAGGCTTCTATAGCGTTATACAGACTGAATAAACGCTTTTAGTATACACGAACTTAAATACAGCAAATATACAGCTTGAGTACTGCTTAAAATTAGGATCAATAAACTGACAGATTAAGTTACTTAATTCATTTTAGAGCTTCCTAGTTCCAATTTTTATGCACTTAATTATGGTAAAAACTATTTATATTATAAACATGATGTTGTCTCCTTTAATTAAAAAAATAATAATCATCTTCGTTCTTTTCAAACTTAGTGTACCTTATACTGTATCAATGTATTGAAAAGATAATTTTATTACTAAGATATTTATTTTGCATAAGTACACTCATTATCTTAAACTCTATATCTTTGCAATTGATAATTTCTAGATGCATTTACACGAATTAATGATTTTCACCTCGAATTGTGTCCAGATAAGATTACCTTAATGTATGAGTACTAATTGCTAGTTTCTTCGAATATTAAAACGAACAAAGACAATTTTACAAAGCATTAATGTTTTGAGAAATGTATTGTAAATAAAATTCTAATAAAAAATAAAAACAAAATCCGTTTTTTGTTAATAATGAACAACTTCATAAAGTAAACACATCTAGTCTAGTTTAAATCTCAGATCTTTAAAAGACGAACGGACTTTAAGGAAGTAATGGGATGTAGCCTATGCTGTTTCTCAGTCTTTATGGAAATTTTTAGTGACCTGAAGTTAGTATTAAGGTTTCATGAAAGTCAATAAATTCGTGAATGAGTTATATTTACACAAACAATTACATAGATACACCACTAAAAATATAACTACTAAGAATCGTTTGACACGATGGAAAAATTGTACATGAAATGCAGTAAACTTTATGTTAATTAGTCCATGAATTCCTGATATATGGGATACATTATCACACAAACACGAACTTTTCTTTTTTTTTGAAACTAGAGAAAAAAACATTTAGAAAAAACTATATAAAACTTCATTCACTAGAAATTTGTAACAAAGGAAAAGAAAATTTTTAAATCTTTACAAAATTAAATAGGGTATGGTACCGCTGTTGCTTAACCTACATACATACATCTACACACGAAATTTTATCAAGATGTGTATAAAACTTCATTCACTAGGCATTTGTAACAAAGGAAAGGACCAAACAAAACCAGAAGATTTCCAGCCGATCCCTTAAGATGTGCAGCTTCTGCGATGTGTGGGACAGTGATGAATAAAGCCACGTTTCATTTTATTATCGATACGTTACCATCTGAACTATGAAGCTCCTCTTTTTACGGTCTCGTAGTGAATCATGGAACCCCTATAATTTTAGAACGACTTCCGTCGGCCCGTCTGTCACAGCTGCGCAAAGTCCATAGTTTTAGACGTGTGGGCATTAATTTTATACGCAGATATTTTATATAGGGATCTCAATTGAAATGTGATAATATATTTAAAAAAATAATGGATTTCCCATACAAGTAAAATGAAGGTGAAAATTTTAAATAACAACTTTGAAATGAAATGATTTTGTTTAACCTACATCAGCAATTTCAAAACATATAGACAATTATAGAACCTTACGTTGTTCGTATTCCAACAGGCATTTGGACGGTTTTACTACAATTTTTTATTTGTTTATTTATCTTTCTCAAAACTAAATAATTTCGAAAATATCAGAATTGTTTGTTGCTGTTGGCTTGCAATGATCACTCAATAATAGCAAGCGGAATGCAGGGGTGAAGTGACAACTCACGGAATATTTATTGCCAAACTTGGCTCTCATTTTGAAATCTCAAGTGTTTCAAAATATTCACAAATAAATTTTGATTTAATTTACGGTCTATTACCTCGAATCGATTTCAGTTCTCAATATTATATTTAGGTACATCTTTCCTGTATAGCATAAGGTTAATTTGTGCATACGTTTTCTGAGCCTTTTTATGTTGGATCATTCGGGTTGCGTCAGGGTATTTAGGGTTACACTTTTTTGTTTCTCTTCTGAGATACCATTGAATATGTTGACTATAAAAAATATGTATGTATATCAAACTTGGAAGAAAAGTCAGTAAAAGATGCTGAATATGAAATTATTAAAAATAAACACACAGTCTTAGATAATTGAATACGTTAGGTGATTATTTTCTTAGCCACAATACTATTGAATTATGTTACGGATTACTAATAGCTACTTCAAAACATTGTCCTCGTGAGACAGATAAGCATTAAAATGACCATAGATTCTGTGTAAAGAAAATGTTGTTTACCACATAACCTTCAACATCTGCTTTTAAATGTAAGTTACCGTTACGGTAAACTTCAAAAACATAATAATATAGTCTTCCTGTTGGGACCAACTCACGTAATCCGCTGTACGTTGTAGGCTGTATCACATTGATACAATTTTCCTTTGTTGAGAAGTAGTTGTCACCGCTGTTAACTGAATATTTATCCCAGTTATTTAGAATGAAATTCATTATTTCTCCATCCATGTCCATGGTGAAGTAAGATAGAGTAAGAAAATATATCTACAAAAATAACCTATGAAATTTTTCAGTTTAAAAATGAAAATAGGTACTTTTAAATATCTTCGTAACTAGTTAACCACATAGATAATCAAATGAGCAGGGTAAAGTTAAATAATGGTATTAACTTCTAAACAAATTTTGAAGAAAAGTTTTTCATTCCTTTCAAATATAATATTTAGGAATCGGTTACAACGAACAATCTTTTTAATAAGATTTAAACATTTGCGCTCACAACGTTAAAAAAATGTTCCAAATACATAGTGTTTGTTTTAAACTAATTTCCAATATTAGTATTGTTTTGCATTATGTAAATACATACATTGCTTAGTTTATCTTTCCCAGGCGTATAAATATCTTGAATTTCTCGTGGTATAGCAACGTTTCGTGAAGATTCGTTACCATAATTTCCCTATAAACTCTAAATAAGCTTCAGAAAACCTTGTTATTTTAATAGTTTTAAGCTCAATATTTTCGGAAAAGGAGGAAATACTTTATTTATTGGAGTAGACTAATACTTGTCTGTTGTATAATACTACCATACGTTTCTATAGAAAATAACATATTGCTTTGTGACCTATGTAAACTGAAATATTTGAGGAAAATGAAAGCTTAAATGACAGCAATTTCCCAAGCGAAGCGAAGAATTCGTAATTTCTAATTTACACATTTAATAAGAACGTCTAAACAGCGTAAGACGCAATAATGAAGAGCATTTGTTGTTTTGCAACGTTTAGTAACAGAGCAAAATAAATATTCACGTATTATAACAAAACAGTAGATGTAAATATATGTATGTACGAGTATATCGGAGACATGAAAAAAGATACAACTAACTTATTAAAACTGGTTTCAATTTAGCTTTTTGCGTAGTCGATTTTTTTAATGATATTTTTTTAGTTATTACTGTTTGTTTTTTTTTTCATTTTTTTTGTGATTTTCGCATTGAATATATATTATATACTTTCTCATACATATATTTTCATCATGATATAAATTACATATTTTATATATTCAACCTTTATTTACTTTGATACTCAATACGACTTATTTGTTCAAAGTTTTGTTTTATTCATTTTTAACATTTCTTCATTTGTGTTTAAATTGTAAAAAAAATCTACCTGCAATCATTTAGCTCACGTTATATGTATTGTGACTATTAAATTTTGTAAGTGAATGGAATACATCGCTGTGAATTAAAAAAAATTACCAATCGCGCTATCAAGTGATTACAATAGAATTCCAAACATTTCAGATCAAGATAAATACATAAACACTGAGTAATAATATGACGAACGAAGCAAGTTTCTTTAAGAGCCAAATTGCATGGAATAATTCAATGTTATGTTAATTATATAAGCAGAAATAAAAATATAAAATTTTACTACATTTTTATTGTTAACTACAATATTCTACCATCGTTTGCAAGTCACACATAAATTAGTAAAAAAAATTATCCTCGAGTCATTGACTGCGTCAGTAATTTGGCTAAAATGAGTAGGCTTTTAACAATCTTTAACAGATAAAATGTCAATTTTTATTTTGCACTCACGAACTAAACCCACCACTTATTTCTGCCTAATAAAAATTATATCATCAATGAAATTATTATGACATCTCTATAAGTACATAAAGCGAAATTACATATTTATACATCGTATTTGTAAAAAGTATTTAATGTGGATAGAACCGTTTTGTATCAATTTATGAATTTCAGCGAGAATTCAAGCATACTTTAAATTAATCAGTGGCGTTTTATGTCGTCGAAATGGCAAACACATATTTTGCGTAAGTCTTAAACTAGACAGCAAGTAATAACTATGGGGAAATACACACTAGAATGTAACTCATTATTAGTTTAAAAAGTCTCCATTATGTCTATGTGAGAGGTTGTCACAACGATATAACACCTCACGTTGAAGACACGAGATATTGCACAAATCTTCGATGTTCAGGTTTCAAAGCTCTAGCAGTCTCCATCATTAAATCTTTGAGAATAACTCTAATTGCTTCCGCATTTCGCAAATCACGGGCTCTCGTCAGGTTATTAATATTTTTCATTCCTAAATCTTGCACGCGGTCGGCCTCCTCCAGCAATGCATTGATATCTCGCATTTTGAGTTGATCTATATACAACAATCTAATACAGCTATTCCAGAAGTTTTGTTTCTTCAATCCTTCTATTAAATTATATTTTGTCATAAACTCCTGGAAAATCCGCTGTCCCGTTTCATCTCCCAGAACATTTTCGACCTTATCCGTAAATTTGTCCCACTCGGTTTGGTTGACACTTTCCATTGTCATCTGGTGCCGTTCCTATTGTCCAGTTTTGCAGCTTATGTTTGATTTAATTCCCACGCTCACTTATATTGATAGAAAATTTGAAAATTTAGGAGAGAAACCTATGTCACTGATGCAAATTTTGGAAATGCTCGAGTTTTTACGGCGAGCGTAATTACAATATCTTATCATTTCGATAATGGCAAGTAAATCAATTTAAATGCGCGTCTGTTCTTAATCCTCGTATACATGCATACAAAAATTGCATTGACCAAATAAACCAAGACCTTAATTAGAAAATAAATTCTATAATTTTGGATTCCTCATTTCATCTTTCATGTGGAGTATTAAATTAAAGAGCAACTTAGAATTAAATCATTTTTGTAAGCATGTTTGGACTACCTTATTTATTTGTTTATTTTTTCTTTATTGTTATGTATACGTATTATGTATGTGTATTATATTGTTATGTATATATATATATATATATATATATATATATATATATATATATATATATATTTATCTATATATGTATACACAGAATTTATGTCTATAATAGCAATATCTTCTAGTAAACCATAGCTGATGAATTTAAATAATCAGTTCTGAAGTGAACTGCAGAATATTGTAATGAAAAAAAAACTAAGAAAGGAAAGATAATAGCGTGAGAGAATTTAGGAAACATTATTTTTATCATGTAACTTTTGAAAGTGACCTATATGGAGTCCCTAGCGTAAAAAAATTACTAATACCTAATATTATAAGGTAGGTTCGACATACCTGGAATTTTATTTTAAGTATCTCAAAATTCTATATAGCATAGATATGAGAATCTTCCTTATAGTTTTCCTACAACTTTTAGGTAGGTTTCTAAAAACTCTATTTTTTCATACTTTTAGGAAAGATATAGTCATAAAACATATTTTTAGGAGGATTATCATAAGGCTACTGAAAAAAAGTGTTCTACGTCTATTTTCATACAATTTGTCATAGTAAAAATGATTTTCTTTATAAAATAACTATTACTGAATTTATGTTAAAAAAAATTAAATCTTCACGTTTATTTCAAATTTTGTGTACTTTACATTTCTGTTACTTTCATATCAATTTTTAATTTAATTAACATTGGAAAGATAATTTTATAATGCGGGTGTTTATTTCCCTTATTCATTTTCTCAAACAGTGCTATTCAAACTTTTCATAAGATAAATTGTTCATGAACATACATATATGTACGAATTAATGATCACCTTGGACTGTGTTGATTAATGATTTAATGATCGAATAATGATTCACCTTGGACTGTGTCGTCCAGGATAAGATTAAATGTAATAATATTTATCGCTACATAATATTTATTATAATTTTTATTTTATCTTTATTCAAATTTGGTTCCTGTATATTTTTTCAAAATGGTTATTATTAAAACCTAAAATTTACTATTTTACGTCATCACCGTAAAAGAAAACTAAATTACGGTAAATATTATAATTTCGTAATATAGACATTTCCTAAAGTTCGTGTAAGAATACCGGATGTATTGTTATGCATTCTGCGGATTTTATATGAATTCACTGCAAAAAGACATTGACACGTTCTTCTTTGGCGTAAACTTTAAATGGACGTATATATATGGTCACCTTACGATAATAATTACGAGTGTATATATTGACTTACAGATATCAACATTCAGGTATTGAATACCGACACTGATTTTGTTTGCGTTGACTGAAGAGCATATGATGCTCTTCTTAGGTATAAACTTGAAGTTGGCATAACCATAAGGTGTTTTTATGAAAATAAATAGATAAATATAATATATCTTGAAGAAAATCCAGAAAAAATCAGGAGTATTTTTATACTCATATCTCAAGATGAATGCTTATTATCCGCCCTCATTTCCCACTAATTACTTCTTAGGTACAGGCGGTAATATTATTTTTTGCATAGTGAGACTGCTCTTGGCTATACACTTGGCAGAAAAATATATTGGTAACCATTAAGTGTAATCATTACGTTTGCCTTATAATTCTTGTCATTATATTCACATCAGAATATATCTATTGTTCTAAACCCCTCAACCACGGACTAATATTTGGTAGGTTTTACTGTCATCCTAGTGTAATCCAGTTCGTTGATAAGAGTCGTCCTGACTATTTTAGTTTCCTTCAGTTCGACTGGAAACTTCAGAAATGCAATCATTCGATTTTTTGGATAATTTAGCAGTTATTATTCGTTTATTGACTTTTCTGTAATATATTTGTATTGTTTGACTGATTTGTTTAAGGTTTCTACAGTAAAAACGAAAATAATAACTTTCTACAGTTTACGAATAGTCAAAATAGCTCGTAATTTTTTAGGTAATCCTTTGCCAGTGTCAAGTTAAGAACGGGGAGCTGGGCCACATTGACTAAATAATTTCCTGGATAACTATCACTGTTGTTTGCCTGTTGTACAAGTATATGTATACAATACACAGTAAAAATGAAGTAATAAGGAAAATAGAATGAAATAAGGCATTTTAGATTTAAAAAAAAAATTAAAAGTGTTATAGATAGTTTAAATACAACTACAATATAAACAGAAGCACAAAACAAGAGTAGAAATGCGCAAACAAAAATAAAAATAGAAATACACACACACACACATACGCACAAACACACTTTTATATTGCACGATTAGTTGTAGAATGTGTTTATTGCCAACTGCGAAAACAGCGTTAATATTAAGGACGTATTTACTAGACGTAAAATCACCAATATTTGTAGTCTTTTCGAGATGTCTTGATAGCGTACATTTGTTGCAGTTATAATTAAAATGAATATACGTGTTTAGTATATTAATTATTTGGTAATCAGTCTAATTTATTTTGTATTATTAAAACGATGTCGAAACAACATTAATAATGTTAGTATTATTCAAGTTTTAATTCGGATTTCATCCGTTGACTAGACCAGCTAACCAGAAAGACTGTACAATGATTTTATCTTCCACATGCGGCTTTACTGATTCTGAAGTTGCTATTTACGGCGTTGATCGTTTTCAATCTGCAACAATATAAAATACAAAAGAATAGGATAATCACAGGGGAAATCACGAATTATACTAATTACTATATACACCACGTTTCCAAGAGACGTTTTTCTTTTCTCGCCACCACATGTGCGATGTCATGTTCAGCTCCAAAACGAGTATCTAAAGTCTGCGTCAATTTTCCAAAATGACATGCCTGTTATAAACTTTTATTCTGATAGATGATCAGAATAAAATTAGTTTCTCGCTTTCAAAATCTTAGTACTAACGAAAAGTGAGGAATGATCTCTTCATTTCATTGATTTCGATAATCGAGGATGAACTAATTTTGGAAGTATACAATTTTGGTAAAATTCCACCAAGTATGATTCTATGTTATCTTTCTAGAATTGGTCATCCTTCGTAATAAATTTATATTTCAATTTATCCGTATCAATTCAGACCACAAACCAAGTTGAATTATCTAACTGAACCATTATCTAACTGAAGTTAGATAATGGGCACTTAATTTCTACAATGCCGTCTGCGTGCTGACCGTCTGGTGTAGCTCCTAGAAAAGAAAATTTATTATCAATGAAAAAATCACACTCATCAATGTTGATATGTCAAAGTGTTTCTAATTCTCTGAGTACAGTGTATTCATTTTTTTCTATGTTTTAAACTATAAATCATGTTAACATATATAAAATCCCTAATATATAGTATGTATCACATCTGTTTTTAAATTAATGAAGCGCAATTCGTATTTACACGTATTTTGCACACTTTGGCTTTAGGTGTTAATAACTACCACTTACGCTCTAACCAAAGTGGCTTAATACTTTATAGGATTGTATTGCCGCTGTTCAGAAGTCAATACCAATTCTTTCACTCTTTTTTGTTTCTTTGTATACTCCGTCAATCATATCCGGCTTCTGACAGCTCTAACTGGGGGCTAGGGCTTTTTTAAATTCCTTTAACATTTCTAACACCATTGCGACTTTGAAGAAATGCTTCTAATTTCTTCACATCAGACCAAACGTCTGTTTGAAAACAAATTTATGAGGAAAGGTTGCAAATAGCCGTTATTAAAAGCAGCTGCATGTTGCCTACTGTAAGCACCTCGTGGAGAAATGTTAACTCTCTTTCCTCGTACATATTTGGCAACGTGCGAATTAAAGTTTTCTGCTAAATTATTCGTTTCATTGTGAACTAAACTATAACAATGTAAAGATAATCTACGACAGATGTCAGTTATTTTGTAGAAAACACGCCAAATTGTTAATTTGGTGATTAAATTCTCACTATTACGCATATTCGTGGTGCAAAAATAAGACATACAGTTAGAATGATCGCCAAATATGTGATGATATCTCTTTTTATATCATAAAGATTTTCAATAAATGATACATTTTGTCTATTTCAGTGGTTTATGGACGAATTTAAACCCCAGCCCTACACCTTCATTTCAAGTAATTACCCTTGATAAGCTTCTGTGCTCTCAATGAATTGGCTGTACTTGGAGCAGTTGCCAACAAGTATTTACAATAATTACGCAAGAGATGGTTTTTACTTTCTATTTACCTACAGTAATTTTATATGTCCGGGAAATTTTTACAGTGTAATAAGTGTTTGAGTTTCCATCGCCAATCAGTTGTAAATAAATGAGAGCATTTTCTGCAAGATATTTTTCAAATTAACTCGCTGCCTGCGAAATGGCTGCCTCTATGTTAGTTGAAGGACCGGTGTAATTTTTAAAACAGGTATGTAATGGAGGTTCAATGCTTTTCTTTAACGACCAAGAACAAGTGAAATAGTACTTATTTTTCACTCCTAAATAAATAACTTTTTTACTATGGAGACCTTTGATTGCTGCAGCATCCATAGAAACGTTATAATTGGTGTCATAGGACCGTTTAGACCAACAAGATGATCACTGTAGTAGCTACGGCGATCATTAGTCATCGTTTTCATCTACACTACCAACTGAATTTGCAGAAGCAGTATGCTTCTTTTCGAACAGCCTCAGATGTGCAATGCTCTGCTGCTGTTCCTACCATTTGCAAATTGTATTGTGACAACTATAAAACTGTAACTGAGATCGCCATTCTCTTTATGAATGTAAAGACATTGTTTAGGCGGCAAAAGTTGTTTAGTGTTTGTTATCACTAAGTATATATTTATTACTAATAGGCTCGCGTAGACTCCGAAATTATCTTTACGAATGCCGACAATTCTAAGCATAAATAGCACATTTTTATTGCTGTTATTGAGAATTATATAATCTTAGAGACGTGGGTATCGACATGACATAAAACTGTAAATTTGTAAGACCACTATCAATAGATCCTATACCAGCAACAGCTTCTTGGTTTATACACATTTTCGTCTGATATTTCCGTGTTGCTTCTAAATCAAAGTTCCCACCGTACATATAGCTAATAAATGTTAAATTTGTATATAAGCCTGCTCTCTTTTCGTTTGCAATACGTATATGAGATATATTGCAATCGAAAAGAGAATTATGTGTATTAATTATTAAAAAGTGTTATAATAAATTTTGCCTTTTAAATTGAATATTATCTCATTAGGCTGTTTCTGTGAATTGAAAATACGACGTATAAAATATATGAAACTATAATGGGAGTAAGAACTTAATAGATCTAAAAAAAGTGACTTCTTTAACACCTTCTATGCCTGCTGAGATTATTGTTTCCTCCACCCCGCCCTAATTCGTGTAATCTGGAAATAAAACATTTAGCATATATTTAATCGTAATAATTGAGTTACCAATAATAAATATTAAAATTAAGGATCTAATTATTTAGGAGCCAGACTGTTGTAAACTAATATATACTAAAATATAAATATGTATAAAATATAATATGTAAATTTAATAAATATGTTTATTTAATATACTGTGACAATGTGTCTCAATAAGCCGACACTGGAGGGGCGACAAATACGTCACTTGTATAAGCACAGAAAGTTTCTATTAAACTATTTACAAATATTTACTTTTCATAAAGTAAATATATTCCTAATGGTCTAAAAACATTATATATATTTAAAAAGTATATGATCTAGGATAATCGCTATAGTTTTTCTGTAACCTCCTTGTCAGATTTTATCGACGCTCTTTTTTTCATTATTTTTTTGTTTTGTCGTTCCAGAAATAAGAGGGGAATTTTTTTTAGGAAAATTTTTGCATATTTTTTGGAATATTTTGTTAAATATAGACTTTAAAATCATAAAAAAATGTATTTGTCATAGTCAAAAGATACCCATATGACAAATGAATTAAAAAAAAATAAGGCTGTTATTTACCCCTTTCATTTTCACACGAATATTTAAAAAAATTATCTTGCTAAAATATTGTGGTTTATAAGATGTATTACTATACCAATTTCAAGTTTTATTTTATAAATATAGAAAACGTAAATATCTTAGTATATCTTTCACAGACGTAAAAACATGGGGTATATTTAAAAAATAATGACAACTAGAATCAAGCCTATAGTTTTCCTACAATACTTACGTGGGCTTCTAAAAGCCATATTTTCAAAATTTTCGGTTCAGCAGTCTTGGAATTAGGAGATGGGGCACATTTTTTGTATTTTTTTAGCATGTCTCCGAAGATTAAAACTTAAAATTATGAAAAAACCTTATAACTAATAATTTCAAACGATATCTTACACAAAACATACGAGTATAATTTAAAATAAGGTTCGACTAATTTAACCTTCCCCACGGAAATATCCATATAAATGTTTTTGAGTTTAAGCTATTGAAATGTATGCGGAATAATATGTTTTACTGTTATGCCAACTTTAAAATTTCTGAGAATAACGACTGCAACAAATAGACTAGCGGACGAGTGAATAATTTTATGAGGGTTCTATATTTCTTTTTGATACACGGAGCCCTAAAAAAAGGTAATAAAGAATAAACAACTACAATCTTGCCAATAGCGCATTTCTTCTTTCAAAAAGTCGATTTTCATGAAATAAATGTATGGAACCAATAAAAAGTAATCCCATTGAATTATAGATGAAGGTTTAATATATTTTTTCATATCGATATTATTATACTAAATATTCCCAGAGTGTACAGAAAAAATTGCCGAAAATGGAGGTTTTTCGTCAAAAACGTAAACACGCCCTTAATAGTTAATAGGATTTTATATTTTAATATAATTTATAAATGGACGAAGGCAATTTATTATTAAAAGAACATGCAAAAATGAGATTATTTTTGAGGCTCTCACCAACCCCGTAATCGCTAATTGGAGATTCTCTAATACGCAGCATAGCCAATTGATAAGGAATAGAGCAATGTTGCCATACGCGTGTGAAATACTACAGAGATTTTCCTTCGAGAAAAAGTATTTCGAGAACCAAGGTTTTGAGGGTATAATAGAGTAAACCTGGAAATATTTCCGAAACGATTTTCCACATGCGGTCTGCTAATCAGAAAGCACCCAGGAGCCGGCTAAAGGAAGGAGATTATCAATGAAATTGCAAGAGTAACATGGATCTCAGTTCTCAATAATGAACCATTCTTGCATTGACTATTTTATTATTTATCATGCTGAAGTAACCAGGAATTCATACAAGAAAGACATTCGATCTCGACCTCTTTGAATAAAAGTAAACTAATTGATCTGAAGAGATAGGAAACTGAGTGCAAAAGGAAGAATTATAAAGAACTTAAGCAGTCGGAAATAATGAGTTTGCAAATCTTACTATGCCATACCTCAAAATATCCACAATAGCCCGGCATTCCTCGAAATACACTAAATACTCCATGGGAAGGTGGAAATATATCGAATGAAATGTAGCTCGGCAGTAAAAAGATGCACCAGCCTAGCAGTCTTTCGGGGTTTTTGATGCATCTGTTTATATTGTCCAATCCATCGAAAAAATATGCAAGATGGAACTGAAATGTGAATCAACAATTACAGACTCCTTATCAAATCCAAAATACAAATCTATATTTGACCTATGAATTATCGAGTCAAATGAAAAACTACAGAGAAGGAGGAAGAAATCATGATAAACTGGGTTTGAGAGGGATTTGAGAATTTTGCTCTTTGGGTATTGACGGTGACGTGAAGGAGAGTCTTGGAAGGCTAAAAAGAGCCACATTCAGTAGATTTGACACAAAACCTAGCTGTGTTTTGTGGTATCTGTGCACAAAAACCTAACTGTACTGTACCTTCAGTACATAATAATCAGCTATGTATTGTCGCACGAGATGTAAAGAACGACCAACAAATTCTATTTGCAAGACATTTATGGAACTTGATTTCATAGCACTCGCTATGTTATTCGGTGCTTGAGTCTGAACATGGATCAATTTAATGGAATAAGTTTTGAATATTGGAATTACGCATAGTCTAGACCACTGCGTACCAAGGCGTTATATATTAATTTTAATGTATTAGGTTAATTTTAATGTACCCTATCGGGGTATGGTAAATAAAACGTGTTTAATGTGATAATTCCAAGATAATTTTGAATTTAGGAACATAGCTTGGAATTTTGTATTGGAACGTATCCAGATCGAGGAAGAGTTATAAGAAATATAAACCAGAGGAATTATTCTTTTTTCAGTGGATATCACCCCAGGGTTGTCTTGGATGGGGATTTAGTCATAACATAAAAGCTTACCAATTTGCTCGAGTTAACGGAGGTAGTGCCTAAAGTATTTTGATAACATTTATTGACTTATCAGAAGTATATAAAAGCAGTGCATCAGCGTGTTAGTACAGACAGCAAAAAATAATAGAAGAAGAGAAGGACACATAGATTTTTTTCCAATATTCTCATTTTCAAGAAGAGTTCATTTAGTCTGGGCTTAGGTCCTCTTTGGGTTTTTCTAAGTAAGAGGTACTTAGTTTCCGACATATTAGCTTTAAATATCACTTTAGTCTCTTTATAGGATTTAACTCCCACAGTGCAGTTTCAATCTCATCAAGAAAGAGAGGACACAAAAGGTAATTGTTTCCTTTAGTGGAATAAAGTCCTCAGCCGCCAGGACATTACAAATTTTATGTAGCAGAATGTATACAAATTTTATGTAGTGGAATTTAGAAGTTTGTCCGAGCTTGTTCAAGTGCTGAGCAGTCATAGCCCTGATTATGCGTTATCGAAGAGTGGGAATGAGACTTCATATATGATTTCTAGTGGAAAGGTTTATTTTGGACGGTTTCGTATATATATATCTTTCAGACATTTTAAATTTAATCTTAAATCTTTTTTGTCTTTCAGACTCACGGCAAATTCTTCGCTAGAATCGTGACTTCCACTGCAAGAACACACTTTGCTTTGTCAATAGGAAGCAGGCAGTTTTTTTCCCGAGATGACCTTCGCCACAACGTTGCTCAAGAGATTGGGAATCTTCAAAATAAACGTAGAGAATGTTTTTGAACCTAAAAGTTGATGACTATCGTTTCTGATGGAAAGTATTTGGGTTGGATAGTATTTCGGTCAGTTTGTTTTTTTTTCTTTAATTTAAACGACCAATTTTTAAAATTTTACCACAACCTTCTTGGATGTTAATGTTTGTTTAACAATTCCTTGTCAGATCAGTCCGCACAAATATTGTGAAAAATGTCGTACAACTTACATTATACAAGAGGATGAACAATTTATTCTGTCCCGTAAAAGCGGCGTGGTTTGAAAAACAGTTGGTGGAATGTGTAAACGAAAACTCCACAGAAATCTTATTTCTAGCAATTTGTTTAACTTCATCCCGGATTACGTCATCGACATGATAGTTTTTTAAAACCAAACCAAATTTGATCGTATGAAGCGTGAATCCCGAATTTGGTTATAATTTTTTTCCTTGTACGTAGACAATAAATAGTCCAACGTCATTGGCGATCGACATGTGACCCATATAAGAAATGGAAGAGGGATAGGTAGGTGAGGAATTCGAAGGCTATGGGAGCAAGGAAAATTTGCTTGTGTGAGATCAAAAAGGGGGCGAGGTATATTACAAGGAATTGTATCCTCTGCTTCAATGCAAGATGAGTCAGATCAGTGGAAGTGTGGGACATTTTTAGATTTTTTTGATATCGCGGTTTTTACAGCTCCTCAATTTACTTTTGGTCAGGTTCGTAAACCATTAAGGTTAGGAAACTGATCGGGAAAGTAGGGCAAGGAAGTTTATTAGAGAGAAGGAAGAGTTGGGATTGATCTGAAGGTTTAGGGGAACAAGCTAAATCTACATATGTTTGTTTAATTATAACATGGTCAACCTGGCAGTTGCTACTGCTACAGTCAAGACACAAAAAAAGGAAATAGAAAAAAATACCGTGCAGGAAACTAATGAATGATAGAATAGTATGAAGAATGATGAAAAAAAAATAGAAACAAAATACTTTACCAAATAAATCAATTCTAATCAACTTTGAAATATTGAATATATTTGCCGTTAATTTTGTAGAAATTCATTATGCATAATTAAATGAAACTACGTGATGTAGTATTATTTCTACTTTCTTTAAGTTCTTTACCACGACCTAAGTTTCGTTGTATTACATCTTCGGGTGGGCTATTAGCAAAGATGAACTCTTAGGAACATCCAACAGCATTATAATATACGTGAAATATACGTGAAAATCAAGAAAAGCAAGAATATACGTGAAATAAAAAATATAAGTGTGTATTACATATTAATCGATAATAAACTATTAAAATATAATTAGAAAGAGGAAAATTTAAGTGGTAATAATATTAAAAACTCGAATATGTTCACGTTTATTAAAATAATAAAATATTCAGGTAAATCTCTGGATGAGATGATTTAAAATATCTCTGGATGAGATAATTTAAAAGATCCATACCTTGACACAATCGGTTTCCCAAAACAGATTATTTGGAGATGATAGTATGGCAGTTTGTATTCATCGGATCTTTTTTGTTATTTACTTTTTAATCATGAAGTTTACAAATTTAATTTCCAATTAAGTGTTTTTAAGAACAAAACATCTATAAAATGTTGTACTTATGTATTAAAACAAGCATATCCTTCTACTTAATAAAAATCAAGTAATTAATTTTGATGACGTTACTACAAGTATATAAATTGAACTTGCATATCAATTTAAGATTTATTAAATAGTATATCTCATATTAAAGAAAAGACATATTATAAAACTTTCTGCTATTCCGTTAGTTCAATGCTCCTCAGTCCCCGTAATTAAGTTGCCGAGTATAGATCTCATTGCTTCCAAATGTCTGGCTCCTCGGGCTACCATCTGTTTAATGATTTTCCAATCCCTGGCTATTCCACATTCTTAGCTTGTTCCAATAACGTTAACTACGTAACGTATCTTCTAGATTTAGTTGTTCGCACACAATAACTTTTTGTAGCTTTTCCAAAAGTTTTGCTTCTTCAAACCTTCTTTCACATTACTATTGGTCATAAACTTAAGGAAAACTTTTTTACCAGTCTCATCTTTGAGGATATTTTTGACGTTTTTCATAAATTAGTTCAACTGGTCATTATTAAGTGTTTCTATTATTACATGTTTCTTTTCCTACCATCCTATTTTCTGTACTGATTTATTTTTCACACTCATAAAAATAACAGGAAAATGGGCAAATAGAAATGCAACTTATCTCACTAATGGCAATTTTGAAAGTGCTCGATTTCTAATAGCAAATGTAATTATAATATCATTTAGATAATGGTCAATAAATAAATATAAACACCTTTCTCTCTTTTAATTCTTCTACCTAAAAAATTGCTAGAGGTAAAATTATTTATCAAAATTATTTTTAAGTATAATATTGTATTACATATCATGTTTTCATTTATTGTTCAAAATTATTTAAAAGTTTGCAAAAATATGAGACATCTATTTACAACTTTAATAAATAATAATGAAAAATAAAATACCTAAACATATCTTTCGAGCTTACAATTTCAAATTTTGCCTTAATTTACATAAGGAACCTGAAGCTACGAATATTATATATTTGGCTTATTTATCATTATTTGAACCCGAAGCTACGAATATTATATATTTGGCTTATTTATCATTATTTAAATTATTTCTCGCATTCACAAATTCCTTTTTGTTTTCTAATCTAATTGCTATATAAAATAAATAACGAAGCGTAAAGAAGAGTGACACTCTCATGTTAAAAGGAACGTACCCACGAGTACACCTCTTTTGATAAATACCATTTGTGCGTATTTTCATTAAATGCATAGTACGCATAGAATACTTTACAGTATTGGCAACACTGTTGGTCAGAGTCGAAGTCGATACATTAGGAAATCGTACCTAAAAATAAGAAAAACATGGTCACTGTAAAATCATTCACGTATCAGACCATCTAATACAGCCGTTTTTCTCGGAAAAAATATGCCTGTTCATATATCGTGTAGGAATATCATTTGAAAGAGCAAATTATAGGGATTTTTTAAATCTTAATCCGTCATACGTGAAAACTGAGGGAAAACATCCTATCGAGGGATATTATTGCGTGGGTATTTTAAAATTAAATCGACGTTTTATTTGCCATATTTAATTGATCGAGGGTATCATTGGATAGGTATTTTAAAATGAAATTTATATTTTATTTCGCGTGCAAGTGAGTGCGTTTGAAAAATGTGATAAGAATTTTGATATAAAATTATTTAGATTAAATTGTAATAACAATTTTAAGGGATTTATGCAACTACAAAACCTTACTTTGTAGGTGTTGAAATACGCATTTGGTATGTTCTCGCTGACGTTTTGCATTATGCTTGGACGGGTTTTTAGGATTTGCTTTTCTAAGCTTAAGAATTTATTCTTAGAAAACTTTTACGCAATTTTAAATTAATAACGTCCTTTGATAAGTTAGTCATTACACAATTTCAACCCTTATTTTAGTTCAAGAATTGTTATACTTAAGAAGATTACTTAACAATTTCATCATTTCACCCCTTTAAGGGTTGAATTTTGAAATATCTCTCGATAGTAGCGGCCTATATAATATAAGAAATATTTCCTCCAAATTAACAGCACCATTTACTAATTTTGAACTATTTACCACTGAGAGGTTTATTTCCAAAAAAATGTAAAACATTTATTTAATTACACAGGTTTAAAGTAATTTTACAAAGTTGAAGGTTAATAAATTGTTACTCGATACAAATTTTTAACCCCCACTTCACCTCCTTAGGGGTTGGATTTCAAATCATTTATATTTAAAGCACTTTTACTTTTCAATAGGATCATATAATATTATCTCCATACAAACCTTAAACCCCAACTTCATCCCAATCGCACCTTGATTAGGCCATAGGCGGAAAGTTCTTCTAAATTAATAGAACAGATTCTCAATTCTATACCATCACATATTTCTTACCCCATTTCTCCTCTTTAGTATATTCCATAAACTATACAAGATGTGTTAATTATATATTTTTAGAGTACTCTTATGAAGTTTTATATTAATGGGACCATCTTTCCTTCATACACACTTTCGACGTCTTTCCATACGTTCGAAGTACTGAATTTACTTTGTTCGAAGTACTGAAGTACTGAATTTTACGTAGCTGTCAATTTCCAAAAAACTGTCAGACGATAAGATATTTAATTATTTATTTTAAGGGTACTTTTACGAAGTTTTCTGTTAATAAGACTAATATTTTTTCTCTCTCAGTCTCCTTCAGGTTTGAACTTTCAAAAAATGTTTGTACTTCGTGCATCTTGTCATCATCATTTTTATAGATAAAAATACTTCATGATAAAAAATTAAATCACAGTAATTTTTTTACTTTGTGTGTCTTACATATTTGTTATTTTCATCGTAAAAAATAAAATCATTGTTTTTTTTATACTGTGTAAACATTAATTCATTGTTATTTTCATGAAAAAAATTTAAAAAATAATTTGTGATTTTTACGTTTTGTATAACTTACATCATTGTTATTTTCATATAACAGTTATCGTAAAAAATTAAATGATTGTTATTTTTAAACTTGGTGTATATTAAGTAGACGTTTATTACGAACAAATAGACTCATTGTTTCAATCTCTGCATCTTTCCCATGTTTATGAGTACCTCATTTGGGTTATTCTTTTATATGAACAGATTATTAAAAAATACTTTTGCTACCTTTAATAAAAAAAATACGTCATCGTTATTTTTATATTTAAGTATATTACATCATCATTATTTTTATACTTAGGTATATTACATCATCGTTATTTTTTACTTAGGTGTATTATTTCATCATTATTTTTATACTTAGGCATATTACGTCATCGTTACTTTTATACTTAAGTCTATTACATGATCGTTATTTTTATACTTACGTATATTACGTCATCGCCATTTTTATACTTAGGTGTTATTTTCAAGCATAAACTTGTGAAGAAATAGTTTTTGATAAAAATGAAGTTATCTATATTTTTGTACTCTGTGTAATTTACCTCATCGTTATTTTCATATGTAAAGCTCTGAAACAATAGAAATCATCATTATTTTAATATATTAAATACATTTCCGTACATATTATAGATGTCATATCGAGTTTAAATTGATAATTTCATTACATAGCTATTAAGGTTCCATCAAAGCTAATCACTCGGTAACTGAAACTGGGGTAACTGTGAAATTTGTACGCACAATTATATATATATATATATATATATATATATATGTATATATACCGCTAAGAACAATTTTAAATATGCTAATTTATATTATATGTTAACCTCATCATGATTGGAAAATTTTTTTCATTGGGGAAAATTGTTCATAAAATTCAGTACTAATATCTTATCGGACATATTTTCATATAAACACAAATTTTTCGTTTTTTTTGACGCTAGTAAAAATTAAAAAAAACATGAAATGGGGTGTCTTATCGTCGATTCGCTACGTGTATATACGTATCTAAACACAACATTTTATTACAATATATTTAAAACTTTATTCACTATAAAGCTCCAATAAAAGAAAGGACTATAAAATCAGAGGTTTTCCAGTTGGTCCCTCAAAACGTTCAGGTTCTGGCTGTCTTTCTCTGAAGTAGTAGAGTATTATGAGTAACGCTAAATTGCATTTAAGTATAGATATGTTATGATGTCGTTTGTATACGCTTCACCCTTTAGATTTCCTAAGTGAAATCAGGAGCCCTTATAATGTCATTATTTTCGCCAATCCGCCCGCCCGCCCATTTGTCACATAATTTTTATAGTTCATAATTTCTACAGATTTAACATGTGTGCATGAAATTTAGTACGTAGGTGCTAATGTAGAAATTTCAATTAATGTGTAGCAAAATAATAAGAAGAAATATTATAGTGATTTTTTTAATTGCGAGTGAGTCACTGGTTAGGGATTTAAAAAAATAATGGTTCCCTTTAACACTTTTCATTTCTAAGTTTTCTTTTCAAAATATTAAGTTTTGAAATGACGTGTAATCTGTCGCGTTCATTATTCAACCATGAGAGGAAGGAATTTCCAAAAATTCTAAAAACTTCTCATAACTAATTTTGAATAAAATTATTTCCTTTTATTTGTAACAAAAAAGATGATTTTCAAAATAGTTCGTAATGTGTCCTTCTCCTCCAATTATTGAACCAGTACTATAACATCTGAAGAAGTTTAAAATAACGCGTTCATTACTTAGTTGAAACTTTCATTTAAAAATATTTCGATCATGTTGCATTGAAGAATTTGTTTATTGGAATGTCTAAGGAACCAAATTTTTGCTTGTACAGACCCACACTTCAGAAGTAAAAAATAATCAAACCAATATTTATTAACTTATATACGTTTAACCAATAGCAATAAATATTTAGCGATGTTAATAAATGTTTAGCAATATTTATTAACATAGACACGTTTAACCAATATGAATAAATATTTAGTAATATTAATAAATATTTTTTAACATAGATACGTTTAACCAATAGCAATAAATATTTAGCAATATTTATTAACGAAGACACGTTTAACCAATAGGAATAAATATTTAGTAATAGTAATAAATATTTATTAACATAGATACGTTTAACCAATAGGAATAAATATTTAGTAATATTAATAAATATTTATTAACATAGATACGTTTAACCAATACGAATAAATATTTAGTAATATTTATTAACATAGACACGTTTAACCAATAGGAATAAATATTTAGTAATATTAATAAATATTTATTAACATAGACACGTTTAACCAATAGCAATAAATATTAATAAATATTTATTAACATAGACACGTTTAACCAATACGAATAAATATTTAGTAATATTAATAAATATTTATTAACATAGATACGTTTAACCAATAGCAATGAATATTTAGCAATATTTATTAACATAGATACGTTTAACCAATGTTAATAAATATTTATTAATATAGATACGTTTATAATAAATATTTAGCAATGTTAATAAATATTTAGCAATATTTATCAACATAGATACGTTTTACCGATCTTCTGTGCTTCTGTCGACAGTTCATTACTTCGCCGTCGCTGACGGAATTATATTACTAAGTTACTTTGTAGAAACTACACGACCTCAACAAAATAATCTGATATCTTACAGAGTATGATCCGCTATGTAAATTAGTTACACGTTAATTGTGTTAACAATAATTTTGAAATTTGATACAAATGAATAATTTGTCACTACTGTGATAAACCTAATCCCCAGTATTATCCGATAAGTAAGTAATCCCTTGGCGACTAAGTAAGATCCAAAAGAAAAGCCAAAAAGAAATCTGAAAAGTCTAGTCTAAGTATTTATCGGACAGTGACAAATAAGACCGTGACAGCACGTTTATTTTCAAGGTGACCTCGCCGTGAAAATAAATTGTAACGTCGTGGGCGTCTTAATTAAATCGAACTTCTTATCAAAAATGTCTCATCAAACATTGATAAGACATTTTTCATATAAAGAGAAATATCTGTGACACTATTGTCTATCGGAATGAAAGTAAAATATAGAAATACCCGTGTTGGGAAAACCAGGGTAGCGTGTTGCTATGACGACGCACAGAAACATAGCCACGTCTTATCTACGATATCTGACACACATAAGGTAACACGTTCTACACACCTCACTTATAAATGGCCTTCGGTAGAGTTTTTCTTGCTTGCAATGAAAGTCAAATATAGAAATTAAGTTTTAATTCACAAACTACTTATGTCAACTGACTACTAAATTACTAGACAGCGACATCTATTTGTTTTGGAAGCAAATATCATAAATGTGTAGTTTCATAATTCTCCGCTAGATTAATTTTTTTAAATAAATGTTTTTAATTTATTAATTCATAAATACTTAATATTAGTAACCATAGTATATTTTTTTTCTATTTTACTGGGCTCTGAAATGTGGGATAACAATTTTTTTCTCGCTCGAAGTGGGCTAAAATTACTAATCTGAAATGAACCGTGTTTTATTTAATGTAATACACTACTTTGATAGATATTTTATCGATTCATTCACATGGATGGATGAACAGTATTATGGAAAACAATTTTAACTAGTTTGCGTGTAATTATGAAAAAATTATTTTAGTTTTTTTCTCTTATATGTTGCTCCTGGGTATATATTATTACCATACCAAATGTCATCAAAATCCGTACTGTAGATTTTGCGTGATACCCACTCAAATTGACATACAAACGGACAGACAAAAATTCTGAAAAATGTTTATCTGGTTTCTATCATCATTCCATACGCTGAGTCAATTACTTTTTTTAAATATGTTCAATGTTCAGAATTCACTCTGTTATAATTTTATTGAATGTGTAGATTTCATCTGTTTCATGCACTAAAATTGTTTCTATAACAATAAACACCTCAGTGTTCTTAATTTTCAAGTAGCTTTTTGGAATGCATTTAAAATAAATTGACTTTCCATTTTTACAACCAGATGTCAACTTTTATCATAGTATGACTCTTAAAAAATTTATAAATATTTTTATTTTCTCTTTTGCCGTGATAAATTTGTACCCTTTCAAAGCCCTTTGTGTCCTATACTGTAATGAGTAAATTACTGGAATACTTATTACTATATCTGAATAACAGCTGCTGTGCATGACAGCCTCGTAATATCGAATTTATACGAGGATTAGTCTAATAAGATAACGCTATTGTAAATTTTTGAACATATATCACTGTCTCAATCCTACAGAAATAGACCTGATATCATAGGTAATAGATCTGATATCATAGGTATTATCTATTATAATTGCCGAGATATTTTCTACATTTTTCGTGTTTGACGTCATTATTCAAATCGCAACCTTGTCCTGCCTTTTTATGTACCCAGAGTTAAGAAGGAAATAAAATGCAGCAGTTAGTAAGAATACCTACTTTGAAAAAAAATCTCGCTGTCTCGCTTCCCTTGCGTCTCTATGGATTGTATGAGAGTCGCAGCTCGTAGGGCTACCTGGCTATAATTTAGCCGTAAATTTGTCTTCCAGGTGGCAATGTTTCTTCTTAACGTTAATTCTAAGCCTTCACCGATTTTCATGATTATTGATTATTTCCTTAACCTCTGAGTTATAATTTTATTTCGTTTGTAATGGTTAAGCCTTCGATAATAATACATACAGTATATTGTCATACCAATGGTTATATATGTGTGATTTTAAAAAGTAGTTCTAATAGCTGGGAAGATTCTCCACAAGATTTTCAGGACTGCGTCAATGTCGCCTGTCGTAATACAGATTAGGTTAGCACGACCAATTGAAGAAGATGAGTTGCAATAGACGCAGAGAAAATATTATGTTTGAAGTTATTGAAGAACGGTTCTATTTGCAAAAACAAGATCTTGGACAAGAACATTATAATGTTCTTGTCCAAGATCTTGTTTTTGCAAGTAGCGGATCTTAAACTGGTTTAACGATATTAAGAGGTGATTGGTGGAAACAACAATCACCAATGCTCTAACTTTTAACTGGCTCAAACTTTTTAAACTTTAATAAAAGTAAGGGCAGAGACGCGCCTCTCATAAAATATGAAAAGATTAAATAAAATAGTTGGAATAATTAAAAGCAAAAATTTATTTCTCGAATGTTTTTCTGTTGTAATTGCCCAAAATTTTAAAGTCAGAATATTAAATAAAAGTTTAAAAAATATTCATAAAATATTCTCAAATACCAAATTTCAATTTAAGTCAATCTAGCTTGAGAGATATATGTAATATTGCGGTAAAAAAGGCCAAATTCCTCTTCGGTAATTTATCCCTAAGGGAGGAGTGAGATAAAAGCAGACAAGTTCTTGTAGAGCTTGGCTGAAGAAGAGTCAATAGATTTAGAGCTTTGTACCTAGATTAATTGAATTTTAACTTTAGGGTTAATTTCAATCAGGCCAGTTACATAGTTAGGAGGTAAGTATTATTCTCAACACAATTTGCCAGTTTGACGTTTAGCACTTCTTGAGCCGCGTGATTTATGTAATTCCGCGCAACAAATAACCTATGAATTTGGCATGTGAAATTTAACTACTACTTTTAAAAATAAAATTAATGTAGGCCCATTTAATTTTCGTCTCCTGGGCATAATTGCTTTTAAGGTTTATGTTTATTGTTTTGCTCTTTTAAATGAAAGCTTAGTTACATATAATATATCTTTTAATCTAGGATATTACTTGTCATGTATATAGAAAATTATATTAAAAACCAGTAAGTCGTTTAAGCGTAAAAGAAAGCCGAATAAACAAATATAAACACAATGGTTCAATTTTATTATATTAATATCGTTTGACAAAACGGATGTGGCCACGATAAATTCTTATACCTATTTTTTGCGACTTGACATCATCTATTTCAAGTTATAGTCTTCGTCCTTCTTTTATCTTATATTTAGACAACGCTAAATAAGCTTGACCACACAAGAAAACAGCGAAGCCAATATAAATTAGGGTACCTTTGAAACTAAGTATGTCATATACTTTTACTTATAATTGTGGTGTTTGCTACACATCTAGAGACTTGTGTTCTATCTAACAGGTTCCAATTTACATTATTAATTTCACCAAGCTGCGGTTCGATTCAATGATCACTTTTACATCCTTTTTATGGTCATCAAGATCCTACTTAAGATTCTCTTGCAAATTTATTTGCGCTTTGGTATTTAAACATCGTATGTCTGATAAGAGTACCCTCTGAGAGACACAGGTACAAGGAGTACTGTAGGATCATCAATGTTACTAACAAATCTGACATCAGACCGCCGCTTGCTATATAATTCTCATGCACCTAAAGTCCAACGCGTGTGAAGAAAGTGGGTTTTTGGTGTCAGCGCCATTATCGTTGAATGTAAATACTAAGAAAATCGATATTTCTGAATAGATACGTGTCTGGTTTATTCATTTATTTATTTAATATTGTCGCTATATATGTATAGACCTATAGAAACTTATTATTTATGTATGAACGTAAGCTTTATTTTAACTTCTAGCTAAAACTTTCAGGTTTCTTGTTTTTTCCTTTAGGTGAATGTTTTCCTTCTTTCATTGTCTTTATTGCTTCATTGGTCATAGTGTAACATTCGTATACTACAAGAGGTGCAGTTAAGAGCCATTTTACATTGAACATATTACCGAGAAGAAAAACAATTTATTAACTTCCCTTTCTGTATGTGTCACACAATGAATTCATTATAAAGTTGTAGAATTTGATAATAATGTTAGAATGAAATAGACACGTTATATTCTGTAGATACAGATACAGAGATGTACAATTTAAGATATTTTTGTATAAAATTTCGCTTCAATCCGTTAAGCAAAACAAGCTGTATTTCTAGATCGTCTAAAAGCTTCGTGACATCTAATATAAATAAATTTGTCTAGATGTAGAATTTTCTGGAAATCGTTTTGTTACATCACAAATTTTGATCCATCTAAATATGGTCGTATTGGATGTAATAACCATGAATTGTTTTAAAGGAGTATACTAATTACTCAATTTTATGTAAGGCTCGAATAATTATGTCGTGTGTTTTAAATATTTTGAAAATTAATAAAAAGTTTTTTTAGTAATTAATTAATTATTTTTAGTAATTAATAAAAAAACACTTCCCTTATCGATAAAAGATATTCCACGTGTAAATCTAATTAAATTTTTAAATATTTTTTATAATAAAAAAGTGATGGTTTGAATTAGACATTTTGTATTACAATAAGGTGATAGACAATTAAATGAAACTACGTGATGTAGTATTATTTCTACTTTCTTTAAGTTCTTTACCACGACCTAGGTTTCGTTGTATTACAACATACATTACAACATTGAGGTGGGCTATTAGCAAAGCTAATATCCCACTCAATCTCTGCTAATATCCCACTCAATCTTTGCTAATTTTGCTAATGGATTTCTATAAAATTAACGCCAAATATATTCAATACCGTGATACTCAATATCAATACTAGTCGAATAGTCTGCTCCAGTATCAGTCATATTTTGATTATTGCTAATACCTGCACACGTGGAATTAAAATAACAACCATTGCATCAGTGGGTATAGCGGTACCATCACACGATGCATATTTAAACGCGCGCTCGCTTATACTCATATCCGCAATAAAATGCATCGTGTAAATAAATTATGATTCACGTTAAGCTGTAATTTATGCATCCTATTCCGATATTTGTGCAGCTGCTAGCTAAAAGTGACTGTTTCATGACATGCTTCCAGTATCTCGACCGTTCTAGATTTCATAGTTTAAACGAACAGAATTTGTGGAACTGAGTTTCTTTCAGTTTGGAATTTCTTTGCACGTTCATAACGAAAATGCTTATAAGGTGACTGTGGAGGAAAATAATTTTCATGCCAATAACGATTATAATGAAATTAATATGTAAAGAAAATTTAAGCACTTTAAACTGCTTTTAAATTGTGTACCTAAAATAGTTGTAATATTCGTATATTGCTCCTAAATATAACCAATATTGTATATATTTGGCGTTAATTTTGTAGAAAGTCATTATTCCCAATTAAATGAAACTACGTAATGTAGTATTAATTAAATTCTTTACCACGACCTATATTTCGTTGTATTACAATATCTTCAGGTTCAATCTTTGCTAATTGCCCGCCTGAAGATGTTGTAATACAACGAAACCTAGGTCGTGGTAAAGAATTTAAATAAAGTAAAAATAATACTATATCACGTAGTTTCATTAGATTGTGAAATATTACCAAAATAATAAATGTATCTAAACCAATATTAAACGCAAACAGCTCATTCCTGTCAGTGATAGATTAGTCATATTACAATACAATAATACATTTTCAGTTTGAAAATGATTGTCTTGTACTTTTTCAAACGTAGAATAAAAGATGCTAGAAGAGTAACTCCATTACGTAAAAGGTATAATAGTCAGTACCTTTGCTAAAACTGAGTAGGTACGGTACGAAACAAAACATTTTCACCTACCCATGAAATTAAGTCAATCGTTTATTTCTTCGAAACGCAATCATAAATTATTAATTTATATATATTGATTGATTAAAGTGACTTTTTTTTATAGATTTCTATAGCAGTTATTAAGTACAATATATTAAAAAATATTGTTTTCCTGAATATTAAATAAGCATACTAAAATCACTAAATTGATGTCGTTGCTTTTAAACTTGTCTTTTTTTAAGTTCATAAGTTAAGTTATAAAACTTAAAAATAAAGCAGGTGAATGGTAAACAAAGTAAGTTAATTTTGTAGAAATTCATTATTCACAATTAAATCTTTGCTAATATCCCACCTGAAGATGTTGTAATACAACGAAACCTAGGTCTTGGTAAAGAAATTATAGAAAGTAGAAATAATATTACATCACGTAGTTTCATTTAATTGTGAATATCACATTTAATAGGTTTTGCTATATAAATTATTTTTCGTAATACAAATTTAAATTTAGGGGGCGCCATTTTCATTTTATCGTAGCGTCAATTTACTCGATTTAATTAATTAATTTATCAAAATCGGTTGAGCCGTTTTGTCGCTACAAAGGGATAAAGAAAATCAGTTTTTTATATGCACAAATCCATCAGTAATCCAAAATAAATGACGCTGCTTTTTGTGCAGCCGCGTAAAAAAACCTCAAAAATCACGTGATCGGCTGTGAGAGCCGTTAATGTTTTTTACGATTCTGTAGCAAAAATAAGAACCCTTATGGTTTTGTCATGCGCGTCTATCTGTCTGTCCGTTTATAAGTCACAGCCGTTTTACTCGCAAACTAATTAATAGTTTCATAAAACTAAAATTCAGTGTGAATATATATAATTATAACCCTTACAAAGGTATGAAATAAAATATTTTAAAAAAGTTTTTTGGGTACTTCCCCTACATATAAATTAGGGTGTGTTGCATGCTCTATTGTGTAGGGTAGAGTTGAAAAGGTCTTTCAAAAGTATTGGGGGTATGTTATGAATAGTTTTTCTGTACAGGGATCTGTTTATGAAATATTAGCTTTTAAAATAATAATTTTTTTGAAGATAAGAGTCCACAATAGTAGCATATATAACGAAATTAAAAGAAAACTTATCACAGCTAATTGAGTTCCGCTAATTTCCAAGTAACAGTCGCCCAACTTTTGACATGTTGATGATTTGCAAAAAGTTCATATAAACTTGATAGAAGTGACTTAAGCCAACACCAAAAATATATTTGTATTTTAAAATGTATATTTATTATGTTTGTTAAGGATATATTAGGCGATACATTTATATATGTACATAGTCAGAAATAATATTATTTAAATATGCGCTATTTTAAAATATCAATTTTCCACAAATTAAATATATATATTTACTTTTAAGTAGAGTAAGAGTTTAATAGAAATATTTTTTACCGTTAAATGTTTATAAGTGTCTAAATATGTACGTATCCCTCATAGTGCATAGTTTTACTCGTACTTGACAGGTTTTTTTATTATTACATCGATTTTATAAATGACCATTATAAATCACATAATATATAGCCATTTATAAATAGCGCTTTCTTTTATTTTTCTCTTTCCATCTACTTGAGATTTCTAATAAAGTTAATGGGAAAGAAATAATATAGCGTGATAGTTTCTAGCTTGAAATCATGATAGTCAATAAAATAAATTGTTCCAAAGCGGCATTTGTAGATTTCAAACAATAGGATATAAAATTCAATGAGCGGAAGATAGCTAGTCTCGTAGTTTCTCATAAGGAGTTCACTAATTATGATCCGATCGGCATATAACAATGACTCCAGATAATACAGGTTTTATAAAGATTTTAAAGGTCATATGTATCCTTTATAGTCGCTAAGCCTAATTGTAATATTTAGGTACTTAATATATACTTCTGTTATATATACTTCTTAGCAGTATACATCACAGACGAATTTGTAAAAATAAGAATTGAAAAATTGAGATTCAATTATCATTAGATTATTGAATATATTTGGCGTTAATTTTGTAGAAATTCGTTTTTCACAACTTAATGAAACTACGTGATGTAGTATTATTTCCACTTTATTTAAATTCTTTACCACGACCTAGGTTTCGTCGTATTACAACATTTTCAGGTGGGCAATTAGCAAATATATCTAAATATTGAATTTCTAAATATCTTTGCTAATAGCCCACCTAAAGATGTTGTATTACAACGAAACTTAGGTCGTGGTAAAGAACTTAAATAAAGTAGAAATAATACTACATCTAGTTTCATACGGTTGTGTGTCATTAGAGTATTATAATTTATATTTCACAGTTAGGACTCTGTATAAACGATGTCAGTTGGTTGACTCATAATATTGTCGTCGCCGTAGTGTGTTGGATTGTTCATAAGGCCTTTAACAGCACAGCTCACCGCGGGATCGGGGTTCGATTCCCCGCTGCTCGTCGAGCGGGGCTGGTTTGGTGTTTCGTTGTAAGATATCGTTCTCGTAGCAATAAGTCCGCCATATGTATCAACTGTATACATTAAAGTACGTAAATAAATAAATTAATAATATATTATTCAAAGATTATTATTTATTATCATTCAGTATTTAGAATCAAACTTGGAAGGACTTTTAAACAAAATCCTGGGTTCTGTATCTGTTCTTTATAATAAAAATACTAGTTTCGTGATTATGATTTAACAACGTGAAAGAAAATTGTTCAAACTCTATACAACGTTGCATTAAAAAAATGTTTTCTAAAATTATTGAATTTCCAAAATATTCTAGGTAATTTTGAAAGAATTTTGAAAGAAGTCAATGTTATTATGCATTTTGTGTAGAGAGAAAAACAATTGAATTCAAAGATCTGCAAATTGAATCTCTTATTCGCGGCTTCGATCGCGTGGAACTCAAAATATTACGAACAGCGTTTTTGGACGTTTGTGACTCAATCGCGTGTAAACAGCTGAAATTATTTCCATGAAAGTTAATGGAAACATGACTCAAGATTAAACTTAAACTATAAATTACTTTATAATCCCGCAAATAGCTACGAGTATATTGGTGCTGCTGATTACAAATATGGCTCAGTCCGTTTCAGTCACGCCAGGGTTTTACACAATTGAAAACGGGAAAATTAAGTGAATATGTAATGATTACATTAATAAAAAAAATATTTATTACAAAACCGTATATAATTACAAATTTAAAACTGTGTTATAATCGTTTGTGAAATCTTTTCTGTTTTTCTTTAAAGTTTCTATGTTGTAATTTTTACTTGTGATTCTTAATTCAGCGCATCACGTTTTAGGATCTAGCAGTAGCTAACATCATGGAATATTTTACCCTGCTTTTAATTCTGAAGTATTTTATTGGTTATTTCTTCATGATTGAATTTTATTGTTGTTTTTTACAACCAAGAAAGTCTCCTTAGTTTCCTGTTTAGTCTATATCATTGCATAGATTTATACAAATTAAATTTACTTTTTTTTATTATCTGTGAATTGTGATTGTAATCTATAGAGGAAATTTAGTGGAAATTAGACACGATTCAGTGAAAAGCAAGCCAAAGAAAATTTTGTGTCTATTTTCTGTTTTATGAAATGGATTACTTACAATAATTATATTAGAAACGCACGAATTTCATGAAAATATGTTCATTTTTATAATTCTCATGACGTTTAATAAAAAAATTCAATTAACGAAGTTACTTGGAAACTGGTATATTTATATATTTAAAAGAATTTTTAAATAACTCCTTGATATATGTTACTGTGTTCATCTAACAAAATTAAGAAGTTTCTTACTTAATATGCCATGTGGATGCAGACTTACGAGTACTTACAGAAATGATTGCAAATAAAAATCAAAATTGAAATTAAATATGGATATTAACCGAATTTTGAAATATTTTTTAAATGTAGACTCACTAACTAAATTTTTTCTAGATTAGAAAACTTCTTAAGAATAAGGTAAAAAATAAAATAAAAACAAGCAAACAGACAAACAGATTTTTATACACGGATTGTTCTCGTATCTATATATGTATAGCCAATTACGAAAAAAAATTATATTTATGTGACCGTCAGTTTTTCGTTTTAAGGAGGGTGAGCATATTCAAGTAAAGCAGTAGAAACGACATTTGGTTGTGAAACTAAAAATATTTCTCTAGTATGACATTCATTAATTTTTTTAAACATTTGAATTCAGAATAGAGCTATTCTAAATGTTCAAAATTTTAATTCGCGTATTTTTTCAAAAAATTGTTTAATAATAATCACATTTGTTCTAATTCAATGTGTTCATACTATGTTTTTACGAATATTTTGAGAAAATATATCACATTTTCAGATAACATAGTTACGTGACATGGAATAGATTTTTTGGAATTTTCGAAACTGTTATTTCATAAGATTTACTATTTTATAGACGAAAGCTACCATTTTATAGGTCTTTTCAAAAATATCACAAAAATTGTTTTTCATAATTTTTTCACATATGAAGAAGGAAGAGAATTACAAAATCCAAGATAGACACAGCTTTATTTTAAAATTGTAAGTAAAATCGGAAAATGATATTGATTTAGAAGTAATGACGCAGAATTATTGTATGGCAACAAAGAGAGCTATTTTTAGTTAAACAATTATAATTAATCATTATTTCAATTTACATCTCTAAGTGCAGTAAAAAAAAACGAATAATCGAGTACTTAGAAATAAATATCCATACGATATGTATCTTACGTGTTTGTCTTATTATATTGTCTGTCTTATTTAGCCATTAACGAATTTACACAACCTAGATTAACACAGACGGACAGGCAAAATGTCAATATTTTGTAAAGGAATTATGATATATCAACTGTTTGATCAATCTTGAAATTTGCATTATGGGTACATCTTTGTAAATTAATCTAATTACTCCAATTGTTTTTGTTCAAAAACACTTTTTTTTCCAAGCTAATAGGTGTTATCTCAACGATACCTTGAAATATAACCAAGGTTCATATTGGTAAATAACTATCAATATTTTTCGCTGCCATGTTGTTATCGCCATATTTATCCGATTAGTAGGAAATCAGTCGGCACGGAAAAAGAGGAAAGTCTAAGTTGATTGTTATCTATCTATCGGGTGATGACCCGTGATTTTCGTTACGGTATGTTATATACGATATATATATATATATATATATATATATATATATATATATATATATATATTCATTAGATAACAGTGGTAACGAGGACATGTTAAGTATGAAGTTTATAGGATAGTTTCATATATATGGTGCAAAAATGAGCGGAAATTAAAAAGGCGGCCAGTTGCGTGTTGACACACGCACGAAGTTGGGTTCCGTAGCAGTCTATCATCAAATATCGTCTTGTCGATGGGAATTGAGATAATTTTAATTAAAAGTTCTAATCAAATTTTAGTAGTTCTAGAAAAAGTGTTTTTCAAACCCATGATTGAAAAATTAAATACGGGTGAAAGCACATTTTTCCTCATTTTGGAGTTTAATATTTCGCTTATTTTCATAAAGAATTTTTTTGGTTTCCACCTTAATAACATTGAAATATTAAGATTTCGCTTTTCTTAATTGAATGCTTTTACTATCACTACTTTATGTTATAAAGTAAAATGGGTGTTTATCTGACATACTTTTGCGTAGCCAAGCTTATATTTAATTTGAAGTATCCTTAAATATAGTACATTAAAATAAAAACTTAAAAATTTAATAGCTAGGAAATATCTTGTGAATACTCTCTTATTTCTATATTATACTGAATAATTACTACGAGGAGTAATAAACATTAAAAACCTGTTTCTGTGAACATCTTTAAAACAAATCGAGATTTCCTAAACAGGGAGATTTAGAATTGTCGCTATAGTTTACCGGAAAGGTTTAAGTAAATATCTAGTAATTCTGTTACTTTTATAAATTTGACTTTAACTAACATTTTGAGAAATGGGTGCATGGGGTGGTCGTTATTTTTCGACATTTTCAGAAATATCTCCAGGTCTGCCTTCTACAAAATTTAAAAAAAAAAAAAATATATATATATATATATATATATATATATATATATATATATATATATATATATATATATATATATAAATATATATATAAATATATATATATTTTTTAAAAATTTTTTTTCATGATAACTGTTGAGATGTATTATGTTAATAATAAATGTATGTATATAATTAATGTGCAGTATGTTTGTGGATAATTTCAGAAATATCTTACATAAAATTTTAAATTATATAGCTATAATAGATTTAGAATATTTATAGGTAGCTGTTTTATTTGATACTGATATATGAAATGAAAAAAAGGTTTTAATAATATCTCTTCCATATTTTAAAATTTCCGAATATTTTTGAGTATTAGTATTAAGATATATGCGGATTAATATTTTTATAAGGTTTTCACCTCAAAAGCTTTTCGAGAAAATATATGTGATAGACAGATGGGCGGGCACTTCAGTGATGTTAGAGAGAGTCCTTTTTTCTTTTGAAATAGGGAACCCTAAAAATGAAAATATCAAACATTGGTCATCAAGTATATTTTATTCAACGTCTTATATGTTTCTTTAAGCGATATTTTATTTTGTTATATTTATATCAGGCCGTAATAGAAGAGTTGGGGTAGCTAACTATTCTATAGCCCTACAGCTTTTGGTCTAACACGCTCCTTTTATTTTTCCAGCATGCATAGTTTTGTACAGATTTTTCTTTATACGTTGCCTATCTGTTTTATATAATCAATCTATTATAACCAATTTTACTGTCCTAAAATGGTACGATCATCGTTCTTACGTTCACAGCACATACTATTCAAAAAATTAAACCCATATTATTAAAATAACAAAATTCATATTATTCGAAGAACAAAAGCTGCCATTATTCAAAAATAAAGCTTATATGATGCAAAGAACAAAGCTCATATTATTTAAAGAACAAAGCTCATATCATTCAAAAATAAAACTCATATGATTCAAAGAACAGAGCTCATATGATTCAAAGAACAAAGCGCATATGATTCAAAGAACAAAGCGCATAAGTTTCAAAGAACAAAGCTCATATGATTGAAAGAACAAAGCGCTTATTATTCAAAGAACAAAGCGTATATTATTCGAAGAACAAAGCATATATTAAACAAAAAATATATTTTGGGACCTCAATACATGTATAAATATTTTAGAATGAGTTCATCTTCGCAGGGCATTTAAAAAAAATACTTCTCAATTCTTATTTTTACCTGTATTTACGAGATATTATACACTATAATATAATAGGCCGACAGAAAAACATAACAAAATAAAATAAATTCGTTATCCTCTCAAAGACTACCGAATCTTTATAACTTTCAAAAAACATTAGTAATCCTTAATTTTTCAGACTTTTTTGTATTTCCTAATTTGTATTCTTCAAAGACAGTGGCGCAGTCGTTTCTTTATCGGAATAAGAAGATATGTTATCGTTAAAGTTATTACCATACGTGAGTTATTACAGTGGAGCAGACAGGCCCGTAATACCTAATTTATATGAGGATTAGTCGGACAAGATAACACTTTTATAAATTATCGAGAATGCCGTAAATAATCCATTTAAAGATTAGAGTAAGTCGGAACTAAGGTGACATGCGCTCACGATGATTAATTAGTTATTATCTGCATTTATTAATAGTATGCTCGATGCACGTATTACTAATATTAAAGCGTACCATTTTGCTGCATTTATTTGTTTATGTTCATGTTTAAAATTGTCGCTTGAGGTCTAACAACAGTATGACGCTGAAGGAAATGGGATACTAAGCGGTTGTCCTAGAAGACGGATTTAAATGACTTGTGAAATATTTTGTACGAATATATAATAAAAAAAAGCTTTATATATTTTTTAACTAACGTATTGTATGTCCATAGATAGATAGGTATATAAGATTCTATACACACACATGTGTGTGTGTATGTGGACGTGTGTGTGTATAGAATCTTATATACATACACGTGTGTGTGCGTGCTTGGGTGCGTGCGTGCGTGCGTGCGTGCGTGCGTGCTTGCGTGCGTGTATGTGAGTGTGTATACACGGTGTTCGGGAGTAAATGTCGGACAATGAAAGACGTTATTTGTTGGCTGAAAAATAATTGATTGTCGTCAAAATAAAATTTAAAAGATGACTTTTTAAAAAAAAATCAAAGTAATATTCATAATTATTTGTCATTTTTTTCATACACACGATACTTGCATACGTCAATCAGCACCGTTCGGGTTAATGTAGTGGCTGCGTACGGCTAACATGAGCTTGTGTGCGTACGTTAGCGGTATTAGGCGTGTTAAAAAGAGTGACGTGTAATTTTTTTTTTTGCCCTCAACTAGAAAAAGGTTTTATGTTTTATTTTAACGACAATTTATGCCTTTATAGCCCACGAATAGCGTCTTTCTTTGTCCGACATGTATTCCCAGACACCGTGTATGTATATAATCGGTCAGTTATTCTTAAAATGGCTGAATAATTTTGTATATAGCCTTGCTTTTTTAATTACAATAACAGTTTCTTATTGCTTTATGCAACAAACAAATATTACTATTAAATTTTTCGTTATCAATATTGTTATACACAAAATTGGTTCAATATATTTATTGCTTTCAAAGCTTCTTCTTCTCCTCCTTAATTTTACGTTTTTCATATATTTCTTTGTTGATTCGCAATTTATTTTCATCTGTGAGTTCTTCACATGTTACAATATTGGTGTCGACGTCAATGTAAGAGTCCCATCTGTCAGTCGCTACCCGTGACTGGTAATTTAAATTTCTTACCCAGTGACATAAGAGCATTTCCACATCATCATCAAAATTTGCATCAAGATCTAGTTCGTTACTCTTTCTGAATATATTGATACTTAAAGAGTTTATAGAAATACTGTTACAATTAAATGTCTTAATTCTTGTGTGTAACTGAGTGTGGACGGGATTCTCGTATTCGTAATTAACAATTTTTTACTTACACGCTATTAAGACTAAAGCGGGGGTGTGTTCTTGGGTACCCCGCATAAACCTACCCATAATTATATATAGTAATCCGTACCCATAATTATATACAATACATTTAGGTTCGATGTTATATTATGAAGCAATACCATACAGTATCAGCTTTGTTTTTAAGAGCAAGTGTTGGTTATGAGAGTAATTGTGTACTATATTTTAATTTCATCAGCTAATAGCAAATACATAAAGACATATGTATTTGCTATTAGCCATCTCTCTCACAGTCTGATTCCCATAAGTCCCGCCTCTTTCCAACTGAAACGATCACTATTATCCTATTTCAGTTGTTCAATTATAATTTGGAATATGAATATCAAGACAATAACTTTTTCTAAATTTTATACAATACTCAATCATTTTCTGAGAAAAATACTTCGAAGCCGTGATTGCTGTATTACAGCGAAGTCGCTATTAATTTATTTGTTTTCGTGACGACGGTGATTTTACTTCATTTGCTTAATGAACGCTTTCACTTCGTTTATGAGAATGTTTACGACGGAATATTAATATTTTATGACAGGCCATTTACTGTGTATGCAAATTACATTAATTTCTGCTCGAGTTAGGTAAAGTTAGCAAGACGGTGTGCATGCAATCATTCACAAGAGCAAGCTTTCACAAAATCTTTCTTTCATGGTCTCAGTTATCAAATTAAAAGTTGCCTTGAACATTCTTATTAACACATTCCTTATTCAACATTAACAACTTGTTAACACATACAATTTTTTTCAACACATTTCATATTCAATCGGGAAAAAAACTGCATAAAAATAGTTTATGCCAAAACTATGTTAACTTCACAATTGGATAATGACGTCGTTGAGGAAAATTTTGTTAATTAATATTTGTTATGATTCGAATAACGCAATACAACAAATCAAGTGCTAATCTGTTTTAGAAGATGGCTATGTGGTATTTATATATTTAAAAAATAATTTTTACGTGTAATATAATTTGGAATTTATTTCAATAAGGCTATTTAATTTTTATAATTTTAATGCGAAAGATTCGTTGGAAATATCAAAATTTCCTATTTTAAAGCGCTGGAATTAATGCTTGGTTGCGTTTTAGGAGTGGACATTTTCAGCCATTGTTACGCATAGGTACATTGCGAGTTGCCTCGCTCGTATTTTGTCCTAAACGGATTTCATGAAGAGAGAGTTCTCTGAGTACTTTTCACGTTATGCTCATATTTTGTTTGCTATTTTTTTCTCTAATTTAGTTGATAACTTAACTGAATACGAATGCGGCGTTCTTTATATATCCTACTAGAGCTGTTCGATAATATTCCATAAAAAAAGTGACTGGTTTATCAGTTGGTAAACTAAAAAATTAAAGAAAAGAACCCTCAAATGCAAACAAAACTTGAGCAATAATTGTTCCATGCTATCAATGGGCTGTCAAAAACTTTTTTCAATATAGGCAGGGGGGTCTATATATCATCGTGCATTTTTTTTAGATTTCTTTTGTCATGATATATAACAAAAATTATATGTTCATATTTTTCTTATCATTTCTACAATTGGATTAAAAAAATTAAGGTTTCGTTTAAACTTCCAAACTTACCCGTAAAAATTATTTTACGAATAACATTGGAAGTTTAAATGAAACACTATTCATTTTCTGTATTATATTTTGTATTCTTCTTCTTCTTGGCACTACAGCCTAGAGTAGCCCCGGGGCGTCCCAATGAACTTTTTCCATCAGAGTCTATCAGATACTTTATGTTTCCTGTTGGTAATGTTTAATATTTTTAAGTCGTCCTCGAAAACATTAAGCCATCTCAGTGCAGGTCTTCAACGTTTCCTGGTACCCCTGGCTTGTTAAAAGTTGTAGCTTAGTCAGATTGTTATCGTCTGATCTAAATAAATATCCAAGATTCCTTGTTCGGTTTGATTTTATAATTCTAACAATGTCCAGTTTTTCATATCGATTACGAATTTCGCGATTGTAAAGGATTCGCCAAACCTTATTTCTTTGGACAGCATCAAAGATTTTTCGTACTATTTTTCTTTTAAATATTAGTAAGTCTATTTTCAATGCTTGCTCAATGTCCAGCTTTCGCTGCCATAGAGGGCTACTGGTTGACTTAGTGTTTTGTACACATTGAGTCATTATTAAGTGTAATACGTCAAAATTCAGCTATCTAGATAGTAAAATCTCCAAGAAAATAGATTATGACAGACAGACGGAGAATTATACAAGAATTAAAATACACCGAATTGATTAAACAAAAAATTAAAGTAAAACATATATATTTAGATATATGAAAGCGCAAAAGGCAAAATGGGTAATTAGGAGAAAGAAGGTTTACAAAACCAAATTAAGAATATGTATAGTGATTGTGAATTCTTCATCGCGGTGTCCACATTATTCCATAAATTAATAGGTAGCATGAGCATAGTAGAATTATTCATAAAATAAGGATTTGGGATATGGAAGATTGTTTGAATTCTAAGCAACTAAATAAGTTGCAAAAGGTTAGACTGAACAGTAATATAAGATCACGTCATGTATCAAAAACGACTTTTTCCATTAATATTTCAAATCATTTTTGAAAAACATTTAGAATATAAATGAAATTGTTAAATTAATTTGTTGTTCGAATGCGACCCTTCTAGCTGCTGCCTTTGCAGTGGGCAATACCTACCCCATCTACACCAGAACTTGATTATTCTTATATATTCTCTCACTTAGCAAATCGCTATGTACCTTAATATTTGTTTGTCGTGTTGTTATTTTATTACCAATATAATCACTTTGTTAAATTCATGTAATTCTTTGACATTTTTGTTTATTATGACCTGAATTTAAATCTGACCCACATTTATGCAGAAACACACGATAAAAAAGACAACAAGACAAACAATAAACACTGTCACTGCACGATGGTTCCATTCATAGGTCATAAAACGAAAAATCGGCACCTTAAATTCTCACTTCTATCTGCATCACTAACTAGTGCGATAAACAAATTACCCGAAAACGTAAAAATGTCAACGCTAATAATTATTTTTCACTTTCAAAGTTTTTGTGAAATTTTCTGTGAAAAAAAATTCTGTGAAATGCGCGTATCGCGCGCGTCGTTGCAACCTCTTTACCACACATTTACCAGTGACTTATTTTCGCAATCAGTGGAATATAAGAAAGGAAAACATGAACGTATTTCATCAGTGCTGTTAGAAAACTTTGATATAATATAGAGAATACAGACACTAGTTCTTTAGATAAAAGTGTGCTTAATTTGTGTAAATGTATTGAGAAATATTATAATCTTGTAAATTGTGATGGATGAAAAATATTTAAAAGTATGGTAATCAGTTTAGTGCTGTTGATTGTATTAAAATAGCAACAAATGATGAACAATATAAATCTGAATGTGATTTAGCTCAACCTAGTACTTCTTCTTCTGATTGTGTTCGACAAGAAAGGATTTTAGTGATCTTAACAAAAGCTCAAAAAGAAAACGATTAACGAAATTATCTCAGGTTAACGATTCAGCAGTTAGTGCATTACTTAATAGTTCGGATGAGTCAATATTAACAAATATTAGTGGCGATGAAGTTTTATAACTTTTCGTAGAGGTTAAGCTAACGAAACATCAATATTTGTTGATAATGAACTTTTATATATATATATATATATATATATATATATATATATATATATAGGTGTTGCAAAAAGATAGCGATGAAAATCGTTTTGAAGTCGATTTCTCACCTCTACATTTGTGGATTCGTTTCTTTATTTCGTTTACCTTTCTTACAGAATATATTTTACAAATTGACGGATTAGGTTAGACGACGATAAAAAAGTGTTAGCTGAAAAGATATTGCAAGTTCAAAATCAGTTTAGTTCCCGATGAGGCTTAATTGTAGATAAACCACGAAGTGGTGGAAGCGGGGCATCGAACGACTCTTGTTCTACAGTTTTTCAAGCTTTATCTTCGGATACAATATAAACGTAGAGCCATGTTGTAAATTCGATTTGGAAACCGCGCGACTTTTGGTACAAGAATATTAATTATACAATCTCCCAGCTTCCGTCCACAGAGTACTAATACATGGCTTATAAATTGTAAAGCATGCATTAGTATCTATCGGGGAATTAGTTGAAGTGGCTGTCGGAGCTAATAAAAAAAATTTGAAGGCATTTAGATGAGGCCATGCTCGAAAAATTGCTCGGGAATTTACTACTACAGTCAGATCCCCTTCGTCACCCCGAAAGAAAAAGAATGGTCAGTTATCAAGTTTGTTAGTAGTTTCAAAAATCTTGGAATAGTTTTTGTAAGAGTATCTCAGTGTAGTTATATTATTTTACTTAAATAAATCTCAATTTCAATGTCTTTTTTTATTAATTATTAATGTTTTTAATGTAATTTTTGTTTAAGAACAGTAGATATAATTTCAGTTAATTTAAGACCCAACCTATGAAAATTTAAATGTACCAGTTTTTAAAATTTACTTCTATTGTTTTTCCTTCTCATTTAAAATCAAATTATTGATAAATATTTTGTATAATACTAAATACATTTGGCGTTAATTTTGTAGAAATGCATTATTCACAATTAAATGAAACTACGTGATGTAGTATTATTTCTACTTTCTTTAAGTTCTTACAACGAAATCTAGGTCGTAGTAAAGAACTTAAAGAAAGTAGAAATAATACTACATCACGTAGTTTCATTTAATTTTGTATAATATAATAAATTAAGTAGATAACACTTTGTTTTATCGTTTGCAATTATTTTAATACAGATATAATGCCTTATTTCCGAATTACCTATTTTGGCCGCCCGCCTTGGGACTGTGTACCACCGTGCACACGAAGGAAACATTTATTAATTCAAATTGAAACTTTCTATGCCAGAAACGCAGTGTATTGCGTGATCGATCGACTTAGAAAGTATATCGATTGGATATACTTTCTAAGTTTACAATATTTTCTATTTAACAAATTAATCAAGTTCAATGGAAATTTGTACCATTGAAATTAAAATGCTCTCCGTATACTAGCAGGTATTTTAATTGAAATACTTATCTTGTAGTAATTAACATAAACAATAACGAAAAGGTCAGAACTATACCTATTTCGGAGCTTCGTGACAACGAGTAATTGTGAATATTGGGTTGGCTAAAAGTTTTTTCGAAAATCATCAGAAGCTTCCATGGTGGAAGACGTATAAAGGGCGAGGCAGTTATCATTAATTCAGTACACTAGTAACTAAGTTGCTGCACTATAAACGCGATTATTTAGACGCATGTGAGATACTGTCTACTCTACGAGTACCAACCTGGTCACTCTGCTGCCAAGCTATGCATAATATATGCCAACGCATAGCTTCGGAAGCAATATCTGAAACTACTGCAAAACGATGGCCCCAGTAGTTTCGCAGTGGCGTTTATTCTCTGAGTAATCAACCATACTCTTGTCGACCAGTGGAATTGGATAGCGACAGGTTAGGTTAGGTTTGTATTGATAATTGAAGAAGATAGTCGATTAAGGATACGCTGAGTAGCAACTGAGTTCGGGTGTTCCCGTGGAACTATAGATAATCACTTACACCGCTTAGAAAAAAGCTTGAAATACGGTGAGTGGGTACTACATGAACTTAGCCCGGACCAGCAATAGCCGTACCTTGATCCTCAAACAAATCCGCCTTAAAGTTTTGGATTTTGTTTGAACAAAGATCCCCCACCCGCTATATTTCATAGATCTTGCACCCACTGTTTATTGTTTGTTTAGATCGCTCAGAAAAGCGAAAAAAAACTTTGATGATGAAGGCCACCTACGACAGTTCACAGGCCATATTTTTTCACTCCAAGCCACCTAAATATTACACACATGCAATCCACTTCCTGCTAGTGCGTTGAACACATATAGTACAAAATGAAGGTGATTATTATATCGAGGATTAAGTAATGTTTAATTGGAAATATAATAAAAAATTATGACATTAATGACCGCTCATTACTTATTAGTCAACCCAATATTTAAGATATTTGGGATATTATAATGAAAAGTGACACAAAAAATGTGTATTAATTCTTATCGGATATTAATATCATCAACACACATACAGTTCAAAAAAATTAGATTTTTCAAGTTTGAAATCATGCCAGTATTAAAAAGTACTAGAAATGAAAAGTCGAAAAATTCCGTTGTTTTAAAAATGTATTACTTCCTATGGCTTTCAGATCATTTAACGTTTTATAAAAATAAGACATTTAAATTCAGATTTTTAATATGTTGTTTAAAAAAACAAATTTTAATCCACTTTTTATCACAATTATCAATATAATTTATTTTTAGTTCTTTTCCTTTTTCAACTGAATATTGTATAAATAATAGTGAGTAAATTATTCTCGCTGCTGAAATTATAGAGTTAAAATCATTGGTAGAACCATAGGAAATAAAGTTTTTTTTTTTTAATCATAAACGTTCATCACAAATTTTATTCCTATCACCAATATTAGTTCAAACATACAGATGGAAAGTATTGTAACGCTTTTTTTTTCTACTATATAGTAATATCTTTTTAAATTAATTTAAAGCAAAGTCTGCACGTCTATGGACGACCAGCTCGGATCTTACGTGAAAGAACGAACACTGGACGGTCGGTAGAAGTATTGGACGCTCGTCAAACTGGTGGCAGAGTTAGTTCAGTTTTATGATTAATTAACGAAAAAATACGTTATTTTTAATATCTGAATGAGGAAGTTTACTTTTTATTAAAATATATATTAGTTTAAGAATTCACATTATTTTTAATTGTAGTTTTTTTCAAATTGCAGTGTAAATCTGAAAAAATTCTGCTTCTCCTATGTTCTGAATTGGTTCGTGTGTTGAAGTGATTTCAAAATCCTTCTTAAAATATTTAAGATACTGATTTTAGTACTATAAAGCACGCGATGACAATTTGTTTATATGTATAGTTGACATGCATTATAACTTGGAACTGTGTCCGAATTTTATGTATTATAATAAAAATAAGATTTAGCTATATAAGCCGGTATCATAGTGGCGTTCAAGAGAACATACTAGTTTTCATGTTTTATCCAGCGCAAACAAAAATATAGATATATTCCGTATTATGGCTATCTGTTTCTTGAAATTCCAATTCATTCGCTCGCTATTATATATCTATCAATACTTTGGCAAAACTAGACATTTCACATTTATGTAATTTTACCCGATGAAATAGGATATTGACCAAGATGTCGTAAGAGTATGGAATTTTGAAACAACTAAGTTTGAACGAATTAATTATTCAACCCTTTCATCCCTCTTGACGTGTCTTCCTGATATTATTGTATGAACATGTCTCGTCCATTACATAACCTCGCTATCTAAACCGTTCAATTATGTATGAGAGGTAACATAATTAGATAAACGAGTCGTGGTATATTATTTGGCTTATAATATAAATACAATACTCACCGCTAACAAGTGTTACTTCAGCCAAAGGGATTTTTTAAAGTCTAAATTTTTAAAACCGGAAACAAAAATTAATATTTATACTAAATTATAGAACAAAGGCAGATGAAAATAGACTTCTTCTTTTTGAAAGAAAAATACTTTGTAAAAAATTTGGCCCTGTTAAAGAAAATAACAAATAGAGAATTTTGTTTAATCATGAAATTTATAGAAAATTTAAACAACCAAATATTGTCCGAGTCATTAAATCATACAGATGGCAGACTGACGGATGGAGGTCCTCGTCACAAAAATAATGTTCTGTTCGTAATATGGAAATATAAAAAGCAAAAAATGGTAAGTGCGACCATTAAGTGACCTAGCGTGTGAGAATGCGCGTTGTAATCTATAAGAGTGTACAAGTTATTTTGAGGAATTAAATATTGAAAAAATGTTTTGTCACGCACATCGCAGATGAATTGCATCAAAACCTAAATAACTTGCCACCACTCTTGGCACGTAGAATATCCTCTGCAATCTTCTTTTCATTTACATTTCCTGATCTATATTTTACCCACCTGTAGTCTTTTGGTGTCTTTGTCATTCTGTTTTCAAGTTGGACATTATATTTTAATTGCTTATAATTTCTGGTATTTTGCGTTCATTATATATATTTTAGGCGCCAATTTTGAAAAAGGAACAAAGGTATTTGTATATATTTTTTATTTCTTAAATCATTATTTCATTGTACAAGCTGACTAGAAGTTTTTTTTAATATTTCTTAAAAATTGACATGAGTTGTAGATGTTTCAACTCAACGTTTAGGTAAGGACGGCACTCTTGACTGCATATTTAATAACGCTCATTGTATTATACGACAGAACACGAAACAGGTAAATGTAGGTAACAAGTGATTAGACTATTGAAAGAGTCTATACTGTAGATTCTTTAAGCTAAATAACTCACTTGAAATCTTATCGATTCATTTGACTCAGGAACGATCCATCGTAACAAATAATGGATGGATGGTTTGCAACTTGTGCACTACAATGACTCGTACGGCATTCACGTTAATGAAATCATTCTTTACAGTTTCGCACCCATTCATTTTTCGTATTAGGCGCATTCCTTTATTACTTGTAATATATTATTATTGAGTGAGTAATTGTAACAGAGTGAATTCTGTATATGGGATATATTTTAAAAAGAGTGATTGATTTGGCGTAAAGAATGAAAATAGAAGCCAGAAAACCTGTTTCTAGAATTTTTTTGTCTGTATTTTAATTTGTTCGTCAATCATTGAAATCTTCCAAACAGATTTGAATGAAATTTGGTGTGGTAATAGTTCATGCCTATGAGAGAAAAAAACATTGGCATTCATGGGGACCACCAGGAGTGAAATCTTAAAACTATGAAAGAACAGTGGTTTTATAGAAATTTACAGAATTTTTAATTTTAAAATCCGCGACAAAAATATTATCGAACAACTAGAAGTATATATTTTATCACGATAGTGAGATAATTCCTAAGCCACTATGAAATATTCATTGCATCATGTATTGTAGAATAAATAAAAAATAAATATCAAATTTTTAAATGCAAATATCGATACTAAAATTGGAAATATTTCAAAATAAATACTTTGTTTTTGTTATTCCTTTTTCAATATAAAAATATTAATACATTTAGTATTCACTGTTATACTGCATAGTGAACTTAAGAATAATAATCAAACTAATATACAATTTAAACAATGCACAGTATACAAAAATTGAACTTTCCACGTAGTCAATTTAACTTTACTTGTATAGATATACACAGCATTAATGTTGCACAACACGTAACTCTTATAGCTACAGATAAACTGCTGTTACAGCATGTCGGTGACGCGAACTCATAAAATTTTACGCATCCAAATAGCATCCAACGCGCACTTCATACAGTCGGATATATACAATATGTTGGTGTATATATGTGTACACGTATGCACAGGCCGCTATGCGTATGCCAGTCTAGTGCCCGAGCAGTAGATGCTATATAAACTCTTTTGCCAAAAAACGGGCACTTATAGGAATAAACCATATCAGAGTTATTTTATTATTATTTGATGCATTTTATATGGCGATATGATGAGAATATTGTTATTTATTATTGAGATATTGTTTTTACCTACTTCAGTCATTAAAAATGCGAATAAATAAAAAAAACGACGTAAAGTCCACAGACGAGCGTTTTCACACTGGTACATTAAAAATGGTTAAAGTTTATTTTTGAATTTTTATTAATTTAACATAAAATTTGAAAATTTGGTAACGAGTGTTGCCTCCTCTAGCTAAAATAAATGCGCTTAATCTGCTAGGCATGCTTTCGACGACGTTTTTTATCATTTCCTGAGGAATATGTTCCCATTCAGCGACGATCACATTTTTAAGGGCCTGAATGTTTTCTGGAGCTGGTTTTACGGCGCGTCGTTTGAGATTACCCCATATGTGTTCTATCGGATTGAGGTCGACACTTCTAGCCGGTCAGTCTAACTCTCCTGCACGTACTCATCAACGTCTCTAGAGCGGTGGACGCGAGCGTTGTCGTCCATAAAAATGGACTCGCCTCCAACTGCTGTTAATGCGGGTTGGGCATGAGGAATAAGAACCTCTGTTATGTACCTATGCGCATTAAGTGTGCCATTTTCAATAAAAACTAATTCGTTACGGTCATCTGAGTTAATACCAGTCCAAAACATTACGGAGCCTCTACTGTAAGGGGTGATTTCCTCAAAGCACACTTCTGCACAGCGTCTCCAGGTCTTCGTAAGACTCGCCGACGTCGATCCTCACCACTAATCGATATACGAGCTTCATCGGATAATAAAACACTATTCCAGTCTCGTTGAGTCCATGACAAAAAATTTTGAGCGAATCTCAATCTGGCAACTCGATGCTCACGGAGCAATGTAGGGCCCCGAGCTGGGCGATAGCGTATATTGATGGCCTGAAGTCTCCTTCTGATTGTCCATAGGCTTACTCGGGCACCTCTGACGTCCTTGAGGTTCTGTTTGAGATCCACTTACGTAATTTGACGATTTCATGGTGCTTGACTGACTATGAAGCGGTCGTCCCGTGGCTCAGTGCACCGTTTTCTTCCAGAACCGGGCCTTCTACTGACTGAGTCCGTTTCTTGGTATCGTTGCCAGGTCCTTTGGACGGTGGAACGGCTCACGTTATACTGCTGAGACACATAACATTGGCTACAGCCTTTTTCAAGCAGCGCAATGATTTTACTAGCTCTTATCGTTTTTTCAACCATACTGAGAACACCAAACAGATGTGAACTAATGCAGCAAACAGCATAAATTTAATTAAAATTTATTAGATAAAATAAAAAACGTAATAAATGAAAAAGAACTTAATAAGAGTTGGATTTCATTTACCGCCAAAAAATACGTTGTAGGCAGTGAAAGAGAATTTTCATTCAAAAAGAATAAATTTCAAATTTAGAACGTTCGTTCTTATGTGCCAGAATACACTATACCTGCCAGTAACAATTACAATTAATACAATCTCTTAATAAATAATATTTTATTAATAATATGACAAAATCAAAACCGTCCGTTTTTTATGCAAAAGAGTGTGTGTGTATATATATATATATATATATATATATATATATATATATATATATATATATCTGTATATATATTTATATATATATATATATATATATATTTTTATAATATAAGATTTTCCTCTATCAAAAATTGCTCAATGCGCATAAAGAAGTTTTTACTTCAAAAATTCTAATAACTTTTCTTATTCCGAATTTCAGGCGAACAAAATTGCGTGAAATTAGGAATAAGAAAGTTATTAGAATATTAATTGTATCGCTAGCTGATACAATATTCGCAAACCCGTCCGAACTTATATTAGAAACTACTATTAAAAGTAACTTAATAAGAATATTTGAGGTGTAGATATATTCGTACTTTGATATCATTATATAGTAATATTTGTAAATTGATATTATTATGTCAGTATGATTTTGTCGGACTTCGTATCGAAATTGTTTTGAGATGGTTACTTTTCCTTTGGTTCGTCATTTACAGAAATATCCGATATCGATATTTATATACTGATATGAATTATTTGTATTGATATTAATTAGTTGCTGGCATTCATCTGATACGTTTGAATTCTATTTGTTTGATTTTTTAAACTTTTACGTTCCTTGGAATACATATCTTTAGTATTTTATCTGCGTCGTCATTATGTATTGAATTTAATATATTTGGTATTTTGTTTGTAAAAAACCTTTTCAACTTGATATTTTTTGAAGTATTTAAATTATAGTTTATGACGTAGCAGTATTTCTACTTTATTCGGAAATTTTTATACGACTTAGGTTTTCTTGTGTAACAAAAGAATTAATTCTAGGATGGAAATATAATTTACGTATTAACTTATATAATAATATATAAATTATATTGGCACTCATTAAGTTACCCTTACCCCTTAGTATTTACTGGGAAAACCCAGTAGTAGCCATCTTTCATACTCATACATTGAAGAATCGACAACATGTTTATGGAAAAAGAATAAAAATGTAAAGTGTAATTTTGTCACACTAATACAGGTGTCCAGTGGCAGATTTCAAAGTTTGAACAAACATAGTTTCTGAACGCAACACATAAGAGGGGCGCGGGGGCGTCGTTAGAAGCGCAAGCGGTGCCGATGTTTTAGTAGCCATGGAACAGTGGAGTGGAGAGCACCGCGCTTTTGCCGTCGAGGCGTACATTTCGAGTGGATTTTCGCTGTTTGTAGCACGCCGTCGATTTAATAATCGTTACAGTATTCGTCGATTTCGTGATGGACCATCGATCAACCTTATTCAATCATGGGTAGCAAGGTTCAGAGCTACAGGATCAACATTAAATAGGCCCAGGCCAGGACCTACACCATTGGTAGCCACGGATGAAAATGTCGAGCGTGTTATGGTTTCTGTCGTTGAAAATCCCCGTTTATCACTGCGTACACGTTCATCGATATTGGGAATCAACTTTACAGGTAATAATGCGAAAAAAGCTCAAGTTCCATCCATATAAAATTCAAATTGTTCAAGATTTACACGATTCTGACTTTGAATTAAGAAAAACTTACGCGGAGGTGATGTTGTTGAGATTTCGTACTGCTATCCGGATGGGCAACATATTCTTTAGTGACGAAACTCACTTTCACATTGGGGGATATGTGAATAAGCAGAACTTTCGTTACTGGGATGTCCACAACCCAAGACAAATGCATCAAGAGCCTTTACATAAGCCTAAAGTAACAGTCTGGTGTGCCATGTCTGCATCTGCAATCATAGGGCCTTATTTCTTTGAAAATCAACATGGCCAAACTGTAACTGTGAATTCGGAGAGATATGCCCAGATGTTAAATGACTTTTTCAGAGTAGAACTACAGAATAGTCCATCTTTCAACCAAACCACATGGTTCCAGCAGTACGGAGCCACAGCTCACACTGCTAATTTGTCCATGAATGCAGTGCGGCAGTTATCCAGAAAAAAACATATCCCGAAACGGTACCGTACCGTGGCCACCTAGGTCCCCCGGTTTAAGCCCATGTGATTTTTTCTTATGGGGATACTTAAAATCCGTTGTGTACAAAACAAATCCGACCACTGTGACACAACTTAAAGAAAATATTCGAGCCGAAGTCAATAGGATACCCCAGTCGCTCTGGAAACGCGTTTTTGAAAACATGCGTGCTAGACTCGAAGAGTGTGTCAGACTCGATGGCCGCCATTTGGAAAACGTGGTTTTTAAAAAACGAAATCCGCATTTGTTGTGATAAAGTTAAAATAAACCTACTTTTACAATTTTTCAAACATTGAAATCTGCCACTGGACAACCTGTATATGTCTGTATTTGAAAAGTAGGAAAGAAAATTAGTCAATTAAATTAAATCTAAAAACTCAATATACGTAAAACTTAACTCAAGAGCTATTTAATTTAGTGTCAAAAAAATTCAAGTGTATCTCGGTCAAAAAAGCTCTACTGATTCACAAGGGCCACTGAGTAATTAAGGTGAACCGATTCTTTTTACTGATTCAGATTCAGTGAGTCAATTCACTTAGATGAATTAAGATTAACCACGACCAGGGATATGGAGATGTCTCCACTCTATCGCTACCATTAAATTTAAAAACTCACAACTCCCCCATTTTTTAATTCTTTTACTGCTGGATTTCGTTTATTTTATAATTTTTTTGTTTTTGGTTTTTATTTAACCTATATTTTCATGACATTTTACTAAAAATAACAATTAAATGAAACTACGTGATGTAGTATTATTTCTACTTTCTTTAATTTCTTTACCACGATCTAGGTTTCTTTCTATTACAACATCTTCAGGTGAGCTATTAGCAAAGATTAAATCTTAGAAACATCCAACAGCATTTATGTGTTTCAAGCGCAATAGCGGAAGCAGAAGGGTTTGAATGTTATTGGATGTTCTTAAGATGGATGGTACCTAAATGCTGTTGGATGTTCCTAAGAGTTAATCTTTGCTAATATCCCACCTGAAGATGTTGTAATACAACGAAACCTAGGTTGGAAAAGAAATTAAAGAAAGTAGAAATAATACTACATCACGTAGTTTCATTTAATTGTGAATAATGAATTTCTACAAAATGAACGCCAAATATATTCAATATTTAAAAATAACAAGTTTGAGAGTAACTATCCCAATGATTATTGTCAGTGCATCCTTGCACCAATCTAGGCTGCTGTTCTCGAGTTCCAGAGTACTTAATGTCATTATCAATTTTCTTTTTTCACCCTTTCCCGAGTACTGAATTTAAATTATAAAAACAGTTTAACGTTTTTGTATCAATTAGTATATTAATTTCGTTACTGTGCTTTCGCATAAAAATTATTTTTTTTTATATTCGTACTTGTTCTTGTCATAAGTTCCCACGGTGATTTATGCAAGGCTTCACTCTTGTGAATATCTTCTATAGTTACAAACTTAAAGAGAGAAATTAAAACTAGAATTGTTAAGAAAAATTAAATACTAAATCTTAATTTTAGTGACTATTAGAGGGAAATATTTGTATTATACAAATATTTCCCTCTAATAATTTTCCTTAAAAACATTTTCGCCTTTATATTGTCCTTATATTTTCCAAAGATTACGTACATCCGTTGCTACTTTGCGACATTGCTTCGTTATTCCGTTTGTGTATTTTTCCGTTTCAAATAAGAATTTCCCACATTTCCCAATAGAATGAGATAATCCGGGATGAAAGTAGTCTATATAATTTATCCGGCCAACCGATTATTTTTGTACAGTAAATTAAGTAAGGATTAGTATATTGTCGTTTAAAGGCCCGCCAACTGTCTCTATGCTAATTACTCCATTTCGACGTGAAAGAAGAACAACCAAATATTTTAATGACGCTTTCGAAGAAGTGACAAACTCAAAGAAACTTAGTTTTACGAACTTCTGGTTGTTTCTATTATAAAGTCTGGAAAGTTGGAGAATTTGAAAGCTACAACTGTCAGCTTAGAGAATAGTCGGATTTAGCTGGCAGCTGTGTGAGTTGCTGCAAACAACTCCTGAACTTCAGAAATCGTAAGCCTAGCGCGAATCATAATTTATTTACACGATGCGCTTCATTGCCAAGACGAGTCTAGTCGAGAGTACGTTTAAATATGCACAGTGTGTTGTGCCCGCCGCATCTGCCAGTACAATGGTAGCTATTTTTAATCGATGTTTTTACGGATATTCAAGATAGAAATATCGTTTTGGTCTCACGATAGTTCGACCAATTTTTTTTTAGTATTTTATACGATATCGTATTAATTAGGATTCTCCACTTTGAAAGTCCAAATACAATATTATTGGGATTATATTTTATGGCCTGTCTGTACATCTGCATTGGGAATATTACACATAGTGGAATATATTTTTGTCTTAAAAAAGTTCTGTTTAATTTCTAGATTTTTATATAATTTGATCGTATCCTTTCTTTTGCCCGTCCGACCGATCGTTGGCGATCGTCAGTATATTCTACAGTTTACGATTTATTGTATTGAAAGCTTGCTTTTTGCAGAGAAAACCTTTAAATGATAAGTTGGAAACTGCACCCACAGTGGACAGAGTGGAAATATGTCTAATGAAAACTAAAAGCTCTAAAAAGATATAAGAAATTTATTCTAAGTTTATTTAATCCTTTTTTAGGATTCCGTTCCTAATAATGAAAAAAAAATGGAACTATTGTAGATCACTCGGTTGACTATTCGTATGTCTGTCTGTCAAAGTTCCTTTTCCCTAAAACAACTTGAGATATCAAGTTGAAATTATTAAATTGTATATCGAGACCAAACTTACATGGCTGTGAAAATGTCAAGTTTTTTTGGTTTACACAACAAAAAGATATGATTCTTTAAAGCGTATCTTTTCTTTATTGTCATCATAGTCTTACTGTACTGATCACCAAAATCTATAGAGAAATTTCGGGCAACCTACAATCTTGAAAGTCAGCTAAATGGGAGATATTATAGTACAAGTAAAGTTGAAAAATCATGAAATACACGATTTCTAATTCTTTGTGGAATTATACATTTTGTTATGTGCGCCTGTGAAAGATATAGTGGGCAATATATGTTTATTCATACCATAGTTTCTTACTGACCACCATAACCTATAGAACACTTCCGGCCGATCTATAAATCTTGAAAGTCGGCACAGTTGGAGAACTTATAACACAAGTAAAAGGAAAAATCCAAAAATCAAAAATATGTAATTCCACATTGAATTATGCATTTTTTAAATATGCCTCTGGGAAATATATAGTAGGCAATATATAATTCCGTTTTGGAAAATTAAAATTTTGTTAATATTTTTATAGAAATATTATGTACCAGTAAATTTTTATAAATGTCTAAATTTATGTGATCGTACTGAGAATTTTACTCATACTTAAAATTTTACTCATACTTAAAACTAACTGAGAATTTTACTCATACTTAAAATTTTACTCATACTTAAAACTAACTGAGAATTTTACTCATACTTAAAATTTTACTCATACTTAAAACTAACTGAGAATTTTACTCATACTTAAAATTTTACACATACTTAAAACTGACAGAATTTTACTCATACTTAAAATTTTACTCATACTTTAAATTTTGTTTTATTACGCGTGGACAAGAATGAAATTAAAATATTTTTATTAGAATGCCAATGTTCGGCACTACAGAAATATGCAGTACTGATTAAACACTCAGACAATTATTGGACGATCTGTGATTTATAACGCGATTCACTGGTTGAATACAGATAAGTTAGGTTACGTAATCTTAAACATCATAAAAATATATGAGTTTGGTTAAGTTGAAATATTATAAATAACTTCGCATTTAACGTATAATTTAATCCAATGCACTAATTCAAATAATAATCTCGAAGCATCTATTACATCGTTCGCATTTAAATTTTCAATTAAATTCTTCGTGGGCAAATATGCAATATTATAATCTCTTCGTTAGATGGAAATTTATTCGATTATTAATTTTAATGAGTCATTTATTTCTTTCGTCGTTCCTGGGTGGCATTAAGGAGTTAGAGTGCATGTTGGCAATTCGCTGTTGGCCGCTGTTCCGGATTTAGCTATTTTCTTCTCAATTGATATCTTCAAGAGTATGGTTACGAATCACTTGGGTACTTTACGAGCTTATAACTTCGATATTTAACAACCACTAGCTTTGTTTGGGTATTGTTTGTTGGATGATATTGTATTATAGCTTTTATGATTTAACTTAATACTCTACCAACATTTTGTTAATTAATTACATTTTAAATTTTAGCGGCAAGTTTATGACTTCGATTACACATTATTAATACAAGACGTTCACGACTATTTACGTGCCGTTTTCGCTAATACAATTTTACCGTAACAGATGGTGGTTGTATGCTTACATTATATTATGCTATTATCAATAGCAAAAGGTCAGTTGTTGAAAATGTTGAGAAAGTCATAGGAAAATCGTAGTCGTCGTTGAAAAGTGGTCATGTTAATTTAACTGTCGGCGATAAATTGAAATTATTTATAAATGGAGTCTAGCATTTGATTAGATTTAAAATCAAAGAAAAAAAATATTTCAAAGTAAATATTAAAAAGAGAGAAACATAATATAAAAACCAAGTGCGAATCGAACCCGCGCACAAAAGTTTCCGTAGCACCGAAAGATATTAAACTTATAAGTTTGCATTTCTTAGATACTGTGTTTGCTGTGACGAAGTTATTGTTGCAGTCAGTACCGGAAATATCCCATATCTCAAAAACTACACAACAAATCTTGTTTGAATCAATTTTTGTTGTTTTTTTAAGTTCTATTACTTCAATTTTTTTTAGAATCTTGTATGTTAGTTGAAAAGTTAGAGGGGAGACACACTTTTTAAGACTTTAGAAGCGCATATCTCACCTACTATTAACTTAAATAAAAAGGTTATATTGAATTTTTTTGATATAATTTTTTAAAACCTATCTATACGATATCACATATTTCTATGAGCGCTGGATATTTTTCATCCCTCGGTTACATGTATGAAGTGCCACCCCTTATATTACTTTTTTTATAATTCCCCTATTTCATTGTATCTATATAGTGCCAATAGTCTTCGAGTAAATGACATAGGATAAACACGTGAACAGACAGCAGACGGACAAACAGGACGAAATTATAAGGTTTCCATTTTTGTCATTTGGCTACGGAATCTTAACAAAAGAGTTTTCCGTTCACTAGTTTCTATCTCCGTTTTTCTGAGAAGCGTCTCTTTGTTTTTTTGGCAATAAATTCCGAAATACATAAATCCATTCACTTATTACGCAGTGTACACTTAAGAAATCAAAATAAATAAAAAACCACGCGCAGAGCTTGTTCAAAAGAAAAAAAAACTGCGATTTTAATTTAACAACATTTTGATCTACAGGTTTCAATTTAAATTTGATTTTATGACTTGATTCAATAAGATAATGACGGTAGGATTCCATTATTTCTATAATCAATAAGTTATTAATATTCCCGTTAGTCTTCGAGGAATTAACAGCGAATAACACAAGACTTAGTCATAAATGTGTTAGACTCCTTACAGCGCATTCTCGTCATATGACCTCATCCAAGATGCCTTTGTGAGTCATATCTGTCTCAAGAGTACACATATAACTACCCTTTCAAAATAATCCTTCGCGCAATCTTCCTTAGGAGCATGATGGCAGGCAATTATGGGGTACCACAACGTACTTTCTTGAGTAAATAATATCAAGTTTTCCCAAATATTTAAATATAAATATTTAATGTCTCACGTCCTTATGTCTCCACCAGTAACTGTGGTTAAAGATATTGACTACTTTAATGATACTATTAACAAAGTTACAGCAATGCTTGTGGCTGGCATTTTTAATTTCGACAAATATTTATATGGGCGTCCCTTTTAGAAACTCTAAATACTTTATCTAAAGTTTTTTTTTTACTTTTCTGTGGCACATTAACTTAAATTCAAAATTATTTTTCATTACTATATTTTCCTTAATAACATAAGCAATCAAAAATACTACATACTTTGTCTTTCTCACATGCGCATCGGCATAATTTAACATGTATTTGTATCTTTTAAAGGGCTGTTCATCAAACTTCATCACATACATAATTTACTCATTCATCGCATACATAATGTATTAAATTTTCAAATAGAAACTAAAATAAAAGTTAATGGTTGACTTTGAAAATGGAATATTTTTATCTTATATAAACAGCCCTAATCACCTCCCTAATCTGACAAAAGCTATTACGGTTTCCTGTGATTAAAACTGAAAGCTCGTTTAAATAGAGCCATTAACTCACGTATTGAATTAACACATTTTACGAGCCGATCACCTTGATTTACGTTCAACTCTAATTAGCTTCAGAAGACGTGATGAATAATCAGAGCTGAGCTTAATTGTCGGTAATGGTAACCGTGTGCGTGCTCGCACGCATTCCTTCTGAGCCGTTAAGCCTTTCATGGTGATTATGTCGATCTTATTTTCTATAATATTAGTAACGTCGAACCGGCTGCACACGGGATGCAGTAGAAAACTATATATTCCATTATTATCATTTAGGGTTTTTTATGCAAAGTTTTTTAAATTGTTTACAAATATATTTATTTGAAGATGTTTAGTTATGTAGTCTAAAGTCATTTACAATCAAAAGGTTTATTATTCCCTGTATATCGAATTCAATACAGCGAATGAAGAAAAATGGTGACAATTTTTTTTAAACTTATTTGATTTATTTATATTATTTCCGTACGATTATAGAAACATTAAAGTTATATGCATCTGTAATAAGTTTCAGTGGTATAGATTTCAGAAATAAGTTTATGGTATATAACTTTCAAAGAGTTTATTCACATCATAAAAAAAACAAATCATACAATGGTAAAACCGCAATCAGGTGTTTGGGCAATTGGAAACCGTGGATAAGTGGTAAATTTGGATGAAATTCGGTTCTAGATACCGGTGTTACAAAAAGATGATAACTATATATCCTCACACGAATATATGGAGTAAGAAAATAAGAGTCTTTCTAACAAAATAAATTATGAAATCTTTCAGTTCAACAATCGAGAAAATGTTTAGTACTGATAAAGAATCTGTTAACTGCTAAACAATACAATATTTGACCTGACAATTAAGTTTGAAATTGACGACTGGTATTATTCGCTCAGTATTGAATTCTCTACAAGTACTCGTGATGTGCATTGAAAAATGACGTCTTCTGGTACCAACGGTATTAGCACTGATGTTTGAAGCCCAGACTAGATATTAAATTGTAATACAAACCGTCACTAATGTAATATGTTAATAGCAACAGCCACCTTCCCAACTGAATGAAAAAAACTTATTAACTAGGAATAGAATTTTCATAACGAGAGTTCCATACGCGCTTAAGAATATTTAAAATTATATAGAATTTGTATTAAACTGTGAAAAAATATTACTATTATTTTTTTATTCGGTTTCAAATATATTGCCTGAAATATATTTCCAAGGCGTAAAAATGCGTGAAATGAAATTTAGAAAAAACAATGAAGTTTTAGAAAAAGTAATTGAAAAACAATGAAATTTAGAATCATCGATATACTTTTTAGGTAAACTTACAGTAGCATTGTCGTTTTCATAATGTTAACTGTAGTAGTTTCGGAGATAATGGGCGTGTTACCATATTTTGTGGGCATTTTAGTAAAACCTCTAAGATTATCTTAAATAAGATTTTAATGAAAATAATTTTGAAATTCTCATAACTTGGTCTTTCAACTGATATTCCTAACGACACGAGATATGAGTGAATTACTATGTTTTATCACTTTAAATGTATAGTCGAACGTTTACTGAGAAAAATGGCTTATGAGAAAAATGAGGCAGGCGGACATGTGAGCGAGAAAAATGATTTCTAAAATGAAAACGAGATGGGCAAACAGATACACGGACGGCCAAAGTAATTAGCCCGAAGTCTTACAAGAGGAAAACGAAGAGTTTAACCTGATTGCCCAGATCTTCATTATCCTTTTCAGCAAAAGTTCTTAAGCATATTATTCGCAACTGGTCAACGCCATAAATACATGGCAATTTCTTGATACACTTCAGTCTAGATATTGTTCTGGTCTAGAGGACACCAACTGCGTTGATTAGGTCACTGATGATGTACGCTTAGAAATGAAAGATACTCAAATTACAGTTCTGGTGCTTCTCGACTTTAGCAATGTATTTTACTCCTTAGATTTCGGTATACTGCCTGCTAAAATGCAATTACTTAATATTTCACATTTATCTATTTTTTTCCTATATTATTTCTAGATCAGTTGGCAATATATTAAATTTTCTGACACCTATTATCAATGAACTGATTTAGTGGCCTATCTATAAAGTGGAGCTTTTTCCTTATAATTTTTTTCCATACATATTAGTAGTATTGTTAAAAGTCTCCAAAGTGAACATTGCTCGTGTGCAGATAGTTTATAAATTTATTCAGACCTTCTCTCCGGTTCTACTGCTGTTCATGATGGGAATGAAAATTTCTCTCTGATCATTCAATATACTTGAAAATACATGTTAATCAAGCCTAATTTCAGTCTATTATTGTCGGCAGTGAGAGATTTCTTTTCAAGATTTCCACGTTAGATTTTTTGCAGTTATTATTAAATAGTGTTATAATTGAATTACTCTCAAAAACCGAGAGTTGTTGATCAATCAAACTTTTGCTTGGCAACCCAGGCAACCAAGTCAAATCTGCGTATTTACTTATTACACTTGTTTTAATTTTTCTTCTGATATCCTGTTCCACTTCTTCATTTCACGTCATATATGTATGTACGTGTTCGCGTATATGTGTAGATGTTTTGCATTTATACGTAGGTACGTATTTAACTAATTATAAAAAAATTTGATGTGTTGTACGTATTGTATTCAATTTGATCTTAATTTGTACTATATATTGATATTTATTGCTATAATATTTATTTTCCTGCTAATCGTTGGATGTAAAGGATTCTTGAAAAAAAAATTCGGAATTTCTATGATGACTACAAAGGTAAATTTACGTCATGAAGTTAATAATAAGTATGATTACTTGGATTCCCTTCTTGCTTAGAGGTCATATAAAATGACATTTCCTAATATGAAATAACATACTAAGTAATAAACTCTATAAGTAATTACACTGAGACTTACAATCGATCTTGAAATTCGCCATGGGCTGTTATCGCTCGATGTGTACGACATACGACCATATGTACACTATCGGCCAAAAGATTGAGATCACTCTATATTTACAAGCAATTTCCGCATTCTCGTGTTGACTTGATGTGCATGATATACGACCATATATACACTATCGACCAAAAGGTTGATATCACTCTGTATTCACAAGGAATGTCAGCATTTTCGTGTTGGCTTGATGTGTACGATACATGACCACACTATCGACCAAAAAGTTGAGATCCTATTTACAAGGAATTTCAGCTTAGTCTGTTGCACTACGGCAGATTTAGAGCGACTGCTGTATAGAAGTAGGTTTAGAGCGATTGCTGTATATAGTAGTGCGAATTTTTGATATAAATTTTTGGTGGCAAGAAAATAATCAATGAAAAATATTCCCCTGTTTCTAAAAATGAATGAATATTCTCTATGAATAAAATTTTGATTCTATGCTGTGTAATAAAATTTTAGTCAGTCTTCCGCCACTTGTACTTTCCGTATTCGTAAGATAAATTTATGATAGGTAGGATTCTGTACATGCCCAGATCGCATTCCTCCAAAGGTCGTTGAGACCTCATCGCGATGAACTTGCTTATGTAAATCGTTTATTTATGACATATATCTCCACCTTTCCCTCTCTAAACATAAAGCACATAGTCTGTATTTTTAATTAATTTTTTAATTCTAAAAGTGATTAGACTTTAATTTTTTAAAATCATTTTTTCCGCGTGTTGCGGAACTTGGGAGAAAAATGAGTTAAGGGACTTTGTGATTGCATTATTTGCATAAAGAAGTAATTTTCTTCTTTATCTAAAAAGTAAGTAAGAAACGGCCATATGCAGGTGGTATCCAGTATCTACTTATGATGATCAAAACTAATTATTAAGGTTTAATTTTTATTTACGGTTACGGTTTAACTTAAGTACGGTTAAGGTTTAATTGTTATTTATGATAATCAAATTTAATTATTAAATTTTAGTTTTTATTTACAGTTACGGTTTATGTTAAGCACGGTTAAGGCTTAGTTGTTATTTATGATAATTAAATTTAATTACTAAGGTCAGTTAGTAGTTTAATAAATTAATATTTAGCTGAATATTAAATTATATGAGGTATTGCCCTATGTTATATATTTTATGCAATTAAACATTTATTTCTTCATTAATTTTATTGTGTGTAAAACTAAAAACCTGAAAATAATGAAAAAATATTTGCAGACCTTTTTTTAAATCTTTAATTTTCCCCCCACACCATGAAACAAATTTTTTTACACTTTTATTATTCGAATTCGTCATTGTAATCGACAAAATATAATATGTATATTATTCCTGAATTAGCTCAAAACTATTTCGATTTAATAGCAAATAAAATGAATTTGTTTATTTATCAAATTTTCTTAAATTACTTGGGAGCTGACTAATAAAAACTCAATTTTATAGAAAAATTTGCAAGTCCAAAGTTATTGATTTGAAGCTATCGATATGACTAGAACACAAACAGGTAGATAAGCGAATGTAATATAGGCACGTATATATTATTTTTAAAAGAAAGCAAAATGGTGAATGCTAACTGTCATATTAGGCAACATTTGAAGTTTGAAAAACTTGAAGTCTGAATAATATCTATTGAAAATAAATAACAAGCCATTTACGTGATCAAATATTTTCGAATTTTCCTATCCGTTAAAATATTTAAAATCTAACATATATTATTAAAAATGAATACACGGTAAAGTTACTTTAAATTTGTTTTATCGCAAAGCTCAAACTTGTGTATCAGTTTTTTATAATGTTGCAATAAAATTTCATACTTGTGTTGTTGTGGTTATAAAGCCTTTGTATAGTTGAGCTCATAAGTCGCCCACGTCACGCTCGCTCTCGCTTTGCGAATGTGTGTAATTTAATGAATATATTTGGCGTTAATTTTGTAGAAATTCATTATTCACAATTAAATGAAACTACGTGATGTAGTATTATTTCTACTTTCTTTAAGTTCTTTACCACGACCTAGGTTTCGTTGTATTACAACATCTTCAGGTGGGCTATTAGCAAAGATTTTCATAATAATAGTTTCTTAATAATAGACAATCTTTGTTACTACTGACTTTATACGTTATTTTAATATTTCTTTGGATAATTTAGTAAATTAAGGGTAACTAGTAGAATTATTTGGGCAAACGGAAAAGTAAAGCAACTAATTTTAACAGTTACTTTATAAATATTATGTTATGTATCAAATTAAATACCAACAAACATCGTTATATATTTCATTTCGTAAAAATTATACTGTATTTGCAGGAATGACAATAAAGTTCGTACTCGAGAATTGAAGAATGTCTCAGATTCAAATACGTTACCAAATAACATTTTCGTAAAATACTTTCGACGGTATAAAGAAAAAATCAAAATTCTTAATTGACAACATGAGACTGATATTAAAAGTACATGACGAATAAACAATTACTTGAAGCACAGCAAAACAAAATAACCTATAAAAACGTGTCTCCTGACATCCATAGATAAAGAACAGAACTATCATCGTAATAGATCCGTCCTTTTCTTTCTGCTCGCAAATTTATATTATACTATGCTTTTCTCCCAAGCCAACCAAAAATGGCCTTACTTTAACGACCAATGAAGGTTATTGTAAAGCCAGTGCGACATAACATGTCGATTTTTAAAACGTACCTTAGACAACAGTTATTTCCGTACGATAGCTAACGAATACATTAAATGCAGCATACGGCTGACTATGTCTTTTTTTATTATAGGTAAATGAGTGTTTCACAAATGGTCTTGTTAAGTTTTACGTCTAACCAAATAAACTGTTCTGAATTAAATCAATGTTTAATTTGAAAACAAACGATAACTTCCTGTATGAGTTTCCTTTCCATATTAAAAAAAGGAAAAGTTCCAATGATACTTATTGAATTTGTATTTGATAGTAAGTCAAAGCGAATTAGAATCAGTTTGTAAATATAACCTGATGTGAATGAAAAAAAGGTAGGTGATTTCTTTTTAATGACATTGTTGAATAAGAAAATCTTAACTTGAACATTTTCTCTAATCAATATACTAGACAAAAAAATTATATTGCAAACCTCAGTTTCTTTCATAGACTAAGATAACCCCATTTGTTCAGTAATTTTTACGCGGTGCTAACGATCAAACTCGCCCCCCAAAAATAAAACCCCTGTGCAGTAGTTTGAGAGAGGTGAACTTGGCGGAACGTAGTTTTTGATTACGTACATATATAAATATTTTTGCTTTTTCATCTCCAATAATTATAATGCCCATAAATCTCGCTACGGATGCATATGCATTATTGACGTAGACTTTGTTTGATTTACAATAAATGCATTACACAAAGAAGACAGTATTAATAAAATAAATCTAAATAAACTTATGAATTTTGTCTTTTAGTGGAGATAAACATGTGTTTTTTATATGTGCCATAATTTCTATAAGTTCTTAACCGTTATTTTTAATTGAAGGATGGAATGGATGGAAATGTTACGGACTAGATATTAACATCTGTTACTTATTTTTTGTTTTCCACAGCTATGTTTAAGGTCGGAATTTTAACCAAAAGATTTTTTTGTTTTAATCTAAAATAGATCTAAAAAAAGAAAAAGATACACTCTGATATTTGAAGCCAGTACTTATGAGTACAGGCTCCTCTATTTTAGCGGTGCCCCAGCCACTCACTTCAGAAGTGACGCCACACAATGCAGAAGTGACAAAATAAAGGTACTAAATAAAGTATTTACTAAGTATTTATTTTTTCCTTGTTCTATTATTTGTGTCTATCAGGTAAAGACTAGTAATAGCTATCTGCGACTGGTGTTATTTTCTAAGTATTCGCAACCCATCTCTAACGGCACAACACATAAATTTCAAATTTTTAACTCAAGCAGAAATGACTAAAACAACATGGCACATGGTCGAATCGATATCTATCTAATTCCCATCCACAATTCATTTGAGTAGTGAAACAATCTCAGGTGTTGACAAGTGCGTAGTGGATATTGCAAACGAACCAATGCAGTATTTCGCATCATTACCGAAAGCCAAAAACAGTTAACCTGATTACACATGCACCTCACCTACAATACTTGTAAATCGGGATACTTAAGCAATCTAATTTACTGTGTGCATCACTGATTCTGTTGAAAATTGTTATCTGTTCTGTGAGTAATTTTGAGTGTTGACTAGTACATGTTAACAAGTATGTGCGTATTTATTGTAGCATTTTGAGTGTTGACGAGTACATGTTAACAAGTGTGCGTATTTATTGTAGCATTTTAGATACATTTAAATTAATATACGATAGAGATAACTATAGTATATAGTTAAGTGTTTTTTTTTGTTCTGTCTGTTTATTCTGTATGGTCTTTGTTTATTATATTTAAGTATAACTCATCCATTTTGGTCTTAATTTCGAGTTTATTTTTTTCATTTATTGCACCAAGTTATTATCTACAAACTAAAGGAAATTGCTAAGATTTATTCTATTGGAATGTGTGATTATATTGTATAATTACACGGATATGTAATTGGCGGAAAAAGTCTCCATAAACGTGTTCGACATTAAAAAGTTGTTTAAAAAGTTATTTAGTTTAATTAAAAGCGAAGAAAATACCTTGGGCTTTCAAGAAATTAACATGGCTTTTATTGTAGACTGTTATTACGGTCATTAAAAACGTTTATTTTTCTCAAATAACATAAAACTTACACAGAATGCAATAAATAACGTGTTTATTCATACATATGGTACTCGTATGGTCATTTTCTTTCAATATAGATTTCATTTAAAGGTATTTTCGATTTATTTTCCAATTTGTCTCATTGATACTCTATGAGATAGATTCCTTCACAGTGACTTTTATGACACATTGAAGAAAATGTTAAAAAGTGTTTACTTATATAACAATAAATTATATTTGTCGAATTCATGTGCTTTCATTCGATATCAAACATAATGAAAATAAAAAAAAATTCTTAAGATCCCATTGCAGTTCACAAAACTACTCCCCAAACAGAAAATCTAACTTTTTTAACATACCTCTGGGATTGGGCTCTTATTTCTATTAATTATGTCAAAAATTAAGTTTAAAAATGACAGATTTTTGACACCTCTGGAAGACCAACAATTTCTAATTAATTTGTTGTCTATAGATCATATTACTTGGGATAACACCGTGGTCACAAAAAGATTTTAAGAGGAGGATAACCACATTTTCAGAGTTGTAAAGGTCACAATAGGTTTAGGATCATTCTTTCAACTTTTTATATCAAACCATCTTTGAGAAAGAAGGTCGTGACTAATGGATAGATGGGAAAATACCGAGGCAATTTTGTATGTTCCGTTATTTCAATGTTTGGTATGAAACACTAAAAATCATAATTTGTGGGTGTGATTACTGTTATGGACTGATAGGGTTGTAAATTGAGATTAAATACATTTTTGAAGATTAGGAATTGAATAACCTTGAATGGCATTCTTATTAACAAATATAATACTGAACAGTAAAATGTGGAATAATTAGCTGATGAATATTAAGGTGAATCTTATGCTCCATGAGGAAAATTCAATAAAATTGTCAAAACCTAATAATATTACAAATATTACAATTAATATTATGTATAAGAATAGAGTCAAAATTAATTCATAAGTATTTTTTAAAGATACCGTAATCATATTTAATTGTCATATGTTAATGTGAGCATATACGTGTATGTTTAAATTTTCTACGTAAATGGCAAGACGGACGAACAAGCGCTATATATAGACTACACGTGAGACAAGTACAAATCACCGTTATTGTAAATATCGTCCCCGATATCCTTTCCAGTAGCTCGTTCTCACGTGGCGAGCCAAGCGGTCCCGCTAAAGGCCGGTTCATATATGGCAATAAATGTAAATAAACACCGAAATCTCTTTGCTTTTTATTTTAGTGTTGCTAATGAATTTCGTACAAGCTATTTATATGCAAATGTTATTAATTGGTAGTATTCTATAAAATTTTATTGCGTTCAATTTGCCGTCGGTTTTTCTGTCACAACCAGTTATCTCGTAAACTACGAGTATGTATACAGTCCGAAAAAAATACGCATTTTCTAAAATCTAAAAGTTGAATTAATTCTGAAGAATGAAGACGTAGATACAAAAAAGTTCGAAGAAAGGAGGGGGGCCTGATGTTTCTGATGAGAAAAGAGTTGTAAAAAAAATTGTACATATTTTTACTAATCATGTAAAGTTTTTTGGATCCGTCTCAATGAGCAAAGTTATTACTAATTTTAACAGGTATTAATGAATGAACAGTGCACTTTTGTTTACCGTTTTGTACCCTCTAGTTTCTGAATATTTGACATAAAAGAAAATTGGAACTCAGAAAAGACAATGGAAACAAAATAATCGTAATAATTTCTTTTTGTACCTTTAACTTAACCCATTGCATATCTAACTTTAAGAGTAACATGACTATGTTCTGTATTCTCATGAAATTTGAATATTTAACACAGATTTTTCTAAATACTTCTATGTCGAGTAATGGAATCCTTAACTACTGCAAATAATCTTTAAAATGATAGTGCAATAAAATTATTATAATCTAATAAAAAAATAAATATTTTATTAATTCTAAACTCTAGGATATTTTTTGGAAAAAAAATCAAACATGTAATTGACCTTGGCAAAAAAAAATTTTTTTTTTTAATTACTTCTTAATGCGCAAAATTTCTAAATCCATTATAATGAATTGTTATTCAGACAAATTATTTGTTTCTCTTTGAACGTGTAAATAAAATCGTGTATACAATAAATTATTCTGAAAAAGCTAAAAACCAGCTAAATTGCTCTTATAATAATCTTAATGTATATCATGGCTCAAAGCTCGGACGAAATCTTGTTTATCGAAAGATAGTAAAATATCTTTACCGATGATTTTTGTAAGACATCAGAGATGAATTCCGGTCTTAAGAGACCCAATTTTATATTAGAAACTAAAATATTTTCTGCTTCTAGGATAATGCAAAACACGGTTTCGTAGACAATATAAACATCATTATGCTGAAAACGAAATTTTATTATAATTTATGTTTTTGTTTAAACCAGTTTGTTTTTAGCTTGTTCTTCTTGATTCACATACTGAAATTATGTTCATAAAACCACTGTTTACTCTATTAAACTACATCTGCGTCTCTAAACTTTCACTCCAAACAGTTTTAATTTGTAGAGCGAAAATGATAATTGTAAAACATGTTTAAATTCTTGCGAATATCATCAGCAAATATATTTTCGTCGGCAAATATACGCTTTCATCTTAAATTTAGAAAATTATTAGGAACACATTTATTAGCTTTCGCTGTTTTTCCCTTGTTAAGAGTTCCGTGAGTTAAACATGATTGTTATGAAATTCTTTGCCCTGTTGTAGCATAACGACAATATTGTATGCTCTCTGCAATGTTGCATGTTCTCCTTTTCGTGGCGTCTGAAAAGACAAAAAAACAAGTTTTTAATAAACACACTAATTATAATGACAGCTGTGCTGGAGTATTTAAAGAAAGTAGAAATATACATTACTTATATGGAGTCCACACAGTCGCTATTTCTAAAAAAAATCCAGCATTACGATTGTGACATAAACCAATGTATTTAATAATAATTACTATACAATGTGCTAAAAATCAGAGGTTAATTAATTTCTTCTCAACACGAAAATAAGTCGTTGATGCATCTTAATTCTTAGAATGAAGTCATATGAATTTTTTAAGTTGCAGGTATAATTGTTGCTCGTCTTTTTAAATTCTTAAGTCCTGTATCTAAAAGAACACTTAATAGGTTTTAATGAAACAGATTTTATTCTGCAACTAATAACGACATGTTATTTATAGGATTAAGCAGTGTCGGGTTACTTAAATAAATGACCATTTAACCTGAATTTTACTTAAGAACACATTATTAAAAAAAATCTTTATTTCTTAAAATTGTTCTATTAATACTTGCTTAGGTATTTTCGAATTCCAGTATTTTTACAACTTAGTATTGTCTATGGGTACAATTATTAAAACGAAACAAACAAGCTGCCAGTAAAATGACAACTTCAAAATCAATTTCGTTATTATAATTTCAAACAAAACATTGTCATAGTAATATAATTCATTCTTGTTTATATCGCTATAGTAATATAATGTCATTCTTGTTTATATCGCTATGTTTAGATTCTGGCAATATAATGTCATTATCATCTGAAGTACTAATTAATCTCTTTCTTAAAAGTTGGTTAGGTATTTGATTAAATACGATATTTTGGTGTCGTAACAACCTGTATATCACAGTTTTGAATGTATGTACTTTACATTGTAAATACAGTCAAATAAGTAATTTAAAACCGATTGCAATATAACTCGATGTTATCAAGTTTATAATTATTGACACTCCTTCGGAAGAAGATTTACGACGGCGTTTGTTTCATTTTCGAATTTTAGAAACGCTAATTTCATAATGATTTTTATTATATATATATATATATATATATATATATATATATATATATATAAATATATATATATATATATATATTAAACTCTGCCTTCGTAGTTAAAAAATTCGTAAAGTTGTACGCACCCAATATCCGTATAACTCAAAAAATTATTGTAACTTGTCATTGTGTTCATGTTTACGTATATCTCTATTTTTTAGAATTTTTCGCTATGAATGGAGGGTGTAGAGCTATTTCTTTTTTCAAAAAGTTACGCGGTTTTAGAGCTCGACAAACACATTATAATCATTAAATAACTTCGTCATGTCCATATATCCCATTTCTCATGTCAAATTATCCTCGTTCTTTGTACTACTGATTATGATTAAAATCTATGTGAAGGCATAATTGAATTACCTAAACACTTGGAAATAAACAAAAAGTTTTTTAATTTTTTTTCACTCAACAACATTGATTAGCCAAAGAAATTATTATGATTTTTATATGTGGCTATTTGAAAATTAATGAAAGATAAGGTATTGAATATATTTGGCGTTAATTTTGTAGAAATTCATTATTCACAATTAAATGAAACCGCGTGATGTAGTATTATTTCTACTTTATTTAAGTTCTTTATTTTACTTTGTATTACAGTATCTTCCGGTGGGTTATTAGCAAAGATTAGGTGGGCTATTAGCAATCTTTGCTAATAGCCAACCTGAAGATCTTGTAATACAATGAAACTTAGATTGTGGTAAAGAATTTAAAGAAAGTAGAAATAATATTATATCACGTAGTTTCATTTATTTGTGAAAGATAAGGTGCTGCAATGAATTCAGGAAAAAAAGAAGCTTGGATTTCGTTAAGAGACGTAATTAAATATTTCCTGGCAATAAGAAAAGTTCCGATTATGCACAATTATTGTAATTTAAGTTCACTTTCTGAATTCACGCTTGGTTCATTTTTAAGGAAATCTTACCAAGATTTCCTTTAACTTACTTTAGTGAGAACCGGGAGTAGAAATGCTATCAAGATATAAGGTTAACAGAACAACGATATCATGACAAATGGGATGATAACATGATTGCCAATTATTGCTGAATATTGAAACGGAAAGCGCGATTAGCAAAGATAAGCAAAAATCTTTAAAAACAAATTTTAAAGGAATTGAAAAGAAATACTATAAGCATTTGTTATATATTTAATTAGTCAATAATTTTGGTTTTATTGCAACATTTTGAAAACTAATTTGTATAAATAATTTTTTACATTTTTTTATTTTTATTATAACAATCGTTTTAAGGAAAAAATATAATGTTTTGATTTCTGTACACCAAAAAAAATTTGATAAAAGGAAAGAATTTCAAAATAAAATTCATTATCCGAAAATTACCTATAAGAGGTACTTGTTAAACAAGCAGTTTTTAGAAAAATAAATTTAGCAGACCTATCTAATTAGCCAAAGTTGCCTTTCAAACAATTACTTCCTTACCTAGCGCCATAATACATGGTCTGGTCTGGTCTCGCTTTTCATCTCCAGCCGTCTCTTGATGCTAACATTTTTCTTCACTTTCAGATATCTACCTTTCGCAAGTCAGTCCCTATGTCAACGTATTCTCGGCCATCTCGTTGAATGATTGCGGTTGAGCACCTTTGTAGGTATCCTTTGGTCTCCATTCATTACATATGCACAGTCATGTAAGCCTTCGTTTCTTGGTGCCCGCCATAATTATCACAGGGTTATCCTAGTAGTTGTAAAGTTTTGTTATAATTTTTATCCTCCATAAACCGTTTCGAAAGTTGTAAAGCATTTTCGAAAATTTAAACTTCCAAGTATTCAGAAAATTGTTGTTTAAATTTCCATACTTTGCTTTTTGAAAAACGAACCGTCTTGAATTTCATTATTCAATTGCAAAGTCTACCATCCCGTGTAAAACGAATGTAATACTAAAACTATAAATTATCAAAAACCATGTATAAATCGTACTTGGCAGTATGCCGTGAATATTGTAGAGTCCGAAAACGTATGTCATGTAATATCTTTACTTCTGGAATTAAATTTGCATCTTAAATTGCGAACAGAATCCCGTTTCCCAGTCACCATATGTTAGGCTTTCTGTTATGTAGACTTACGTGATGTGACTGAAATTAAATTGAATTTGAAATTGAGATTTTATTGCGAATAGCGAAAGAATTATATACGGAGGTGAGCCGTTGTCGATCTCTAGAATTTAAATTAATATTCTTTCTTCATCTTTGGTCTTTACCTTACGAGCGAGGGAAAACATTACTGCCAGCGTCCCCACGAAGACGTTGTCATGAAATTTAAAACATTTTCGATTGCTTCTTTCCATGCTTTATGATCTGTGATGGTGTCCTTCGCTGTTTTAGGATCGTACATTTGATTTTTTTCAGATCAGGCTTATTAGGTGAAAACCATTGGGTTTTCAAGTAAATATGTTGTTGCATTCAATAAAGTTGGTTTAGTGTTCGATCGTCCATTCTAGATAAGCGTTTGAAACATCTCAAGTGCCCCTATTGAATTTACACCTGTACCATTGATTGTACTAAGCTGGAAAAGATATTTCTCCAACTATATATATATATATATATATATATATATATATATATAGAACGAAAAAAGAATGGAAATAACTAAGAGCTAATCTTTAACATTTTTTTTAATATTTAATAATCAGCTTTAATTTTTTAGGAAATTTCGTGATAACTATAGAATACTTATCAAAATAATTTACTATCGAAATGGCAAAAAAGATGGTTAGTTTCATAAGTTTAGCCCTTTAATATGTTCATAATCTTTTAATATGTTCATAATTATGCAAAATAGATACAATATGCTACCCATAGGTTATGGGTGATTAATAAATTTATTATAAAAAATGTAGTAATGATGGGCAGAAAAATTTTAAGAAATAGTGTTATAAATGAAAAAGTGTATATCTTAATTAAATATTTTTAAATAATTCCTGGTCGACTAATATTCAAAATAAAGTTATTAAATACGATAAAAACTAGTATTATTTGGTTTTCGCGCAATCTTAAAAGAACATATCAATATTTAAACATTTAAGTATGTATGTATATCTATTAAAATATTTACAAATATTAACATTATTTTTACCATACAAATATTGCACAATACATCTTTTACAGGCGTAAGACGAATTACTTGGTAACCTAAATGTCTCTAATTTAATAACGCAAATTTACCCAAATATACGAATTTGTAATGGTTCCCGCTTTTACCATAAAGAGAAAAGCGTTTTTTTTTTGTTTTATCTAAAGCTGAAGTTGATTACTTATTTTTATATTCAAAATAGGGACTTTTACTAAAACTTTAATATGGGGAGATTTATGTGTATAATGTATTTGAAAAATAAAATTTATCGATATAAATTAAATATGTGTTTAATTTTTATGCAAGCTTTGAATTTTTTTAAAAGCACATAAAATTTTGGAATAGACATAATTATTTTAGGAATACAAAAAAAATTAAAGACAAACGATTAAAAAAAGGCCAGCAAGTGTGCCAGCAATGTGATATTAGCGCTAATACCAATAATAACACATAGCGATGTAGGTATATTGGATTGTAAATATTACGTGCTTCGATAAGTTTGAAACGTCGAAAAACAAATATTATATATTATCAATACTGAAATCTTTAACAAAATATTTAAATTACCGTGAGTTGATATGATTTATCTATATGAAATATAAAAAATATAAGGAAGATTCATTTAAGTAATAACTTAAAAAAAATAGGGACGTGTCCATCGCTAGTGAAATTTCTTAAATAAACCATCTCCAAATCTAAATATTGATTACAGCCGACCTTGTTGATATTAATAACTATGTAGTCCCATATAGAGGGCAAAACCAACAGTCAAATAACTATGCAACCTATATATTTTAATTAATTACACTCTCTTGGCTCGTAGGAGGTTGGAGCTTCCAATAATTCATTTTCAAATTTTAGCTAAAAACTAACAATCAAAGAACTATGTTAATACCTAAATATAACTAATAAGCTAACAGTCAAATGATTATGTTAATAACTACATATAATAAAACTAACAGTCAAATAACTATGCAACCTTTATATTTTAACTGCTTACACTCTCTTGCTTGGCTCGAAGGCGGCCGAAGCTTCCAATAATTCGTCTTTATCAAATATTAGCTAAAAATTTCAATTAATTTTGTTTGTCAAAAATTCTAATTATTGACGTTTTTTTTAAACAACGAGTAATGACCCGTGATACGAGTAGATAATTGTTTTGTTTATTTGTTTTTCAACATTACAATGAGGAGACATATTTTTACGTCAAACATCGATATTGGCAGGGCGTGGCTGTAAGCGGAGGTGAATGTCGGCCATTACCGACATTGTGGTAACGGCCGACAACGATGATTTACGTACGTGGCTTTATAAAACGTTAGCTTCATGTTATGTACGAGGTATTACATTTCAAATCCTCCAAAATTGAGAAAAGAATGGTTTTTGACTGCAAGAAAAGAAAAAAAACGAATTGATCTGATTTTTGTTCGCACCTAAGTATTAAAAAATACAGTTTTAATAAAAAAAACTTAAGGATCTACAGAACATCTCTTTTTAATGCTCCCTTTTTTCGCCTGCAATTTCCTACGTTTGAATCTTTTTTATATATTAACTAGGTTTTGCCCGCGGCTTCGCACGCTTAATATTATGAAAAGGTAAACTTTTTTTTTTCAAAAAAAGAGATATCGATTTTAATTAGGCCAACGATATGGTTACAAATTTAGTATTATTTTGACATAATTTACCAGACCTGCTTTTAAGATTTGTGGTGCAGTGCTGGGCGCCGCGCGATTTATGCGATGGCCCTCTGGATTAAAATACTAAGCAATAACTAATCTATGAATTCGGCATGTTAAATGGGACAAAGGCCATTACTTTTAAAAACTAATTTCATTGCAGGGAATTCTTTACTCCTATAAGCGACAGAATAATTATATACAGATTACCTTTTGTTAATCAAGGATTAGTTTTGCATACTATCTACATAAAAAATTTCCTAGATATCTATTAAATTCATAAAAATGGATCAGGAAAACGAGTTATTAGAGAATGCTTCACTTCTGTTATAATAGCGGGAATTTAAGTGTGTATTTTTTTTCAAAAAAACGAAATATTTTAATAACACTTCCTATTATGCCAAAATATTTTAATAACACTTCCTATTATGCCAAAATATTTTAATAACACTTCCTATTATGCCAAAATATTTTAATAACACTTCCTATTATGCCAAAATATTTTAATAACACTTCCTATTATGCCAAAATATTTTAATAACACTTCCTATTATGCCAAAATATTTTAATAACACTTCCTATTATGCCAAAATATTTTAATAACACTTCCTAGTGTACCAAAATATTTTAATAACCTAACTAAATCGTTTCAAATAAAATTTTCCCACATTTTGGTGTCATTCGAAAAACGTTCTTGAATAATACAAAAGAAAATGTATGATTTTCTCATAAAACTACTTATTACGACTATTTATTACCATTTTGATGGATCTCTAATCACTCTCCAGTCACGTCATCTATCTGAATAAAGAGTACACACTATTTGAATATAGATGCTACTGCACACTTGTACATAGTGTTACAACTGATAGAAGAGATCGAATTACGTTATAAATACCTCATAAAATATTAATTACACAAAAAACAAAACAATGTGACAGCGTCTGGTGACATTCTTTATTAAGTAGCTGTGAACTTGTTAACCACAGCGGTCTCATGAAAACATCTATTTATTTCTATACGGAGCGTTTTACTCGCAGTAGAAATATGTACTCGAATGTCACGAATACTAAAGAAATTTCACATTTATGATAATAAGAAATAGCTTCGCAGGATATAGAATTATTTTAAGACCATGATGACAATCGGTTCTATGCAAAGTGTATTGGTCTTTATATGAATATGTATGTCCAAAATGTTAAAGGAATTTTACATTTACAATAACAAGAAAGAGCTTCTTAGGACTCAGAATTTTTTTAAGGTCGTAATAATATTCGATTCTATGCGAAGTGTTTTGCTCACTGCATAACTCATAATCCAAAATGCTAAAGATACTTAATTTCTCCTTTATAAAATAATAACGAAGAGTTACTTAGGACACGGGACTTTTTTAAGACCATAATAAAATCCGATTTTTTTAAGATCATAATGAAGTGCCGAATTGTTACACAAAGAGCGGTAGATAGTTTCTTTCTCCCCAAAAGCTTTACAGATCTAGATGATTTCTTAAAGTGTATCTGGTATTACTGGTATTATAGGTCTTTATTTTTTCTAGAATACTTATAAAATTACAAATATAAGCACCTGAAAATCTGATTTTGTCATAAGAAATTGTCGTTATATTAAAATGCTTGAAAATAAATATTTAATCAACTAAGAAGAAAAATGTATATGTGTTTTCTTAAATTGTCATTTAATTCAGAAAAAGAAAGCATAATTATGAAAATTAGTGAAGGTTTAGAATGGAAGAAGCGTAGCCACCCAAAAGATGATATTGTAGGCTTGCTGCCCTACGTATTATGAGTCTCCCTCTTGCACAATCTATGAAAGCATATGGAAAAACGAACCAAAAGCTTTTATCCAAATACCTATTTCTCATCAACTATCGCCTTTCACTTCTCTTTTAAATGGCCATCGATTCGCATTTTATTTAAAGAAATTTTCGTTTAAATGTTGTATGTACTCTGAAAGGGTTAATAGCTTGCATATCTAAACTTATTTCAGGTTCAGGTATATGAGTGGTCTTTGAGAAGAATAGCTCCTCTATCCTTCTGCGCTCAGAAGGAGGAAGAGCTATTTTTGGCTCGAAATTGTTACTTTTAAATTACAATCTCCCTTGAACATTGCTTTTTACGACACTGGATCTCATGTAACAAATGTCTAACCGAATATAAAGCACGGAGTTCAAAAACCTGTACTAAGAAATATGATGGAGAGCATAAAGGGGAATGGAAACGAGATATATAACACAGACACAAACATAAATCATTAAATAACTCTCACGGTCGTTCATCTACAGTCGCGAAAACAATAAAAAAATAACTCAACGCACCGGTTCTTACATTTTTGACATCGATACATTTTAAGTAGAAATAATTTTAGAGCAGAAATTATTTTTTCTGTACGCGAATATAGGATCAACGCCCACAGACTTGACAAATGTTTCCGACATTTGATATTTTGAATTAGCTTCGAGAAATACTTCACATACATAATAGCCTTCCGAGGATTTAGCCAGTCGATGGAGGTTTTCTAAGCTGACATTGAGTCGCCTAAACACTAGAGAAAGAAATTAAGTTACTTGACGTCGGTCACGATTGATAGCACTGGCCTTATTGACCGATTACTGGGAAGGTATTTAAAAAAAACTTAAATCGATAACAGTTACAATCGATTTAAAAGCTTTACATATACATATACCGCTTTATTGCGGGTGATTTTAATAAAAATTGTATAAATTGTATAAATCAACTGGTGTGACCCGATTATTCACCGTTAGCGATAGTTTATTACGTCAAATTATTTACTTATTTATGGCCACAGTAGATAGCTTTAAGGGGCCATTTACGAATAGGCCTAAATATCTGGAGTGAAATTTGACAATTATTTTTGTCGGAACAATTTATAATGAAAATTCACTTTAGACATATGCCTTGAGGCTTGTTACTTTAAATCAGTGAGTATAAATTTCATGCAAATATTGAAGAAATATATATTCGGTATCGATTTAATAAATTGTTTGAAACTTCACTGAACCTATACGTTTATATTCATCGAGAGTCTCGATATTCGGCGATTTTATTATTAGCAGAAATCTTAAAGAACCTAACCCCCGCGAATAGCGAGGTGCTGCAGTAGTAGAAATTCTCTTAACATTTTTTGTGAGAAGAATAACTACTACTAATATTAAAATACTTTTAACATTTTCCTATTTTAATATATTTGGCGTTAATTCTGTAGAAATCCATTATTCACAATTAAATGAAACTACGTGATGTAGTATTATTTCTACTTTTAAGTTCTTTACCACGACCTAGGTTTCGTTGTATTACAACACCTTCAGGTGGGCTGTTATTAAAGATCTTTGCTAAGATGTTGTAATACAACGAAACCTAGGTCGTGGTAATGAACTTAAAGAAAGTAGAAATAATACTACATCACGTAGTTTCATTTAATTGTGAATTTTCCTATTTATAAATACATATTTTTAAAATGTATACGTAATGTGAAAATTTTAACTTAAAAATAACAAAATAACTAAAAACATGTTTTTCATATAAAATATTTTAATCATTGTCGATTTTGAAATTATTAAATAACTTTGATTATACAATACAATTGTAACAGAGTGAATTCTGTACATGGAAAACATTTTGAAACAAGTTATTGATTTAGCGTAAAGAATGATAATAGAAGCCGGAAACCCGGTTTTTTAGAATTTTTGTCTGTTTTTCTGCCTGTGTATTAATTTGTTCGTCAATCACGCGAAATCTACTAAACGGATTTTGATGAAATTTGGTATGGCAATGGTTTATACCCAAGACCAACGTATGGAGAGAAAGAATTCTAATAACTTTTCTTATTCCGAATTTCACGCGAACGCAGTCGTAGGCACAGCTATTATTTGATTAAAGGATAATCACTGAAGTATAAAATTGATTCTTTGCTCTTTTTTAGTTTATTAAAAATTAGCCTACGAAGTTTATGAAAAAAAAATGCACAATAAAGTAGCTAATTTCATTAAAAATTTCTATACTAATGACATAAGATTGTTACTTACCTAATTATTTAACCTTTGAAATTTAATTTATTTAAGAACCAATTCTGTAGAAAAAACTATATAGTTCGGTTGTTTCAAATCCGTTAAATTTATTAAACACTTTTATACGACAAAGTATTAAACACTTTTATGCCACAAAGTATTAAACACTTTTATGCGACAAAGTATTAAACACTTTTATGCGACAAAGTATTAAACACTTTTATGCGACAAAGTGTTAAACACTTTTATGCGACAAAGTATTAAACACTTTTATGTGACAAAGTATTAAACACTTTTATGCGACAAAGTATTAAACACTTTTATGCGACAAAGTATTAAACACTTTTATGCGACAAAGTGAGTTAACAATAGGTTAATATTGTCAACGATCTATTACAGTTTTTTTCATTTTGAATTATTATTTTCCTTTAACATAGATCTATAAATAAATTGGAGAAAAATCAAACTCATTATATGACAAACGATATAATTAATTAAAAAATAATAAGTAAATTTATGTAGGCATTTTGTAAAACGTAAATTAATTTAATAACTTTCAATTATAACAAAAATACTACAATACGTTGTTAGAAATAGGTTAAAGTACTAAAACGAAATACTGTTTACATATGTATAACTTACAGAACATTATATCTGATATAAAAAAAATACAACCGAAGATTACGTATTATTACTTTAATCAGGAAATTTTCATGGGAAATTTTTGACTTCGGCTTTTTCTAGATTCCACTCGCAACATAATTAAACTTATTTCCTCGCGGATCATAACTGAAAAGTTTTTCAGCGATTCGTTCAATTGAAACACCAATTTCTTTTAAGAATTTTTTTCGGAGATTTGAAAGCGTTTTCAAGAAAAAACGCTTTGAAAAATTTATAACAATATAACTCAGATGAAAGATTACATTTCAAATCTCCGTAACATAATAATTAAAATGTCTTTTCCAGACTGAATGTATTTCTATAATTCAAACATTTCAAGAGAAAAAAATTGCTCACTTCGGCACTTGTATGTAAAACACCTTAACAAATTTGCTATGCAAATAACAATTAACTATCCCATTAATTATAGCGTAAAGTTATAAGCATAAATCATTTACTTTAATTATGATATTGGCATCATATTTATGGAAATGATATGCTAATATTAATTAAATATTTCAGAGCGAACAACTAATTAGGATCAACGCCGTTCATCGACACCTTCGAATATCTCTTACATTCGAGATTTTGTGATTAACAATGGTAAAGTTGGTGAACAAAATTATAGACTGCAACTTTTTGAGTGGAAGACAAAACGAATTTTAAATATTTTGAGCTCACTAAAATAATTAGTTTTGTTTTGTTATGTTACGAATTAATTAATGTTACCACTGAAAGAAATGTAAAACATGACCGTTAAAAAACTAGCTAGTTTATTTTTTTCCACTTATCGAAATGGTCTCCGACTAAGTCCTTAAAATTGTATTTATTCCTAGGCTTTTATCTATATCATTTGCACGAAACAATGACGTTATATTAAGTAGAAATGTTTTGCACGAAACAATGACGTAATTAAATGTTTTACTCTTACGTAGCAAAAAATACTGGTTTCAAATAGCGTTCACAGAAGGACAAAAAACAGAAAGAAGTAGAGTCAAAGAGAGAGAGAGTACATAAAAGGGTTAGTTTGAATTAAAGACCTTATTTCCTTGAGGCCACTTTAAAGTGCTAATGATGTGTCATATAACATAACATCATTGGTTTGCCCAGGGATTGCTAGCGATTTTGAGATATGCTGTCAAAGGCTAAACATATCGTAATTGCTATTATGACGATATTTTTTGATCTCAGTCTTATATTTAAGTCTGTTTCGAGACCTTAATAAATAAAACAGTGAACTTTAGGTGTTGCATTTTGCTATTTATTCATTTAATAGTCTTTAGATAATGCGTGTACACATAAAAATACGGATGGACTTAAAAAAAAACAATAAGTTAACGCACAATTTTTTTCTTTGAAATTTACACCGAGTTTTTATTAGAAGTATAAATTTTAAACGATTTTCGTGTGTTTATGAGAGTGGGATAGCATAGATATAAAGAAAATGAGATTATCCCATTCGCCATGGATGATGGCGGAAATCCATTTTCAAACGACGGTTCAATTTTGCCTTGTCACACTTGCTGGCAACGTACGATTGTGACACGAAAACTATGTTACTATTTCACTCTTGCCTTCTAAGAATATTGTAAAAAAATTAATTTGATGAACTTTTTTTCCATGCTTTTGCTGTCCGCAATCGTGTACTTATCCATAATTCATCGTTTCGATTTATTTGGCGACTAGAATATTTTTAAGCTCATTTTCAGTTATTCATTGAGGTAAATTAGTGAATGATAGATTAATCCCAAGAGACATTAACTGAATTTTCCCATTTAACAATGTTATATATGAATAGAGAAATTAGATGCAAGAGGCCGTAGATCGTAATTAAATGATTTATCGATTTACGGATCAAAGTATTGTTTTGAATTTACATTCATTTTGATTTGATGTACTTTTAATGTGGCCATTATACTAAATATTACGAATTTTATAAATAATCCGAATAGGCATTGCAGCGAAATGAAAGTTTGTAAAATAATTTATTTAAAATATATTCAAAACTAAAACTGGGTAAAATTATTTACTTTATATTAAAATTATTACCGTTTATTGGTCATCGAGGCATTTTGATAGATACTTCCGTAAATTAAATCGGCGACAGCAGATAGCCGTAACTAGAAGTCACAATTTATATTAATGACATCTAAATAAAGTTGAAACAGATTACCTCAACCTTTAAATACTATTTTTAGCGCTAATGGTATGTCCATAAAATCTGTATATTAAAAAGTAAAAAGAAAATTTGTGATGAGAAGGAGTGCAAAAAACTAAAATTTATGTATTGTAATGTATATATTACGAATACATTAAAACATTTATTGTTTACGTCCAACAATAAAATATTTATATTTTACGTTCATACTGTCAATGTCAAACACATACTATTGTTAAAAAGTAGCACAGAGTAGAAATCGTTGCCAAAGAATTTTAAAATGTCAGAATTGACTGAATGAATTTCACGTAAACGAATAACGTTCAAACTTAAAAATTTTATGAATTGCTGTCGAATTTCGACCACTGGGATACCATTAGTACAAAGTTATTGTTTGTGAGTAGAGTAATGATTGAATTAGCGGAAAATTCGTGTGAAAAATTAGGATTTGATTTTGAAACATTCGATTAAGCTGTAGTTTCAACACGTAACTAAATACAAACAAATACACAAACATGTAAAATTCCAATCTGAAATATATTTGATACCAAATATTTTTAATTTAAATATCTACACATAATGAACTATAATTTTATAGTTTGCTTGTATCTAAAGAACTTCTAAAGTAATAATGTCTACTATTACATGTTATTATAAGAGTTAAAGCTGATTTTAGGAGAGTATAGAATTTACTCAATGATAACATCTCCGTGTCATTTGTCATCGAGAGGTATCTTTTGGTTAAAGATTGTTATATAAATGTTAAGGATAGACTAATACCCCACGTTATTTTTACATTAAAATTAATTATTTTATTCATATTCGAGTAAACTAGCCATTTCATTTGAAGCGTCACCATTATATAAAAGCCTCCGTGCTAGTTTGGAACTATCAAGTTCGTCTATTTGGAGACTATGCAGTGACATATATTAACTAACGGGGACAATATTTAGGGCCAATCTTGTACATATAACCTGCAAAAAAATTTAGGTTTTTTGAGTTGATCATAGTGAGGATACCAGATCATAATTGCGGAATTATTGTATTGTCATCGGTTCTTGATACGAGTGCAAGATTTTAAATAATTTGGACGTCTGGAAGTGAAAATTTATTTCAAAGAATCCGTTACATACATGCATACATACATACATATGTACGTACGTACGTACATACATACATACATACATACGTATGTACAAGTGAGGTTAATAAAAGTGTGTTAAAAAAATTCACGAAATTGACCATTTGAATTTTCTTATTTATATATTACCACCTATTTTATTCACACCAACACCTGCTATAAATTCGATAAAAAATATTAAATATTGATATCGTAAACTATTTATTCCCATAACTTAAGAAAGAGTTACTAAGATTATTTTTATTACACGTATAAAATGTAACATAGTTTTAAAATACGTTATAGAGAATAATGGAGAGTGCCATCGGTGGTATATAGTTCAAATTTTCATAGGACTATCTGGAATTAAAATTGACAAAGTGTCAATTTTAATTCAAGATAGTCCTGTTAAAGTTCATGATTGATTTTAAAGCCTTAATAAAATATCAATGTGGACTTGTGTATATACAAATAGCTACATAATAAACACAAATACAAGTAGCTAAACAGCACTTATATTCTGCCTTCAGTAGCTGCTATATTAAAATAATCTCTAAAAATGGCGTTGGGTTGGTCACGTGGTATATAAAATTGTTGGCAAATGAAGCAGAAAGTTTTTAAAGTATAAACCGCGAACTGAAATCAGAAGCAATGGTCGTTAGTGAAATGAAAGGACATTTCGAAAGTGAAAGAACTGGCCGTAATAAACGCAATATCGACACAACATCGGCAGATGTAAAAGGGAAAGAAAAAGAAAGACTAACATTATAATTGGAACAATAAAGAGAATATTATAAAGGACAATAATGACTCGAGAATCAGCGGAACATTTGACGTTTCAAGTTTAACAGGCTGCTTGTCTCAAGCGGCATGTTAAACTTGAAACACATTTAATAAATTAAAACATTCAGGGTCATTCGTCTTCCATAGCGCACTGTATTAACTTCTACTTTACTAGTTATATCAAACACTTTCCTTACTTTGTCTAGTTATATCCTGTACGTGTGTCAAGAAGTTTCGTTTCAAAATAAACAATAAAAGAAAGTAACGCGTACAATGTTAACATATTGGACATTTCACGTGTGTAGGGGGAAAAATTAGAAAAATACGTGGAAATAGCTTAGATGCAAATAAGTATACATGTAAACTTATGATGTGCGTACAAGAGATAATGAAAAGAATAAATCACAACTTTCGACAAATTGAATATTATTCTTTATGCCTCTACACTAAATACTATTTTTATGCCTTTACACTAAATACTATTTTTATGCCTTTACACCAAATACTATTTTTATGCCTTTACACTAAATACTATTTTTATGCCTTTACACTAAATACTATTTTTATGCCTTTGCAATAAATCTGATTTTTTATGACTTTTTTTATATTTCGAAAATTCTTCTAAACGAAATAAATGTCTTCCAGCGGCGAATGATAAATGACTTTTTAAAAGTGTTTAATCGGTTTTGTTGGGGTAATAAATTAGATTTAATGTAGAGAATTATATTTCAAAATACAAGAAAAATAAAGAGGCAAAAAAAAATAATATTGACAATCCCTAAAATTTGATTAAATTCCAGAATCATTAATACAACGTCAAGATACGTAAATTACATCAATCTTTCAATTATAATACTTATAAAACTATGGTGTTTGAGAAACGTATAATAACATAGATATAGATTGCGATATAGGGGATGATCACACTTTCCACTCTTGCTGAGATACGTTTACCCAATTTATATCTATTAAGCAAATACGGCTACCACTAATTAAAATCGGTCCAAGCAGATGAATCAACATTTATATTTATACTGATGTTTTAAAAATTACAGTTTCTTTACGAGTTTGTTCATTTCTGTAATGCCAATACACATTTGGAAAGATTTTTATTTTTTTTATTGTTGAATGTACATTTATTTAGAGAAAATTAAAAAAATTAGGTGTACAAGTAGTTACTTTGAAAATTTATATCGAGGTACCAAGTAAAATAAGTCTTAAAAATTAGATCAACTTAATTATGACGTATATAAAAGGTACTTAACACATCCGGTCATTTAAATAATTTGTCAATAAGATGTCGTGTATAATAGTCGCTCGGTCGAAGCAAAGTTCATAAGTGCTATTAACGTTTGTAGGGAATGTGTACCGTTTTCATTTGTATCCTGTTCCATGGTGTTTGGTAAACGTGTCGGTTTTTCAATTCGAAGCCTGTGTAATATTTTCACTGAAAAATATAGTTATTAACAATCATGCAAATACAATTACAACAGGTATTTGGGTGTCTTTATATAATACAGTAAGATATTGATTTCCACAACATAATTAAGAAAGAAAAAATTATAAAAAACTAAAGGAATAAATATTTTCCTGTTATTTCTTGTTCTTATTTGGTTTCAGTAGTTCCTATTTAATAGAAAAATAACCCTGAAGGTAATTATCATTTTTGAAAACTTTTTCTTAAGTAATTAACCAGACTAAATCTTGTAATGATTGCGCCCTACAAAATTATATCAATATAATAAAATTGTAGGACTCTACTTAATTAAGTGTCTCGGTTCCAGCAAAAAAGGCAAAAGAAAACCATACGTAGTGTGAAGTGTACCGAAGCCAAGCAAAGTCATAATATAAAGCTTCGTTGAACAAAGGAAACCTAAAATTGCAAGTTGGAATTTCGATACTACAAACATTTAACGAGTGGGTGTGTGCCAAACCTAATTTCACCGTCCACTTCTGACCCACTGTGCCAATGGTTCCCGCGACAAATGGTATGTTTAACGGTTTTATTGGTCTCTAGCGCATCGGTGCTCGCTCATTTACGCTGATGTGTCGTTATCTATACTTAGTGTCGACCATAAATAGAAATAGACAAAAATATCCAGCCACTCTGCCTAAGTTCGATATGGCGGTTAGGGTGACCAAACTTTTGTTGCGCAGTTGCGAAATGAACGACGCAAAAATTAAAAATTTTAATTAATAAAGTATTGTTGCTTTGTTATTATTTATACTATGAATAAAGTACCTTCAAAATTGAAGGTTCAGATTATCGGTATTTTTGACTCGATCCATATTTCCTCGATAGACAAGTCTGTAGACTCTATATCCTTATGTTCTACCTTCGTATATTATGGTGGTCTTCATGTTAACTGTTTAATTTAATAACTCCACAACATTTCATAAATTTGGTATGTAGTTTTGACACGAACGCATATATCAATAGACATGCCTTAATTGTTTTGTCATAACTGAATTACTTAATCAGACAAAATCACAAATCCAAAAATTTACAAATTTGAAAAATGTCAGCCCTCCAAACGAAACGAGACATTTATTTAGTTCCAATAGGAGGTAAATATATTTAACAGAATAAAAATATATGCAGCAAATACAATTACAATCTGAAATAACTTAATACAGCGTTAGATCATTATCATTTATATAAGAGTAAAATAACCAGAATAGGTTCAAATAATTTAACGAGGGACCTGGTAAAAATTTCACCAAAATAGGCAATGTGCGATCACATTAATAAAAATGTGACACAGTCACAATTTAATACTAAACCCATTAACCTCGTAAAATTTCGTACCGAGAGGAGCACAGTTATGAAAAAAATAATCTCTAAAATCTGAGCTGTTGAACGATGTAACTTTACCAACGACATTAAAGCGATATTTATCTTTTTATACTGTAGACACCCTGCCTGCCAGTACCTTTTAAGTATATAGAAATAATCTATATTTTGGTCAAATCTTTGACACTACCTATAGATATTAACCACAATAGTTACCAATAGTGACCGTATATGTACCAAAATAAAAGCAGAAATTTATGCTCTGCGAATCCAATATGTGTTTATTTAGTGTTTTTTTTAAATATAAGTTAAAACTTTTGGTAATATATTTCAAGGGCGGAACAGATTTCCGAGCTCGAAAACTTTTTATTTGATCCGCTAAGGACTATGAAAAACCAAAAGTCTTTAGTCAATCGGATACTCCCTTCGTATTTTATAATCCTCGAATTTATAATCCCCTTCGAATTTTATAATCCCTTACAATCCCTTACAGGTCCGAATCTGTGTATTACATTCATGGACTACGTGCTGACTAATACACTAAAGTTACATTTGAAAACATCTTTCTTTCCTTACTTTTATTAATACCCTCCTGGATGCTAACGTTATTACGCACTTTAATTATTTCTATGAAAATATACAATCACAACGAAAAATCAATATAATTTGTTATTAACAATTGTTTAACGTTGTATCGATTACACGTTAAACAATTGTTTGTTTCATATCATAGAGATAATGTTATGAACACCGTCTTGTTTCATATCGTAAAGATAATGTTATGAAACAAGACGGTGTACCCTCAGATATTATTAACATTATCTGTACACATACATGACATAATATATACTATGACATAATATATGTACATAAGTTCTGCGAGAGAGAAACTTAAAAAATTATGACAATTATTGCTGGGATAACGATTATAATTATCAAAAAAACTAATACAACTATCTGATTAATTCTCTTTTTGGAGTTCCGAAATATCTTAAAATGTTAAGGTCACACTTGTGTCCGAGACAGGCGCCGCGCCGGCGTGAACTGATCGGTCGAGGGGAGTGGCGCCTAGTTGTCACTTGCCGATTATTAATTTTTTCTCTCTCCGTACTTAAAGGTAAAATTACAGATATCGGATGGAGAAGGCGTCGAAAGCGAAGGAAACGTACGGAGTGTGTAATTTAATAATTCCATGTAATTTAATACTCGTATTTTCGTTGTCGCCCGTAGCCTAATGATGTTATAAACATTCGAAATGTGAACACGTGGTTAATAAGAAAATGTAGGTACGAATCCCGCCCAGAACAGAAAAAATATTTTGAGTCTTTTATAATCCAACACAACCTCCAATTGTTCACGTGCTTAATTTGTTTAGTTTGGTACTAGCGACATTGCCCTATATCGAATTTTCGATTTATGACTTTAGTGTTACACGGCGGAGTATTTTTAGCGGTTCACGGACGACTCACCATTTTAAATGTTAAGTAGGAGTTTTATGCCTTAGGGAAATCAACACGGTATTCCATATGAGGTTTGAGCAGTTTATTAATAGACATTGCCCCATTTCGACTATTAGATTTTAGACTTTAGGATTAGACGGTGGAGTATTTTTGTTGTTCATATAATTATTTAGCAGCGACATCTGTTTTTTCAAAGTCACCATCATAATCTCAGTATTATAATATGTAATTTTATTCCTTCTAAAATTCTCCACTAGAAAGCGGTACTTATTTTTAATGTACATATTAGTAACAGTAATACCAATACTTAATATTAAACCCTAGGACACTATACTGGATGCATCGCGTAGGAAAAATTAATTGCACGAAGAGCTGTTATGATTTCTAGTAAACAATAAATTTACAATGACTCGATACCTAAATTCCAATATCCTGAACAGAAGAAGGATAGAACTGTATTTGTATATATTATACTCAAGTTTACACTTCATCTTGGAATAATGTTTTCTTTTGTAAAAATCTCTTTGCAGAAGTATGCGAAAAGTGTTTGCGTCAAAAATAACCCGAATCATGCTCTTTTTAATAATTCAAGCTACGTCACAATTGATAGGAATATAATTATAAAAGCAACATTGGCAAAGTCAGCGTTATGGCAACATTATTAGAAGTATATATATATATATATATATATATATATATATATATATATATATATATATATATATATATATATATATACTAACGTGCCAATGTTGCTTCTATATTTTTTTATTAATTTTTTTTATTTTTTTATTCTCTCTGCTAAAATAGTCTTTATATATTAAGTATAGACAATGATTTAGAGTCGAAGTAAAAAATTGGGTAACTGTAAGTTTCAGTATAATAAATAAAGTTTTGAGTTATAAACAAATACAAAGACAGGAAAGCAAAGGAAAAGACAACATTTTTTATTTTAAAAAACATTCTTTACTTTATCGACAAGAACGTAATTTGCTCAATCAAAAATATTGTAATCAAAATTATAAATAATGTGTATACTTTGTGTGAGAGAGAGAGAAGATACAGCAAGATTTTCATAAGCTACTCTTATAAAACAAACTATATTAACCTCGGCACAGGTCAAAAAAGCACAAAAAGTATGATTTTCGCTTAAAACATTATGACTTAAAGAGTGGTCTTATCCTTCATTATAAGCGCCGATTACGACCCATTCTTCAACCACTAAATCTTCACATCAACCGTAATTGCACTGCAAAGTGCCCACATTAAAGGAAAGAACTTCCCACTTCAAACTTAAATAGCCAACGGAGTTGCGTGCTGAACAAAAAGGCAGTACCCCTCGCCTGCGCGGCTACAACGTGTTAAATCACTTAAGCTCATTATCGCCACGACAGGAATAGAAACTGGAACTGCCGCTTGCAGTTACCGCAGACGGGTTGTGCGAATGAATTCCTCCGATATGCACATCGACAAGGAAATATTTACCTCGTGATAACTTGTCACGGATACTACGCATTAAGTTGTCTCATGTCTACTACACTACACTTGCAATTTACACGTAAGTCGAAGATTCAGACGAATTAGGAATTTGTAACAGAGGAGAGAAGGATTCGTTAATTTTTTTAATAACTATTTTCATATTTGATAATATATATGGTGGCTTAATCGCTGCGGAGTTCAATTGTAAAGATTTTCAGCCCAATTAATCACTTAGTATGAATGATTGGTTTGTTGCCAGACTGTAAAAGATATTAGGATTAACTACAAAATATTAAATATGGTGCATTAAATTGAGACAAAATAACAATTACAAATATTCAAATCTTAATCATTTCAATATACGTAATTTTATCTCATTTAATCTCTAATTCCTTGTGCCTTGAACCAGGGGCAAGGGAACTAGAGATCAGATGAGGTGTGAATTATTTCAAAGATTTTTAAGGACATGCATTTAGAATCAGTTTCTGGTTGCGAGGATTTTGTTTATTAAAGTTTTATGGCTAGACCGAAAAAGAGTTAGTTGTAAGTATCTGAATGTAAAAATAGTTCGACAGTTTACAGAAAGTAACCTATAAGCTCAAGCCTACCATAAGTAATAATATTTTGAACGAATTACAATTTAAATGGAGTTATGTATAATTAAAATGATGTTTTTTTGTAAAAAATCATCGGAATTTCTCTTTTTTATTGCGTAAGTTAATATAAAGAAAAGAGTTCCTTAAATTCATGAAATTAAAAAAGAAAGTATGCAGATTAACTTTAGATGTTGCCAATTTGAGATTTAAAGCTGAAATAAAAAATCGAGATATTAAATTATAGATCAGTAATCATATATTGATCTTAAATGCACTTTAAACAAAATTAACACCATTTATCCTCGATAACCTACATCATGTAAACTTTACGTTGCTATAATAGCAACAGTTGCTATAATAGCTCAGTTAAAACATGTTACGAAGAATATTTATTGACGAATGTTGGGATATATAAGCAGTCAAAACAGTATATTAGCCTATATCTTTTTAATTACTCGTAATATTTTAGGTAAAAAACTTAATAATATTTACTAAGGATAAATGAGTTGCGAACATACAAGGTAGGCGGTCAGAATAATAAAACCAGAATAAAGCTTCCCACTTTGAATTTCGATTTCCTTTCAATTTTATAATTTTTCCAAATTTTATTTTTAGCCCACATGATTCTAATTTCAACATACAGTATTTAATGATTAAAAAGTTACAAGCCTGACACAAATGGTCAGACAATAAGTTATCACTGTAACATTTCCATTTTTACCTCTGAGGAACCCTTAAATTATAATAATATATTCCTATTTGGTTATCGTCCATTACACTTTTATTAGGTTAAATTTTACTCGACCATTTCAATCTTATTTTTATAGCTTTACTTCGAATTTATTCCGCAATGGAAGTTGCTGAGTCGATTTTGATTATATATTTAAACATAACCGTATAATTTATAAAAGAAACGGTATAATTAAAAAAGAGATATAATAAATTATTTAACAACAACAATTCTTATTAAATACATTAGATATAAATGTGCAATTAAGCGGCACAAAGCTATTGAGAGCTATTATGCACTCAATTGAAATAGATTAACGAGCGCATTTGAGAATTAATGTTGACTATTGTATTCGTCTTCCAATAATTATTTATACGGACGATGTGAATTGATTTTAAAACTTTTATAAGTAGCAAACCATCCCGAGATTATCGGGCGAAGTTTTGTGCTTTATTCTATAAATCGCTACTTCGTAAACAAACTTTTATGTTTGTTTCATGAAAGTTAAACCAAAAAATTAATTTTTGTATCTTATTGTGTATTTTGTTATAGTTTCCAAATTAAAAAAAAAAACTATAAAGCTATTTATAAATAACAAAAACCTGTCAAGCATGAGTAGAATACACACTATGGGAGTTCCGTGAACACTTAGGCACTTATAAATTTATTTATTTATCTACTCTAATGTATCTAATTGATACATATGGCGGACTTATTACTTATTGCTACGAGAGCAATCTCTTACAGCCAACCATAACACCGGTCCAGCCCCGTTCGACGAATGGCCAGGAATCGAATCCGGGACCAAGCGGTGCGTCGCATCGTCAAAGGCTGTATGCCTTGTGAGCAACCCAACACACCACGGCGACGATAAATGGCGACGACAAATTTCATAAATATTTAAGTATACGTATTCTGTTAAATAATTTACAAATATTAATTTTTCACAACGTACAGTGTATCCGAACAGTGTACTCGCTAGACCATGCCGAAGGGAGCCGAGTTTACCCGAACAGTGAAATCACTTGGTCGAAGCCGAAAGAAGCTGAATTAACCAGATTCAATGTTACCGACCCATGCGTGGTGGCTCAGTTTTGTCACTGCACAGAAAAAAGTGCGCACGATGCGTATAAAGAAGTTTTCAATTCAATTAAAAAAAAAAGTGTTTTTGAGGTCCTTACTATTAGCCCTTTCAAACGATACCCTACAATATATAAGGTATTAAAAATCCGTTAAATTTTCCATATAACTATTTTTGCCTGTAAGCTATTAATATATGTGCAAGTTAATTTTTTGTTACTGAACTAAGTCTCTACGTGACTTTATAAGGGTTCCGTTTTTTTTCTTTTGAGATACGGAACGCCAAAAATATAATACATAATTTTAATTAAAGAAAAATTATCTCAAAAGAGCCAAAAATTAAATACACGTGCTCACGAACTAATTGTTTCGCTTAGTCTAATAATAATGCAGATATTGATAAAACGCTCAAAAACGCGAATAGAGTTATCGAGTTGGCCAGAGATCATTTATTACATACTCGTATTAAAATTAGCCATTGCAACATACTCGTATCAAAATTAGCCATTACAACATACTCGTATTAAAATTAGCCATTACAACATACTCGTATTAAAATTAGCCATTACAACATACTCGTATTAAAATTAGCCATTTCCAATACAAATTTAATAATTATTTGTTGTAGTGATTATTTAAAATAATATTTTTCATGTATCCTTCGCATCACAGTCGTATTTTGTTAAAAAAAACAGTCATGACTCTTTTTTCACTATCGGGTTAATCGGTTCAAAATTATTATTACTAAAAATATATATAAAAGCGGATGGTAACTCTACAAGGACAAACTTGCTTAATGAAAGTTAAACCGAAAAGATTTGTTTAGAGCTTGCTCAAATTAATTTTTGTGTATTATTGTGTATTTTGAAAAATGCAGCTTTGGAAAATTATTTTGGAAAATGCAGTCAATGAAATTTAAAAAAAAATCTGTATTTCACATCAAGCGTTATTTTTGTTGTAAACAACTTTACTGCAATGCTCATTTGACCTAGATGGAGTCTAAGATTGATCATGCCATGACCGATTAATAATTTGATTCTTCATGACCGATTAAGAAATTATTTTAAGAATTTTTGGGTTTCTTATCAAGATGTCTCAATTCTATTTTGTAGACTAAAATATAACAGAAAAAAACTTCATAAAAATTTGCTTCGTTTTTCTAAAGTAATTGAGTCAAAAATAGATGATGACATGACAGGTAGAAAGACCAAAATAAAAAAAAAAGTTATTTCTGTTCTCTAGCTTGTTTATATTTATTCAAGTATTTTAACGTATAAAATTGTTGCTTTTAAAGCAATATGTTACAGCCAACCAAAAAACCAGTCCAACTTCGGTCGACGAGTGTTCGGGACTCCAGACACTTGCAGTGCAACAAATTGTTTATAGTACACTGATTTAATTTTTCGCTCAAAATATATTTAATAAGCAGACTTTATTAACTACATTTTTTAATTATATTTGTATATAGATTAATCGAAATATCCTACAGATTGTATTATTTATTATTTCACAGAGTAATTCGGTCCATTGATCCGAATAATTAAAAGAAAAAAAAATTAAATTTTTCAAAATTTAATTTTTTTTTCTTTAATTTTTTTCTTCTTTACAATTTTATAATTATTCACACTTATAAAGAAAATTTAATTTTGGAAAAGGGTTTTCTGACACGCTTAAAGTTTTGTTTTTCCACTAGTAGCAGCATTTCATTTACCGAACTTCGAAGGTGATTATTTGGAAAATGTTTCTGTGTATTCGTTTTCACAAAAAGTATTTTACGTTCAGAATGATACTGTGAAAATATGTCTTAAGGATAAATACAGCCTGCATAAGTTCAAGTAATAATTAGGGAATAAATGAAAGTTTCGTTAAACTAGGTTTAAGCATTAATCCAAGATTATTCGCTACTTGATAAAGATATAACTTCAACATTAAATTTACTGCTGGTTTAAAAATTACTACTTTATAACTTTTTGTTAAACAAAAATGTGTCCTAGATACTCTGTAGCACACCCTTCTTGTGTCCATTTTTATTCCACGTGTACCTCTTGATATTCTGTGATAATACAAGTATGTAACATATACAATGTTTGTAAAACCCAATAATTTATCTACGAAAGTAATATCGAAATCCCTTTAAAAGTTTTTAAGATTATTACAAACAAACTTGTATCTTTATATATTAGTATAGCAAACAATATAAGCATAGAAAAAATATTTAATTACATTGAGGATGGAAGAATGGAAGTTATCTTTTTTTATGAACAACACAATTTTACAACACAGTTATTTACTTTCCATATAAAACATATTGTCTTATGCAGATAAGGCAATGCGGTCCATAAAACGACGCAATGGAGATGGTTTAAATTCAATAACAGAGCTTAATAGGCTCCATTAACGGAATCCACTTTATAATGTGGCAGTAAAATATATTACCTTTTTAGTAAACTATAAAGTCTTAAGAAAGATACCCATACCCAGAGAAGATTAATTCAATCAATAAATAACGTTGAACTTTTATGTCGCCAAGTAACGGTTCAAATCCGCACGTAGTCAACAAACACGTTTTGTAAACAACTGGTCAACAAGCATTGTCAACTGTTTCAGATTAATAGTACTATCAGTACTTTTAGAGTCCTGTACAAAAATGTTAAAAAAAATGTTTGGTCCTTTTTATTAGACTGTAACCTTTGGTTACCTTTTGTTATTAGCTATTGTATGTTTTTTATTATTCATTATTAATTAAATTTCTTAGGTACAACGCTTTAAATTTCTTTGATTATTTAATAATCTGAAAGCTAGAACAAAATTTCATAATCGAATTTTTCGCTCTCCTTAAAACTGGAAATTTTAGATCAACGACAATTTCTTTCGACATATAAATTTGACTGTAATTTTCATATAAAATTCGCCTTCCTAAATATCTAAAGATTTAAAATATTACGGAAAATTCAAGAATAGCTCCGAAACTTAAAACAATCAGGATCGGAATTCAGGATTATATTTTTAAAACTAAAATCACTACTGATCAAATTCAATTATCGAATTTTTTATTGTCCTTTAAATTTTAGATCAATAATAAATTGTTTATATATATATATATATATATATATATATATATATATATATATATATATATATATATATATATATATATATACATATATAAAAGTAATTTTCAACAAAATTTCCGTTTTGAAATAACTAAGGACATAAAATATTCCGGAAAGTTAAATATTGAAAAGCATAAATATTGATATGATTTTATTTTTCTTTTTTTCAATTTTATTGAAATTTTTAAAACAGTTTAGCTATTGCAATATTTTCAGGATTGTATTTTTAAAAGTAAAATCCCTGCTAATCATTCTTTATTCAAAAAGGTAATCTATTCTTTTTCAGAAGTTCGTAGCTAAATAAATATTCTTATGAACTTATACATACGTGCTTACATAAGTTTTCCACAAGATAATGACAACTTTAAATATGTTGTCATGCATAAAATCTATTTGTTCAATTATTTTATATTTTTATAATGGCTGCAAAGAAACAAAGTTTTTTTGTCTATGAAAACTTGGAGTATGAAAACGGCGCCATTTCGTATAAGTACCAAACGTACCAACATTCAATTATGGACCCTAAAACTCCAGCGTTGAATTTTTTTAACTTGTGTTGGAAGCGGCGCAACATTATGATTTATTCTACTGTTCAGTTCACGCTTTAGCATAAAAATCATTTAATATTTGTGTAGTTCACTATCCACTCATTATTTCTATCTATACTTTGTCCCTACTCTTTTTATTTCACTTTTCTCCCATTTTTTTTTGCTTATTGCCTTTAGTTTTGTAATAATTTGCTCGTGGCATATTGGTACCAAGCTGTGAGTCGAGACAAGATTTTTTTGACAAAATAATGAAATAAACAAACATGAAAACATATGCTGTGAAATATCTATACGTGTTAACGAAGAAAATCCCAAAATAAATTAAGTTTTACTTATACTCTTACCGAAATGTCAACACAATCACATTCTCATATGGACATAGGTTTAAATTAAAACGCACGCATATATGTATGTATACATGCGCACAAGTACACATATATGCATATAATCTAAACATATAATAAAATTGTAAGAGAATAAATTCTGCACTTGGAAAATATTTTAAGAAGAGTGATTGTTTTAGCTTTTAGAATGATAATAGAAGCCGGATACCTTTTTTTAGAGCTTCAGTCCGTCTGTATGTTATGAATATCACGCGGGTGTGGCATATCTAGTAATAAATAAGAGTCATGAAATTCCAGTATAACTATTTTTATAAATTAAAAACTATTTTTATAATTAATATAGACGTCCTTTTATTTTTTCGGTGCCTTTCATGAATATTACGAAAGTATTATGAATATTACGAAACTACGTATTATGAATATTACGTACTTTCATGAATATTACGAAAGTATTGTGTTGGCGTCCAGAAGAGTGTCAAGTAAGGAAGGAAAGAAGTTTACAAAAGAAATGTTAGTAACCAAAACACATCGGAGCTTGTGTGTATATATGAGAGTACGTGCGATTTCAACGATTTATAAAATCCGAAAAGAGTATCCGATGGGCAACAGTTTTTTTTATTCGACAGTGCTCAGCTGAAAGAATACACGATAAATATCTAAACTCGAAAATTCATTCGCAGGAAAAGGCAAAAAGCTAAATGTTTTGCTTGACAGTTATTGTTCATGCACTTATTTTATAACATATTCTGGAATACATTATAATTTTGATATACTGTGATTATAATTAATAATTTTTTTCGAATAATTTACATTTTCTAAAAAATACATTTTTCTTTACATATTATTATAACAGTTACAACACAGTGACAAGAACTATTTATTTGTTTTTGATATGATGATTTTTGTTTTCATAGCCTAGGGTTCTACAATACGATTTTACCAGGTTATTGAGTACAGTATCATTTTGCTGGATATCCAGCATATCGTTTTAAAATCATTATATCTATAGTAATAATTCATTTAAAAAAGTTAAAACTAAGTAAACATTATAATAATAATGAGTAAAATAACCATAACTCGAGCTTTACTTTTCAACAATTTCTTTGTTTTTTTTTTAATTCACACCTGTCAGTTACGCTACGCAGGATCTGTTTTATTTATATTTTTATTAGGTCATGGCTGAATAAGGATTGCAATGATCCGACAGTCAGCCTCCTATTACAATTCGCCTTCATTAGTTCTAAAAATTAAATGTTGTAAAACGATTTTAAAAATTCATTTTAATTTAAATTCAATAACTTCATCTGGTATGCGTATTTTAATAACTTACAAACCAATGAAGTCGAATTACTCGAAAAAAAAATATATTAGATAGTACTCATCGAAACTTATTTTCGAAATTTTTCCAGATATTATTATAGGCTTGTTTGGAATGGACTGGCAGGTGACATTAAAAACAACTTTAAAGCTTAATATTTAACTAAAAAAGTAAATGAACCCTATATTTCACTTTTTTAAAACAATATGATGTTCTAAAAACTTTTTTATCCCCAATTCTTAATAAGGGAGGTACCTTAAAAATAAGAAAAACTATTTACCACATACTGAATGAGATCTTTATTTGAAGAATATACATGCCAAATTTCATACACGTAGATCTAAAATCATAAAAACTACGAGGTTGTAATAGGCGCTCGCGCGCACACACACAAACGGGCATGACAAAGTTCCAAGAACTCCGTGGTTGTCATGAAAAAGCCAATACAGTACGTAAAATTTTAGATCGTGTATCAAATCAAAATTATAAACTATATTTGCCACAACAGGCTCTGAAGATGAACGTGATGAGCAATATATAGTAGCACACACACGGGCATGACAAAGTTCCAAGAATTCCGTGTTTGTAAAGAAAAAGCCAATACAGTACGTAAAATTTTAAATCGTTTATCACATTAAAATTATAAAATAATTTGCCACAACAGGCTCAGAAGATGAACTTGATGAGCAATATATAGTAGCACACACACGGGCATGACAAAGTTCCAAGAATTCCTTGTTTGTCAAGAAAAAGCCAATACAGTACGTAAAATTTTAGATCGTTTATCAAATTAAAATTATAAAATATATTTGCCACAACAGGCTCTGAAGATGAACTTGATGAGCAATATATAGTAGCACACACACGGGCATGACAAAGTTCCAAGAATTCCGTGTTTGTAAAGAAAAAGCCAATACAGTACGTAAAATTTTAGATCGTTTATCAAATTAAAATTATAAAATATATTTGCCGCAACAGGCTCTGAAGATGAACTTGATGAGCAATATAAACAGCTTTGTTACCTTTATATTTTACAATTCTGTATGAGTGTGAAGTATTAAATAAAACAAACTATATTCAATGTATTTTTTTCTGTATTTCACGTTGAGTCTTTTTTGCCGCAAGTCCCTTACTTTTAATCACAGGTAAGATGAACTTGATGAGCAATATAAACAGCTTTGTAACTTGGTGAACTTGATGAGCAATATAAACAGCTTTGTAACTTGATGAACTTTTGAACTTGATGAGCAATATAAACAGCTCTAAAGATGAACTTGATGAGCAATATAAACAGCTTTGTTACCTTTATATTTTACAATTCTGTATGAGTGTGAAGTATTAAATAAAACAAACTATATTCAATGTATTTTTTTCTGTATTTCACATTGAGTCTTTTTTGCCGCAAGTCCCTTACTTTTTTGCCGCAAGTCCCTTACTTTTAATCACAGGTAAGTAAACTTTTATATTTTTAAGCAATATTTATTTTTCAAATTTTTGTACTGTTTCTAATGTTATATCTTCCATTATTATTCACTTAAAGATTTTTTTAAACAAACTAAAGTGTGAGAAAAAGTGCTCGATCGTAGCTGTCTATCTGTTACGACATGGCATGATGAGCCAAAAGAATGGTAAAGAAAAATATTGTTGAAACTATATTGTTTAACTTTTCAACTATATCTGTACGAGTATCATAAAAACAAAACACGTAACAGTACGAGTATCATAAGAGTTCTGTTTTTATAATACTCTTACTGTTAAGTCTATTAACTCAAATGTCAAATTATTAGTTCAAAAATAACTGACACTCTTAAACTTTTGTGTTACCAGAAAAAACTCGGTACTAAAATATGAGTATACTCAAGCAGCACTTTGCATATAAAAGTTTTTAATTAATTTTATTAAAAAAAAATTAAATTAAATTAGGGTTTGAGTTCATACTACGAAAATTGTATTATAAAATCCGCGACAGCATATCTGTATATTACATGAAATCCATAATAAATTTCAAAAAAAGACATTTTTCAACTTAATTTTATAAGGCTTATTGTACAAAACTGTCTTTAATCTAAAATAGAATTTTTAGTGATCTTCCTCAAACTCGTTAGATTAAACTTCGTTTAAAAATTTGAAGCCTTTCGCATACGAACGGATGGACAGACACAGCGTTGCCGCTATTCGGGTTTCGTTTGGACCCTTCGGATACGCAGTCCTAAAAACGTAATACGGTACAATGTATATTATTCATAATAAGAAATACAGTTTATTAGAAAAATGTTGGCGTAAACAAAATGCGAGACGCATCATGTTTTTTTTAAATTAAGATGTATTTCTTAGTAAACGTTTTGAAATATAAACAAAAAAAAACTAAAAATACTCAAAGTTTTCTATAATTTTTCAGGGTTACTTTGTTCATCTGTATTTCATAATTTTTAAATTTTTGATCCTATTGTTACAAAAGTTAGGAGACAGAAATATTTTAAAATGGCTTTCAGGCATTCCTAATTTTTAAAATGGCTTTCATACACGATTTTGTGTAAAGAACCATAACAAAAGTATTCTATTTTAGTACTGGCATAAACATATTACAATCCTATTTATAAAAAAATAAACAAAACATTTAAGTGTTTCATTGCTAGCAGAAAAAATTCGTTTTTACAACAATCCGTACGTTTTTCCAACTCATTGGCTGCAAATTAATAAAACGGATTAGTTTAATTACCATAAGTTTCGAACCAAATTGTTTGACTCTTAGTGGAAAATAGCCATAAAGATGAATGAACATTTAAAACTACGAAAGGTTTTCCTCTTCTGCAATTTCTTATCTTCTCTTCTGCCACTAAAACAAAATTCAAACACGCAACGCCTTAATGTAACGTTTATCCACTACGCAGAAAACTAAAAACATCGGCGATGCGCATACAGCACGGCGGGTTCTGCGTGGGAATAGCAGTTGCAACTCGAAAACTCGTCAGGGTAACAGAGGCTCGCTCGATTGACCAGCCGATTACTGGAGAATGGGAACCGCCCCGCTCGTTATCGCGCATATTCAATCGGCTGCAGGCACTCTCTGTACATTATATCCATTGTGGTTCACCTCTCGTTATGCTGGAAGTAACACTTTGCGGCATACATGTGGCTTGGGGAAAACTTGTATTTTTAATTATTCTTTGAAATATTAAAGTACACGTAGTGGATTTAGAATCGATTAATATTGAAAATGTCTTTTTTGGAAATTAAAATTGTCGTTCGTTCGCGTTTAGCTCCAGTCTTATGGTATTCTTTAAACATTTAAATGGCGCAAAGGTTAGTCGATCTCCATCGCCCAATTTCTCGTCTACCTGTTCACTTGTTAACGATAATTTTATCAATGGAACTATTATTGCAGTGTACGTTGTTAAGGTTTTTAGATGCGCGCTTTCGTAGTTCGAAGCAGTTAAAGCGCGTAACATTACGAGAGTAGCACTGAAAGTCCTTAGAACTGGAGACAATTTTATGACAACCATACCTACATATTTTTATGTCCATATAATAATGAACTAAAGAAATCCTCAATGGAATATTTATTAAAATCTGAGTTTCGTTTTCTATGTATATGGAACGCAAATTTCAGACCACTATGCCATCGCAAGTTTCTAGCAATGTTATTTAATTTATAGAGGTTAGCAAGTGGGTGAGCGCTAGTCACATTCCACTTACCCAAATACTGTCATTGACCGAATAAATATTAAAACCGAAAGGTTTGAAAGAGCGGATACGGAAATCGAAACCGGTAACGGCGATTTTATTCGGGCATTCCCAAAAATCACATTATTACTTTTTGACCAAAATATTATAGAACATTTTGCTGAATTTGTTGTTCGCTCATTAATGAAGGATGTTTCGTCGATAATCACTTGTGGTACTTTGTTTAAATTGGTCATTTTTTTTATAAATTGGCACCAACATAAAAAATGAGTGTATCACGTCAAAATGAATTTCTAAAATTTTTTAATATTTTATGCTCTTTGGTTTTTATGACTTTCGTTGTAGTTTCAATCTACAAAAGTTATGATCCATTTTGATTAGCATATTGTGATAAAGCTCCATCGCGCTACTATTTACAACTGGTTTAACGAGTTGACGCGTGGTCGTCCCGTTCTCAGTGATGTTCTGCGTGAGAGACGTCCCTCAATAGCGATGAAGATGAAATCAATACTGTGCTGCTCGTGATGAATGCTGAAAAGAGAATTATCGATCCACAGATTTGGGCAAGATTATACGTTAGTATGAGCCAAGTAAAGATTTATATGAACATTTAAGGCCAAAGTTTCGTCCTAGGTGGAAACCCCATCATTTGACCGAAACTCAAAAACACGGTCGCATGGCTTGGTGTCGCGTAACATTGGAAAACTTCGAAGAACGTCACTTAAATGCTGTATTTAGCATCTTTACGAATAATGACTGCTTGATATACTCTTATGAACCCGAAACTAAGAGGGAGTATGAACAGTATGTGTCTCCTGAATAGTTACCTACAAAGGTGAAGAAAGATCGAAGTGCAAGAAAAAGACGGACTGGTTATTATGTAAGAATCGGTCTGAAAACTAGAGAAACCATTGCTGTAAACTTAAATAACCGCAACTGTTGTTTTGGAAAAAAGTTCGAGAGACGCCCACGCAATAGAGCTCGCCTTCATCACGACAACTGATCTGCACACTCAACAAGACGAACGATAGAATATTTGACTACGTCGGGTGTAGAAATTATAGGTCATCCATGATTTCTATTTATTCCCAAGAATAAAAAATATACTGGGGTAAAAATTATTCGGGAACAAAAAGGAGCTAGAGGTGAGTGCCGTTGAAAAGATCTTGGAATAGGTATCCAAGGTAGAAAGGGCTGACTGTTTCTCTCAGTGGTTTCATCGAATGAAACGAAAGAGTTCCATGGAAGCTATTAAAAAAAGTTAAATAAATGAAAGGCTTGGTAGTTAGTTCCACTTTTGATATGCTAAAAACTTTTTGTAATAGAATTCTATTGTAATGAAAGAGCAAAATTAAAAGTACGATGAGATGAAACTTTATAGAATTATATATATATATATATATATATATATATATATATATATATATGTATGTATATATATATATATATATATATATATATATATATATATATATATAGTTTATGTATGTTTAGGGGAGTATCTTACTCTCAGAGAGATGGTGATACTAAAGTTATTAATATATAAATAGAAATTCGTTACTAAATTTCTAGTCTTAATTTAAAGTGAGCTACGGCAATACGGCCATCTGATGGAGATTTATTAAACTATATGTTTATGACCATTATAAACCTATAGTTAAATAAATCTCCGAAGCTTTTAAAACAAATAGATGTCGCTGCCAAATAATTGACTAGAAGTAGAGTTGAGACAAAATCTTGACGCTTATTGTTGCGCGTTTTAGCCACAACCCTAAGCCTTAAAATGTAAAATTTCCTTAAAATAGTTTTTGGGTAATAATGCTTACAGATATGACATGCTTATAATTTTATTACATGTATAACATGCAGGATTTAGTTGATATACTAAAACTATTCAAATCTAAGTATATCAACTATACATGAAATATTAAATTCTGTGAACACTAATTTCTTATACATGAAGTAGGATCATGTCCAAATGATACAAATGTACTACTTCTTGGACTATTTACATTGGATATCGTAGTCAAAATAAACTTAATAATTGATTTTTATATAGAATTAGCAATTTTTTAGGTAATATGTGAAGTTTTCAGTATGTAATGTGAATAAATTAAACTCAAATCGACTGAAAAATACTCCAATATAAAATAAAAATGCATCACCTGTGCGAGATCTTGGCGTACTCATGGCTAATGAACTTACACTCCAACCATAATATTATTAGTTCTACGTTTTATTATTACTGACATTGATTGCATTAAGATATTTTTCTACAATCTCGTTAATTTGAAACTGATCTGGTCATTCGATTTTCTTATGACTGTACTTATATTGTCATAAATGTCTAAAAAAATCATAAAATGTTTATTTTTGGAAATGTGTAGTTAATCTTTATCAATACGTTAAAATTTTTTTTTGACAAACTACTTCAAAAAATTGTATAACAAGCCGTTTCATATCTTTTCAAGCATATACTATTTCAAGCATTTCGTGGATCTGATAGTGTTTTTGTTACTAATTTCGTTTTAGGTGTTGTCGGGTATAACAGTTAATTAAGCAAAAATTTGTTGACCGACTACTTCAAAAAATTGTATAACAAGCCGTTTCATACTCGTGGATCTGATAGTGTTTTTGTTACTAATTTTGTCTTAGGTGTTGTCGGCTATAACAGTTAATTAAGCAAAAATGTTTTGACCGACTACTTCAAAAAATTGTATAGCAAACCGTTTCATACTCGTGGATCTGATAGTGCTTTTGTTACTAATTTTGTCTTAGGTGTGTCAGCTATAACAATTAATTATGCAACATTTTTTTGACCAACTACTTCAAAAAATCGTATAGCAAACCGTTTCATACTCGTGGATCTGATAGTGTTTTTGTTAATAATTTTGTCTTAGGTGTTGTTGGCTATAACAGTTAATTAAGCAAACATTTTTTGACCATCTACTTCAAAAAATTGTATAACAAGCCGTTTCATACTCGTGGATCTGATAGTGTTTTTGTTACTAATTTTGTCTTAGGTGTTGTCGGCTATAACAGTTAATTAAGCAAAAATTTTTTGACCAACTACTTCAAAAAATTGTATAACAAACCGTTTCATACTCGTGGATAAGATAGTGTTTACTTTTATGTGGTCCTTGACTGTTAACCAAAATTCTATTGCATTTTTCTGTCAATCGAGCTCTGCACTTCTCAATTCAGTGATAGACATTGGACTAGATTTGAATTTTTTTCTACTTGATTAAAGATTTTAAAAATGCAATATACAAAAATGCATTGGTAACAGGATTTGTTGCTGTAATTTAGTGTTTCTTCTGTTTATTTTGCTATTGATTGCTTTATAATATAATTATATATTTACTGTAAATAATAGACTTGTTTAACACGTTGATTTGCACACAAACTTTACCAAACTCACATAAATAATAAATAATAAATTTGGCGATAATGGGTTAATTTCTCGTGCGGTGAAAGGGATGTACCATTTAGTTTTTGCTCTAATGCGAATTGTCCTGAAAAGGAACTCATGATTATATTATATTGATATCACGATATGAAAATCGTTTTATAATTGAGAATAAATAACTTACGATGACCAATGATCCTCGTTGGTCATCGTAAGTTATTTATTCTCGAATATATGACATGATTACATAATGACACATATTTTATCATATTACATCAGACTATTGTAAAGTAACAATTACCGTTAAAATAAAAAGTACAAGAGATCTTTATAAATATAGTATTTTCTTTACTATATATCCACAATTAAATTAAACTACGTGATATAGTATTACTTCTACTTTCTTTAATTTCTTTACCACGACCTAGGGTTCGTTGTATTACATCTTCAGGTGGGATATTAGCAAAGATTAACTTTTAGGAACAACCAACAGCATTTATATGTTTCAAACACAATAGCGGAAACCGGGTTTGTGCGGGTTTTACCACTGCTTATGTTAATGAGTTTATTGCAGGGGCGCGGTGTAGGTTTTATTATATTTTCGAGAATTATACAATATACCAGTATTTTAGTGAGGGTAATAAATTGTTGTTATTATGTTAGGTTATACAATGCAAATGTTCCGGTGTATGTAACAAAATTAAATGGAAGTTATTATCGGTAATATATTTATACAATATCAAGGGTATCTGAAAGTAAGGACAAGGTAATACACTATAACCTGTCCCTGTCCACACAATACTCTATGGACAACCTAAAACCTAAATCTATCCCATACATAGGTAATGTATCACTCAAATTAGGAAAACATGTACTTATAGTACTTTAAATAACTTGGGTAAAACCATTATTAATAATAAATAAAAAATAGATAAACATAAAAAGAGTGGTATCTATAAACTTAAATGTAACGACTGTAATAGTGTATACATAGGTCAAACGGGAAGAGATTTTAATACAAGATATAAAGAACACATTGCCAGCTGGCGAAATAATAAACCAGACACATCTCACTTTGCTAAACATCTCATTGAAAATAGCCATCACCCCCATACCGATAATGCCCCCTATATACTACAAATAAATACAAAAGATAATAAACTTAATATCCTAGAAACATTAGAAATAAACAGATATAAAAAAGACACAAAGGTTAATACATTAAATGAACAACTAAATATAATGTCATCACCCATACTTAATGTCTTCTAGACATAATATAATTAGACAACATTGATACTACAGTACTCTTCAAATTGTTCCAGCTTAAATACACATATAAATATAAGTATAAAAAAAAATTAAGAGAAATAAATAAATAAATATATGAATAAATAAAACCGGAGTATGTAGAAGTTAACTTGTCCTTACTTTCAGATACCCTTCCTATTGTATAAATATATTACCGATAATAACTTCCATTTAATTTTATTACATACACCGGAACATTTGCATTGTATAATCTCAAATAATAACAACAATTGAATTTATTACCCTCACTAAAATACTGGTATATCGTATAACTCTCGGAAATATAATAAAACCTACACCGCGCCCCTGCAATAATCTCATTAACATAAGCAGTGGTAAAACCCGCACAAACCCGGCTTCCGTTATTGTGTTTGAATAATATAAATGCTGTTGGATGTTCCTAAGAGTTAATCTTTGCTAATATCCCACCTGAAGATGTTGTAATACAACGAAACCTAGGTCGTGGTCAAGAAATTAAAGAAAGTAGAAATAATACTATATCACGCAGTTTCATTTAATTGTGAATAATGAATTTCTACAAAATTAACATCAAATATATTCAATATTTACTATATATGTAAACTGTATCTATACGCAAGTTTTACGGATAAATTTTTGAGTAAAAAAGTCTAAGTTTCTTATCTGAATATATGTTTGTAATTCTAAAACTTTAAAATTCCAAAAAATTGTATTTCCATGAACATTGACTAGAAAGAAATAGTAACACGATCAAAGTCACAGGTAAAGGGAACATTGAAATCTATCGTGCCATGTTTTGACAATTTGACCATACCCGACCATAACCGCTATATCGTCGGCAAATCGAAAGTTAATGATGTATTTTTCTAAATCCGTTCCAATCCAAGAGCTTGAAAACATCTTACAACGCTGTATGAAGAGTTTCAGGGTGGTGTTTTTCCTTACCTTAGAAATCTTTATGCAGCTGAATCGGTTTCGTACTCTGATTCTGTAAATGGAGAGACATTGCGGCGTTAATGTACAAATGTTTCAATCCTTAAGTATACCGGTAATCAGTAGGACATCGAGACTGAGGCGTGGCCCAGGCTTTAAGAAAATCGAAGGAAATCGATCATAATCTCCAAACGCTAGAAATATCGGTCGATTATAGTCCTCAGACTTTCGTACAATCATATCAATCATATATTTAGCGTATGCATATAATCTACGGTACTACAAATTTTTCGGAAACAGGTTTTTCCAAGAGGCTGGAATTCGTCAATTGGCGTTCAAATAGGTCCATGATGACTATTCCTATTGGACTCGTAACGACTCACCTCGTGCAAAAAAGGGGATCTTCGAAAGTCCCCTAATAGTGTCTCGTATCTACAGTCTCAGCGCTTCCATCCAACAGGGTTAGAGTCTGTCCCTTCTCAATGAATCATTTAAGATCTCTATTTTTTCAAGAACGCATTTTGCGAACGCTCTAATTGACTCAAAGATCAGTCCATTCTCAACCAAGTCTCGGTGACTAAAGATACCACGTTCAAAGATTCCGCGTGATTCTACGTTAATATTTAGACGCATACTCTACGCGCATCGTCGTGCTCATTGCAGTGGAACAAAATATGATTCATGTCCTGTGTTTCAAATCCACAGGTACACGCCGGGCTATGTCTAAATGCAAACCTACACAAGCTGATACGAAATCCGTCACAACGAAACGGGCAAAGCATCCGTTGAGCAGGTTCTATAAGTTTTGGTCAGCGCCAATAGCGGCGCACGCTGTTATTTTAGCACTACCCGTCTAACCTGCTGAACCCCGACGCAACACTGAGCCCAAACCGATGGCGCATAGGTCAATATACCAAGGTATATTACCGTATACATCAATTTGAGGGTACAAGTTATTCAGTCTCCAACAGGTTTCGGCAAGCCAGGCCATGTCGTGGAAGGTTACCCGAGCCCTCTCACCGATGTACCGCGCCTGAGGTAAAAAGTTGCGTCGTGCATCGAGTACCATGCCCAGCTAGGTTACTTGATATCGCACGTCGATCCTAGCACCAGTCATAACCACAGACGGCTCCCTCGCCAGCCTGCCCTTGAAGAAGACAGCCTCGGACTTTTGTGGGGTGAAGCAAAGTTTGTTCTTCGTGTCCCAGTCATGTAGCTTGGAGAGGGAGTCCACCGTCCGATTGTCTATCTCTCTTCGACTCGCTCCTCCGACCAACAGAAGAGTGTCATCAGCATAGGCAATGGTACCGCGTCCCTGAAGGGGTATCGCGAGTATACCATTGAACATCACGTTCCACAAAATTGGTCCAAGGACCGAGCCTTGCGGGCAGCCCCTGGTCAACGTTTTCTTGACTTCGATGTCTGTATCCTGCAAAAAGACAACACGATCACAAAAGTAATCCATAATGATCCGGTGGTGGTCTGACACTCCCCGGGATTCCAACGCGGTGATAGATGGCTGGCCACCAAGCATTATCAAACACGCCTGAGATATCCAAAAAGATTCCTAGAACGCTGTCTGGACACGTGCCGACTCAAAAACAAAGCTGCTATAATCGCGTCCGATATTGACACTTCGGAACAAAAACCGAATTGTCTATCGAAGCCTGGTGAATGAGATAGTTGAGCCAATAAAGGTGCAGCCAATACTCGCTCGAGCAACTTCTCGAAGACCGGAAGGAGCGTAATGGGTTTGTAGAATTTTGGATCGCTAGGCGATTTCCCATTACTCTTCGATTATGACTTTAAGCCTCCACATTTTTCATACCTTCGAAAAGTGACCCGTGCGGAGACAGCGGTTAAAGATAACAAGTATCTCATACGCCGCGTTCTTCCATACCACTTTAACTAATATATTGTCGATTCCATCAATGCCTGGGGTTTTCGAGTCAAGGTTCTTCGTGATGACGTCCAATTCTGAGTGTTGCAGCTACGGATGAGAGCTGCTATCTGGGAATAAGCTCGCTGCATACCTGATACTCCGCTGTTCGACTGGTACCTGACACTCCGCTGTTTGGTTCGTGATGATTGTATATTTTCCCTTTTTGATGAATTGCCATCATATTCCGTTCCATGATTTTTGTGGAACGCTCTCAAGTATAACGGCGGCTTACCAGTAATGAAAGTCCTTCAGAAAATTGGTTTTCATCACTAGTAAGCCCCCTGTTTTCAGGAGTTCAGAGGTAATTCGAACATCACCCAGTCATTCTGATCTTTTCTAGGCTGCGGTCCGAAATATCTTCAGAAAAGTATCGTGACAGCTTGGCTCTTGGATGATTGACGGTGCTGTCAACAGATTTTTGAAGTATATAATTGTTTGCACAACTTCTCAATCTCCCTCCCGATCTCTGGTGTGGGCGAACAATTTTTTATCATCAAGTATAAAAAAAAAGTAGGACAGAATAGCAAGAATTTAAGGCTCTAACACTTTGACTTGAATTCTATTTACTACAAAGATAACATTTCCAAGTATTCCAGCAGCAAGAGACAATTTACAGGAATTATTCCACGGTATTATGGGATTCGATATCGATCGTACGGGAAAGGGGTACACTGAAAATAAAGACACTGTATATATATATTGTGACAGACAGACAGACAGATGCCAAATACATATCATTTAAACTCAAAAATACATTTTTGGAGGAGGATAAAAATTCCTATATACTTCATGAGATATCCATGTAAAATAAAGTCAGTGATGTTGGACGTTGAAGTCTAGTTAAACAAATAAAGAAATTTTAATATGCGTACGAAATATTGCAATATGAACTAAACTTATTAATTAGTTTGTTCGTCTCGCTTTCACGCATCAGCTAGTTAGAAAGTCACATAAAGTTTCGCACACAGCCTTTATTACGGAGATAAATTTAGTATAATTTCATCCCGGAATATAATTTAATATTCCAGGATATAAATAAGAGCATTAACATAATTATGCATGCATGTCTACATAGTAGCTGGATAACATCGTCTTAACCTTACAAATAAAAAGCCTGCTTTCAAAAATATTCTTCTGCAAAGCTATAAAACTTTTATTTATTTAATAATTATTTTTATTAAGTTCATAATCCTTACCGATGTCATAAATATAAAGTGATTTCAAATCACTCTATTATTTCCAATGCTAAGATCAAATATTTAAAAAAAAATTGTTTTTAAATTATATGGAAACTTTTCAAAACTATTAATAAATAGCTAGAGAACTTCACCCCATAGAAATCATTATTTGCCCTTTAAAAAATAAAAAAATTGTGAAACGAATAAGAAAGAAAAGATAATTTCTTTTAATGAGAATTTGTCATGCATTAATCCTTTTGTTTTACTCGTATTAATATTAGTAATGTGACTATATGCAAAGTATATACCGAAAACGAAGTGCCTAATTCCAAACAATGTGTAAAATCATTATTTAATTTCACACGTTCCCGGAACAGGTTTAGCAAAATAAAAAACATTCATTTGTGTTTAATAATTAATTAAATATGCTAAGTTATATAGTTACAGATGTCATTATATTTAAATATTCAAATAAACTGTGTTAATTTTTAAAGTTATTAGCCGAATGCACAAAGTTAACGTTAATTTTAATGCAATGTTGATTTATAAATCTTTTAATCGTGCAAGAATATTACATTCATGCATCATATGTCGATTAATTAAATAATACAGTTTAAATATCAATTATTATCGTGAATAAGCGAGATTAACATAAAACATCACAAATATCAATGAAGTAGTAAAAAAAACGTTAATTTTAATGCAATGTTGATATATAATTAATTATCGTTAATTTTAATGCAATGTTAACGTTAATTTTAATTAATTAACTTTAATTTTAATGCAATGTTAACGTTAATTTTAATGCAAAGTTAATGTTAATTTTAATGCAATATTGATATATAAATCTCTTAATTGTGCAAATATATTACATTCATGCATTATATATCGATTAATTAGATAATACAGACATTATTATCGTGAATAGGCGAGATTAACATAAAACGTCACAAAGATCAGTGAAGTAGTAAAAGAAACATTTTTTGACTGAAAACATAAATCTATTTAATCAGAAATATTACATAGAGAAGTGTTGACAAAGCATACCATTGGTTCACAGGTCACATAGGTTCACAGTAATGAAACTTTTCAATAGTTCAATACATTTTCGTTATTTAACTAACATCAGCCTCGCAGTTGATCAATGTTTATTAAAAACTAAAAAAAAACTACACGCAGCAATACTATTGTTCTTTAGAGTAAACTACATTTACAACGAAAGCACAAAATTTGTACTTTTTCAAAATTTGAAAAACGAGGTGTTTTGTAGAATTATTATTAGAAAATAAATAGATATCATTATTTTAATTTCTATTCATAACTTTTTTTCTCTATTATGAAAGTTACTTTCAAAATAATCATATTTGCCTCTCTTTTTTGTATTATCATTTGGTTTATACCTGCCTTTTTTAAATTAAAGTGAATTTAAAAGGAAACATGCATTATTTTGCCTCTACTTGGAAACCCAAAAAATTTTTTGGACATGTTTTGAAGCATTCGAAGTCGTGAAGAAAATTTATAATTACGCGAGGAAAAATAAAATTTTATCATAACATGGCTTTTTCATTCTTATTTTGAACATTTTTGGGATTATTTAATTGAAATTTTTATTCATTCAAACAATGTCGAAAATATTTTATGCACTTCGAAGAGGGACAAAAATTATCTAGCATGACTATTATATCTGTTTGAAAAGTTCACGTAGTTTTCAATTCTGAATTTTTACCATATTACCCTGGATATTGGATTGAATATAGATATCTGGATTGAATGCCGCGTATTAAATGTATATTAAAATTAACACAACTTTTAGTAGTTTAGTTCGAAACAATATTAAATATGTAGAATATTTATAACTCATAAGGACTACTCTTCATTTACCTTAATCAAATGTGAATATAACTTTATTTACATTTCTATAAAATATATTTGAGTTGATATATCACCTCAAATCATTTCAAATAGACCTTTTACGTTCCACAGAGGAGCAAAAAGACATATATTTTGAAAATTTTTCTTTATTTTAAAATCTCATTATATATAATATGTGGCATTTGGTCGTGAAATAATAATTTAGAAGACATAATTTCGCCTTTCCATATAATTTGAAACTTTGTACCAGAATGGTTAAAACGAAATCAATTGTTTTCACTAAGTCGTTTTCCGGTTGACACTATAACGTAAAACGTATTAAGTTTTTAATTGTTTGAATAGCGAATATGTTAAAACAAATATATTTTCGGCTGTTGTAAGCATAACATACAGATAATAACATTTTTACATATCATTTTGACACAGGCGTATAACAGATTTTTTTCTTGCCCTTTCTAAATAAGTACTATATAAAAATCATTAGTCTGAATTGAGCGATAATGGTACATTGTATCATGATCATAATAAATCTCATTTGCTTGGATAACTTTCTTCATATTTACACATTATAAAAGATCCTTAATATTTTTGAATATATTTCTATTCATATTATATTTCACATTCATGCGTAATCATTATCGTTAGAACAATATAGTTAGGATTTAAACTCTTCATCAGGTGGAACGTTCCAGAAAGCACAAGAGAAAATGCACTACATTTTACGATTTTTCCTCGTATATTGAGCCACCCCTGCTCCTGTAAGCCTCACTGCTCCCTTCCCCCTATTGTGTGTGGATTTGTATTATATATTTTCTTCTTGGTTTTTGCGGTGTACAACCGCACTCTAAAAAAACTTACTTGCAAGACACGTTCTCCCACTTGCAGGTTGTAGTCGAATAAAAAAAATGTTTATATCTATGCAGAGTTTATAATGAAATGTAAAAAAACACGACATACACATAAATATAAAAAAAATGTAACGGAGATGATATTGATTTCTAAATATAATAAAACAATCTTGTTCCCGCGGCTCCGCTCCCATAGAAGTTGTGATGCGGACGTTTTAGTTATATTGTAGTGGGAGGTTTAAACCATTAATTTATATGGACGTCTAAATAAAGAAAATTTCGGTTAACGTTGTAGGTTTTTTGTAATAAATACATTGACATTGTCCGCCTGCCACATTAAATAATGCCCGCACATTTTTTCTTATAAATTTCCATATTTTGTTGAAACTGAATATTGTAAGAGTTTTAGTTTATTTATTATATCGAACACTTTTTGATAACGTCATAGTTTATGGTTTAAAAATATTTACGAAAATATCATTATAATTTGTTATATCACTTTTAAATTAAAAAAAAACACTTACTATGATTTACTTATTACAAAATACAAATGCTGTAAATTTTATTAAATATAATTTTAATTTATATCCAATGATTCAGGTGTCGAAATTAAACGTAATTTTTTCTTAACTTATCTCGGAAATAACGCTTCGATGAACAGACAAAAAGACAGACAGACGATTTCGATGAACAGACAAAAAGACAGACAGACGTTGCATATCATGAATGTAGTATTAGTAGGTATACATAGTCCATATCCGATACGTTACTAACGTAAAACTGATCAGCTTTAAATATTACCAAGATTTGTTAGAAAAAAAACGTGAAGGTATCATATATCTTCACATTATTTTTGAGAGATTAAATTTGCTATTTTTCTGCCCTCTGGAGGTATGTATTGATTAAAGACCTTAATATTAAACAAACACAACTCTGCGCGTAATTTTTAACTATGTAACGACCTTTACTACTCTAGATCTATATATATATATATATATATATGTATATATATATATATATATATATATATATATACTATGTATTTAGTGCGTGGGTATATAAAGGCACTCTGTGTGTTTATATACGTATATAAATATAAAATTATATTTAAGTAGAAACAACGTTAAAATTAATGAAACAAAATAATGTAATGGCAAATTTTTGTTCTGAATTTATTACACTAAGAAAGTTAATAAATGACATATGGCTTGGGTCCATATTAAGACTTCATTATACAATAACGGTTCTTAATACGGTGAAAATGTGAGAGCCACTCTCCAATCAACCATTTCTTGTTAAAGTGAACGGAATACAAAGAATCATATTCTTCAAAAAGACATTTCCTTTCGTTAGATCTATTTGTGAAAGAATTTTTTACTATTTCTATCGCAGACGTGTAAGCCACTAAGATATAAAACTGCCAAGTTTCATTAAAATCAATTCAGCGGTTTTAAGATGACCAGCTGTAGTTTCTGAAGATAGCATTTAAATTACAATTTTAAAATTTATTTTCATGGAACAAAAGAAACAATAACTTAAGAAAATCCCTATTAAAATCGTTTACTATTTCTATTGTAGATATTGTGTAAGCCTCTAAAATATGAAGCTGTCAAGTTTTATTAAAATTCATTCAGCGGTTTTAAGATGACCAGCTATAGTTTCTTGAGATATCATCTCAATTACAATTTTAAAATTTATTTTCATGGAACAGAAGAAACAATAACTCAAAAAAAATCCCTATTAAAAATTGTTTACTATTTCTATTGTGTAAGTCTCTCAAATATGTGTAAGCCGCTAAAATATGAAGCTGTCAAGTTTCATTAAAATCAATTCAGCGGTTTTTACGTGACACATCTTTGGTTAAATATACCATTATAGTTTCAAAACTTATTTTTATTTTTACATTTTTGCGAAATTGTTGTGTTTGTGGAGCTGGTGTCGATATTAGGCTCTTTTTAAATAATCTGGTATGACTTACAGGTGTTTTTCTAGTTTAATTTCGATTTGCGAATATATTAAACAATTATAAATAAACATTTTTATATCGAATAATTATATCGTAAAAAAATGTACATACAATAATTAAAGTATTTGTTGTCTTAATTTCATAGATATTATCTCACTTGAAATTAACCCATTGAACAGTTGTTTGCATAAACACATTTAATTTATTTCTCATTTCAATTTTTTTTTCTTTCGCGTCGGCAGTAAAGTCTATATTTATATAATCAACGCATTGACAATTTTATTTGATATTCATATAATACGTTCAGTAGAAATATTATATATTACCTCGAACTCCTAATATTTACTTTCCACTTGACTGAGGCTTGCCAAGGAGGGTCTATGTCTCAGTCTATGTATGTATGGCGATGTGTCCAGTTGTTACTCTCTGTTGCCGGAGTGGTTAACCAGATTTTGACAAATGAGGTATTATTAGAATAGATAACCTTCCGGGTATCCATCCAGGACATCGCGATCCATATAATATGACGGCCGAGATCGGCCGTTTTATCTAACGCTAAAATTAAAATTCGCAAAGGCCATCAAGATGGATATCAAGTTAAAGGTTTCCATGAGCAGATTGAAAGTATAAATATAATCTGTTGTATAAATACATACTATATTTATTGAAAAAAAAGGTTTTAAAATTTACATATTATCATAAAGGTTATGAAAGAACTATTTCTAAAAAAATCCAAGATACCTATGTGTTTTACATAGGTAATGCAACATGAAAATTTAGAATTATGACAAATGTGAAAAAATTAATGTGTAACTTGGTTTCTAAACTTCCTTGTTAACGTAGGCAGATTTTCTTTTTGATCAAGCGGCGTTTGCGACTTGTTTAATTTCTCAATTTTTAGAACTTTTGAGAGAGATAAAACTTAAGTTAAAACTGATTTCGTTTTGGTGAAAAATAAATGGCCAGAGAAGCGGACGATACCATAAAACCCTATAGCTTTAAATTCCGTTCAATACCTTTGAATAGCTATACAAAATAAGCAAACGCTGGAACTTTACCTTCCGCTTCTAACACTTTGTTTTAAATATAATCTATATTTCTAGATTACCTTAAGTAATACTACCTCACAGTATACGTACTTCAACTGAAGAAAACGCTTCGAAACATATTCAAACCATGGCAAGTATGACTACACAAATCGTTGTTGCGGCCCCGGATCTGCTAGATATGCGTAAGTAAATCTCGACACCGTGTCAGAACTGCATACACGCTTTCATTTCTTATTTCACACGCAGTCGAAAAAGCGCATCGGCCAAGTGCAGGCCGCGACTTCCCCCTGCGGCCACCTCGCCCTGGTACATAACTCAAATGCTGAGCCGGGCCGTCGCATTGCTCGGCCGACCTTCGAGCCTGACTGACATGTTCAGAGCGACTGCGACACTGATCGACACCAAACTTTACCGACATCGCGAATACGATATACACAAAATATTCTCGTTCGACAATAAGTATAAAAATAAAGCAAAGACTGTTTTGTATAATTTTTAACTGTGTTTTTTATTATATTTGATAACGTAAAGTGTTTTTTTTTACAAATATTGGAAGTGTTGAATTCAATTTGTCTATATTGAAAGAAATTTTGGTATTTTTGTAGCCGACGAAAAATACAGAAAAAGGGCAAGAAACGATTTATAAAATGAGGTAAGTTTAATTTTCTATATATTTGGAAACTAATCTAAAAAAATATAGCATATAAACGCTTGAAAAGAAAAGAGCTTTTGAAATTGCTGCTATTTTCATATTTATTATTAAAGTTTTTTTATCATTTTCAGTCTTATGAGAATTTTATTTTGCATCGCATTGCGAAATGTAATGTAAACTAAAAAGTTCATAGAAATAAAAACAATAAGAAAAATTAAATTCAAATTTCCAAATTTTATTACCAAATATTTGAACACCGTTAAAATATATCAACTTTGAATTATTAAATTTCTTTTAGCCTTAGTATTTATTGGAATGCATATTTGCGGAAAATATATAAATCAATGATTTTATTTCTATAATTTTTACAAAAGTTTTATTTTGGATTTTACAAATCTCAAGGGAAAGATATTAAATATAAAAACAAGAAAAATGTTAAAATTAACTTTTTCCATCATTACCAACGCGGTTTTTAAAATTATATACTTTTTTAAAATACACTAGCAGTGGTGTAAGAACTAAGTAAAAAAAAGGTTTTTCTTTGATTTGTAATCATATCTTCTTAAAAAATAATTAATGGATTAGAATTTAATTAATATATTTTATGTCATGTTGGAATAAAATATACCCATATTTAATTACGTATTGAATATATATTTTTTGTGAAAGTTGTTGTAAGGTCACTATTTTAAATAGATTTTCATTACAATTTAGATTCCTAATTGACAGAAGTCGTAAATAAAAACTATATTTGAAATAAAATAAATATAATTCTGTCAAAATGTTCTATTTATATTTAAAAAAAATACACAAATGACAATCAAGTACAAAATTATATCAGAACATTTCATAGTTACTAATGTGAGCTAGTGACAAACCCGTGGGTTTGTCACTAGCTCACATTATTTTTCTACTACATTTTGTTGTTTTTTTTCTACACAAAGGATAAAACAAACAATATATTGTCACAAACATACAATCACCATGTTTCCATTGAATGCGTAACAGCTGCTAATATTAATAAGAATTGTTTCCTAACGAGAGATAATTTATTCATAGAAACACTGATTGTCGTAGTAAAAGGCATAGCAAAATACGTGATAAATTTAAGATAGTATAGTTTACAAATTAATTAAAACGATTTTATTACATTATTGTTAAATGAGAAGTTAAATCAACTTAAGTTTACATTTTAATTCTTACCGACAGAATTTATTGCGTTTTTTATAATAAATACAGAAAATTTGTTGAATGAAAGTAATGCCGAAGAATGAATCTCAAATTATTACACGGGTTATTTAATTTCTTGCTTGGAGAAATAGATAGACCAAAAAGGTCCGGAGAATAAGTATATCTTTATGAATTTGCATGAAAACTTGTAAGTGAATGCTTCAGATTTAGATCTAAATTAAGTAAAATAGGATCGAAATCTTTTTTTTTTGTATACCTCAGCTCCAGTATCGTAAAACACACCTTTTAAAATATAAATTTTGAATAAAATAGAGATTCCGTTTATCATTTTTTAACTCCTTTAAACATTTAAATAATTCCATATATAACTATTTGATTAGAACTTTCAATCAAAATTGTTTTGATTAACTTAAATTAACAATTTTTAATTAAAATTTTTTTTATAATATACATAAAAAAATAAGAATATCTTTTGAAAAGTAAGTTGGATAGTAACCTTTAAAGTTTCCGTTTACTCATTAGACACGCATATGCATGCCGGATACCAGATTGGAATATCAGGAAAATAGTTGACTATGCTATGTTTGTTTATATCCTAAGTATTGTAAAACTTCCGTATTTACCGCTAAGTAAATAATACATCAACGCGGCCCGGTATGTGGCAATGCAAACGGTTTTTGGTCATTCTACACGCGCGGGAATCGCGGAAACAAACAATGTTCACACGATCTTCTTATTAACAATATCGCATAACCTAAGCATTAAAATTCTTCTGAACTATGAATACTACCGGAATTGTTGGAAAAAAATGTTGGATCCAGAGAGGGCCGATTTTTAAGAAAGAAATATATTATAAATGTGCCATAGAAAACTAAACTCTACGACATCTACTAATGCAGCTTTAGTGCCATTATATTTAAAACTTTTTACGTCTATGATAAAACACCTATATTAAAAAAAACAACAATATTTTTTGAACAACCGCCTGTATTTTGTAAAAAATTCCGCCTTTTATTGAATATTTAACTTTACTGACGGTCATATTACTTAACTAGATCGACACAAGAAAACGCTTTTCCAAACAGAAAAGAGTTTCATTGAAATCAGTATTTTCGTTCAAATTTGATCAAAAATTAAAAAAAAAAGTAAATTAAGTTGAGAACCTCATTTTTACTGAACACTCTTATTAACAAATACCAAAGTCTGTAAAATAATACAAAAAACATAAATATACCTTTGCACATAACTTGTAGCTTATCAGCAATTATTTCCTAAATCCAAACGCTACCAGAGTCTCAATATTCATTAAGACTCTTAATGCCCGTCTGTTAGTGAAGTTATATTTCTATACCTCTTAATACGTTTTAAAAAGAAATATTTAAAATGAAGAAAAGCAAGCAAAAATATAAAAGTACTCTGTAAAAGCATAAATAAAAAAGTACTAAAATATTAAGCCAATCATAAGTATTTATCTTTTTAATAGCATGAACTTTATTCATTGTATACCTGGTCATACAAGAGTGCATACCTAGGTACTTATTTACACGTATTTACATAATGATGCGCAGTCGCATATTATTATAACTGTATCAAATATAAACATACACATGTTCATATTCCAAGTTTTCAAACAGGAAAACCGGTATACACTGTTCTAGGAGTTATCCTTGGGGTGTTTTTAAATAAAATCACTTCACAAGATGCCAAGATTAAAATAAAGCACTTGCGTTAATTTTTTAAGGACCTATTATACAGTTAGCACCTAAGCGTGACACAATCGTCTTCTTGAAGTCTTCAAGTGAAACGAAAATCTTCGAGCGGAGTCCGGTTGAACGCCGAGTGCTTAACTTAATAGTCAATACTTACGCAACCTATTTTCAATAGTAATCCATAAAACTAAAAGTCGGGAAACATTCATTTTCTTTTTCCACTTGAGAAAATATTATCCTTTGTCAAAAATCAGTTGGGTCGCCATTTAAGCGAACATTTAAAAACGATGTTAATATAATCTGAACGAGGAATAAACGGATGAGATCCTATTGCTTTTAAGTAAAGGATTGTCCCATGAGGACCAGGCACAATGTACGAGTAAAACTGAGCAGTTAGCACTATCGTATTCCAATCTTTATGCCCATAATTCTTTATTTTCAATCCAGGTTACAATACTTAATCAGTATATAATAATACCGACGATGCAATCTTGTTTTGGAATGAATTACATTTATGTATAAAACAATTCCTTTAATGACTCTTCAAAAGCCATTTAAAGACGTGTTTTCTTCCGCAGCATGAATATTCAAACCCATTCTTATTCTTCCATTCTGTTCTTAATGATTATTTTTTATCAAATAAGAAGTCAGTTTCTACCGCATTGTTAATTAACTACGTTTATATAAACTTATGGTCGACTGTAAGCATAAAAACTCTTTCTATCTTTATGCTCCATATCCTAAATTATGTTAATGAAATATTCTTTTTAGCAAATTTTATTTTGTGGTAAATGATTATTTTTAAATTGTATTCTGTTATCATGCAGTTGGCACACTTGTTATTTGAATGTTGTGTTGCCAATGAAAAATAAATCTCGAAACTAACATTCCTACTCGCTAGTGGAAATTTAAAGAAAATTAAATTTTAATATTTTAATATTAATAGGGTTAATCGAGTCATATGTAGATAAAACAATTAGTTAAAAATAAACATTTAAAAATTTTGTTTTTCACATCATTTTTTTCCATTTTCCATACGAGAAGAATTGCCAGACAAGGTCAATTGTTTTGTGTTTGCCATTAATATCTAGTGTCTCCCGTATTACGCTAAAGTGTTTAGTTAATAACGTAATATACATGTTTTAAATAAATAAAAAAAACGAATATACCTTCGCAATCAAACAATTACGATGGAATTTATTATTGACAAAAACACTATTATGCTCTGAGTATTTGATTTTTAGCCTTGAACTTGCATGTCCTAGACAAAAATTAAACTTTGTCACGGTTCGTAGATTATTGTTTCTTACTATAATATAACACTACCGTATGTATTTGATTTATTTCATATAATCTTTAAATATGTACAGACATAGCTGGCCTCACGCTTGCTTAGTTTTAGAACCAAAAGTAAATATATCTTATTACTAAAACATGAATTCTTCAGAACGTCCAAGGTCATCTGACGTATAGTTTCATTTATCGTAATATTGTTCTAAAAATATTTTTTTTTAATAATTTCAACCGAAATATACAATATTTCACAAGGAGTCATACGTAATCGGCAAATGTCTTAGATGTTGCTTACTTTTAGTTTTGCATGCTTTCTATACTCCGGGTTGGAAAATTCAAGGTTGGAAAATTTTAAGACAGACAAAACTTTCTATTTATATTCATTTTTAAGCTTCAAAATTTATCAATTTAACATTTCACTTAATTGAAATAGTTTTGAAATTTTTCACGTATTACTCTTTTTCATATATCGTCACCGAGGTTAATTCAAATACGTATATGAATTTGTTGCTGCAAATTATATTAAAAAAACTATCAAATTCTCGGACCTGAAATGTTTTGCGATTTTTTCAAATACGTAGAATGTGCTAATAATTACTAACAGTTTTAACACCAAAGAGTATATGAGCCGTAGAGAATAAAAGAGTATATAAGCCACAGAAAAAAAAGGCGTAGAGAAAAAAAGGGTATATGAGCGGTGAGTCGCAGTCAGAAAGTTTGTTGCTATTATCATGGTGTTGCAGTTTGACGGGTCGAATGCTGAAGCGCATGTAATTTATGTTTTTGCATTTTTTGACAATATTAATTATTCCTTGTAATTAGTCGTGGCTCTCAAAAAAATTATAGAATAAATGAATTTTATTAATTCAAAAAATAACTTGATACCGTGAAGATGTCGTAACAATATATCATTATGAGTTATAATAAAAATTATTTTCATCAAGGCTCTAAGCAAGGACTTAAAGAAATAAGGAACGAATCGTTTATACCAATTCAAAATGTCTCAATAATTTTTATTATTTTAAAACCGATTTGCTTGATTATTTGCAATTATGAATTTTCCCATGCTTGATTATTTGTAAATATAAACTTCCTTTTAGAATTCGTCGAGTAATATGTTCATTTCCAGTCAATTTTTAAGAAACAAATACACGCACGGAATCTCCCTAAATTTCCTTCCGCATTCTTGTAGCTGCGACGGTAAAGTATTCACAATAAAATGGGACAGAATGACTAAGGGTCAACAGTTTATTACTGCATTCGAAACGTAATTGCATTCAGTGAGGTACAGCAGAATTATGGTGCATATTGAACGAAAGAGCGGACGCATAAAGGTTACGGCAATTACAAATCCAATACCAGTTGAGCCGAGAGTTACGCTTAACAAATGAAAATATTTCTGAGGCTAACAATATAATTAACATAATTAATTTTATAACATTATCGATCCTTTTATCGATTTACAAATGCATAATGACAAAGGCCCAAGTAATAATTGAATGTACAAACATATATTCCTACAATAACTTTAAAAGCACGATCGAAAATTAATATAAAAAAACCTGAGGAGTACTAAAGAAAATTTACTGAACGGAATGTGGAAGGATGATATTGATTGTATCGTGATAGACAAACGACAAAAAACGTTCGGTAATTATCTTCGATTTATCACTTGGAATTTAAAACCACACTCATTCAGTGATGTGCAACTATGCCAACTGATTATAACTATAACCAGATGAATATAACCTTTGATTAAAATTATTTAGATTAAGTCGTATCAATAAATTTAATAGATGTATACGTAGCTAATCTAGATGTATTTCTGTATGTGTTCTTGCCAGGTTTTGTATATAAAATTGTTTCACTTCCATTGTCAGTCCACTTCATCTCATATACCTTACAAACAAATGAAATGAGAATAGAAGAGACAAAGACATTTGTTATTTTGCCTTGATTAAGCAACTTCAATATTACAACTGGCATATGCCAAAAACGACGACAGAAATCGTTTCAGTTATATGTATATTTTTTCTAATTAGTTAAAGAATATAAAAAAACCCTTTTTTCCATCATACTAAGTTTTTCCTCGTATTTAGAATGCTGTACCCGAAAAAAAATCCTACATTAAATAAACGTTAGTTTATCTACCAAATGGAAAAATATTTTCTACGACGAAAAGTTACAAAGGAAGAACGAAATAAAGAGTAATCCACAAAGGTAAGCAGAAAGTAGACGAAAACATCGTACAGCATCAGTGGGATTAACGGAAATGCCCATCCTTTTAGGCTTTAGAAAGAAAATTCTTTTTAAAATGTACTGTTAAAATAAAATTACTTATAGAGCTAAGAATGATAATCCAAGGGATTATTTTATAAACTCTCTGGGCGTTGAAAAATGAACTCTTAGTACTAGCAAGATTGCTTATTTTTTACTTTGTATGTGTTCTTTATCTCCGGGTTGGAAAATTAAATTTAAGGCTGGCGATATCTATCGTTGGAAACTGAATTTTCAAGACTGACAATCGTTATACCAATATTCATTACTTGCGCTTTGAAATTGATTAATTAAACATTTTATTTAATTGAAAAATCTTTGACCTTTTTCGCGTTACAGACTTTTTTACAAATCTTTACCGAGGTTAGTTCAAGTACGTATTGATATACTTGCTGCCAGCCACAATTTTTTTTAAAGAAACAATTTTCACGAAGTATTTAACTTTGTAATATTATTGAGAATATTTTCCATTATGAATAAGCAATGATGCAATTTTTTGCGCTCTAGCATCATTACAAATATGGATGAAAAATATTATTTTATTATTGGCTAGTAGATGTAATTTTCACGGTTCTCTAGTGAAACAATGAATAATAAAAGTGATGTTTCATGAACTATTTTCTATTTTTCAATTCCGTTTGGTAAATATTAAGTTTCATGGACTCCCTTTAGTTCTTTATATCAGTGATTTGAAAAATGTTAAAAATTTCTAAATACTTAATAGCATTAGAACTTAAAAATAAAATAATTTTTGTTAACTTTCATCTAAAATTTCAAGAGATATAACTAAGACTATATATTTTGGATAAAGACTATATGATTTTGATATATAATATTTTTAAGTTAATCGCTGAATGCGTTTTCGATGAACGTGAAAACCAAAATATCTTCAGAAAGTCAGAAGTCGCTTAAGGAGAGAATCAATCTTTATACAAGAAGAATCACAGATCACATTATAGCGAGAAAGAAACATCTTCAACGGTTTCAAAATATCTATGTGGCAAAAATTTTTCAAATTTTTTTTAGATTTCGACTAGGTAATCCGTTTTGTTTCTTTTGACATTCGTAATATTGTAATAGGAAAAAATATTTCTTCAATCTTTTCAATGAATTTCAAACATTTTTTTTATTTGTTCTTTCCTTTTAACCAGAAATATATAAATATCTAAATGATCACATTTATTTCAAATTTCGAAAGTTATCTATCTTAAATGATAAAAGTCCAGAAGTAATCGATGAAGAAGTTTCACGACAAGGGCCTGTAAGATATAAATGCCAAAAATAAGACAATTTTTCCACACACAAACTTTAAGATTTACAAGTATTATTACTAATATTGAATAGCACACAACCAAAAAGTAGAAATCTTTAACCATATGTGGGTTGAAAATTGTTTGAACGAGTTTCGACACTGAAACGAAGTGTTCATCTATTTTCGATGAACAACTTCGTCTTAATGTCGAAACTTGTTCAAACATATATAATCGAATAAACATTTTAGGCATTTGAAAGGATGTAAAAAAGATCTGGCCAAATGACGAACGTTTCTGGCCGAATGCGAAATATGATACTGCCCGTGATGAATTGCAATGAGAGAACGCACATCCGTTCCTACAGAGCGGAACGCATCCGTCCGACATCTGCGCTGTTTCAGCCGACATTAACAACGCCTTGTTCATTAATATTGTCCAAAGGCGATTCCTTGTTTCGTCTAATTAAAATATTTAACACGACGTTTAAATTCGTGAAGAAATGCTAACAGCTAGTTGATTGCCGCGAACAAAGCGAGTTCTTACATTTTTATGTCATTGTCGCCACAAGAAAATTATTGAACTGATAAAAATCCGTTGTGTAATGCATACAAAACCGATTAACAAAAAATAAAATAAGTATAGCAAGAATAAGGACTTCTTTATTTCCAAAAATTAGTTTACTTTTGTTTAATTTCCTTTTTTTGGTATAATAATCGCAATTGTAACAAAACATATAGGCGTGATGTAGTTTTTTCATAACTTTAACACTTGTTATATGGCTAGAAAGAATAAAGATCAAAGAGTATCAAAATAATTCTTGTCTGAATAGCAAAATCCAAACATGTTATGCAGGTATCAGTTTGAATTATTAGAAAAACAGTTATTCTTATAAATACTTATCATAACGTTTTCTCAATTAAATGAAACTACGTGATATAGTATTATTTTTACTTTCTTTAAGTTCTTTACCACGAACTAGGTTTCATTGTATTACAACATCTTCAGGTTAGGTATTAGTAAAGATCGAATATCGAATATAAAGATCTTTGCTAATAGCCCACCTGAAGATGTTGTAATACAACGACACCTAGGTCGTGGTATAGAACTTAAAGAAAGTAGAAATAATACTACATCACGTAGTTTCATTTAATTGTCAATAATGAATTTCTACAAAATTAACGCCAAATATATTCAATAAAGTTTTCTTTTGATATCTGGGATAATTAAAAATTTATAATAATTCGAAATGGCAGCTCTGATTATAAATTAGCAAGTTGACAACTAAAAAAATAAATCATGTACACTAATCATGTTTACTTACGTAACAACATTAATTCAAGTGTGATTCGAATTATTTTTAATTCATTTTTAATTTGGTATTTGACTAATTTTTTTTTATTTCATTAATCAGAATTTCAAGGTACAAGGTGATGAAGAGTGAATTTTTTTTTAATGCTCTTAAAAATTGATCGAGTTATAAAAGTTTAAATTTAATATTTAGATAAGGACGGCAATACTGTGTTGTGAGGTCATTTTTAATATTGCACATTATATTCTACAAGAGGAAAAGAGACAGGGATATACTGATAACTCTATCCGTATCTTCAAATTTAGAAGCCTATAACCGGCTTATTTTTCAATGAATTTTTAAATTTTTTTCAAGACTGGTTTTTAATTAACTTATATTTCACAATGTTGTATGAAAAATATCAAAATTTAGAATGAGTCAACTACAGTATTGCTGAAATTCGCAACTCGTTATGATATAATAAAGGCTAATTAACAATAAAGTAAATAGATTATACAGTTTTTGTTCAACGAAATTGGAAATTTATGTTAATTTTCATTGTTTAAACCTCAATATCTCTGAGCCATAGTTTTTATAAGCACCGTTATTAACAATATGACTACTAGTAGATAGTTTTGTTATTCGGCATTAAAACCTAATCATTCCGAGCACTTGACATTAGTAGATGATTTTATTAGGAAGTTGCTTACTCAAGCCAAACAGCAGCAAAACCTTCTTTCTAGTGGCCCTCTAAGATTTTTTTGTTATTTCTTCAGGAACTGAGTGATGTTCCAGTACAAATCATATATGCTAGTCCATAACAGGTTCTGGTGTATAAAATTTGGAAAAGATTGATTTTCTCCTTAAGTAACTATTAAGAAGTAAACAAAAAAAAATTCTTTTGCATTTATAACATCTCATATATATCATAATCATAAATTAAAAATATTTCTAGCCGTCATAGATTATATTATAAAAAGGCTACAAAAAATGTGAAAAAATATATGCCCTGCCTATGTTAGGCAAAATATTGCCTTTTTTGTTTTTTGTATATCTTTCGCTTTTTTCATTTTTACAAAGGTCATTTTATGCACAAACTTATAATACAATATAGAAGCTATTGAATTATTAATTTGTATGTCCGACAAATAACGAATAATTCTCGTTAAATAAATCGTTTGTTTTTATTTCTCAAAGAATCAACAAAAAAAACCTAGGAAGTTTCGTTTCTCTTTTGATGGTGAAAGGTGAAAACATCTAGTTGTACTTTTCCAATTCTTTATCATAAAAGTCTAACGTTTCAGATATTTTCATTGTTATTTCTTGCATTTTTACTTTGTTGTTTTTCCAGTATCATGTTTATCGTTTTCAATAAATATAATCCGTTTATACGGTAACACCGTACTTTCTCTCCTAAGTGATATGTTTCTGTTAGAAACTAGTTATTTATCCGCCCGTGCCTTTCTCTGACAAGTTATTTGTGAGTGACGTGACATATTTTAACACTTTAAACTAACTGGTCTTATTGGATCAAATATATAATATTCATAGATTATTGTCATTCTAAAAAGAACAGAAAAAAAATTATTATCTTTATTCACTTGGATCAAAATGTTTGCTTTGTTGATATTTCTACCATCTTAAAATGCATCAAATTGGATATGGTTAGTTTCGAGTGGCGTGACGAAAAATTCTGTAGCACGTTTTATTACAAAGTTGAAATTCATCAGCATACTGCTTTAAGCGGTTATCTGGACAGGGTAGAAACTTTTTAAAATATTTTTAGGTTTACTTGGTCGAATAGTTTTTGTGTTATACTTATAACAAATTTGCTTCATTATTTCTTTTTTCGGCGTCAAATATGTTATATGCAATAAGTTTCGACAAAAATATATAATATTTCTTTGATAAACGGCAAAAACGTACGTAATTGTTATAAATTGTATGTCATGAGTTATTCGTGATTTCCGTCACTACACAGAATAACATAGTTTAATGTAACAGTTACTGAACCAGTTTTAATACAACTGTTCATTCAAATATTAATTTAACGTAAATCGGTAGAACAAGCCGCATTGTTTGATATCTTGCTTGCTTAGAAGGTAATGAATCGATTTCAAAAATGTTTTCACAGTTCGATAGTCAATATTTTCCTTAAGGACGTAGGATTTTCCATTAATTACAAAGGAAATAATTTGACTCATTTTTTATCCTGCCATCTTGCGGTGAGTAGAGATAAAAGTTATGGCAAGAAGCAAAGCGGGTTTCTAGAAAAAGTTAATATTTTCTGAAAATTTCGTTGGAGATCGGGAGTTTGCATGGAACGAGAAGGGGTATCATTCCTATTTTGGTAGCGCAGACGGTATTTCGACCGATTCGACTGTTGATAATTATCGGTGCTTTGCGAATTATCTAGAAAAACTTGGAGTGTTTATTGATCCGCATTTTATTTGTTTTTGTTGAAAATAAGTAAATAGAAATCAAGTAGTTTTTCTCTGAAAAAAAAATGTTTTCATTAGCAATAACCGTTTTTTATGTCGTTGGACGAAAAATTATTTTCGTTAATTATGTCTTTGAAAGTCTTCGTTATCTGGGCTAACATTACAAGGTTGCAAATTTTATGAGTTTGTTTGTTGGGGTAACCTCAGAAACCAAAGAACCGATTTCAAAAACGTTTTCGCCTTTCAATACAGAATACATTCCTTTGGAATATATGTAGGCCATAAATTATTTGGTTTTTACATGGTGGACTTATTGCTACGAGAGCAATCTCTTACAGCCAACCATAACACTAGTCCAGCCCCGTTCGACGAACGGCCGGGAATCGAACCCGGGTCCCCGCGGTGCGCCGCATCGTCAAAGGTCGTATGCCTTGTGATCAACCCAACACACCACGGCGACGACATATACAGATAAAGGAATACAAGGAAAGGTTATGAGTTACATTGTTTTCAGAGCTTTTGCGATAAATGGCTATTCTGAGTACACATGTAGCAGGTGTCCCCAAAAAAATTCGTTGTTGGGTTGAAAGTAATGTGCCAAGTATTAGTATTAATAAATAGTCCGGCGGAGATGAGGCCGCGAGGGTCTGATAATATCTATCATATTTTTCCTATTTCCATCAATATTCAACAAATTTCAACTTCGACTCTCAGTTAATTTTAGAGATATACCGCGGACTATGGAAATAAACTTCCATTTTTGACAGAACATTGGAAGAGGAAAATTCTCGATATTCGATATACGTTTCCTGGTTTCCACAGACCAATAACAAAAATGGAACCACTATAATTTCGTCATATCCGTCTGTCCGTCCGTGTGACACAAGAGCTATAATAGCTCATTCAGTTTAAGACAGATTGAGATCAAAATTTTACAAGAAAAATCTTTAAAATCTAGAAAAACATTCCGATAGAAAAACAACCGATAAATATATTTTTCTTATGGATTTCATCATGTTTCCTTTCTATCATTCAGGAGGGTTTTTTTAAAATACACTCAGTTATGTATTTATATATTATTGATGATATATCATCTCCATCGCAAGATAATAATCTTCAAATTTGGACAATGTCCCATGGGTTCTTCTTACGCCCATCTTCTACTATGCCCCCCTTAACTTTTTCGGCAAGTATGTCAATGACCTGAAAAAAATTCCAAATAATGTAATGTAATTCATTGTAAAATTATTTCGATCAACTTTCTTTAATAAAAGTAATGTGATGTGGCAATGAATTTATTCATTTTACGTCAAAAATTATAGCAATACTTAGAAATATTTTAACTGAGATACTTTGTACCTTTCTCTATTTAAATTATTTTACGTACTTCATTATGCGAGGAACCCCTGTATTGAAAGTTCCACTCTTTTAACCGTTTTAGATTTCTGTACCTCAAAAGGAAAAACGGAACCCTTATAAGATCATTTACGTGTTTTGTTACAGTCGTTTTTATCAAAAAGAGGTTGACGGTGAAACTTGAAATTTGCCACAGCAACAAAAACATTAATCCGCATTTACCTCAATAAATAATATTTAAAGATATTCATATGAACATTTTGGATGGGGCAAATTAAAAAACGTAAAAAAAAGAATTCCATATGTATTACGAGATGTTGTTCGAAAGGTCTAGTTATAAGATCTCAAAAATATTTTCATAATTGTGGATAGTATGTCTTTAGAGGTATACTGACAAAATATGCAAACAAATATGTCACGCTTCTAGGATACTACTATAGAACTAGGATAAAAAACAGAGTTTTTAGAAGTCTAGGCGAAGTTTTTTTAAAAAACTATAACCATGATTCTAGACGTCATAACTTTGGAAATGTGTATCATGTTTTACGCCTGTGCAAGATACAGTAGGCAATATACTTACTTTGTGAAAAAATTATATTTGCTAAGCGTGTAATAACAAGACTTCGTACCATTAAATGTTTATAAGTGCCAAAATATGTACGGAACCTACGTAATGCTCGTTTCACTTTTGTAATAGTTTTTTTATCACAAAATCCAAAAAAAACATCATTTCAATTGTTTACAATAATAAATACCTATACACCAGAAGCAATTTCTATATTGCAGAATCTTCCTTTGTATATTTTTCGGTGTACTCGTATATTACATACTCTGGCATTAAAAGAAATGAATTGTCAATAGACGTCATTGTTAGAGAAGGAATTCCAATATCTGGATCAATATGACGTATTTACCTCTTTATCCGCATCGTGATTCACGGGGAGCTTATACAGTGTTACCGTTAAGTGCGATTGAGGAAATATTATTCTTTGCGAGTTCTTGAGACAATATAAGTGATTACCGCGAATGAGGGCATTGGTCGCTTATTAGCGTCACTTGCAACGGAGGGATTCCCTTTTTCTGAATTCCTTCAAGTTTGATATAATACACATTTATTAATTGTGATTATAATAAAAAATATTTACCCGTTCATCGACTTGTTGAATACGGCGATGGAATTAAGCTACAAGATTTACGGATATTTTGGTTTTTAAATTTCCTAGGTATTTAATTTTAAGTTATATGGAAATTAATGGGACTTCCGTATTGATATATAATTTTAAATTCTTCCTTATATATAGCCAACTTTAAATTACAAAATAACGCTAAAGAAGTATAGCTTTGCCGCTTTGCAGCGCCATATTTAAACGAAAAATGTTTTTTTTATTGCAGATTTGTTATGTTATAAAATCTAGAATTAATTACGTTAAACATCAATTGATATGTATAATGAATTTATATTTAATTGAATAGGGTTTTTGACTATTTTTTTATTTCATAAATAGAAATTACAAAATACACTGTGACTGTTTTTAGTAGTTCTCATAGATTTCAAATATTAGAAATAATTCTCATTGTATTCTACTAGTGCAAATGAGACAGGGAGATATCCCCACTTCATACCAACCATTAAATTTAGAAACTCTTTATTCGTATATCTTTTAATCAATTTTTACTTTCTTTTATACTAGTTTTTGCCATTTTTTCATACTGGTTTTTATCATTTTTATACTGATTTTTGTCATTTTTTTATGTTGGTTTTTGTGAGTTTTTTATACTGGTTTTTACCATTTTTTACATTGGTTTTTGCCATTTTATATTATAGTTTTTGCCATCTTTTGTACTGGTTTTGGTCATTTTTATACTGGTTTTTGCCATATTTTTATACTGGTTATTGCCATTTTGTACTGCCATGATATTTTACAAAAACAGCAAATTTAGGAGAAGCAAGAAAAAAGATAACCATATCTTTATATTTCTTTTTTATTTCCCATTTTTTATAATACATTTTTAGTGGGTTATATAATAAGGCAGTGGGTATATTGAAGCGATCAATTTATGAATATATTTTTTTATTTACTGTTTCAATAACTGAATAAAGTTTCAATTTTAGCTCCACTATATTCTCTACAGGACAGCTAATATTGAAGCTTTATTCGGTAACAATATTGGTATTATTACAATATTAGTATTATTACAATATTGACATTATTACAATATTGGTTATTTAAATTTAAATTCTGCTAAGCATTATACAAACGTAATATAGACGTAATGCAAATACTGACGTACCCAAACATGGAAATAATTTACATTTTAATTTTTATATTTCATTTCGAAGTCAATCAATTTCCTTGACAAATTGACAACAATAAATCATAATTTATCCTATAATAAAATATTCATCAGTTTCACAGCAGATTCCATCCTTGTTTGCAGCGTATAGCAATGTCACAGCAGATTCATATAATGTCACAAAATTACTTCTGAAATCTGTCGAATACGCATATTCATATAACTACAATCAGTACAACGACGTTACACACATATTTATTTTCACAATTTATAAACGTCATTGCTAATCATGACTTTATACTAGAGTTCAATAGCCCATGTGTCCAAACACTAAAATCCGTTTCCTAAAACTAGCTTAAAATACTTAGGAGTGTAGTTTATAAAAACGTAAACATGTACACACCCCCTTTAATCTTCTGTGGAAATTCCACATTAATAATAAACTGAATAGCCTCATAAGAATTCCCGTAAATTAATTTCCTCAAGCGCGCTTTGTAATATTTAAGTGGAAATAAAATAGGAAAACTATTAGAGATAAGTCTATAAATCCCTGATGTTATATATATAATTTATAATTTATATATAATTTTACTTATATATGTAATTGCATTTACTAAGAATAAGGTAAAACAAACAATTATTTGTTGGTTTTATTAGCTACATTTATATTTGTAACTATTGCACAAACTATTAAATACATTTTAATTAATATACAGATTTATTCTAGTTTTATTCTTGTAGGAACATTTGGGGAAAACTGATTTAAAAATTAACAAATATTAAAAGAAATTAAATACGACACTTTAAGGTGCATTCATTACGGCTCAGTGAAAAAAAGTAATTACAACTGAAATGTACTCTAACAAATATAGGTAAAATTTTATATGTCAGAAAATTTGACTGTGAGAGTAAAATACGAAAATAAAACTCGCTCACAGTCGATACGATTATTTCGAGTTTATGATTTTTTTAGTATTTCTTTTTTTTCTGAGTATTTTGGTAATCTCTAAGAAGCTAGTGTTAAGAGTATACAGAAGATTCAATTGCCATATCTTTTTTATTTCGTTTGAAATTTCTTAAAAAGATAGTCCCATTAATGATGATTATAAAATAGGGTAAGAAAATAAAAAAATTAATAAATATATATATATATATATATATGTATATATATATATATATATATATATATATATATATATACATATATATATATATATATATATATATATATATATATATATATATATATATATTGAGCTGTAATAGAATTTAATAAAAGGTCATATCACAAAATTCACAGCTACATGTCTAGTAATTATTGTATTTTACATAAGTAAATAAAATTTAAACCAAAAATTCATGAAATTCTAATAACACACTGAGAAACGTGACAAAATCCTTTCATCCCATTATTTTAAACATTAATGTAATAATAATTTATAACAATTCTTATTTTATTGTATAAATATTACAGGAAAATAAATTTCTTTGTAATTTTGTTTTTTTCTTTCAATTTATTCCTTTTCAAAGCTGCCATAATTAAAAAAAATTAAAATTTACTTTAAATCATTGACATTTTTCCTTTGAATTTAATTATTATAGTATAGAAAGCATAACAAGCAAAGAAACAATTGTTCCTAAATAAAAGAACATATTAATATTTTAAATACAATATAAAATTATCTAAGCATGTAAATTATTTGAACGACTCACTGGAATATTAAAAAATAATAAAATTAAGAACGAAACTCCCCATATTTGTAATTAGTATTTTGCGGTTATTCTTATTAGATTACTATTACTTATTGTTATTAAGCTAACAAGTATGTGACATAAATAACAGTACTCGAATTCTATTTATTATCTATTACTTTCTTTAGTCCAATTAAATGACGCACGCATACATTACGATCCGCGGGTTCATCGCTAGGAAGGACCGAAATGTGCCTATTCGCTGAGGAGGTAAACACCCTCGGCCAATGTTTGTCACACTAACGGTACTTGTTGATTCACGAGCAGCAGTGGGTAAGACCGGTAGACGCTGTGTCAAATCTACGAGTCGACAGTAATGTTTGTATAACAATGACTCTTTAAACTTTAAACTTTTCGAAACAATTGAGATAACGGGAAAGTGGGGCAGAAATTATTATAGTAATGGTTTTAAATGAGATACAATGATTAAATTAAAATAAGACCAGCAAAAATGAGCCCGGTGTTACATAAGTAATTATTAAAAAAAGCTTTTAATTTTTTAGAATAAAAAAATCAAACAATTCTACGACTGGCAATCAGGATAGAGGCGACAATTTAATAAAAAAAATTTAACCGTAATAAAAAACAAAAAAGTTATCTTCATTTTGATAAGAAATAGAAATAACAATAAAAGTCTAAGGAAGTATATAACATTTTTTTTAAATGATTGCAAAAAATAACCAATACATATTACTTTTTTTTAGTTTGTAAATTATTTAAAAATAAATTGCTAACTGACATTGACTTTCGTTCTATTGTTGCCGAAATTAATGTCTATTTCGTTCTTTTTTAATTTTATGTGACTTTTCGACGACCTTGACAGTCTTGGATATTATGGATTAGTATATTGGATCTGTATTTAGACTATCATCAACGAGACCCAGACTTCACTTTGTTTCTTCTTACAGATTTAACGATTTCGGTAGAAATAACATTTATAGCATATGACGAATAACAGACTCTCTTTTCCTATTTAAATACAACTTTTAGGAGGAAATTTTTTAATTTTGTCTATTCGAGAGTGTAATTTTTATTCACCATTACACCAGGGCTCAACATTCCTTCTCGTTTAACGTTTAATTAATCATTTTGGATGCCTTGAATATAACTATTGTCTTATCACAAAATACCTGGCCAACGAAATGAATGCCAATAAGGGCACGCTATATAATACAATGTAGGAATTATATTATATATCATATGGGACAATATTTAATTATATTTGTGCATGTCTTACCTTACCCTTCGAACATCATTTCATACGTCCTGCCTAGTTTAAGTAAAAAGAAATAAACATTTACTTTTAAATTACAGAATTAGTGAAATATTTTGTTGCTCTTAATATAAAATTTTAGTTTGAATCTCGATCTAGATCTTATAGCTGCTATATTTTTTTGTTACGTAATAAATAATATAATTATAAATTCAAAAATCCCTAATCAAAATTATCTTAACATATTTTGTTAACTTTTCTGGCATTTTTTAAATTTCACTCAGCCAGGTTTCATATAGAAAACCCGAAGAAAAAAACATTGTAGCTGCCTTATTGTAGATGTTGTAGCTACAATGTATCTACATACAAACGTAGCTACAAAATTTCAAAACATCATAAAAACGGCATCCTCAAGAAATGTTTAGCTAATAAATTAGAACTAATTTTTAGCAATTTCGCCACAAAATTTTAAATTTCATCAAAAACCGACACTTTAAAAATATTGCACTATAACTGATTGTTGGTAATTTTGTAGGAGAAGAGAAAAATTGTTAATTATATTTTGAAAATTTCTAATGATCTATAAATTCGCAAAAAGTGAGTTACATTGTTCTTCCTTGTGAGTTTCCATACACTCTCCTATCCCTTGTTCTATATATATATATATATATATATATATATATATATATATATATATATATATATATTCCAAATTATGTGTGCAATAACCTAGTTAATTTAGAATTCAATATGGTAACTATTTTGGTAACTGTTTTTTTATTCAAACTGTGATTTCAGATACAGCGAATGTAATCTGTTGTCAAAGTTCAATTTGGTCACCTGGTATTAAATACTTTTATGTTTCTTTCATTAATGAAGAACTTAATAAATATGAACATATTTTTAATAGTTTCTGCGAAATATTTTGTAACTTAAATTAACTTATATGAATAATAATTAACTCGAGTCTGCCTATTCCTAGCCTAAAAATTATTTCATTACGCTGAATCACGCATCGCATGATATAGAGTAATGAAATCATTATTTGGCTCGGTATCAAAATTAAAATCTTTAAAATGACCAGAAAACATGGTGGTTAAATCCTCCGTTGCAAAAGGTCACGAGTGCCGCCACGATTGAGTCATTCTTATCAGCCCCGTGGGACTTTCGTAACCGTCATGATCCGTTATGATGTATGTTTGCCATATGGGATTAACTTTAAATTTAACGGAACTATATACACAAGCAGAAGTAACAATGAACTAGCTAACTATTGTTTGTTTAATTAGTGTATTTTTATATTACCTTAAGAAGATAATTGTTTATTATCGCCGAAATGAGAGATTGATGGAAGGCTTGGGATACAATGTGAACCGTTTGTCTTGCTATTGAAACTAACAACCATCTAACAATTTTAACCGATAAACAAATAGTAATTGTGATATTCGAGAAGTTACTTATTTATCTACCTAGAGATGATACCTGTTGAAGAATAGTCAATATTTATACATATAATAAAATGGTAATTATCCCGTATTTTGTTACAAATCACTAAAAAACGTTGGACTGATTTTAATGAAAACTTGCAGTGAATCTTAAAGGATTGATGAATATCTGCAATATTAATAATAAAGATATGATTTATCTGTGTTAATACTTAATTACTTGACAGCGACGCCTGTTTTTTTATAAGCGACCATCATATATTTATATTTTATAATTTTCGACAAGATTACATCTCTGCAAATAGAAATTGGTGGAGAAACATAGCATTCAGCTAAGTATTCAACTAAGAAGAAGTACGAAAGAAAATTTGCAAGTATTATGAAAAGCTATAAGTTAATCGCGAAAGAATCTCAAAGTAAATAATGTCATACAAATACCAACAATTACTTGTGAACTCTGATTCCTCTGTTAAAATAAATTAGTTCAAGAACAATGTAAGCTGGAAAGTTTAAATATTAACTAAATATAATAATTGGGAGTCTTTGGTGCAGAGTAAAATATAATACATACACCACTTTCTTACCATTTTTTATTTCATAAAAAATAAGACAATTGAGAAGTCAAAAGTGGCATTTCGTTGCAAGACGATGTAAACGATTATGCATGACTTATTACATAACATATTAATTAGTTAATACAGAAAAATTTCGATATTTTTTCACACAGATGCAACCGATGGTCCACACTTGATATTGATTTAAACAAAATCGCCGATAAACAATGTTTGTGTCAAATCACTACGCGCAAGGCGCAACACTAACAGTCGACAAATTGAGCAAACATGACAAGATAAATATTTACCCATCTCGTCAGCAGAACAAGATAAATGTTCTGCTGACGAGATGGGTAAATATGTGCTACTCGGTTGTCATGTGTTCTCCTTATAAAATAATATACTTTTGATAATAAATATAACATTTGGACAAAATCTGTAATACTTCCTAAGGTGCATAATTTTATAAGCTGCCGTCATTACGTTTCGAGAAATAGGGCTTCCACAAAAGTCTTCCATCTCTCTCGATTTTTATTTCAACGCTTTCAATTCACCCCAATTTTTTTCAGTTGCCTTACCTCATTAATTATTTTACATCTCTAAATAATGGCTCTAAATAATTTACGTTTTTTTTACGGATCCTTGTGATTTCCAGTCCAAAGCCGGTCAGACGAAATGGCTTCCCCATTTACGTTTCGTGAATTCGATATGTGCCAGCTCTTGTTTTGTTTTTCTTTGAAGGTTTTCGTTGGAGATTTGGACAAGCCAGAAAAGTCGTAATATTATTTAAGGGTATTGAAAAAAAATTCTGTACGTCAATGAATATTGAACTGTGAAAATGAAATAAAATAAAATTCACTTGTCCCTTGTACATCAGTTTAACTTCTGACCAAAAGAAAAATTGCAAAAAATATTTTGTCTTTTTCGAAAGAACAATTCATACTTTTCAAAGAGGCGTGGAGCTAATTTTTTTCTTAATGACATTTATTTACAATTTTATATTTAATTATTTATTTTTACAGTATTTTTACTAAGTTTTGATTTAATAGGATCATCTACTTTTTTCCATAAAAATTTTAACTTATTTCAAAAGTCAAAAATTATTTAACGTTTAGTTTTGATAAAAATCGCTATCAAAAATTGTACAATTAAAATTACAGAAAAATCAGTAATTTCACCACGCTTAAGTTTTTTTAACACTTTGACCGATTTATCTGAAAACTAAGTCCGTATAAAATTATATTGTATTAAATTAAAAAAAAAACAAAATATTAACCATTTATTTTTTCATCAAAATAAATCGCTTTCAAAAATTGTGCAATTAACATTACAACAAAAATAGGTATTTCACTAAACTTCATTTTATTTAAAAAATGCAAAAATTATTTTTTACAACCTGTTAAAATGACGTTATATTAACAGTTTGAAAAAAGAAAAAATAATTAAAAATAAAAAATTTTATAATAATTTTTGGATTATTGTCGTATGAGAGCTTACTCTATAAGCTAAGAGCTAAGAGCTAAATACCTTAAACAAAAGGTAAATATCGCAAAGATGTCAACGTCTTTCATATTTTGACCAGAGTCAAAAACTACCATCGAGGCGAGCACCCGTGGCGAAATTGGTCGAGATCGAATATACCGTTTACATAATAGTGCTCGCCCATTTTCGATGAGTATGTGAAAGTGTTATTAATTTTATTATCGGAAGTAGACAAGCAACCTTAAAATATAATATAGCCACTCTTCTTGCACTTCATGCCATTTTGTACTTAACCATAAACAAAACGTGAAACTTCCGTAATCATAAACAATATTCTCAACATCTAAGCTCATCCCGTTGCTCGCGAAAATAACTATAAATCAAGGCCATCTGTCGCCATCCGGTCTAGTGCTTCTAGCGGCTCCCGGGCTATATTTGGTCGCAGCATCCGACCAGATGCCCGCTATACCCACTTTCAGGCTAGATCTGGTAGACTACTCAACATAATGTAGCAGTCACGCAATAAGGCATGAAGTAGATGTCCAGATCGAGGACTAATGCACCAGAAACAAAAGTACACTGGTGTACAATCAAACTGGTGGCGTTATTAGCATTGGGCATCTGTCATTGATACTGTACACGTGTAGTATAATGATAACAAATGTATCCAAGAACAGGTTCGTTTTAAAGCCGAAGGATATATATGGAAAAAATTGAGATAATTAATTGGTGTGATTTTTTTAGTCATGAAAAGTTAAAAATTATTAAATCGACTTATCGCCTTTTGAAGCTTTTTGTGGAAATAAGTAATTATGACGATAATAGGATGCTTCATTTTTGATGGAGTCTGAAAAACAAGTATCTCTTTTCCGATCCCCTTTTGCGAATGGATATGTAATATCGGATTCTTATCTCAACTGGGTTTCTCATGTTCGGGACCTTGGTGTAGTTATGGATTGTCAGCTCTCATTTCATGATTTCATTATTGATTCTTTTAAATCTGCATTTAGGATATCCGGATTGATTACGCGGTCTCCTCTTGAATTTTACATCATCTATGTTAAAGTTTGGTATAATAATCTCGTGGGTTACAAATTGAAAACGAATTCTGTCATTTAATTTCCATATGACGTATCTTACGTCCTTATGTTGGGGAAAATACAGAAAATGTTCATTTGACTGTTTTCTTTTAAAATTTATGACTAATATCCTCACTTATTCTCCTTGCTGTTAATTTTACCCTCGGTAGACCTGTCCTTTTTCATTAGTTAAATTCGCTACTTTGGAGTTGAGACGGTGGATCATTTGAATGGTCCACGGTCAGTTCATTATTTTTAACTATATATTACTTGTTTTAGCTAGATACACACACACACATATACATATCCATATATATATATATATACATATTTTGTTTTTTCATAATCTTGCTCAACGTGTTGGTGCTTAGGTCTAAGTTGAGCAGCATGATTTTTTACTAAGAAAAAAATGAGTAATTTTATGTGGTGAAAAATTATGTTCGTGATAAGATAAAAGACAAAACCTTGCTATAGATATAGTTGATGATAAATCCGGTCTGTTTTGATAAAGAGACAAAACAGGTTCTCAATTAGATCCATATACGTCCTTATGCGTCCGCGAATAAATAGTCAACTTTTGCGTTTCGTCGAGGCTATTTCCGTCGTTTCGTTGCAATATTTAATGGGATTAATATTTTTTTGCAATTCACTTAAATTATTATTTTTGTCAATTTAGTGGAAATAGACAAAAAACAATAATGTAAGCGAAATGCAAAAAGTTAAAGAAGTGTTTTTATACAATCGTTTTGAGTTTAAATATACTTTTTATGTTTACTTATCTACATTTAAAAAAGAAAGAAACAGAAAACATTTTTTTTTTAAAAAGCTTAGGTAATGTGGTACTCGTAATAAATTAAACTAACTCTACATTTTCCCAAAATTATGTGTCCAAAAACGCAAAAATTGAGATTTCTTATCTACATCTCCTAAAGTGGTCAATGCAAGTTAACAGAAATATATGTGAAAGTTAAAATTAAATATTAATACCAAAATTAGGGGAGAGTGGTAGAGAAACACATTGCATGTCGCCCTGAAGCTTCGTATGTCCCAACGCAATCTGAATGTAATAATAGGGCGCGTGAAAAAAATACGATTCGTCTTTACATACTCGTATATACGAGTAGATAGGTTAAAAACCATTTTTGTTTGTTTACATACTCGTATATACGAGTAGGTAGGCCAAAATAATCTACTTCATTCCATAGTTACGGCTTACGTAGTAAATGAAAGGCTTTTCTAGGAAAACATGTGTATATTTATATTCAAAATCATTCATAGAAAACAGCAATTTAAATATCCACAGACACATAAGTGTGGCAAGCACCGCCGAATAAGCCCCGAAGTTTGAACCACTTAAAAATTATTTCGGATAATTCTAAGTATGATTAAGAGTTACAATGAAAAGTTAGAAAGCCTGTACATGTGACTTTATGTTACTAAGTAATTTAATTATATAAGAAATTGGTAGAATAAAACTTTCATACAATTTCAATGTTCGTGCGTATATTTATTTCTCGAAAAATTTATCAAAATCAATATGATTTATAGATTTCTTTAATTCCATAATTCAATTCGATCATTTTCAGATCTACGTATAGGATCAAACGGAAGAAACTAAAATTTTTGATGTATTTCCATTTTACACTAATATTTTAACAAATGTTTTATTGCAAACCAGAAAGGCATTAATATTTAAATCTAGAATAGATATACACCCGTGTGACAATTCTATAACCCATACTTATTAAAATAATGTAATAGTACAATTGTAAATACAAGTGACACTTTTAAACTTAAATTACATACATTTCAGCGACAGTGGAGGGGTCAATCACCCGCTAAACCACACCATAACAAAACAAATATATCAGATCGAAACACAAATGCAATATGTCTCCATTACCTACCTTAACATGACGGGAATTAACGTCAAATTATAAAAGAAAAGTTTATCACTTTAATGAGTACGAAACCATGAATCTAAGTATTCTAACTTGTACAATAACGACGAATAAGGACAAAGAGATACAGGCCTATTATACTGATGTTTTAATCGGAGAAAAAATATTCTCAGTTTCTCAGAAATAGTCATATCACTCCCTCAGAAATAGTCATATCACTATCTAGGTGATAGGCGAGAATGCAATAAATATTTATAATTATTTATGAATAACGTCTCTCACTTATATTTATCAGTATGTTTCTCAGTTTTCCCATTACTCATTACTGACACCCGAGATCGCGGATTGTCTCGCACTAAGCTCTAACCCGAACGGCTAAACATAGACAAAACTAACGGCACGCGGCTAGCTGTCAGATGAATCTTCCCATAAATAATAAAGGAGACGCGGCAGTGAACGAGTCGAGGCGCTTATCGTACGTGACGCGCGCCAAATCCGATGCCGCATGCGAACTTTAAGCGCGACGCGCAACGAAGATAATGCGAAACAACACCTCGTGTTTAGAATGCGCGGAGATAGCGACGGCCGATAGCAGGAAATACATAAAGTCGCCGTATTAGCATGCGTGCTGTGTAGGTAGGTACATTTGTCGTATTTAAGACATGTCGCTTATGAAGATTATACATAAGTAGGCGTATATATTAAATAAGCGAAATTAATATAAACGAATAGATGAAAGCAATGCATCGGCAAGTTTGTCTCTATTTTCACTATTGTTCATTATCATAAGTAATGGAAAATGGGAAGACACGTGAATCGTTTTTTGTGGTTATGAAACCGCTTGCCTTTAATGTTTACCCTCCATATATTTGTGTACCCTCCATATAATATGATAAATATAGTATACAAACAATATAAATATAGTTTTATTAAAATATATCAAACACGAAAATCAAAACTTTCAATCATAGAATTGATAATGGCTCACAATCTATCTACGGTAAGAGGAAATGATGGTTTCAGTATTTGTCGCTTGATTTAGTCCGGTGTCAAAAAAGAAAATTTTATAAACATACCTATAAACTAGTGGAAAACACATCATTTCAAGAAGACAGCATCAATAACTAAATTCGCAATTACATAGAAAGATTAGATCTACATCTACTGCAATATACAATTATGGTGTGTATCTCCGATGAACTCAACTGTTGACTACATGAGGGAAAATATTAATACCTCTTTTCGTATCGTTAACCGTAACAGACGACCTAAAACCAAAGTTAACATTCTGTCAAGTGAATGTTTTAAAATTGGTCCAACCTAATTCTTTCCGATCCATCCATTATACAACTTTCGTTTTCTGATAGTTTTTCGTTAGGTAGTTTCATTTATTTCTAATAATATTCTTGTAATGTCCTAGGCGAAATTGGAAATATAACAAAACTGGATTATCGATCTTATTATTGTTTAACTGCTTCAAGATAAGATAGTTTTCTTTCATAACTTTTGCCAAATATAATCGTCTGACTTACCAATAATAATATATGGTAAAACTAAAAAAGTTAAATAATCATAAGACCGTTAAACATTTTAACAGAGTTATAAAATAATATAATGTTATACAAGACGATTTTGAAGTATAGCCTTTAATTGTTACAAATCAAACATTATTTAAAATGAAAACAAAATATTCATTAACTGCAGGTTTAAATATTGGAAAATGTCTCTAAAAATACTGAAAATGTGAAAAATAATTCAGGTCTTAGGGGTGATCAAATAATTCTTTTCACATTTTTATCTTTCATAACGCCACTTACTATTTCCTACTATTTTATTATACACATGATTTTTTCCCACATCCCCACAAATAAAAAAGATCAATAACGTAATTTTATTTGATACCGTTCACGCGAAGAGACACTTTGTCTCCACCAGACAATTTTAAATGAGCCTAAAAACGAAAAAAAAAATTCTGATTCCATAACTATCGATCTGTCAGATGTGAACATTTTCAAGTATTGTTTGAACATTAATTGCAACAAAACTTTCCCGCCCAGGTATTTTCAAGTTTTGTTTGAAGAGAGACTGCAAAAAAACTTTTCGGGCCAAGTGAGGATATGGTCTCTTTTCACATGAACGGTCACCTACATATCCATATATTAATTACCGATTTGTCAATATCATATGACCCTTTGAATTTGACGTTATGAAAATCCATATTTTTGTGAGTGCGTATATAGCACTTGGCAAACATTGCCTCGTTTCGTTAATAAATGCAGCTTGAATAATTATAATCAATTCCCGACGCGGAGATGCCGAAGCAGCCATATTGCTGATAACAATTAGCGCGCTAATGAACCTGCTCAATGGACAGGCACGGCTGGGTGGGGGCGCTGTCCCGTGACGGGAGCGGAAGTGGTAATTATGCTGTTAACAGCTATAAGAAGTAGAATATTGCTGTTGTCAGTAAATGGAGAAGGAAAGTGGAATTTTGTAATGCTATTTATTATATTAGAGGGGCCGGCACAATTTTCATTACATCTAACCGCATTTTAATTAATTTTATAATTTTAAGAAAAACCATCAGTTATAAAATTGAATAGACTGCATCGATCGATTTAATGAGTCAGAGTTATATAAAGCGATGAGACATTATAGTTACTTCGAATATTTGCTTTTATGGGAATTTATTTTGGAGTTCATAACTTCCATGTAATACCGCTTGAGATTGGTCTGGGTAGTGAGGGTCGTAAAAGAGTATTTTCTGACTTAATTTCGAAATTAAGTCCACACGTGTATCTTGTGACCAACTTTTAGAAATTACAAAAAAAATTATATCATTAAATGATAGTCATTATAGGATATTTTTATTTTCATTCAACCGATCCCACGGGTACCATATGGTTCTATAAAACATAATAAACACACAGAAAATTACCTTATATAAAGAAGGATAAAAAATCAAAGAATGAAAATATGAAGGATGAAAAATCAAAGAAGTACACTTTTAAACACCAAATTTCTTTAAATTTTTTAAAGTGTTACTAGAAAGATTTCAATATACAGAATAAAAATAAAAAGTAAATATTATACTTATTTTTTATTCTGAAAGAAAAATTTAAAAAATGCTACGTAAACTCAAACATTTTTGTTTATAATATAAATGTCATTCACAATTAAATGAAACTACGTGACGTAGTGTTATTTCTACTTCCTTTAAGTTGTTTACCACGACCTAGGTTTCGTTGTATTACAACATCTTCAGGTGGGCTATTAGCAAAGATCTATACTAAAATCAATCTTTCTACAAAATTAACGCCAAAATTCAATAATGTAAACAATTAACGCCAATATTCAGTAAATGCCCTTATAATAATTAATATTTTGTTTATGTCAATTTTCTACTGTGCATGTTTTGAAAATACTATTACAATGAGTACCCAACTATTATCAGGGGAAACATAATTTTCAGAAAAGAAACAGTTGCATCACAATTAAAAATTTATTCCTGAACTAATATGAAATAAAATATATGTAGATTAGTGAGATAAGCCCGCATTACCTAATAATTTGTTAAAATCAGTAAATTAAGTACGAAGTAACAATATACAAGTTTACAGGTAACAACTACACTTTACTTGTTAATTATTAAAAAATATCGATTGACGACCTACTGAACTTCCAATATATTGGGTTAGAAAAACTAATTACTGTTTAATTTTCAACTTTTTCTTGCTCATTTAACAAAACGTACTCGTACTAAGAACATAACGTAAAATCTACATCGATATTAATAACGACCAAACACGATTCAATGCGGACTAAGCTAGCAATTACGATACTCAATTTCGAGTGCCGTACAAGAATGTATACATAATTTACCACGGAAATAATTAATAAATAAGCTAATATTCGTTGAAAAGAATCGGTTTGACCGAAAGCTCCGACTCACCGTAAAAGCTTCATCTTTAACATTAACGTTGCAACGCCGGGTTCAGCTCGTTTTACGATCTGTAATTGATTAGTTGGAGGCTGCGTGCGCGTCGAAACTCTCATATCTCGTTAATTGCATGTTAGTGAGAGATTTCTGTAATAAATTAATTTATTCTCTGAGGTGTATTATGCTATTTCCGTATTCGGTTGCCCTTATGTATACGTACATAAGGTTGAGACCTCCAGCGTTTCAAAATCTGTGGTGTTAGGTTTTATAACTGACTCGGTTCTTAAGGTTCTATAAATGACTCTAGGTTTTTTCGAAATCGAGGTTGCAAACAATGTACGAGTGGCTTGTTCAAACTAATTCAAATCACTTCCTACCTTGCCCACACAGATTAAGATAAGAAATTCAGCGAAGTTCCGAGAATTATTATCTGTCGACTAATAAAATATTGAAATCGAATACCTTAACCAATTGGCTATAATGTCTGCCAAAATTTTGATATATAATTAAATTAAAAAGAAGAATCAATGTATACATTTCTGTCGCACAATTTTGTAACTGCATAAATTTTGAACAAATGCGATTGCAAACTTCTGCATTTTGAAAAGTAATTTCCCTTAAAGATTTTGTATCTCAGAAATATAGAAATTGAAAAGGAATATTTTATTTATTTCTATACTTAAATGTATCTAATTGACACATATGCTAGACTTATTGCTACGAGAGCAATCTCTTACAGCCAACCAGTAAACCGGTCCTGTCCCGCTCAGCGAGCGGCCGGGAATCAAACCCGGGTCCCTGCTGTACGTCTCGAGTCAAAGGCCGTATGCCTTGTGATCAACCCAATACACCACCGTGACGACTAACTACACTAAACTAAACGATAAACTAAAAAAATACATGTGGCAAATACGAAACAATAAAGAAAACGATTTTATTGGTCATTGAATTTTTGTTTATTAAAAAGTTATAGGTTAATATTTTATAAAATATCGCAACAAAGCGAAAAATTCAGACGACAAGATATGAAAACAATGTAAAAATTAAAAAGAAACTTAAGTGTTTCCGTCTACGTTTCAAGTGTAGAATGATATTATAATCAATATTTAGAAAAAAGAAATTAGACAACAGTATAACCTTAACATTCGGAAGAAAATATGAAATATTACTAATAAAAATTAATTATCAATTACATACTGAGGAGTAATTGATAATCAATTTTGTTATTTCATTAAGCTTTAAAATGTTAACGTTTAGTTAAATTAAATTAGCTTATGTGTAGACCTTATTTTCGGTGTAGGATGAATCAATTCATGGCTAAGTTCATGTCAAACCATATTTTATCTAAAAATTAATAGTTTAATGGGAAAATTTGAAATCAAAAGTAATAAATCTCTGTTACTCTCTACACGCTATTATCAGTTGTTTGATATTTTATTTGGTTATTTTTAAATTTAAACTTAAATTAAAATTGCACAAAATATTCATTTTTAGATATATAAACTGGTGAGTGTATGAACAAACCACTTGTATGTACCTTGGTCACTTAAAGCCGCACACTCAACTTACTTGTCTTGAAATATGTTTAATGAAGTTTAATGGACCTACTGTAGAAGTTCTATTTCTACTGTGATGTCTACGGAGAACATAGATTATTTTTTTTGCATTGTACTGCATTGAACAGTTAAAGGAAATATTTAGTATTGAATACATTTGGCGTTAATTTTGTAGAAATTCATTATTCACAATCAAATGAAACTACGTGATGTAGTATATTATTTCTACTTTCTTTAAGTTCTTCACCACGATCTAGGTTTCGTTGTAGTACAACATATTCAGGTGGGCTATTAGCAAAGATTCTCTTTGCTAAATCTTTGCTAGGTAAGGGCGTGGTAAAGTACTTAAATAAAGTAGAAATAATACTACAACGGGTAGTTTCATTTAGTTTTGAAATATTAGTAAAATTATCTACAGGAAATGTCGAAATTACATTACATTATTATATATAATCTTAACAAAACATATGAATCCACCCCGATATTTAAATGTTAAATTGTCTCATAATATTATTCCATTTTCCAGAAATCGCCACTCACCTATTATTCAACTATTTCAATTACCGACAAATTCATTATTCAGGCACATATCATTACTTTATGGAATTTTTACTTTGATTCTTAGAATCTTCGTATGTCAGAATCAAATTGCAGCAATAAAAGTGGTAATTTGATTCTGGTGTCAAAAATTACTCAAAATTCACCACTAATGCCAAACATTATACAAAAGCGGTAAATCAGTAATAACTACATCGAATGGAAACAGTTATAAAAATATTTCTGTACATTTGGGTAAAAGTGAATTTTAGTGCCAATTTTATGATAAACTTAACATATATGAATTATTCATGAGTTAAACATTTAAGTAAATTTTATTATTACTAATTGAGCGGATAAATGGCCTAATTTAGTTATGAACGTATAATTTGTTATGCTAACAAGACGATGGTGAATATATCAGGATAGGATTAGACACGAAAAAAATCTTCTAAATAATATGGGGTTTAGAGCCGTTATATTAAATATTTAAAAAAAATCAGGAAGTAAATTTCATAAAAGGTTTTCTATTCGGATTTTCCAAAAAATGAATGCGGTGTGCCCTGGAGAAAATAAATACGAAACACGAAAGTAATGTACCCTTACCGTCTCAAGTACTATATCGACAAAAAGTTTTGCTGGAAATGTTTAAGGATTACGAATCTGAGTCTTTTAAGTTATTTTTTGCAAAGTTTCACAAATTATCACGATAAAATGTTTCACTAACAAAACACACGTACTTAAGAGAGGAAATCTTCATCTGTCATTTACTACTGAATATTAGCATAGTTTTAAACTATATAAATTGATACATACGTTCCTGCTTAACAGTAAATGACATTAAACGCTTGTTAATGTTCATTGCATTCTTGTGTGTTTTATTGACCCACTAAAGAGTTAAAATACAACGATTATGGTATTTTATCGTAAAAATTATTGTCCGTAGAAAGTAATCAAACTACTTTTATTTCAACCAAAAATTTTATTCTGCTTCCATCTTTCTTGTGCATTTCACAGATGCCTTATGCACGATCGACAAATAAAATTCCAATCAACGGTGAAAGAACGACCGTCAAATTAAAGACACCGTGCGCCGCGAATGTACCTAATTGCTTTGTGTCGTAAAGTTTCATCAATATCTGTAACGAATCGCATCAAGGCTACCAGCATTACAAACTATTAAGTTTCGAACATGGCGTCGGATCTTCTGCCTCAATATCTTGAATACCTTGCTTTTATGTCGATATATGAATGTTATAAAGTTGTATCCAATTCATATAAATGGGAAAGAACTTTTATTCGTTTTCTCGCGTTGAAACCAACGATGGTTAAGAGGAGTTTATCATTATTATCATACTGGCAAACCCAGTTGCAAACAGTAACGCTTGCATGGTTTAAAAAAAAATGTGTGTAATTGTTGATATCCATGTCGTCAATTGATTTTAATGAATCGACTGTATGGGGCTGTTTTCAACCCACGGGGTTATTTGAATATATTTGTATATAAGAGGGGAGAAGAAAGAAATTATAACTGGAAATTCTACGTCAAATGTTAAGTCGGCAGGAAACAAATGTAGTTTAGCGCCGATGAAAAATTTGATTGTTTATTGTTTATTAAATGTAAATATATAAAAATAATAGTTTCCGGTCACGATTATTTTTATTGCAACTACTTTGGTAGTAATAAAGTGCGTTTTTTTAACTAATTATCTGTTGAATATAATCGGCGTTAATTTTGGAGAAATTCACTTTAGTTAAATATTTCACAACAGAATGAAACTACGTGATGTAGTATTATTTCTTATAAATATATATTAGTATTAATATTACTTGAAGTGAGATACAATGAAAAATTAGGCTGTAGAAAATAACCCCGCAAGCATACACATTTTTTTTATTTAATGTTGATCTTATTTTTTAACAATAAAAAATGAGAATTGTTTTATATGATTTATAAATTAGGTAACACTTACTGGGCAGAATATTCAACTTATAAGAAACAAAACAAATATTTTGTCAATGAATTGATTTTTATTAACTGAAAATTTATAACAAAAATAAATTTCTATTGCTTAGCCCGAAACAACAATTAGCTCAAAGCTATGAATATTAAAAGCTGTTATTATATATAGTAATATATAGTAATCCAGCAATCAGGCTAGTTATAATATTAGAATTAAACCTATTAAAGGAATAATAAAGGAAAATATAAGAGAAATAATTCTTTCCCATATATTTTAAAGCCACTTTTATCTGCTTTATTTAAATTATTACCCACGACCTAGGTTTCGTTGTATGACAACATCTTCAGGTGGGCAACTTGAAGAGATACCTTATAGTCTTAAGTTTATATTATAATAATAACTACAAAGAGACTGTTATTTTTTGAAAACAACTTCACAAATTCATCAAAAACTTAAAATATTAACTTTAGAGACCAAATAACTAGAGAAATTATAATTATTAAACGTGTAGAAACTTAAGTCTCTTATCTTAAGTTTTTATACGTATATTTATAATGAAATAAAAGATCGTTATAAAGTAAATGTATTACTTTCGTTGTAACTATTAATTAAGATGAAAAAATTTATGCATCTTGTCATTTTGTTATAAGTGTCAATAAGTTAGTTGCAAACCTCAAAAAATGTTTTAAAAATTATCTTAATATGTCGTCATTACTTAGTGAAATAAAATAATTTTGTCATTAACATTTAAAAAAGAACGATGTTTTATGTTATGGTTCAATATTTTTTTCTTGTACGTTTGAAATTTAAACTTTTTCCCGAGAAAAAAATTGAATTAACATTAATTTAAATATTTCATAAAACTGTACTTGGAATTATTGCTACGACAATTAATTGGGTTTCAAATACTTAACAATTCCAACTAACCATAAAATCTCTATCGTTGCTTATCTGTTCGCCAAAATTACTCCAACGGTAATAAAGAAAAATTTATACGAGTAGAATATGCAGAAATATCTCAACTTACAATCTTCATTACCAACATTCCGGTAGACTTCCTGGAAATACTTACTTTAGCTTCGCCAGTTCAAGATAACCATTTAATTTAACACAGTTAAATTTAGTAGATTTTAAACAGATTTCCGGACTTTGTCGTATGCAAGGAAGCTATAAAAAGACTATTAAAAGCATATAAGATCGCTGTCCTTATCAATCTCATTAACAACTCCAATGACGAATTAGAATTTAATTACAAAATAGTTTAAAATAATCAAAATAGTAATAATTTAAAATAAATTTAATTTTAATAAAAATTATCAATGCCATTTTCTTAAAGATATTTGTATTTTTTTAATAACAGCTTGTAATATTGAACATATTTGGTGTCAATTTTGCAAAAATTCATTATTCACAATTAAATGAGACTATATGATGTAGTATTGTTTCTACTTTCTTTAAGTTCTTTCCACGACCTAGGTTTCGTTGTATTACAACATCTTCAGGTGGGCTATTAGCAAAAATCTTTATTAGGAGAAATATATTTGCTAATAGCCCACCTGAATATGTTGTATTACAACGAAACCTAGGTCGTGGTAAAGAACTTAAAGAAAGTAGAAATAATACTACATCACGTAGTTTCATTTAATTGTGAGCTTATAATAAATAAACTAGAGACTTAATCGTATTAAATTTAGTAGTATTTATTCTTATAACAGATGAAAATAAGAGAAATATATCAAGTAAATCAACTGTTGAGTATTTCGCACATAGGCAACACTTAACAACAGACAGTAAATAAAAGATACTAAAATAAATTGTTATTTGTCTTAAAGTCACTTCAATATATAAAAAAGTAACCTATATGTCAATTGGAATCATGAACTATATCTATAATAAATTTCATGACAATCTCTCTAGTCGTTTATGCGCGACAAACATAGCACGAGTAATAAATTACGAGGTAAAATGAAGCGATGCATTCAGATGGGATGGATACATTCATATTTCATATGAATTGTATACCACATTAGCAGCGGAGAAATTGACGACTTCGAGGAATAAAATTACTATGTATTATATATAAAATATTTTAATAGACATACTATGCAAGTGTATAAGGAATTGTCGTACCGCGTTTCTACTCGTTCCATATTGGTTAATTTTCTTTTCTTGCATAAAATAAATGGATGGAAGTCCGTAATCGGCGCAATCTTTACCTTGTTACACTTCTCTATAATATTTTTAATAATGATACTTATCCAACTTATCTTAGAAGCAGATTTAATTACTTGTCTGCATATGGTATGGGGCTACGCTCTGAAAACCAGCTCAGTCTCCTTTTTCCCAAACGTACTGGTTGTATGTTTGGGAAAAAGGAGACTTTAAGAAAAGACTTACCTGTTATGAAAGTCCTTCGCTGTTCAAGCTGTAAGACTTTGGAATCGACTAGATCCGGATAACAGGAACTCGCCTTCCTTAAATGCATTCAAAATCATATGAAAAGTTCCTTCCTTTCATAATCCCTCTGTCCTACCGTTCCTAATTCCATTTTGTACCCCATTTCCCTTGTTCCCAACCATGTCAAGATTTATTATTAACCATTTTTTTCGTTTTGTATTATTCATATGTAGCTTAGTTTTGCTTGTTTATTTGTTATGACATTTTTTGTTATTTTTGCAATTTACCTTTTTATTATTAACGTCTTTTATAATCATCCACATCACAATATCTTTATATTTAATCAATGTGTTTGACTGGAAGAGTTTGGTTTTGTAGCAATAAGTCCGCCAAATATGTATGTATTATATGTATGTATTATATATACGTTAAAGTATGAATAAACAAAAAGTCTGTTAAATATACAAAAAAATAGGCTAACTTCTCGACCCCTCCAGCAACGCATTTATTACCTCAAACATATCAGCGTCTACCTTTAATTAACGACTGGATTTATAATAATAAATAGCGGTTACAATTTTAATTGCCCGATCACGTCTTCTCTTAGAAAGCGCACACACAAACCTAAGCTAATGGCTGAATTCTGTAATGGTAATGATTATGCAAATGCGTTTGTCAGCCGCATCGCATCGCCCGTACGCCCTTTAATATTACACATTTTTCTTGTTCATTACCTTGTGACCACTTACTTTGTCCAGCAGCGGTGTATAATTTTAGGAAAGATATATTGCTATAGTATCTTGCATCTTTAGTATGGCAACACCGTGCAATAATTGCGCAAGTGAATGGTGTTTGATGTTAATAAGTAACGAAGCGGTGTTTTCACTGTTGTTTTGAATATTTGATTCGACGTTATTATCGGCGTCGTAACGCGTAAGGCCAGTCATTGTTTTTATTACTTTTTAAAGTGCACTTCGTAGACTATGGATGAAACTAATAGAGGGAAATTGGATGGAAATTTCACTCCATTAGCCTGATTTCGTAGTGAGATTTAAGAGTAATATAAATCACTGCATTCTGTTGCCGCATACTTTCTATGTTAAGTGGTAAGGCGGTTTGCAGCCAAGAGCTTGTTGAAATATTTTTGACATTTTGATGTCGAAAGTTTGTTAATTGATGATGTTGGAGTTGGATATAGTTTTTGTGTAAAGTTTTTTTCTTTGAAGCAGTTTTTATTTTATGTACTTAAGCTGTAGTAAATGTGTATAAATTTTGTCCACCATTAATATTGCGTACTACTGTGTATTACAGATCTATGTTTAGCAGCACCTGTAGCTGTGTAAAGCGCTGCTAATTCCATATTGAGTTTACGCTTCTTCATGAAAGGATGATATCATAGTTTATTTCACCTGCTTAGAGAGCGCACTGATACCGACTGACACCGTTCTTCTACCTTTCATGCACTCTAAAAGTTCAAAGCAGAATTGCGAGTTGCACCCATTCTGAATACTTTTTTTTCTGCTACATTGACCGATTTTTCAAATTGGGTTACGAACGTACGTACTTTGTAGTTTACGACTGATTACTAGATAATATTTATTTGAATTGCTGTGTGGTTATGTTTCATTCGTTACTATTTTACAACCTTTTGTAAAGTTTCGTTGAATATGTGGGAGAAACTAAAAGTTTCTCCCACATATTCAGCTTTGTGTAAATCTGTAATTGAGCGTGGGGTTTTCAAGAAGTAAATAAATGGATAAATTAAAGATGTACCCAGGACGACTGTAGTACAATGACGTACTGTACAAAGATAGTGTCACGGAAATGCATGTGTATCAGAATCTACAAACATAAAAAATAGTGGAGGTGTCAACAACTCTACAATAAAGTATTTTTAAAAATTCGGGAAACAATAAATAGGCAATAGGGAAGGCTGTATCCTCCTTAAGACTTTTTTCTATCTGTCTGTTTATGTACTGTTTGTGTATATATCACGTAAAAAGGTTTAGGATTAAGATAAGGGTGTTACGTATTTCTTAGAGACCGAGAAGAATTTGGAGTAGTTAGTGCTTGTAGAGATTTTTGTAGCTCTGTTTGTAAGTTTGTACTCGCGTCACCTAAAAAGTCTAGGATAAAACTCAATTAATTTTATGTTACGTTAAACAATTAAAAAGTAATATATATATATATATATATATATATATATAGCATTTGATATTTATGATATTTCTTTGCGTTTCAAAAACATTGTATTTTATAATGTCTCACGAAATGAAATGTCATCAGAAAGCACTAACAAATTTTAGTTTCAATAAATGCCACCTAATTTCCGTTTTGGTAACCAAGATTTTCCGATAAATAGTAATTATACCGTGGTATGTGTGAATATAAATGCGTTGTTTTATAAAAAAAAATATTTTAAAAATAAAATAAGTACCGCCATCCAGTGGAGAATTATAAAACTAGATGCTTTTGATGGTTACTTTTTATTATCCTTAAACTATGTTATCTCCTAGTTCTATGAGCATAAGTTTTTGTTTTTTTATTAATAATTCCAAGATTTAGACCATTAAAAGAAATGACATAATATTTATGGCTGTATATTTCAATTATTTATTAAATGATTCTTAAATTAATTATATTAGTAGAATTAATTCCTGCTTAGCGGGTTTTGATCTTCTGAACAATCAGTCAATATTCAGTGTTTATAATTTACTTACATTTAATAATAACTTCCTTCGTTCCTTCGTTCTTTACTGGAGTGGAAGCTGTCAATGCGCTTTTCACAAAACATGTCAATTAATACATATTAGTTCTAAGAATGAAAGTTAAAAAGATTTTGTGAAAAGAGTTTTTAAACAAAAGACGGTACTAAAGTCGTACACGAAAGAACAATATTGAAATGTGTCATTAAGAGAGGTATATAGATTAGTTTAATGGTTTCATTAAAAGACTTTGAAAAATCGTAAATTAGGAATTTATATTTCAACTTTTAAGTTTTGTACTTTTCAATCAAACTTTTGTTAATCGAAAGGCGGCCGGATCTACTGCTTTTTGTTTGTAATTCGTCAGCAAAGTAAACACAACTGTCATTGCCCATAATGATAGATTGAACGCATTTAATATCTAATTTTGATTAACAACGTAATAAATATCGAAAAACCTGGAGACAATCTTATCGATACATTACATTTCTTAGGCCCATCTCCTAGGTACAGATGAGTAAGAATAAATGCTAGATTGCCATCAGTTGATCCGTCTTATTTCTTGTTAAAGATACCTATACCTTCGATATTCATATTCCATGAAACTGACCGCACATCAAGCGGACGTATTTATCTTGGTCACGCCCGAGGGATGCAGGATGCACTCCCACGGCGCCTGGGAGCGACGCACGGACCGCGCATGCGTAATGTCTCGACGACCGTATGCATTGTTTGAAATCGCGTAACTCACCAAAAAGTGCATCTGCGCTTTAAGACCGGTATGCAAACTGCATTTTGTACAAGGAGAAAGAAGACTTAAAATTGGACGCGACAACATCTATACATATAATAAAACTGTAGAATCGGTGTATTTATACATTGAAGATGTTTATTAAAAAGTCATTAAGAGGACATTGTAAAAGCAATGAAAAGCAAAACTGATTGAGTTAATTTGGTCGCCCATCAAACAGATATATTTTTAGAGTCTGAGATAAAATATAACTTTGTTGCTATCAATTGACCCACTATTTTCGCAGATTACTTGAATAAAAGTTTGCTATTTTAATTATTAGACATACTTAAAATTAAAAAAAAAAGATATATATATATATATATATTATATATATATATATATATATATATATATATATATATATGTATATGTGTGTGTGTGTTTGTGTGTGTGTGTGTGTGTGTGCGTATGTGTGTGTGTATATATATATATATATATATATATATATGAAAAAATAACTTCACAATATTAGTTCACCCGAAAATTCAACAGATCGCGCTGTTCAATTTTTAAACACGCTAGCCAATGTGCGTTATTTTATTTCAATTGCTATCGATCAGCATATTTTGCAACAGTAAAAACTAACAAAATATTTGTCTGACAATTATGAGGAGAATAAATCGAGTATAAAAATTTTTTTCGAGAAATATAAGTATTTCAAACTTGTTTTTTTCCAAAGTCATTTAATAGAATATATAGTGTCATTTTTCAAAAAACTTAGGGATACCGATCTATTCTTTTTAATCGTTATTATTTTCAGGTAGGTCGGCGTCATACTTATCAGGGTTCTGTTCCTCAAGATAAAACGGAACCGGAAAGACCACTAAAGTGTTCATCTGTCTGTCTAGTCGTTTCTTTCAGACAGCAATCGCTTAACGTTCTCTACGTTAAAATTTGGCACCGCAATAAAACAATTGCTTTCATTTTTTCACTCAGAAAAATTTATATGATATTTTTGGGAGGTAACAAATTAAGTATCACAAAAATATTTAAAAAATTCCATATAAAGTATGGGGTATCGTTTTAAGTGTGTCAAAATTTGTCATAATTGTAAGCGGTATATCTTCAGAAACATAATGAAAAAAAAAAAAAAGAAAAATATATATATATATATATATATATATATATATATATACTACGATATATTTTGTATATTTTTTCACAATTTTCACTCTTAAAAAATAATGAAAAAAAGTATTTTTATGACGGACTAAGTGCGCCAGCAAGATTTATAATTTCAATTTTCGTCGTATTTCTAGACAAGGTTAAATGAAAACTGGATTTGCGCATTAAAGTAGCCCTAATCAAAATTCATGGTTTATTCCGTAAATATAATTTCACGTAGCGCTGTCTATGGAACGGGAAATTATTTTCGTTACAAATTTTGGGTAACTGAATATCCCAATAAATTTTCCCACATTTTTTAAAAATTCATCTTTAACGAAAGTAATGTAAGGAAAAATACCCTAAAATATTTTAACAAACTTTTCGCATTTACTCTGAAATTATTATTTAAAGACGCTTCATACGTAAGTATATCAGATTGAATCACAGCTGCGAAATCGTAGTCTGCGCACTTTTTTACTTTAGCATTAGTTAATAATCATTATTAATAATAATTAATTCATATAAGCAATAAATAATTTCGTGAATCAATTCAAGAGCCTAATTCTGTTACGGAAAAACAAGCGGTCCTACCATTATCTTTTCTTTTAAAATATGTAACCTTCCGAAAATTGTTACCACTACAAACATCTAATAATACAGGCTAACATTGTCGATATGAATAGACGTGGCCGAAACCGACAATCAACAAAATAACTCTATTACATAGCATAACACCGTTATTACAAACTCCATCTAACTTTCCACTTAGCAGGCTTAGCTTGACCACACGTCGCCCTTCCTCACGCCTCGTCAAACGACCTACTCCCCTATGCCACGCAAGAAGCGTGCTACCCCTCATTTTCACCCCCGTAGCCATTTCCACCCACGAATTAGTCTAGCCAGGGTAATGAGCGGAAGTCCCCTGCCTTTTCGTCATAACGAGCATTTCCTTTCCGGTTTCAATTAATACGATTAGCGAGGAAGTTGCTGGTGAGTGACAAGCTTTTGTTTGCTGGATGTTGTTTTGGCCGCGGAGAGCGAGACGGATTATAGAACTGTTCGCTTAATTGTTATGCTGTTCGAAAGTTGTTTTTTTTAATCAAGTAATGGTTTAAGAGAGTTTACTGTTGTATTCTGTTAGTCTTTTTTATTTTTTCGACTTTATCAATCGTCGTAGCGAAACAAATCGTCGTTTATTTACTTTTTATTAGCTATCATTTATCCAATTATAAACTCGCTAGGTGGTCTTTGTAACTATTCAACTCAAATTGTTGTTTTTAAAATTTTTATAGACGCAGTTATTGTGTCACGTAAATGCCTGAAAATATATTAATTTTATATATTTCTTCTTTAATAACGTCTACGGTAATAAATATATCTCTTAGAGTTGTAGAATATTAAACAATCAAAATGTTTTGTGAAGGTTTTGTTAGTTTAACTCCGTCATTCATCTTTCAAAATCAGTGAACTCTGAAACTATATCAGATGATGCATTGCATTTTAACCGAAAAGTCGACAATTTATAATAAAAAAAATTAAAGAAAGAACTTTGGCTCTTTAGGAAAACTATTTAGAAATAAAATTTACTGAAAAAAAATCGTTGTCTGCTAATACTTTAATACCTTCAATACTTTTGATACCTTCAAAGCAAATGAAAGGGAAGGAAATTTTTTATCTAAAATCATCGTTTTAAATTTCCATTTTCTTTGTCCTCGTCATGATATAATATATAATTGGGTGATAAAATTGACAATTTGTCACCATTAATTGCAACAGCTTTTCTCGCATCGGACAAAATTCATGAAAGTGTTTATATCCTTATATGTATGTGAAATGAATTAAAAAATAAATGCCACATTTGTTTAATTTAATATTTAAATTTTTAATTACAAATCAGCATTATCAAAGGGATGCGCTAACTTTATCTTATATCAAAAGCATAAAATATCTAGTTTAAACTAAACACGTTTAAAATCTACGTATAAAATATTAATTACTCAGAGAATTAGCCCTAATCATCTGAAAAGAGAAGTCTAGGTAATTGCGGGCTTAGCGGGCTTAACGCGGTCGTTTATCCCCTGCCTTTGTGTCGGGTACTCAATGTTTAATTACTACAGTTATTACGGTGGCAGCGTTTTGTATTATCAAGGCTTTGACAAGGTAATTGTAGAATCGACTGACCTATAGCTATTGAGGTTGTGTTTGTCTCATATTTAAAACGGTAGTTGGATTTAAAGAAAATATTTTATGCGAATGAACTAAGTAATGTATTTACCTGCCTTATACTGATACAATGAAATTTTACCTTAGTAGATAGCTGCGATACTGCTATAGCTTTTACAGTAGACAGCTGCGATACTGCGATAGCTTTTACAGTAGACAGCTGCAATACTGCGATAGATTTTTCAGTAGATAGCTTCGATACTCGATTTTGTCCTTATTAATCAAGTAAAGAAGAAATTATTTTCAGAATTTGATATGGTTATACATATTTATAACACTTGCAAAATTATGACATAAAATCTTAATAAAAGTTTTTAAGTTAACTCCCGTGTACGTAAAGTGGGACGAACTTCTTATGGCTTACCACGTTGTTTAGAATATCGTTGAGTAAGTCTTTAAAAATATTGGGGTTGTGTCATGATTTCTCTTTAGATACAGGGATTTGTTTACGAAATATTTGGTTTCAAAATTTGGTACTTTTGTTTGACTTACGTGTCCAACCCCTGCCGTCTCAACCGCTATTTTTGAATATTTTAAAAGTATTCACAATGTAGTTTTTATAACGAAATTGAAAAAAAAAATATCAAAGCGAAGTGGTCTCTACTAACTCAAAAGTAACAGTCGACCAATTCATGACAAGTAGTTGGGTTTGTAAAATGTTCACAGAAACTCTATGTAAGTGGCTTAAATCAATTGCAAAAATTATTTTGTATTTTAAAATATATATTTATTATGTCAGTGAAAAATTTATATTTATAAACAATTCAATAGAAACGCTATGTATCTTTAACTGTTTATAAATACTTAAAAGTATACGGAACTCTTCTAGTGACAGTTCTACATAGGCTTGATAGGTATTTTTACTTGTTCATGCGTAACTTTTGAATGAGGCCATCGATTATTTTAATTTTATGGAGAAAATTCCAGTGTCATCAAGATACGTTTAGCGTACTTCAATCTTAACCATTGTATTTTACGTGAAAAGTTTTAAAAGAATATGCAGGCACTTAATTTGCCAAACAAGATGCCCCCTAAAGAAGTCCTAGAGATAAGTAAATTGCTAGTTACTAAATATATAAATATAATCAATAATTTATTAAGTTGATTTGAAAAATATTTAAACTACATAAAATAAATAAAAGAAGTAGACGTTATTGTTAAGCGTTAATTAAGTTATAATTTGTTAATTAAGCGGTAGTAATAGAGCTTAGTAATAAATTTAAATATTTCTATTGCAGTTGATTAAGTCTATGAAGCATATAGTTGCAAAGTTTCATTAAAGTCTATGATTTTTACGAGATAAGTGACAGACATTGCTTCATTATACATATAACAAAGAACTGATCTATTATTCATAAAAGTGATAATATGCATCAAACTGAGTAGAAAATATTAACGAACTTATGACAATACGTTAGTTGACTCATTCTAAATTTTTATATTTTTCTTACAATATTGTGAAATATAAGTCAAACCAGTCTTGGAAAAAATTCAAAAATCGATTAAAAAATAAGCCAGTTATAGGCTTCTAAATTTAAAGATACGGATAGAATTGGGTATATCCCTCTCTCTTTTCACAGTATTGCTGTCTTTGTCTAAAGGTTAAATATAAACTTTTATCACTCTTCATCAGCTAGTACCTTGAAATTATGTTTAATGAAATAAAAAAAATTTTGTCAAATACCCAATTCTTTCCTTTTAAACTTTACGAAAATTCTTGGCTCTTTCTGAAAAAATTACTGTCGAAGTTAAAATTACAATGTAATAAACTACATTTTTTAAATAAATACCCTTCAAATATACTTAGTTTGATTCACAGAAATACCTACATATAAAATGTTCACGTTTTTGTTATATATATATATATATTTGTATATGTGTGTGTGTGTGTGTGAGTGTGCATGCACGTGTGTGCGTGCGTGTATGTGTGTGTATTATTTTACGCACTAATACTTTAGTCACCATAAATGATAAGAAAACTTCAAGAATTTGGAAACTAACCGTCGCAATAGCGGTTCAGACTTTTAACAATTTTGGGTACACCTGTGGGCGCATATAACAGACAGTAGCATCGAGTGCCACCAAAATCTATTGACATAATTTTAATAATGGTTTGAAAAAATACAAAATAATAACCATGCATTTATGACATTTAAATATATTAAACTTGTTTAAAGTTCTCTACATAATCAACACATATTTCGCGCATCATACAAAGAACTACTGAATTCCTGAAAATTCAAACTTACATGTTAGTCAATGAGAAAACTAAATTAGCGATACTATTACAAAGAGATTTTATGACAAGTGATGTCATATATGCAAAAATGCGTTTAATTATCAGTTTCTTTGTTATGTAATAATTATTAACTACTGAGCGGTCGATACTCAATTGTTACTATTTACATTGTGTTTCGGTGTATCGGTCGATACTCAATTGCTAGTATTACATGTTAGTCATTAACACAATGTAAATAGTAACAATTGAGTATCGACCGCTCAGTAGTTAATAATTATTACATAACAAAGAAACTGATAATCAAACGCATTTTCGCATATATGACATCACTTGTCATAAAATCTCGTTTTAATAGTATCGCTTATTTAGCTTTCTCCTTTAATACATTTCAATCAACTGAATAATTATAGAAGAACATGGACAACAGTGTAACCAGTGGTTACGTCAATCGAATCAAAGTCTTCCTTAAAATATAATATTCTACATAAGAAATCAAACTCACAACCTCAACTCATCAACCGAAAATAAGATTTCCAATATTATTAAAATTTTATTAAATTCAATAGTATTATTAAATACGCTCATATAAAAAAATTAATCTGGGAAAAATAAAATCATTCAAAGCAATCGAATTAAAAAGCATATATAATAACGTAACAAGTGCTTAGTTATAAAAAAGATTATGTACAAATCGCACAAATATCACAACAACATGTTTTACCGTAATGTATTTATGTGAGAGATGTAAACAAACAGGTAGTTTATAAATAAAATCGCATAATTGAAATTAAAACACGAAAACAAATATCAAGTGGAAATAAATATATTTTTCCACCTATGCAGCAATAGAAACTGAAACATACAACCGTTCTAAAATGGTATTTTATCTAATCATGCAAATGAGAAAGTTAAAATGAACCATATCTGTACAGTGTGTCAAAATATGGATAATTGATGGGTAGGTTAGGCTCATTTATACAAAGATAATATCCACTACAAGAACAGAACCACTCAGTCTAGACAAAACAACAGTTATTTCTGCTTTGTCCCGTATTGAACCCGGTCATCAAAATGGATCCGCGACACCGCGGTATTCAAATCGAATAAAAGTATTAAATATTTCATATGAAGAAGTCATAAAATTTAATATCTAGAAATAAAATAAGTAAGCTTTGGATTAGGAACGGAACAGCTTAGAACCTAGATGCATTATGTCAGTTATTCACTGACACTGATGGTCTCTGCAAACACTGATAAACTTTAAATGTAAATTTTAACAGCATATTTTCACAGTTGGGATCTAATGGTCTTGTTCCTAGTTTTTTCACAACAAGCGATAGCAATGTAACCCATTTTCATGAGTGGAGAGCTGCATTTCCATCTCAAAAGATAACTGGAATATCATTGTTTTTTTCCTGTAGTCATATGTTACCAAGCAAAAATATAGTCTTTTCCCACTGTATTACCCACGTTATTGTCACGTGTAAACGCAACTTAAAATAGACACTGCTATAATGGAATTGGCTTATATATATATATATATATATATATATATATATATATATATATATAATATTATATATATATATATATATATATATAATATTATATATATATATATATATATATATATAAAATACAAATATATGCAACACAGATATTTATTAAGCGCAAAACTAAGTACCAAGACGTTAAGTAAGTTTTGACAGTATTATTTCCTATCCAACAATAACATCACCAAAACAAGGATAAAAGGAACAAAAACCCAAAAACAAAATCGAACACAATGTTTAAAAAAAAAACAAGTAGATCGGAATGTAGTAAAGCTTCGAGTTTAAGAACGCCAATGCTCGAACTATAGATGATCATAAGTGGAGGTTTGTACGTGAAAGAATTACATAAAACAATGCCAGTTTTTTCGTCTACACATAATTGCCTAACGCAAAAAACGAGCCACTTCAGCCACAGATATATCATCAGTAGTGGCTCTACTAAAATTCCAACATAAAATTCGTTGAAAATAAACTGGCAGAGAACCTGTTCCTGCTTCAAAAACGATGTTCGTTATTGTTGCACTATTCACTTCAATAAAAACAAAAAAGATAACTAACAATACTAAAATATACTTTTACTCTGGAAAATGAAGACGTAATATTATCGTAGAATATATTTAAATTAAAAATACGATTCGATTTTTTTTTATGTGAAACAGGGACATAAAGTTAAAAATATGGCCTTTTGTGCTTGTGATGCAAAAAATATTCAAAGAAGGCATTAGGAAATAAGTTATTACTCATTAAAGTACCAAACGGATTACAGCTTAGATTCTTCCACGTAGGAATTACGCTTAATTACTTAACTCTTATGCTACTTATCGTAAAGATGAATAGACTAGAAACAATTAAATGAAACTACGTGATGTAGTATTATTTCTACTATCTTTAATTTCTTTACCACGACCTAGGTTTCGTTGTATTACAACATCTTCAGGTGGGATATTAGCAAAGATATCTTTGGTTATCTTGTAATTCTACAAAATTAACGCCAAATATATTCAATAGACTAGAACTTATTCATTAGTAATAAAGTTACACGTAAAAAAGCTAATCCAATTTAGTTAAAGGCATTTACGAATATACATACTAAACAGACATATTAAGCAGACTTTGTAAATTATAACATATAAAATGCAGGAAAACGTAGGTATTTTTACATGAAAACAGTACAAGTCGAGTTGTTTCGCTTTCAGCTATAAGTATTCAGAGCAATTGAATAATCAATCCAAGAAACAATACAATCAGTCAATTGAATGAATCTCAAATCACGCTCAACAATACAAATAAATGCGCAAGTCTTGGGAAATAGTAATAGCGAGTATCTAAGAAAAATACTTTCATAATATTTTATCATACACCTAAAATATATTTCATCTTAGCTTTCAATTTAGATATTTCGATGTTAACCTTTTCTCAGCCTTTCGATTCAGATATCTCAATATTATTCTTTTCCGATGTAGAAATCTCGATGTTAATTTTTCTCAGCCTTTCGATTTTAATATATTAATGTTAATCTTTTCTCAGCCTTTCGTTTCATATATCTTAATGTTACTCTTTTCCCAGATTTTAATTAAGATATCTCAACGTTAACCGTTTTTCAGATTTTGATTTAGATATTTCAATAATAATCTCTTCTCAGCATTTAGATTTAAATATCTCAATGTTAATATTTTTTCATTCTTTCGATATAGATATCTACAACGAAAATACCACATGAGTGTTTTTATAAAATTACATCCAAATGAAGGGGATTCAGTAAAAAGTTATGGTAAAGAAATGTAACAAAATACCAGTCGTATTTAAAACCACGTTTTTTATTTAAAGTCGATTAAAAATAAATTTCGTTAAATTAGCTAAAATAGTTTTTTTTTTATTTAAAGTAGATTAAAAATAAACTTCCTTAAATTTTTGAAAAGTGCTTACATTACTAAAATGAACAAAGTTTTTACCGGAAATATGGACGTAACACCATTGTGAATTGATCTTGATAAAGATATGTTACTTTAAGTAATAAAGCGGATAAACATTTCGCATCCATATTCCGTAACAATTAACAAAACTAGAATATGCTATTACGAACGATGCTTGCCAATAATCTCTAGCTTTACTTTGACATAAGTTACATCGGAACTAACAGCTTTCCATAAACTATCGGTTTAACTGTTTATTGGAAAGTTCAATTAATTTTCAACATCGGCAACACTTCTAGTAACTCGATGACATACTTCGCCTACATCATTTAATGAAATCCCACAGGAACAACTTAAACAGCTAGATCGCTTCTGGTTGAGCTTTCTACTGATTACTATTGATTACTTTCTTGCTACTGACTACTTTCTGCTGAATTAATTGATGCTCAGTTGTTTTATTAATAATGCAGTTAAATTTTTGAGCTGTGATAATATGTTTAATTACAGATTATTAAACCATAAGTGCCTTTTGGGTGAAGATATTTTTTTATCAACTTTTAAAATTCCGCCCGTACAAAATTCCTTTTATTCCTGGTTATTTAGCAGTTTATTTTTGTATCAATTTATCGAGGAAATAGTTGTATGTTCTGAAGAGTTAAAGATACTATTCAAAAGATATAAACTTCATAGATATTATGCTATGCCTGTATATAACTAATTATGTAATTTTACAACTTCACTTTCGAATAGCCATAGCACGGAAAAGTTTATAAAATTCTCTTATATTCGAGAACTATCAGTTACTGCCAAAGAATACTTTCGCTCACATATGATATGATTTATATGAATGAATGTACATTTTAGTTCAATTTACTGACAAAAACATTACAATTAAACGATAATGTTTTGATCTAATGTTAAATAAATAGTTAGGTTATCTCCTAGTCCCAAACATGAAATTAAAATGAAAAAAATAAGAAGCCACTTTCCTCGAATGTTTCTATCTCTTTTTTTTATATTTTATGCCGTGAAACAGGCTCGAATATTTCGATTCATTTCCCAAATTGATCTGCGAAAATCCATACCAGGGCACACCGGTCGTACATTTTATATCACACGTATTCCTTTTATTTTCTATAATAAATAAATAAAAATACTTTTACTTCAATTTTCCAGAATGCCTAACGGATCAAATGAACAGTCAAACCCTTACGTTACTATTTCGATTTTCTGTGTCCGCTTGCTTATAGTATTAGTGCGCAAAGACATTTATTTCATACTTTATCACGCCGTCTTGCCAAGAAAAGTTATGAATAATTAATGACTTGGTCAAGAAGACATCCATAAACATCCCTAGGTAGTAGATTGTGATATTTAGTTTTTTGCGATAACTCGCGAAGTTCTACGTTATCGACGCCATTTTACGATTATTACATCTTTGCTGTCGCTCTTTTAATATAATCTTTTTAAATTACTAAAGACTCGTCCTGATTTCCTGGAATTAGAAAGAAATTAATTATATTGAAAAATAAATTATTCACATTATATTATATACATTTATATAATTCATTGTGCGTTCACATTTCGCTTATACTTAAAGGGCGTATGTTCAAAATGAATTCGGATCCAACAATATTTCCTATATCGTACTAATATATAAATGCAATATAAAATTAAAATAAGGAATATTTATATATTGCAAGATTCCAATTTATGCTCCATTTATGAGTCGGTGTAAACTGTAAATCCTCCAAATATATGTTATGTGAATTCGCACTAAGAGAGTCTATACAAATTTAGGCATTTATGAATATGGTATTTACATTAAACTATTTGCAAGATCTTTATTTTTCAGTACGCAAATACATAGCCTATTATATCTTACGCAGACGCATATTTAAGAAAAACGTATAATTTCTCATATAATGAGGAATTGATAGGATTTGATAATTAATAAGCAATACTAGGGTAAAAGTAGACGAGACTGTGTTAAAGATGGAGAAAGAATACATTAAAGACTAGATATCTTTATTGCCTGAACCAAAAAACTTCAAATGTTTATAGAATATTATCTGAGTATATAATATTAATGTCAACCTGATATCTGAAACTGTTTCCATGACTAAATTAGAATAAACAAAAATTTAAAATGATATCATGAGCAAAATGCCCAAAGGTTAACCAACGAATTTGCTATTAGAGTCTTTCGGTATTAGGCTCTTGGTAACCAAGGCTAATTAACCTTTGCATAGATAGATAAAGTTAATACAAACATAGCGAACGATGCAAAATTACTGACGTTCGTTAACTTACTTTCTCTCCAGGCGCTTCCCTCTATCTCGTCGTATCAGGTCTGTTCTCATTATCCAATTTCAATACTGCTTTATCCTTTACTCAATACTCCCCTTATACCCCCTATTCTGCCCTAGACTTGAATCTGTTACGTATCAACTGGTGTCACTAATCAAATTTATTATCAAGCTTAGTGACGTTTGCCGTTAGATTTAAAGAGATATTTTGGAAATATATATTAATATATATACATATATATATATATGTATATATATATATATGTGTGTGTGTGTGTATGTGTGTATAAATAGCTTATTTGCAATTATACCACTAGTTAAACGAATTACGACCAAGGTGAAGAATTAAATTTAATGGTAGCATACCAGCGAAGCCAGTAAGTATCATTACTTCTCGTTCCAGCATATAGTATTTTGTGCACAAAACACTCTTTATTATGAGGATGAAATTTTAAGCCTTAAATTAAAGCAGAATAATAAGATAAAAAGCCAAAGCGAAAAACTGTGAAACAGAGAATAATATTAAATACATGGTACTGAAATGAGAAAAATATAAAATGCATAATGACGAAGTTCCACAAAGCTATCCTTGAGGAGCTAGAGATTAGAAAAGTTATTTAAAAAAGAGGAAGCACTTGAAAATGTGACCATATTTCTTAGCAATGGAAAAATTAAAAAGTAACCAATATTTTCATATAATATAATCAGCTATATATAAATAAACTCGGACCCATCACGAGCGACGCCATCACGTCGGCTGCTTCCCCAACGTTACTCTTGTTATCTTCACTTCTTACTAGAAATGATGGGCATTGCATCACGCTTCAACTCCTGACAAGTCTTTCTAATCTTACTATCTTTTTATGAGTCACTGTACCTCCTGCATGACACATTGATGTATATCCACATGTTTCCAGTATTTTAAAATGACTTTGACACGACTTTTCTAAGTATGTTCAGCAATGTGTGCCCAAGATGCCTTGCTTTTCTATAATAATATCGCCCGAATGTTTGAGATTGTTTTGGTAAATAAAGTGTCAATGTATTAGTTTCATTTGAATGATAATTGGAAACACATGAAAATTTTATAAAAGCAAAATAGCTAACATACCAGAATTTAAAATTTACAAATTGTTTTTTTTAATATGTCAAAAGTTGTTTTTTATAAAAGAAATAATGACGGTTTACTCGCTTTAATGAATATACAAAAAGTACTTACATATACAAAAGTTCTTAAAGGTGCTGATTGTTTTCTTTATATTTAAAATGCATATGATTTTAATTTTTAAACCGACTACCGAAAAGAAAGAGGATCTCTCTACAACCTTCTGTCTAACATTCTTTTGGGAAGTCGGTGCCAATTAGTCGGTGAACATAAGTTTAATTCGATTTGGCTAAGCAGCAGCGTTACGTAAAGTCCTGCCAAAAGCTGTTTATCAAAGGCGTATGAGAAATTTGATCATGAATTTGTTTTATTTAGTCAAAAAAATTGTTATTTTTGCTTTTATTGCTAATGGAATAACATGACTTCAAAATTGATGAAAAAAATGGCTTGAAAGTAATGACATCAAAGTTGATGTAAACCCAGTTTTTGAGTTATCACATTTTGGGATATCCGGTACATTTTTTTTTATTTTTATTTCTGCCATCGCTCTTTAAATTATAAACGTAATAAACAAAACTGCATAAGTTCAATTTCAGGTAACCTTTACCTTTCAATAGATTATCTTTCATGCCATCTACTATAATTCTTCCATTTTTGAGACGTTTATTTCATATACGCGTGATGGAAAATTTCTATATAAGTAAAATTTTAAAATTTAATTTCACTTCAAATTTCAGTGGCGTAGTCTAATTTCATTACGTTCCACGGAAATCCTAATTAAAGATGTCTTTTATACTACAACCATTCATGATTCCGTTTAACCAAATTCTAAAGGCATTGCCTTAGATCATGACCTTCTTGGTAATGTTTTTTTCTTCAGTTTCTACAATAACAAAAAGGTATTTTCGAAACAATACTTAGAACATTTTTTTTCTAAATGATGTTTAATTTCAATACTGCGCTATTGTTTATTAAATATTGAATTATTTTATCGAGTGTCTTAACGGATGTCGGAGTCAGACCTCGTTACCTAGTAATTTTGATCAGACGCACAAGGTTAAACGAGCGACCTCAAAAAATGAATAGCTGTTTAAAGGAAACTGTTTGGGAGGCAGACGCTCGGTTGATAACATCGTTCAGACAGGTAGTCTCGTTTGTCGATGTGTAACCATTGTTAAAAAACCAAGCTCCCACGATTCCGGAAATAATCAAGTCGTGTGCGATTGAAAAAATACCTGTTTTTTGTATCTTACACCTTTTTATAACGTAAATATCTTTTTTTCGGGAATACAAATAATAACCATCTGGTGATGATTGCAAAATAAAATCTACAAGTCGAATATCCATGTGTCATAATTTTATTAATATGTACTCACAATAACCACGTTCATTATCTCTTTTTCGGCTTTTCACGTTAATTTATCTTAATTGTTTATGTTTTAAATATTAGATCAGGCTCCAAATTTAAGGTCGTTATCAAAATTATCTTTAAATGCGATATAGTAGTTCTTGAATTATAAAAAAGAAAACATGCAGGCAGATGATTTGTTTAAATGCTAAGTTTTTTACTTGTCGGTATATCGATAAGAAATTTTTATACATTATAAAATAAAAAACTGTTTTATTACTGTTAAGATCCACTCTAGTTGAAAATTCGTCTGACAAAGACTTTTTTAAAGTCGCCAAAGATTTAGATTAAAAATGTTTTTCTCGAAAGTATAGTGGCTTGATAAAGCGACTTTTAAAGTATTGATTAAGTTACCGTTCGATTTTAAAAAATGCATAGTTATTGTAAATTTCAGACTTAAAATAAATTAATTATATGACAGAAACAATTTATAATTATTTTATTTTAAATATTTTTTTATGACAATAACTTGTAGAATTTTTTATAAATTAAGTGAGATGAAATTATTAAAAGCTTTATAATCGTAATCGGCAATGTAGTAATATTTTATTTTTTTCTACTATGTTGTAATATTTAACTTTTTTCTACTATAAATCTGGTAATAACTACACGTCGTTGTCTATAAAAAAGAAATCAACAATAATTGTAAAAATCTACGTTGTACCTGCCATCTTGCGAAGGCCATACGAGAATCTTTATATAGTGTTAATTTCTCATCTATCCCTGGAATACAATCATTCGTATCGAGGATAAATAATCTGGATAGAGTAATAACTGAATACGATAATTTTAGTTTTTACCATACGCGTTCTTGGGATTATCTATCGTGTTTTACGTGATATAATGGAATTCAGATTCCTCAGAATGATTGACAAGGTAGTCCATATTAAATTGTTTATTGGAATATGAGATTCAGCATATGCAGATAGTTAAAGAGATCATGTAAACAAATTGAATGTTTTATGTAAGTCTTGTCATATATAGTTTCGGAATCTTCAAAAATGCTCTTGGGATAGTACCTCTTATAACAGTTCCGGAGCTGATGGAATACATAATTAACATTTAATATGTAAAGATGACTTTTTATTACTTCTTGTCGAAAATTCATAATAGCATAGTGAAAAAATAGCAGTTTTTTATTTCGTTTATTTTTCGTGAAAAATTTTGTTGTATTTGGATCCAAAATATTATGTCAAGTAATGCAAAATAGAAACGATGATTCACCTAACGGTAGACAGAGTTAAATATGCCAAATCAAATGGACTTGCTTTACTTTGTATATCCAGCGCCGCAACCCATGATATGTTTTGGCCTTTGATTACCACATTTCTTTACACGTCTTTCGATGGTCTCAGGTTTCTCCAATTTCATAAACACAGCGTTCGTTGGTCGATGTCTACGTCATCGATCCAATACATTCATGGCTATCCCATAGGCGGTTGCCTTCCACTTTGGGGCTGACTTTCTTCTTATATACACGTTGGCCTCAAATATGCTATCGGCTACCAGATATTTGAGGCCCTGGGATGCTACTTTTTCGCTCCAATATACTCGAGAAATTCAAATTATATTTATACCAAAAAGGCAGAAATAGCCGATCCACATTCATGCTGAGGGTCAGTCCCCCACAAAATAGGGAGCCTCGCAAAGTGACACGGTGCTGAGTCAGTGACAATGCGCAAAACGACACCTCGATGCCGCTGGTTATCCTACGTTATCGGGACAAGGTTTGGTTGGAAGGCGTATAGACCGACAAATACTATTATTTTCTTAAATATAAATTACTATCCAAAAATTAAGGGAATTATAAAACAAAGGTTTTGTTTTAATACCAAACGTTAATAAAATAAACGCCACACATTTGTTAGGGAATTTTATAAGTAGTACAGTATTAAGTCTAACTTTAAGCTAAAGACATTTACGTTAATTATGGGGAAAGAACCTTTATTCAGAACATAAGTCTTTTATTTGTTTGCCGAATATTTAATAACGGTAAAAAATTGTACGCATTCGAACATAGGGAATAAAGCACCTTTTATTATTATGTTGTAATGAGTATAATAATTCAAAATTTATTTATTTATTTATCAACTTTTATGCATAGTACATATGGCGGAATTATTGCTGCATGAGCAATCTCTTCCAGTCAACCATAATAATTGGTATTGAAATTTAGTTGGTAGACTGTAAGAGATTTTACAATGAAAATTATATATGGTACATTAGACAAAAAATACAAAAGTATAAGTAATACAAACTATTGACATGATTTGAGATGGGAAAGACAGTAAAGGACAAGTGCACAAAGGAAAAGGTTTCAGGAGAGGTTTAAGGTGATTTTCTTGGTGTCAGGATCCGGGTGATACCATATTTTTTGCTGCTTGGACAGTGAAGGATTTTTTGTTAGAAGTAGAAGTATGTATAGGAATAAGTAAGGTGAGCAAAATCTCGATCGATTTTTTAATATATTAAAAAGAAGTGTAAGTATGTGAAGCTGGCGTCGATCACGTATCTTCAGCCATTTGAGAAGCGACCTGTATTTAAAAATATGATCATATTTTCTGAGGCCGAAGATGTATCTGATCCATAAATTTTGAAGTCGTTCCAGCTTATACAAATATTCTTCATTAAGATCAGGATGGCACACATCTCCTTAATTAATTAGTGGTAATAGGAGTGTTTGACAAAGTAAGATTTTCGTTTTAGTTGGTAGAAAATGTTGAAGACGTTTCGAAAAGTGTATCCTGTTAAATGACGTCGAATATTCTTTATAACTGGCCATTTAATTCCTAGCACGAAGTATATTTCGCAGTCATGAAGGTAATGCATATCGTTTGCATTGTAATCGTTTCGCTTACGCGACGCTCAGCCGCCGCGCCGCCCTCGCGTCGACCATAATAATGACACAGCTCGATTGCGAAGCTTTTTATATGGACCCGTTGGACATTCACTTTCGTCAAAGCGTTCAATTTCATTTTCATTTTCGCCTGACGACCTAAAAAAGATGCGACGGTCAACACATTGCAAAGAAGACGTTATATCTAACGCAAATATTTTGCGATGTCAGATGAATAATCCAGTTAAGTAATTGGATAGAAATGTTTTTCTTTGTGAAGCATGTTTTGTACAATTTATTGGTCCGCATATTTCGCAATAATAAGAACTTAAATAATATTTATGAATTTTGGAAATTCAAATTTAGTGTAAGAATATATATTCTTTTTAATTTGGGTCACGTAGGGCATCAATTGAGAAGGCAAGTTATAGGGAATTCAGAACTATAATTTAGGTAACAAAAAAATGTTTGAATTGTTTATGAAATTTACGTTCTGGTTTCACAATAATTTACGTACCGGGATTAACTGTTTTCTGCGTATTCGTCCACGTTGCATAGGACGCCAAATTTGGTCGAAGACAATATCAACCAAAATCTAATCTCTTTACTACAACATTTCAAGTTAGGATATTTCTTTTTTATAAATTACTAGGACGTTTCTAGTAATTTATAAAAAATAAATATCCTAGTTAAAAGGTTAGATTTTGGTTGATATTATCTTCCACCAGATTTTGCATCTTAGGATTATTTTACTACACTACTAGGCCATTTCTGGTTAGGATATTTTTTTATAATACTTAAACTTACGTAGAAGAAGAAAGTCTGTCTGAAGACATGTTTTATTAGACAGTTCCTAGATCGTCAACTAAAAAGTGGCGAATGCTTTGAATGGGAGCCAGACGCAAGCATCGAACACTCGTTCGCGTTATTTATCTAATATCACTGAAACTTTATATGAATATATATATGTATATAGCCATTTTGATTTATATAAACAGAATTATATAGCATAGTAACTTTACTAAGCATCCGTTTAACAGTAAATTAAGCCTTTAACGGTAGTATTACTGTTAACCGGTAAAAGTTTAGTAACATTTTAGGAAAGTTTTTGAAGAAAAAATTAAATCTTGACAATCATACAAATATGTTGGATATTTATATCTCAAATATTGGACGTTACAACGAACGTTTAAATCGCAAAACACATTTTTTCCAGTAAGTTTAACTCATAATTCAAAGAGTCAAATAAATAATACATTTACTCCTTTCCGTTCGCTTAGTGGTGTCATTTTGGAAAACCCTTTTCTTCCTCATATCAATCAATCTCAATATATAGTTTTATGTACCCCAAATTCATAGCCTACAACTCTTTATACTCGACTCTAAATAAGAACGGTTGTTGACTATGCACTCCGCCGTCTATTTATAGACATTTCTCGCCGTAGTACACCATCGAGTATTCCACACGTAAAATAAACAAGTAACGAACATTGCGAACTTTATGCGCCGTCTCTATGCCGACTAACGGACAGGACAGAGACACTGCGTGGGTCGTTCCCGCATGAGTTATCGCCTGGCTGGCGTAGAAACAATCGTCGCTTAGGTGAAGTCCGAGCGAGTCCACAGTACTTTTTGAGATAGGCTAATGTACAAGTCGGCTGGCAAATATGAGCAGAGTTATTTTTATATGAATGTTGGTATAAATAAAATATATTATATACCGCATGAGTTATCGCCTGGCTGGCGTATTAACAATCGTCACTTAGGTAAAGTCCGGGCGACTCTACAGTACTTTTTGAGATAAGCTAATGTACGAGTCGGTTGGCAAATATGATAAGAGTTATTTTTATATGAATGTTGGCATAAATAAAATATGTTATATACCGCATGAGTTATCCCCTGGCTGGCGTAGAAACAATCATCGCTCAGGTGATGTCCGAGCGAGTCCACAGTACTTCTTGGGATAGGCAATGTAGAGTCGGCTGGCAAATATGATAAGATGTTAAATTGAGTTCGTTTGTTTGTGAATTTATAGAATTATTTTTATATAAATGTTTGTATAAATAAAATATTCTGTGTTACGGATATTGCAGTCGATGACTAGAAGGAAGCGTATTTTTTGTAATCATCAAAAATTATATTACATCGTGACATCTTTTATTTAAATGTCTTTCGATTTTTCCTAAAAGGCAATAAATGTCGTTAGAAACCTACCAAACGCGAGTAGAATTTGCATTTTGAAATCGTACTAATCCGTAAATATAAATTGAAAGCGTACTAATCCGTAAATATAAATTGAAAGCGTACTAATCCGTAAATATAAATACTTCATACCCAAAAATATTATTGTGGAAATTTTAAGAGTGCAAATGAAATATTCGATATGAAGTAAAATGTATGAGAAACCTCTCGGATTTAATAGAATTAATATAAAAATATGATGAGCGTGATTAAATATAGTTAACACTTCCTACTGATCGATAAAAATATAAACTGGCAACCTCAAGCAAATGAATACGTCGTGTACAAATATACCGAATTTCAAACTTCCACGTCGAAACATTTCTGACAAAACGGCTGTGACAAAGAGATATATTCCGTTTCTTTTCTAAAGTACGAAAGCTTAAAAAAAGCTTGTCAACTACAAGTAGAAAATTGTCTTTTTGAGAGTTTCGTACACATTTAGGTACTCATAAAACCTTTAAAGTATTTCTGTTACCCTACAATATACAAATACAAATTTTCCACAAAGTCAATATATTGCCTACTATATCTTTCACAGGCGTAAAAACTTGGTGCATATTTAAACAATTATGATTTCTAGAATCTATTTTTTTATAATTTTAATTTCGGTAGTCTCGGAAATTAGGGGTAGCATACTTTTACGTATTTCAGTATATTTCTAAAAATATAATACCTAAAATTATTGAATATATTTAGCTTTAATTTTGTACAAATTCATTATTCACAATTAAACGAAACTACGTGATGTAGTATATTTCTACTTTCTTTAAGTTCTTCTTTCTTAAGAATCTCTGAAATTCTTTGCTAATATCCCACCTGAAGATGTTGTAATACAACGAAACCTAGGTTGTGGTAAAGAACTTAAAGAAAGTAGAAATAATACTACATCACGTAGTTTCATTTAATTGTGTACCTAAAATTAAGAAAAAAAAATTTTTGAGACCGTTATAATTAACCCTTTGACAAGAAACGCCACACTATTTGTGGAATTTAAAAAAAATCAAGTATTTAATTTGCCACCTTCAAAATTTCCGTATAAATATTTATAATTATTTCCGTATAATTATTGAAAATACGCTATTGTGATATGTGAAGATTAATATGCTTTATTACTGTGCAAAGTTTCCACTTTCTACATCAAGCGGTTTCTGAGAAAAACTGTTTTAACAGACACGTGAGTAGTATTGGTTATTATAAGAGTCTTATTTTTCCTTTTGAAGCATGAAATCCTAATCGTATCATTAATGGAAAGATCATACTTCCCTATCACTTATGATGTTTTAAATATATATGAACAAGTCTCTGTCGCTTTGTCTTCCTGTCTGCTTTTAGTTTTGCTTAAACTACTAGAGTTCTGTTAGATGGAATTTGATGTAATATATTGTGTAAGGTGTTCATCCCGATTGTTACTTTTTGTATGTAATATATCAGTGTTAGTGTTCAGTTTATGTAACTATTTTAATATTTGTGAAGCGTACCCTAAAAAGCGGATAAACATGAAGCGCTGTGGACGGCGCGACGACAGTGGCGCTCAACTACTGAGGTACGAAACTGCGAGAAAAAGCTAGCATTTTTATAATTGATATATTTTAGTCCTAGCAAGATATCAAGGGGTAAATAGTTAATACCTTAAGATACTTTAGGTGTAATACTTTAAGATGCTCAATATACCTGAAATTCAACATTTACAATACAAAGCAGCTTAAAATACTGAAAAGAATGCAGTTATCATAATTCTTTGAAGTTCCTCGCATCGACACTGAAGAACTATAGAACTGATATTAGAAAATGGTAAAAAAATAAACACCATTTAATCTGAAAGATCATAACGAAACCAGGAAACAAACTCAGAAATATACGATGTGATTATAGATGCTAAACTCACCACTAACTTTGATACAAGTTAATTGTCTTTTGGATATTGTATTAATAATTTACACGCGCAAAAGACTGCTCTTTGGTGCAGTCTACATCTGAATGAAATAAGTATATTAAGAGTATAAATATTTTTAGAGCTGTCTTGAGGCGATGGATACTTGAATTATGTCCAAATTTCAAACACATTGGCAAATTGTTCGTGATTGAAAACAGGCTGGGTGGATTTTAATGAAACTACAGTCTTATATCTTAGACTTGTTCAACGTCTGCGATATAAATAATCAATTTTATTCCTCAACTCAACTATTACTTAATTAATTAACACATTATTACTTAATTAACGGCACCGACACCTATTCCTTTGATAAGCAATCTCTTCACTAGATGGCGGTATTATTTTATTTTTAGTATTTTTTTTAATTTAACGACGCATTTACATTTACATACCAATAGCAACAGTATTATCATTATCAATACTGGTGCACTACAGAGGATGAAAGTTGATTGATCATCTAGGACGATGAATTAATTAAAAAAAAACGAGTGTGCTTTAGACCACACGACTGAAGTAAAACTTCAAATTCACAAAATATGAACTTTAAAATGAATTTACAATTTCATTCACTTTAAAACTAGAATATTTAATGTACTGAACAAAGTAATAATTTATAAAATTGTTCAAGAACAAAATGAAATTACAAAATAATAAAAAATCACCGTTCGCGTAACGCTAGTAATATATATATATATATATATATATATATATATATATATATATATATACATATATATTTCATGCACTGGTTATGAGAGAATGTCAAGCGTGCGTAAAGAAGTTTTACTTCAAAACTTTCCCGCGAAAAATGCAGGCAACATTTATAGATTCATTTTTTGTTCAGATTAATTTAACCTAAACTCATTTGCTTAAGGGTTTATTTGGAAAATCCTTTCCATTTCGACTGTTAAAAGCCTAATTTGACCTAATAATGATTTCCCAATTAACTGAAACTACGTGATGTAGTATTATTTCTACTTTCTTTAAGTTCTTTACCACGAACTAGGTTTCCATTTAATTGTGAATAATGAATGTCTACAAAATTAGCGCTAGATATAATTAATAATGATTTTGTCACAATTTATTTAGAACAACAAATAAAATGGTGTAAATATCGAAGTCTCCGTGCAAATTTTAATTCACTTCCACATAAAATTTCGATGCTAAAAATTGTCTTATCGATATCTCTTAAACCTCTTAAATCGATAACTGATAAACCTAAAAAATCGAGAAATTACGTCTTGTTATAAAATATACCTTCAACTATACCATTGACATCAAAGGGATGTACATTTTAGAAGACTACGGACCATTATTCAGTACTTTTAGTAACATCCATCTAAAACGAACGCTACAGTAAAAATATTCAGCAATAATGTACTGCGGAGACAGGCGAGCATAAGAACTTCGCCTCGAGTTTATTACAAGTACTGGTGCGCTCACTCATTTTGATTCATTTATACCTCGCGTGACCTACGACAACATAAGAAATAGTTTAGCACAAGCTATCTGCATAATGTTTTTATCTTTTCTTGGGACGCGAACCGAGGGAATGGTTACACTAGTAAGTACGTGCGAACAATTTCTGACGTGATCGCATAAACAGTGGGAAGTGTAATCAAACCGTCAGAAAACGATTTTGTATCAATACGGGTTTTATGTTAACTGTAGTTCCTTCCGTGTCGACTGCACTATTTAATATTAGTTTCTACTAGAACTGAGTCTACTTCCCCGAAGGTTATTCGCCACTTTGTAGATTGGTAATCGATTAAGAAATGTTCTTTATAATGAAAGACAAATATTTTTTTTTACATAACAGAGTTTAAGAATTGTACGTACTTATTGAAAAGAAATATTTATCAAATAATTTTTTTTTCATTGATCATGCTTATTATAAGTAATGTCATATTTGGGTATTTTCTTTTGTTATAATTATCAAATCATACATTATTCTATAGGCACAGAAAAAATATGTCTTTTACAATTAGGTTTCAACTGCAAGATTTATTATCTACTGCAAGTAATATTTGAGTTAAATCTATATATATACACGGTGTCCGTGAATAAGTGTCGGACAAAGAAACACGTTATTTATTGACTGAAAAATAATTGATTGTCGTTAAAATAACATTTAAAAGATGACTTTTTCTCAGAAAATTAAAAATAATATTCGTAATTATTTGTCATCTTTTTCGTACACACGATACTTGCGCACATTGTTCAGCGTCGCTCAGGGGAATAACCCGCGAACAGCTAGGAAGGCATCTAGCTTCCCGAGTAAGCACCGCACTCCAGGCAAGTATTGGGTATGTTAAAAAGAGTTATGCATAATATTTTTGTTCCACTCAGTTAGAAAAAAAGCGTATTTTACGTTTTATTTCAACGATAATTTACTCCTTTATAGCCAACGATACGTAATATTTATTTAAAACGTCTTTCTTTGCCCGACACTTATTTATATTCCTAAATAATTTTAATTACTATTATAGTTTAAAAATGTGTTAATATTTAAACGGCCATGTCAAATTTTAAATTTCTTAATAAAAAATTAAACTTAACAATATTGTTGAAAATTAATACAACTTTTGTAATATTTTGATTTCTAGTGTGATCCTCGTAAATTCGCTTTTTTTAAATTTATTTTAATTACAATATAGGCTAATTTAGGGCCAGCAGTGATGAAATTATAAAAATCGATTAAAAAAAGTGTAAGTTAGCTTACAAATTTAATGGCAAAGATAAGGTAAGGATATATTCTTGTCTCATTCAGTCCTGGGAAATATGTATTACTAAGTATGACGTCATAATGTGACGTAATTGATTAAAATCTATATTCATCGCCATCCTCCTTAAAATACTTGTCTACTTCAACTAGACGGCATACACATTATGAAAAAAATGGTGAAATAAATTAAGACAGATTATATAACTAGAAGACATGGTTGTTAAATATGAAAAATAATTTTCACGTGTGGGATAAACCAAGAAAATGCGAATCGAAATTCAAATTTTATCTTGCTGTTTCTTCTCTACATTCGACGTGTTGTCATTCCATGCTCTAAAAACCTAAAAACAAAAATGTGCTGATTTAATATCAGCAACTAAAACCGTAAAAATATTTTACCGCCCACCTGAGAATAATTTCAGACACTTTCAAGTGTTGGGAATAACTGAACATCCGTCCACTCTAGAAAAAATGTCAGATACTTTCAAGTGTTGGATATACCTGAATAGCCCATTGGTTTACGTGTTCTCCGGTTACAGCCAATAATTTTAAAAATTACATAAAATTCCTCTCGTTTTTAACACATTAAAGGCAGAAGTACAGCTATTTAAGGGGTTAAACTTGCGAACTATCAAAGGAAGGTCGGTCACTACAAAAATGTTTATTTGCTTTTTATCAAGATGAATGTAATTGTAATGTAATGTGTTTTATCAAAATTCAACTACAAATAACTCTAGTAAAAAAATTGGGTGTGGCTGTGTTATGAACACGGCCGTGTGTTGTACGTGAATACGTCTATGTAACGGGTTATATTTTTTGAATAAAATATTTTTATTTATGTATTTAGGATATATGTTTATGTTTATAGGCCGACATTGTATATTTTTGATAATATTTTTTTTATTCTAACACCTTATTACATTCACTGTCACTACTTTAAACTAATGTTTTATATTCAATCGATAGATTTTGACCACAGCTGACGATTAAAACGAACATCCTAGCTTTTCCGAATGAAAAGTTATACTAATTGCAAATCTCGATACGCAGCGAAATAATCTCAAAATGGCGGTGCTTCCCCTCCACCACGCGCGATGCGTCACTATTCTCGCTTATCGTAATGAATTCTTTGATCCTTTAGCTATCCAGTGGTATTTTTGATGTGGAGGATAGATTCGAAACTGTAACACCAAACTGTATCCCCCGCTTTTGTTATCATTAGGTTTTTTGGATTGCCCCCGTATGGTAGCAAATTTAAAGACATATTCACGTCAAAACTAAAATAGTTCCCACTGACAATAAATAAATACTGGCATCCTTAACCGTTGAATATATGTCTCAAAGCCCCTAACGACTAAGAAGACTCGGGTAAAAAACTAGTTAATCAATATTCAAACAATTTTTTAAGTGCATCCATCTCGATAAAAAGCCAATAAAAACACAAGGGCGGTGCATTCCGCAAATGCAATAATTTGTCGCACGGCAACAATGGCTTGTCAGAGGTGGCACTGGTACAAGTGCAACTATGTAGGCGGGGTCGCGCGGGTCAACGGACCGCGCTCGCGACGTGTCGCGCCCGCACCGCCGCATAGCTCGCCCGCTGGCTCTGTGACGACGCCGGCTTACATATTGTTTTATGACCCTTTGGGTAACCGCTGTAGGTATGTGCGCCCGTAGAGTCGGCCGCGGTATATGGGCTCGAAGGAGGTACAATGCGCTTGTGTTACCTCAAAAATACCTCTATGTTATACTAATTTCCTAAAGAGTAAAGTTTTGTTCGGTAATTGGTTTTCTAGAGTTTGGCTTTAAAACGGCTTTTCCCTATGGTATAGCTTATAATAATAAAGTTTCACTATGGTATAGCTTATAATATCTATATAAGCATAGTGTACGTAATATCTTTTTAAAATGTTTTTACAGAATAATTAGCAATATTGATTAAATCTACAAAAGGATCAAAGATAGATATTGCTAAATTATTAAAAGTAAACAACTTTTACTTAATTATGACTGATTTTCTGATTTTATTTTTTTTTAGTTAAACGAATAAAACTATTGAGTATAATATATGCGACAATAAATTTTATAAAAAGGTCTAGAATGCTTATGGCCAATTGTTATAGACTATTTATTATTAGAGTTTTTTAAGACCCAAGACTGGTTTCTACAATCTTGTAATCGTCAAAAGCACAGAAAAATAATTAGACTTAAGAGCTAAGTGTAAAAAATCATTTTATTGGGAAAGCGACTACAAAATACAATCGCAATATCCGGTCTCGTCCAAGCAAAGCCGGGAGGGGACATTAGCCAGGGGGCTATTTACTTTAGACTAACCAAGTCTAAAATAAATACCGTAACACTAGCAAAAAAAATGTTAACCGTGAGCCTAATACGGACAGATTTATAACATATCACCGCCTATCTACTATGATATACTTGTAAAAATGTCAGAATCTACATCCTTATGTCTCCAACCCAGAATTTATTCCAGAATCTATATTTGAATCTACTCCAGTATCATATATGAATCTATTCCACAATATATTTCTAAATCTATTCCACGATCTATCTGAATCTATCCCAAAATCCATATCTGAATCTATTTCAGAACTATATCTGAATCTATTCCAATCTATATTTACGTGTAAACATCATACATCAAATACATTTACGTGTAATATCAATTCTATTTTTATTCAACTACGTAACACTGCTAAACCAAACGGCCTTTTAACTGAATTGACTTCTGAGTTATGAGCTACTTAAAATTTCAATTGGGATTAAAAGAAAACTTTTTTCTTTTCTTTCAGTTTAGTATTTTTTAAGAGACAGAGCTTTATAGGTTGACTTGTTGATTAATTATTTCCAAATTGTATTACTCCATGTGAATCGTCGACATATAACATTGTTTATTACTGCAAGCAAATCACCTATATAAGTATATATATATATATATATATATATATATATATATATATATATATATATATATATATATAAATATATATATATATATATATATACATATATAAAGGTAAACACAGTAAAATATGAATAGAATTTATTTCAATTATAGCACGGAATGCTTATCGTGTGATTTTAAGTTACATTTGATCGTATTTTTAATAAATTCAACGCTTAGTTATGATACATTTTAGTAGTAAATTGAAATTTTTTATAAACATTTATAATTCTAGTATAATTAACATCAACAATTGTTTAACAAAATTTCTGGGCAGAACGACTTTAAGTATCGACTAATGACATTGCGTAAAACCATGTTTCTTATGTACACTTTCTAGTTCTTAAAAAGAGCACCATTCGAAGTTAGATTAACCAGAACCAAGAATAGATTAGATTTATCAATATCATATAAGTGAACACGGCTAAAATATTGTGCTTTAGTCCTTTATTAATTGCTTAAATAGCAAAGAAGAAAAAAAAATGTTGTAATTTCAAGGCGTATAATTTATGTAAACTTTAAAGCGAATTAATTTTTAGTGTAATTATACAGGTAGAACCGACTTCAGATCTCATCCTGCGTACATTTTCCGGTTTTTAAAAAGATCACCTTTCGAAGTTAGATTAACCAGAACCAAGAATAGATTAGATTGATCAGTAATATATAAGTGAACATGGCTAAAATATTGTGCTTTAGTCCTATATTAATTGCTTAAATAGCATTGAAGAAAATAAAACAAATGTAATTCCTACGCGTATAATTTATATAAACTTTAAAGCGAAAGAACCGGGTAGTTTAATGAGTAGGTAGAATCGACTTCAGAGGAAAAGCACTATATTTCTAAAAGATTTATTTTTTACGTAACAAACGGATTCAGTAAATAATACAGAAAGTTATTTCCATCTCCAAAAACGATTTTTCTTTAAGAGCTTTTAATTAATCCGGAGGTGCAAATTTTGAAACCCCTAAAGCGTGATTATGTGTAATTTATCTAAAAAACACGTTATTAATTCGGAATCCACATAAAAAGCTTTCTAATCTTTCACATAAAGCTTCTCTCCGTAAAGATAATAAATTCACTCATCATTACGTGGAAATTACAAATAAACGCGGCCCGACACACAAAACTAAAAATTGCTACTAATTCGCAAATACAATTTTACATTTTATTACTAATTTGGTATTTTCAAATTTTAGGCTTAATTACGCTTTCTTCATTGTAATATAATTCATGTGATGCAATTTACAAAAAAAAAAGGTTTCATGTCTCCTATCCTCTAAATTTAACCCATCAGGGAGAGAAAAAAAATTTTCCCCCATATTTAATACAGTTTAAAATAAGACATCTGTACAAGGTTAAACTTGCAAACCTAGTTTCATTAAACATGCAGTTAATTGGCAAGCAAATTGTTATTGAAAACACAGATATAAAAGGTTTTGTGACAGCTACAACCACAGACGGATAACTGTAACAAAACAAACAACATCGTCGAAGAACCGCTCCGCCGAAGGCAGATCACATAGCCCAGTGAAAGTAAGACAACACGAAACGTCTAATTGCATTGTTCTCCGCAACCCGTTAATGCATTTGAAAACTGCAGCCGGTATTATCTTCTCCATTAGCGATGCATGATCGAGCGCCATTATGAGCGACGCCCGTGAGGACGGAGAGTGATTGTTCCTCCGTTCGTGCCTCGGCCGTGACAATTGCGGCTCATGCGGACGTGGAGGGTATCGATTTTCGATTCGGTCTCGCGTGACGCCCGGTAATTTGGCGGCAACGCGAATCAGCTGGCGCCTTTCCAGTGGGAAGGATGTCAAGTAGCGGCGACGGCATTTGGGCCGATCGAGTCACGTCTGGTCACGCCGCCCGTGACTTATCGAACTTGTCATCCCTCGAGTTTTGTGGGTCGGACAGCGTATAGTTGTTGCATTTATTTATAATTTTGTGCGATGTACATTCGTTTAAAGTGTTTCTCATTTATTTGCTTTCCACTAGATTTAAATTGTTATTTTAACGATCAAATTGAAAGACCGTTAAAATATTGCAATACAGTGAAAAGTTACAAATGTGTTTTGGACTTCAATTAAATACGTACATTTCTAGAATTTCCATAAAAGAATATTTTATAAATTTCGAAACACTCTTGTCTAAAAGGAAAATTTTCACAACGTTATGGAGTTTCAGGATAGATCTTATTAACAATATTTATGTAAAATGTTTGTTTATGTAAAAAAAACAAGCTCAATTTTTTTTTCCAATAAGAAATTATGAAGCGAAATAAAAAGTATTGAAATAAAAAAGGAAGAAATAATAAGTATTATAAAAAACACAAAATCAATCAACAATCCAAATAAAAAGTAGACACTATAAGTTAGTGTAGTTAGTATGTTAATAATTTTTTTAAACTTGGTGCCAGCTAAGCTAGTTTTTTGTTTTCTTTTGGTATGTTCGTTTGACACGCCTTAGCTGTAGATATTGTCATCTTATTAGTTTCGGAGAAATACAGGAACAAACATACAATGATGAAATTTTGTTCATCTATTTTGAAGGCCTTGTAGAATAACATATATGAATATTTTATAGTTCCAACAATATGGGATCAGTTGATAACGTCCTTCTTTTTGAAGCCGGTTAAAAACCACTAAGAGTATAAAAAATCTGACATACATACTACACACACGTGACAGCCTTCCCTTTCTTAAGCATAATCTGGTAAACATGCCATGTTTTTATCTGTTTTTTATTTGTTTTTTTTTATGTTTTAAAAATAAAGGAGTTTTTTAAAGAATTACTTCGTTAATAGTAAATTCGGTTATTTTCAAAGTTTGATATAAAACAAGCTAATATCCGAAATTTAAAAGCTGCAAATGTGCAATCACAAAAAACGCACATTTTAATTAATTAAAACTTGAACCATGAGAAGATGATTTTCTTCTCTTGCTAATTGACGGAAATTAAAAAAATAGTAAATTACAAGAAGCAATTAAGAAATCTTTGAATAATTATTGTTTTGTATATAATGGGACGAAAATGACGTAATTTATAATACATATGACCTTAATTATAAAATAGTTACTCTAATGACTAACAAGACGTTGACAAATAGCTAAATTTTCACGTCACAAATTTTTATGACAAATTTAAATAATAGAAGAATGTTGTAAACTTGAACTAAATTATCGACAAAAAATGAGAAAAGCGAACGTTTAAGAGTTCGGGCGAAAGTATGCTGACAATGTGTATTGTGGCTAACAATGAAAAGTGGGCAAGTGTATTGTTTTAAGAAAGGCTCCGCATTTAATTAGTCATGCTAAGTCTAGCAAAGGAAACCGGCAAAAGCCCATGTAGTGTCGGGTGTAAGTGTTACAAGAATAAAAATCTTAAATAAAGAAAATGAAAATGATAAACTCGTTAAAAGTTTTATTTTAATCCACAGTCAGACAAATGAAGAATCTTGATTTTTTTACGAAAGATTTTTTATTATAAGAGGCAGTTCTTAGAGGCAGTATTTTATACATTTCAAGACGATCGTAATTAAGGAGTAAACTCCAGCGGCGCATCGGAGCTGACACGCAAATCTTTTTTTACCATAGTTTGTAAACGCTATTTCTACAGAATTTTTTGAACTCGCCAGATGAAACGCCAGATGAAGTTCAGATTGTTTCTTGTTTTATACTATGTATACAGATGTAACATATAAATCCATTAAACTCGCAGACTAGGCAGGATAGAATAAAATAGATATGTAAAACTCGAAAGCGCGAAAAAGAAATTCGTTTTGATAACAACAGAATGAATATCAACGTCAGTTTACTCTATATCTTTAATTAATTTAGGAAATGGCTGCAAATTAAAAAAAATATTTATTAATTTTTGTAATCTCATTTATTCTCTTGGAGTTTCATTATTATTTCTACTCCTTATTAACAATTCCCGATACGTTAGAAACGTAAATAATATATATATATATATATATATATATATATATATATATATATATATATATGTATATATGTATATATATATATGTATATATATATTTATATATATGTATATATATTTATATATATATATATATATATATATATATATATATATTTATACCTTATTTTTACTTTCTTATTTTTAATTGGTTACAAGTTGTATTTTATTTTATGCCTTTTCTGATTATCTGTCGCCGAACAGTTTGTTTTTTATGTTTTAAAAAGTACCAAATTTTTTAAAAAACGGTATTCTACTACTATAAGACCAGGCCCATTTTCGCCTGTCTCCTTTACTGCCAACCACTCGAAACATAGAAGTCGGAAATTAAAATTTACAACTGAAATCTAAAAACTATCCATCCTAAACATCTGCTTATACTAAAATATAAACAAATTGTGTATCCAAAAGAGTGGTCCCAAAAATAAGACAGTTAGGGGAACGCAAGATTTGAATTGTTTAGGTTAATTGTTCTTTCTCGTTAAAATTTTTTTAGGAATTTGTGCATTTCATCCCCATGCACCTAGAGGGTAGTAGGTTGTATATCATTGAGCAATAAACAGAAAATAAACATATTTTTTTTAGTAATAACGAGAAATCATTTAAAGAAACAAGTACTTAAACAAAGACAAAATGGAATAAATTTAGTTTCACTTTGTATCCGATGTGTGGTATGAAATAAACTGAATGTTATAATATCACTTTGTTGTGCGTCTATCTATCTGCATATCAATGAAGATCAATTTTTCACCCTAACACTATCAGAATTCATGTTTTTAACTTAGCGCACAAATAGGTTAAAGTCTTTTAAATATCATGTACTTTAACATTGACTCATTCATCAAAACTAGTAAGACAAGGTCTTTTAAATATTATGTTCTTTAATATAGATTCACTCATCAAAACTAGTAAGATACGGTCTTTTAAGTATCATGTACCTTAATATTGACTCACTCATCTAAACTAGTAAGACAAGGTCTTTCAAATATCATGTACTTTAATATTGACTCACTCATCGAAACTAAGAAGATAAGGTATTTTATATATCATGTACTTTAATTTTGACTCACTCAACAAAATTAGTAAGATAAGCACTTTTAAATATCATGTACTTTAATATTGAGTCACTAATCAAAATTAGTAAGATAAGGTCTTTTAAATATCATTTACTTTAATATTGACTCACTCATCGAAACTAGTAAGATAAGGTCTTTTAAATATCATTTACTTTAATATTGACTCACTCATCGAAACTAGTAAGGTAAGGTCTTTTAAATATCATGTACTTTAATATTGACTCACTCATCTAAATTATTAAGATAAGGTCTTTTGAATATATTGAACTTTAATATTGACTCACTCATCGAAATCAATAAGAAAATATCCACAATATATTTGAATATTTTCTCGACTTCACTTGGATTTCAATTGCTTTAAACAGTGGCAGTTCTGCTCATTTGTTTCACTAATTTGTCATCACATCATCCTTTTTTCCGAAGAAAAGAGCCACTACACATTCTGTCTCTTAGTTTTGGTTTCATCACAGTATATTCAGCTTTTATCTTCCGTGATGATGAATGCCGAATTCCAGTAACCTTCGCAGAATATTTTTAACATTTCGCGATACAAATCATAGCGATGGTGTTTGTGGACTTCGGTCAAAGCCTAGGATGACAGCAAAGGCTTTCTGATGCCAAAATGTTCATGAAGAATTTTCGTTAAACCAATTGTAAACAGTAGCACAGAATGGGGCTTTATCATGCCTAACGAAGTCCCTCATAACTTTTTTGTTAACTGAAACTACAACAAAGGTCATAAGAATTAATCGAACAAAAATTTTCTTATGGTACATTCAACGTAAAGTGATAAATACAATTTTCAAATTACCACCGATTTAAAAAAAATCTAATAGCTAATTCGAGCAAAACATCTTAATGGATTAATTACCAAAGAGTTCAATTTTCTAAATGTGAATTTATTTTTTTATTATCATTATTATACATGGCCAGCTCTACAAACTTTCAGTACTGCCCTTGTATATTAAGATCGATATAATAGTTTAAAAGTTTAACTTAAAACGCACGGCGCACACCACTACTCACCAAACTTAAATGGGTGTTGCTTGTTATCCACATATTTTAAAAAGATGTTATTTACTCTACGTCCATGTGGAAACTACAAGCTGTACTATAGTGAATGTCTCATGCCAATCGAATAAGTTACTTTAATACAATACCTTAAAATACAAACAAAAACCTGATCGTCGTTATAATATTTATTAACACGATTTAGACCATTAGTCTATTAAAAACTTAATATCTCCCAGACTGGCCATTTTTGTAGTTACGCTTTATACACTCATAATTACACTAACGCATAAAATTGAAAGCACTACTTGTTACCAATTATACCACATGTTTTCAAATATATCTAGTATAAAATACGAATATATTTGAATTTATAAACTGCTCGAACTGGTAATAACTATATACAAACGCAAGCGCAAATGTTTTAATCCAGGGTATGTTAAAATACATGAATATTTACATTTTTGTTTACGCACAGTTAATTATCCTCTTTCTTCTCACTCACATGTTCTCACATATGCACAAGTATAATTAAGTAGGTAGATATGTATATCACTTCTTATTTCCATAGAACATTTCTATTGAAAGCACTATCTGTGCTAAGGATATCTATAGTTTTTGCTTTTTATGTTGATCGATTTCTGTAAATCTTTTTCCTAAAGTAATTAATACGTACATAAGAGAAGTGTGTTATATTATCATAATGCTTAGTAAGTAGGTATTTTACAAATATACAGAAGAAACCTGAAATCGAAATATCTAAATATTTTATTTGCGTCGTTATAAAAAAAGATAATATATAATAATTAAAAAAAATTAATATATAATTCTATCTAGAATTATAAATTAATATTTTTATCATTTACTTTTGCCGTGAAACCTTTTTTCTTACCTAGTTTTAAGATTCTTGTATTAAAAGGAAAGTACCCTTACTAGCTTTGAAGAGTGAATCAATAATATAGTACATGATATTTAAAAGACCCTATCTTACTAGTTTTGATGAGTGAGTCAATATTAAGTACATGTTATTTAAAAGACCCTATCTTACTGGTTTTGATGAGTGAGTCAATATTAAGTACATGTTATTTAAAAGACCCTATCTTACTGGTTTTGATGAGTGAGTCAATATTAAGTACATGTTATTTAAAAGACCCTATCTTACTAGTTTTGATGAGTGAGTCAATATTAAGTACATGTTATTTAAAAGACCCTATCTTACTGGTTTTGATGAGTGAGTCAGTATTAAATTACATGGTATTTAAAAGACGCTATCTTACTAGCTTTGATGAGTGAGTCAATATTAAAGTAAATTATATTTAAAAGACCCTGTCTTACTAGTTTAGATGAGTGAGTCAATATTAAGTACATGATACTCGAAAGATCCTATCTTACCAGTTTTGTTAAGTGAGTCAATATTAAAGTACATGATATTTAAAAGACTGTTTTTAAAGAACTGTGTTGAGAATATGAATGTTTATAGCGCTAGGGCTATAGACCTTAGTATTTCATATTAATTGATACCTCGTGATACAACTTGATATCACGAACCGTTCCTCACAAAAATGTTCTTGACCGAAAAGCAGATAGACGGATAACGAAGTGATGTTATAAGCTTCCTTTTTTTTCATTCCGAGGCAAATAACGTGACAATTATATGACTATTTCATACCATACACGTCAGACACAAAGAGAAAATAAACATTTTTCTTAAGTTAAGTCTTTGAAAGATTTCTCGACATTACTAGGGAAAAGTATGTTTATTTTTCATTTACTACCTAATAACATAAAAGCTACTTCACTTTACTTGTATGGGTTTGAAATTCACGAAACCCTAAAAAACCTTTAACGAGAGAGTGGAGTATTCAAAAATAAACTTAAATAATTGATTTCAATTAAATGTCATATTATGAAATATTTAATAACAAAAATGACAAGTTGTTCTTTTATTACGTACCAATCTTATGTGCTATTCGTTTTTGATGCAGTTTTTCCACGCTGGCAGGGAGAGGCCCTGTCAACGTCACACAAGTCAGACGCAAATAGAAAATAAATTGCTTATTCCATTTTTCTCGTTTGAAATCTTTGTTTCGTTGAAATATTTTCCGTTATTTCTATTTTCAACATTTCATCTCCAATCAAGTTAAAAGTTTTCCAGAAGCCATTGGCAATATTTTGACGTGGTTACATATTAGTTCAAACTACAATACGAAAAATGTTTCAGTTTATAAAATTTTTTACTGATTGTTTGCTTACTAGGTTCATGTCTCGGCTTTACCCGGGTAAAAAAATAATCTACAACTAAACTTTGTTTTAACCTTTTTTCTTCTTAACTAATTATTATGAACGTTTTAATTACTTTAGAGGCGTGCGTGCCTAAAGAACTGTTACTAATATTCACTTACTATTAATTGTAATTTATGTATAACATTTTAAACGTCCAAAAGCTGAAAACATTTTTAAAATTCATTCAATGGTTTTTATTTAATACCAGATCAAATAAAAAACAGACAATCAGCAAAGAAAACCAGAATTAAAAAAAAATGTGTCTCTTTTAATTTAGCGACCTCATAATAATCGATTTCCAACAATTTATCAAAAACGTCTGCAAATGTACAGACGTAATCCTGTTTCGCAATTTTAGAACAACATTGCTATAGTTATGGTGTTAAAAAGCTAAATGAAAGAGTTACAATAATAAATAAAACTTAGTAGTTTATTAATTTTGCTTAAACAAAATTCTGCAGAAGATATTTAAAAAAAACACACGCAATTACTCTACCCCTTATTTTTTATGTAAAAAAAAAGGAAAATACAAAATAATATACAAAAACGTAAAACTATGTCTCAAATAAAATTATTATGAAAACATTTTCAGAGATATTCCGAATGATTTACGAAAGTAATATCTCAATATTATTTTGTGTAAAACGTTATTGAAATTTAGAAAAAATTCCAAATTTATTTTTTTTAACATCACCGACCGCACCTAAATGCGTGAATCCAACTCGCACCTCCAAACATGAATATCCAAGCGAATTAAACATTTTCTTATAATTATTGGTCACCCCCTCTTAAACTTTATGTCCTTTACCACCCATGCTTATGTTGAAAATAAAATTAATTTCTGTCCAATTACAAAACACTCCCACTGTTTTCCTAAACCACTATTCTCCAAATCGTCATCCGAAATACCATCAGCACTCCTTACGCGCACAACCATTCCGGCAAACAACTGCACCCATAATAATTAGAAGGTCCTTGAACCACGCGCCAAACTGGCTCCAACCAAAATGAACCGTTCGAAGACGAGCCAGGAGTACCGTTAGCGCAACCACCGAACAGACGCAGGCCTCACACTGCTAATTATATCATAATACCACGTCCAATTAACGGCTCTTAACATTTACCATTTACATACGGCGGCTGTAATGTTGTTTGGCGAAATAATAACACGCGCCTGCGCACGTTGAGCTGTGCTCGTGTGGGCGTGTAGCAGTGCGTGTATCGAGTCCGGTTTACATCCATAATTCTTAAAGATAGATTAGAGAATATAGAGATAAATTTAGATATAAATACAGAGAGAAGAACTCGTTTTGCCACTATAGAAAAAATGTAATCATTTCGTTATTGCGTGTTTGTTTGTTTGTTTGTTTCCTTGTTACTTTAACAAGTCGGGAAAGAAATCATAATGGAACTTTTACAAATTAGATAGATTATGATTTAGATAGTGCATTTGTAGGAACTATGATAGAAGTTTTGCTTCCGCTGTGTGATACATGTAGCGTTCAGTGTTTATTTATTGCGACGAAAAAATTAATTTTGCTAAATATTTAAATACGATGGCGATCATTAAAACGAGCGGTCTGAAGTAGTTCGACAAATCATTAATTAAAAAGCCATTTAGTAACTTTTCAAATCTGAATTTAATTGAAACTTTAAAAAATTAAATTAGGTTTTTGATAAAAAAATATTAAGGGGCCACTTTTTTTATGATAGTTAATTCAAACTCCGCAGGGATATTACAAAATAAAACTGATTAAGCAATAACCGACAAGCAAAAAATTTAATTTTATATCTTTACCGCAAAAAAACATTTTTCCGAATACAATAGTTAAGAATAATAGTTATGGTTCCTATTCATAAATACAAATAGTCTGCTATTTATCCAGTCACAATCCGTCTAGCTTTTTGTAGGATATAAGTTTAAAATTTTCTGTTACAAAACTCAAAAGCGAAACGGTTTTCTGAGCTCGGAACTTACAGTTTCCTTCGTTTCAATGAGCAATATATACGTACGTACGCACAAACTGGCCCTGATGTGACTCGTGCTTAACCACTAATATTTCCTTGAAGTCACCCTTCTTTCCTCACTTTCGTTGGACCCCTCCTGGATGTATGTCACTTTGATGAAAGAACGAAAGTGAAATTATATCCGCAGTGGAATAATTAATAATGGAGCATGGTTAGTATATTGGCATACGTTCAGTTGAGTTCGCTTTTTTTGTTTAATATATTACTATCAATTTTGGGTAATGAGTCAACTATATATATAACGCTTAAAAACCGTTCCGTTCTTATATCCAGATAGTTTCCTTAAAAAGTGAAGCATTGAATTAAATTTGAATTTTATATTCCCACGGACAAATTTTGGCCATTGACAAGGACGTCACTTAACCTACAATTTTTTTTGTGACGATTGAGATCAGCTATGATAATTTTATAGGCTTCCGTAACCTAATGGCAAAAACGAAATCCTTGTGCTTTTGTAATATCCATCCGTCTGTTCAACCCTATCTGTCACATCGTTGAATTTTCCATAATTTTAGATATATGCGCATAAAATTTTGTAAACAGGTGCTTCATATGGATATCTCAACTAATATGCAAAATTCTGAAATCTGAAAATAAATTATAACATTAATATACTTATAACTTCCCATGTATTGTTGGAACGATTGTTTTTTTCGCAAACCCCATAAAATAAAATACTATTAAAATGCTCACAAAATAAGGTAGTATTAAAATATCTATAAAATAGGGTACTATAGAAATGCCTATGAAATAGGATACTACTAAGTGCTATTAAAAAGAGTACTATTAAAATGCCCATAAATTAGAGAAGCATTAAAATATCAATAAAATAGTGTACCATTAAAATACCCATAAAATAGGGTACCATTAAAATACCCATAAATATAGGCCTTTTAAAATTATGTTAAGGTTCTATTTATTATTTTTTCAGTTTTTCAGCTCCATTTGCGAATTGTTAAGATTCCTAGTGACGTGCAACGTTATTCTCTCTCAATTTTTCAATCATGGCCATGAAAAATCTGCAAAAAAACACCAGCGTTTGATTAACTTTAAAATAAATATAATATTTCGATTAACTTGCGTCGACAATTTTAAAATTCGTAGAAAACTACGAGACCCAGCTCTGCGGGTATGCTGATACGCACAAGGCCACTTTTATTTAAATATAATAACAAAATTAAAAACGTTCTCTACTGACAGTGGCTTAAATCTATCTAATCGCAAAAAGACAAATACAATAAAATAATTTGCCACAAAATTTTAGAAAATGGTTATCACTATGGTATCAATGAAATTCGTAGTTTCAAAAGACCAGCTAATTATAATAAGGTAGCTCCAAGAAATAATGTGTTTAGTATCGGTAAAAATAAATTTCAACATTAATTTCTGACGTGTCAGATATTTTCCTTTTTTATTAAAGTGGAAGATTATTCAATTCTATCTTAATTTTCCTGGGTAGCATATCTAAAATATAATTATCTACAGTCTAACTCTTAGAAGTCACGTCATGGATTTCCAGTAAAAATCATGTGGCGTATCTTGAAGTTATCAGCTTTTCCACATCTTCAAAACTCAAAAAATACAGAAATCGATGTATTTTAATTAAACTTTTGCAGTTTAGTGTTATGCATAAACTCATGTGAACTTCTATAGTTTCATTTTAAAAAAAGTCATTTCGAATTCTTCTTTCTTAGCGTTAATTTTTTTTAATACCTTATAGGCATAGAGAGCAATAGAAAAGCATCATGAAAACGTCATGTAAATTTTAATAAGTGCAATACTGTTTCAGTTCCAATAAAATGCACAACATCCGAATCTATTGAAGGTAATGTGGTAAATAATATTCTATCAAAACCCTCCTGAAATTTTCAAACTTCTAGGTTATGATTGGAAATTTGGAAACTGCTCTATTTTCATCCATGAGCAGTGCCAACGAATTTGATCGATAGTACACCCACTTTGTAACGCATGTCCTACTTAAATGCGAAAACGAGTACTTCCAGACAAATTTATTATTAAATTATGTCAACCACAGAACGGATGTTTCTGATACAGTTGTGGCTTTGTATATTAAGCTCTGCATGTACTAAGTACTTATATAATATCTTTTTGTTTACATCATATTGCCACCTCTTTCCTTCTCTCTATAAATATGTAGACATAGATGGCGAGAAGTTTGATAGCACTTAGGTGCTCATTCCATATCTTACCATCTCCCAAAAAATTCTTGAAAAAAGATCCACCGAACTGATCTTCGGTAAGAATGTAACATTACAAAATTTATGTCAATTGAGTATGAGATATAATCGAATTGCCATTTCATCGTCATGTTCTTTCTCAAAAAAGTAGGCTAATATGTGTAGTTTTAGTCTGTTGGAACTCTCATCTACTTTCAAGTTGATAAGAGTTTTAATGATTATCTGTAGAAACTCATTTTACTTGCATAACCAGAAACTGCTGCATCGCTCAAGTGAGGAAAGTAACGCCGCTTCTCGTGGAAATGAAAATGGTAATAAATCACTTTCCCACTTTCCAATCTCAGCTCAAGTATTGCCCAGTCCCCTGAACGTATTATAGTAACACAGTCTTAAACTACTTTCTTTTTTATAACTATTGAAACTTGATCTATATTGACCATAGTAACGACCATAGATTTAATATATTACATTTGCAGTATATTAAGTTTATGTTAACGACACACGGAAACGCTAAGCACTCTTTAAAGTGTTTTAAAATTACAAGAAATTTCATTGGTCAAGCTAAACATAAATGATGTCACAAGTTGCTGGAATTTCATGTTAAAACAAAGAATCTGGCAATTTGCGGAAATTTACGTAACGGCTACGAAGTGAACATTTTGTTTGTTTGTCTGCTTGCACGCGTTCCGCGATTGCGGTATTCACAGTTCGGAGTAAATTTCACTTTATCGCAGGCAGCATCCGTTCTGATAGACAAAGGGTAATGCTATAACAATTCGCTTGCTGCCAATAAGGATAAACAGTTCATTAAACGAGTGCACGTCTGGTTTGGATGACGATTATCGCAAAATTCGTATTCTGATATAAATTTAGATATTTTCCTCCTCATAATCCCTTTATATTTTTTTTCAAATGACGCAAACTATTTTGCACAAGGTGATTAATCTTTTGGAATATTTTCTTTTCCTTTAAGAATATTTAAAGCGAAATAATTTATTGTCAGACTAACTGTTACCCGCGACTTCATCCACATAATTTTTTTGTTACCGAATATCACATTCCGTAGGTGGTTTTTTATAACAATTTGAATCGTTTAGTGAAAATTTAAATATAAGAAATTTAAGATTTAATGAAGACTTTGTTTACGTACAAAAACAACAACAATACCACATTGAGAACTCTCAGAGAAGTTTTTTTATTATTTCTTAAGATTTATATTTTTCCGAGATAAAAATAATTCTGTATATTAGTCCATAATATATCATAATGCAAAATCTTGTAAAAAGAATTTCATGGATTAAAGAGGAATCAAGTAACAAACAAACAAAAAAACATCCATAATATGTTATGTTATAACACAAAATTTTGTAAAAATGAGTTCGTGGATTATAGAGGAATCGAGCAACAAACAAAAAAAAAACGCTATATTTATAACATTTGTAGGATGTCCAGTATTACCGGCAATGAATTATTAATAGACCCTTGTTAATAAACAGCAGCGGAATATAAATTAATTTTACGCATGATGAGTTTTTGATCTACATTTACATCGTAATCACTGTATTCTTATAGATACTCGTTTCTAAGTTCGCTTTTAAGTACGTACTTATTATTTATTAAATGCAGCCATAGTACATGATATCGTTTCTCTTTTGCTTTTTGCCTGTTTCATATGTTTAAAACAAATATATCAATATTCATATATTTTTTATAATCCGACCTAATTATGTAATCCTGAACTATCAGGATGAGTAACTTAATTAACATAACTCCATGGGAAATGCACTATTGCACTAAATGCATCATTGTATTGACTATATGCAATATATATTATTTATTAAATGAAACCAAAACGCGTAACGGCTTTACTGTTTTTTTGTCTTCTTCAAAACGAATGTACGAATAAACGAATATACTTCAAAACAAATAAATTAATATTAACGATTCTTTTAAAAAATATTTTATTATTCAGCAATCATTATTATTATTAACATAACTTCACGGAGAATTTACTACTGTGCATAATTTTTATCAGTACATACAATATGTAAAAATAAGTACATCCAATGAAACGAATCATTCGTGTTATTTTTTATATAGTAAATATATTTATTTTTTTAAACAATTCAATTAAGATTACGAGTTGATCATTAGTATAAAAAACGTAACATTTTCTACCTGACTTCACAAAGAAAAAATGGTAATGATTGTCGACTGTACGGTATGTAAATGTGTATGCATGAATTTTCAGATTTTATTCCCTCCTGAAGCCGTGATGGCAGGACGGTTATTAGTGTGTAAAGTGTCATCATATCCGTCTTAACTTTACAAGAATCAATATATGATGACACAATAGATAATGTTACTTGGATTAAAACACAATGTAACACAACATAGCGGAGCCACAAGTACGATCGGACAAAGCACACGCTCCCAACGGCAAGTAGCGTGTGCATAGGAATATAGCTCTCGGTACACACGTATATATGTTGTAGTAACAATATGCAGATATTATTGAGCTTATAGTACTCAAACGGACGTGACTAAATAATTTGATAAAAAAAAATATTATTAAGAAACTAAAAAAACGACGATGGGAAAAAATCCTTTAAGCAGTGATTTGTAAGTGAAAACCCTAATCTTGGTACTTACCACCATTGCTTAAAGAAATTTTGTGTGTTAGTAAGACTATGTTTTTTTTTGGTTTTTAGCTTTTTTGCACAGTCTAAGTCAATTTGGGTTTCTAGTAATTTATGCGACAAGATAAACCTCGAGCCTGGTTCTCAATAATAAAAAACCACATCACTATTTGCTTGGTGACTTTGAATACCAAGTTCACACGCATCTGAGATACCAGAGTAAACAAAACACTCGAAGGTGTTTGTCAAACGTGCGTCATGCCGACATACTGAGTGTTTATCCGCATTTTCGAGACGAGGCTGTGAATTCATTTTTTTATATTTGTATGTAAAATAAGGTCCATAAAAGTTGTTCAGATAGAGTTAATGGAACACCACACCATTACTTGCTAGACTATATAGCTCGCTGGCCTTACAGACTCACGTTCGTTTTTTAATAGAACTCCTATTGTGTCTTGTAAGTACATCTTTTTAATATATAACATATTACGATCTTCACTCCGTTTCCCATCACTAATTGAGGATCTCACTTCCTGTAGGATACGTTGGAATTTTGGGTAATATCTTTACTACCATTGGGATAAACATAAATTACATTAAATATGTATCGGCTCCCGCTGAATTAATATATATATATAGTACGCAGGGGGATATAGGTTCATAATTATGATAATACGTTTTTTTTGGATTCTGTCCCGTCCTTCTGTCCATGTAATTAGGTCTCTAGTTACCAAACGAAATGAGCTATATATTTCAATAAATATAATCCAAACCAAAACGAAATATTATGGAGGGGAGGGTTAACACTTCTTTTATATATTCCCAATTTATATAAAAAAAGTTTGTGACAATTGTTTCCGGCCAAGACTTTTGAGTATAGTTGAAACGAAATTTTCAAGTAAAATTCAAAAGTATTTTAATAACGGTTTTTAAACCAAAAATAACGATCTGGATGGAAGTTGTCCCCCAGCTGCTTATTGTACAGTGCATACATACTTGACACCATTATTGCTCGCTTTATCGTGTAAAAAAACTATTCTTTTGTCCAGAGTTTCCTCTACTATACTTTTCTCATTAACCTTTTTTCTCATTCTATTTCTTCTGCGTCTTTTTTGTTATTCTACATTCATCTCCAATAGATATCAAATTTCACCCATTGTTTTCACTTATTTCAATTACTGACGTTTTATTAAGTTTCATGTTTGATACTTAACAATTCATGTTTTTATTGGTGTTTAAAGATTTAGTGATGAAAAAGATTTAAGTCTAAAGAACTATGACATGTTGGTAGCAGAAAACAAAAATAAATTGTTATCATAAGTATATTTTATAAGTATCCAACAAGTAATCAACATTTTTTTGTTTTGTCAATTGTTTGAAGAAAAACCTGACGACAAGCAATAGTAGAACTCGCACTGCGAGGGTTCCCTAGATATTAAGCCACTTTTAACGATACGTAGTTTTTCTGTTAAACTATTTACAAAATACAAATTTTTCACAGCATAAATATATTTTCCAATATATCTTTCACAGGCGTAAACACATGGTGCACACTTCATTAATTGCACGATATGGGATATTCTTAATAGTCTTCGTGTACTCTTGTAGTCAGATTATAAAAATTGTATTTTTTCATGATTTTTGTTTTAGTAATTTCGGAAAAAAGGGGGTCACCCTCTTTTCGATTATTTTTTGAAATATTTATTATATATGCCATTTAAGTTTATGAAAAAAAATTGTATTCCTCATTATAAACACTTTGAAATCTTAACGCCAACATGATCTACAAAATTTTTTAAAAATTTAAGATTTTTTACCGTCTCTTTAATTCTTGAATAAACATTTGCAACAGTTTGTCAAAAAGTAACTTTTTGCAAACTATGTGTGTAAAAGAACTATTACTACGCCAAATTTCAAGTTTCTACGTCTAGCAGTTTCTAATAAAAACGGCTGTAACGGACAGACGGACACACACATGAGTGATCTTATCAGAGTTATTTTTGAGTTATGGAACCTTAAATATGGTAAAAAGTTAACTTTTAATAAAGTAAATTCAGTAAAAATATGTGTGACCGAATACTGCTTTTGATTCGCCTGCCAGAGCGAAATTGAATCGAAGGATATCTTTAAAAGTAAAAATTGATCTAAATTTTGGCTAAAGCAACAAAAAATAAATTAGCAAAAACAAAACTATCGTATTTTACCTTTGCTAATATCCTAACTGGACCGGATCCAAATTAAAATTGTAACGCGTATATTGGTTTATTTATATTTATTTATCTCACTGTGACGTCTCATCTACTCAATCTGTATCCATGATATTACTGTGCAGCGGAAACCTGTCTCATGGAGAAGAGTAAAGGATACTTTTATATCCCGGAATAGAATTAATTTTTTCTCCATCATTTTTTCCTTTTCCATCCGAGCGAAGCCACGGGTGAGTCTAGTCTTATTTATTTACAATAAATTAGAGAAAAAAGAGTCAATAGAACTTTCTGATTGAACCGCCTTTGTAATTAGTTTTCACTGAGATCTCAAACATTCTGTTAGTTTCCGTATTAACCGCATATAAACTGATATTTATATCTTGTATATACGCAACACGACCAATAGAGGACGTTCCGTTTTTTGAACCGTTTACAAACGAGAAGGGTTTAAAATGTTAAACTAATAAACAGTACAATAACGAAATGTCAATAATTTCTAATAAATATATACTGGCACACTATTTGTAACTTACTTTGTCTATGCGAATCTGTTTAGACTTATTAGACGCCAATGAAATCCATAGACAGCAGGTGGCAGAGCATTAATCGTAGTTGAGACGGTACGCTACATTTTTTTTTAAGTTTGAAACTCACTTTGTTCAGAGGAATTTATAATCGTCTAGTGTAGTAAAATATTATTTGTGGCCATTAATTTGAGCGTAAAAAAGTTTAATGTGTAGCGAGTTAATGTGATGTTATGATGAAAAAAATGAATGAGCTTTTTGATGTAGCTCTTAAATATGTTCCAAAATCAGAATTCCGTTTGCCAACGCGAAGTGCGTAAAAATGTTGAACTAACATGATAACGAAGTGTAAATAAATTCTAATAAATATATACTGGCACAGTATTTATAACTTACTTTGTCTATGCGAGTCTATCTATACTTAATAGACGCCTATGAAATCCATAGACAGCAAAAGGCAAAGCAGTAAGCGTAATTAAGACGGTTCGCTACCATTATTTTTTTTCAAATAGAAACTCGCTTTGTACAGAGGAATTCATAATTGTCGAGTGTAGTATAATATTATTTGTGGTCATTAATTTGAATATAAAAAACTTTAATGTGTAGCGAGTTAATGTGATGTTGTGATGAAAAAACTTAATAAGTATTCATGGACTGTCTGGTGTAGCTCTTAAAAATGTTCCAGAATCGGATTGCAGTAAACAAACTGCTGTGAATATCACACTGTCAGTTTCACATCAAATCTTTTTTTTTTGCTGCGGTCCAATTCTATTAACACTATGTTCTAACCATAAACAAGGAAAACAGAACGTTTTCCTTGTTTATAGTTGCACAAAATAAGGATAAAAAGACAAAATGGATAGTTTCGAAATACATTCGAAAATCAAATTACGCGATTGAATTGAAACCGTATATATTTAACGATAACACGATGGCAAGAAAAATGTAAATAAAAAAGACAATTTGACCTTCATGAACTTTTGGATAATTAAAGTTTAGCCGAAAAATTTACATGAAATAATGTGCGGACCAGATTGATAAACAAGATATGTCAAGATAAAAATTTACGACGTTCCATATTTGCACACCTCGTCTAAATGGCCAATGTCATGAAAATTTGATAAAAAAAACAAACATCGATTATTCTGAGCTTTCTCATCTCTGCCTATTCTTATAATCTTTGTGTAATTTCCTAATATAATCCAGATAACAGTCTTGTTCTAACATAAATTATTACTCATAAGTATTATCAATATGGAAAGTATTATTGTTTGTTGCTTAAAAGCTCTTCAAGCAACAATGAATAATACTCTAATCGACAAAAACTGACACAGATTTTAAAATAGGTTTTGCCCACTAATAGAACGTACCACAAACTTATATATCCCTGTAGTTTTCATTTTTAATTTCAGAAGTTTTCATCGTCGAAAAACACTCAAATCCTAGAGTATAACAAAAAAAAACTTTATTAGATAGGACGCCGTTGCTTCTATGCTTAAGTGGACAACTTCATCAAATCATTATTTATCTTATCAAAACATATAAAACAAAGTTCAATGTCGGATCGATGCTTCTGTATTTACGCGAATTTCTCAGTAAACACTGAAAAGGTCTTGTTCCGGTTTTCGTTATCGGATAAACTCGTTCGAAAACTACTCCACTGAGTCACATGAGTAAAAAAGTCATCTAGCAAGCATACAATGATCTATTTTTAAGTTTTCGTAGCTTTTGCTATCGTTTGAAACTTTATATTTTCAACAATAGCAAAAGCTAAGAATATTTTGCCAGTATTGTTAAACAAAACGCAGCCCATCTTGCTTTTTATGGGCCAAAATTTGTGAGTGGAGTATATCTAAGTTAAATTAATGTTTTTTTATTCAATCTGAATTCTTTTCATTCAATTCGAGAAATACGTACCTAGAAAATTAGTTACCTTTTTAATACTTTATTTATTTTATTAGTTTTGCAATATTTTACAATATTTTCCTCCTCCTAAATTTTTATTCCTGCCTTGGAATTATTTATAACCTTTCTGTGAGATTCCAGTACAGCTGATTCCATGTATTAACATATACATTATTCGTATAAATATATATAAAACATAAAATATAACTAAATAAATATTAAAAATGCCATCATATTCACATTTTAAATTTCAAAATTAAGGTACGGTAGCTTTAATATTTTATGTCGAATTAAAAAATATGTAATTTCCAAATTAAATTTTGGTTAGAGTTAAATGTTGAAATACCCTAATCTGACGATAAAGTAGTAATAGATAGTATTAAAGTAATGGACAATTCAGTAAAGGATGTAATAGGTTTACACATATTTGCTGAGTACTGCATATTGGAATTATACAAAGCGAAGTCAAAGAAATGAAATGGACAAAGACTCGTCCATGTTTTCATCGACGAGTCTTTGTCCATACCGGCGCTCCTCATAGCATATTTGAACACATACCACAGTTAAAGCTAACGTCACACACAGCTTAGCGGTTACGCTATTAATGTTTTAAAAAATTCACTCCTTTTTTCAAATACTTTCTCCTTCTAATTATCATATAAAGATTGATATAAAAAATAAAGGTTTAATTAAAATTTGTTATTTCAATTAACCGGTAATTTAATTTATTTAGAATGATTTAAAAAAAATACGGATAAAATAAAAGTTGATATGTATTAATTTGAAAAATGTTTTCAACATATCACTTAAATGTTGCTTTTATTTTTCGTTTAACTAATTATTATATTATATGTACATTACTCGTCCTTTATTTAAAGCTAGCTGTTTCCTGTGGTTCACTAGCGTGAATTTAGTTTTGCTCGGAATTTAAAATATCCTATACTTATTTCCATAAAAAGGCTATATGAGTATAACATTTAATGGATATTGATTAAATAATTGCAACATTTATTATATTTATCATATATAGGATAAGGAAAATAAGATTTCCAACTAATTTTTCGTAATTATTTTATAATTATTATTAAATTGTCAATTAAAATCAAATTTTAAAAACCATATCCGTTTTTTATTATGAGGCTACAGAGCCTTTGACTTATTATCTAACGCATGGCCTGGTTTTCTAGATTATTTAATAAACAAGTCGTATATCCCGGCTAATGTTATAAACTAGCAACATGTCCCTGCTGCGCACGGGTATATTTTGCGTGAAAGCTGACGCATATTACTTTGCTAAAAATATCGTCATTACATTTGAACTTTAAAAAATTACGGTATTTAAGTAAAATGTCACGTATGTAAGTCCTATATCACTGCACAATTTAATTTCATTTAGATTCAAAACAGATTTGCACAATAAAAATTATTTTTTTAACAGTAAAACATTTATTATGGATTTTATCTAAAATATATACTGTGGCATATTTTAATATTGAACATTTTGAGACTAACAATATTGCTCAACATTGTTTCCATATATCTCTAATTATTTAAGCGATATACGGCAGGATACCTTTTCAATGCTTTTTCCGACTTCATAGACATTCATTGCCACAGATCGAGCAATCTTAGCAAAATATTCGTAAATTATCAATTTAAACCTTCCTCCCATAACAATATATCTATTAAAAAAACTGGAACAAAATTCGTTTAGTACTTACTGAGAAAATCGCGTACATACAGACAGATAGTCGTGTTAGGTGACTTTTTTACATATATTAGTGTAGATGTGTTTTTAGTAGTAGGTGACTCTTTATATATATATATATATATATATATATATATATATATATATATATATATGTATGTATATATTAGTGTAGATGTATCTTTATTGGTTTGTCCCTTGTTGTGTAATAACTGTAACTAAGGAAAAAATCACTCTCAATTTCGTGCGGCGGAATAATCATAGATTTACCCGCTGCTTTGCACGCATAGAATACCAATATCATGAATAGTATTTGTTACTCAATTACGGAATCAGTTCGTGATTCCTATTGATATATAGGCTTATAAAATAAACGCAACGAGTAGTATAATTGAATAAACTATCAATATTTGGAAGTCAATTAATCCGTCTGGATAATTAGTATGTATTTGGTTATATCCTAAGACAGTAATTGACTTCTTGCACGAACAGTACTGTAATTGTAATATTTGAAATTATAATAATATCAGTATATATCAGTAGTTTTAAACACTTGAGTGATTATTATTTTATACTAATCACAACCGTTCACAAAAGGTACTTTATTTAACAAAAACTTTGATACTGGCACCAGAAATGCAATATAAATACCTCTCGCTTCACACATGAAGAATTCCACCACCACCAAAAATGTATTTAGATATATGTTACTCTATAACGCCTAAAAGCTAAATGGATTTTCATGAAATCTGATATTTAGACATAGTCACGATTTAAATTAAAATATAGGCTTATTTTTTAATATAGTTGAAAATAGTTGTCCGAGAACATACTACTTATAAAAAAAATGTTGCGATAGTCTCATTGTGTCAGTCTAACAAATCTAATTACTTACAATAAACAATAAACAAAAAAAAATAACAATAAACTATTAAAAAACAGTTTTTTGTTCTTGAAATTAAATTAGCACTTGAATAATTCATTTTTACGATATTCAATATAGAAAACACAAAGACCTTTAAAATTAGATATCTTCTAGCGACTAACTTATTTCTAAGTTTGTATAGAACCGCACCTTAACTTCTCAACGCTCCATTGCCGACAATGGAATGAGCAAATATTTAATATACGTGAAAGAACGTTCTATTTGCGTATAGCTTTTGAACAATTTACACCTCGCCGGCTTCGGACATGTTCTATGCATCCGACCGAACTATTGCAGTCTCTAATAACTTTTTAACTTGCATATAACTCTTTCTATCTATTGTCAAATTATAATAAAACTAAATAAATAATATCATTTTAGTGTAAATATTTTGAGTCATTTTGTGACTCAAAATGAGGTTTCTTAGTCAAATGGCAAAAATGTGAGCCTTGAAATTTTACTATGCCGATATGTTTGTCTTATATGGCAGCTTTATTGTGCTAAAATTTTACAAGAATGTCTGTATGAAATAAAGAAAAAATATTTTTTTTTTTTTGGGTACTTCAAAAACAAAAAAAATAAATACATCGTACTCGTGAATAAAACGTTTTCTTTTTAGAAAAAAATATTTGAATAAGATGTTGGAACTCTACAGCTTTTTAAAAGTTGTTATTAATAAGTATTGCGTACCATTTAGAGATCAAATACATCGTCATACACAATTATAAAATTTGAGTTGATTATCAAATATATTATTTTTTTATTAATTTGAAATAAATTCAATTTACATAAAAGTTAGTACATAAAAGATAACAAAATTTTTTGATTGATTAAAATCACCTTTGAATCTCTAGACTTGAAAAATATATTTCTTCTATCCAAATATATTTATAATCGTTAATAATACAACGAAACGTCGACAATACCTTCCGGAAGAAGTACACATTTAAAAAAAAATTAAAAATATGTTATGAAACTTTAAGGGGAAATAATTCTTACAAATATACTGTAATTACTCAATGAAAAGTTTAAAATGCACATTTCTTGTTACGTTACATTATATCAGTCCTCTCCCATTTTCAAAAATAGTAAACCAGAAAATAAAACGGAAACTTGAGAAGACACTTGTGGTATTACAAATATTGTAACGTAATTACAAATATTCTAACGTAATTACAAATATTCTAACGTAATTACAAATATTCTAACGTAATTACAAATATTCTAACGTAATTACAAATATTGTAACGTAATTACAAATATTGTAACGTAATTACAAATATTGTAAACTAATTACAAATATTGTAAAGTAATCATCGATTACGTACTTAATTAGAGTCGACTGATAAAAAATAAAATGAGACGTGAAAACTTCAACGAGCAAGATGAATAGCATTTAATATTAAAGTGATCGATGCTAGTAATTCAAAATAGGTAGAAAGTAGTAAGTAAATTTGCCAATGTGAATTGGATATATCTCGGTATGCAAAATTGGCGCGCTAGAACTGCTTTCAAAGTGTGTGACGCTTATTTTAAATTTTATCTTAATTTAATTTTCCTTTAATTCGAATAAATTGATACAGTATTATATACAATCTTCTAGCCACGTGTAATGTATACAATACTATTAAAACAAAAAACTCTTTTATTATCTAAAACATACCCAGTATTCTTAGTCACTCGTATTCCTCTGATATGCAATCGCAACTTTCCTGATCTTTATCAGCTTTTCAATAAGTGAAACGTTTTTATTATTTAAATATTTTTTTATATTTTTATTCAATTGTCTTATATCTTTAGTCTAAAGAATAAAACTACTAATGACTTGTACTACAAGTCATTAGTAGTTTTATCATAATTATATACATTTAAAGTTTGGTGTATTCGAAACATTTAAAATTATAGCTGAAAATACAAAAATGGTTTTAAAAAATATCACTAAAAAGGAAAATTGTAAAGAAAAATATATTTTCACTCCTTACGAATGATCTTACAGGGCTTACTTCAAAATAAAATACTATCTTATAGAAACAGCACGAAGAAAAACAACGTAAAAAATCGTAAACAAAATACGAATGGCATACACTTCTTATGAAACGTATAGTTGCAACATAAGGAAATTAAAAAAGAAAGCAATTCCAATACGTTCCAACCTGCGCAATATAATAGGCATTCAAATTCTTCATATTAAATGTACCGTATAGGGACATACCTAGTTTGAAAAAGTCTCATATTACTTACGTACATCAACATTACAAAAAAATTGCCATTTTTTTCAATACCACAAATTTTATCCCATCATAACACCACAATCGATTCGTTACGATCCACTGACATCTGGTGCCCGTCTGACAGGGTTCGTAATCAAGTACCTAAACTAATCCCTCAGAGGCGCACGCGCAGCTCCCGTCGAACAAAGACGGCGCCGGCCAGTTTGTTTCTAATGACGGTATACGCGACTACCGTATTCAATAAACGATTTATGAATGCATAAATGTTATTTGAATGATGTATGATGGCACAATAGTTTGTTGGTAATTAATTGTTTAACTGAGAAGTATATGAAATTAATTATATAAAAGAAATATTAATATAAAGACTGTTATAATAGATCTGTTGACAATTCTAGACTTGATACTTTATAGCTATTTTGAACATCAGAAAAACAGACACGCTTTCATTTTTTACTTTTATATTATATTAGAAATGGACGAAACCATTTAGTTTATACCTTAGCAGATATAATAAATCATTATTTTAAAGAAAAAATTATAACCATTTTAAAAATCAACCTAATAAAAAGCGTATATCTAATTGGTCACATAAAAATGTATTTATAAAATAACAGGCCGGATTTTGAATGTTTTATAACTGTTACGTAACGACCAGAATTATTCTTTTTTTTCATTTCTAGGAAAACTTTCGTATGCTCAATTTTAAGTCGGTTAGTTAGAAACTTTTTAATTAGAGAATATTCTCTAATAATATTTTTTCTAAAATAAAAATATTTTCACATTTTATAGGTAGGGAAGTCTGTGCTAAAACATGAATCGAAAATGCCAGCATTTACAAGTACATACTTAAATTTTTACTCATCTCTTTTTCCTTTGTTTCAGGCTCCTCATTCTGTTAACGCTATTCGCCTCAGTGTGCTGCGCCGCGTCCAGTGATAATAGCGTCCTGGAACCAGCCTCTGACACAAAAGACCCCGCCCCGACAACGCATGCTCTTCTCTCGAAACTAGGACTACGCCGCCTGCGTTTGCCAGCCGCTCACCACCGCAAGCGCCTTGCTGAACAGGCCCGACGTCGCGCCACTGGCGACTCCAGAATGTACGTCGTCAAACTGCCGCCTAGCCAGCATTACTATGCGCACGAAGCCCCAGCTTCAAACGAGGCCAGAACTCTACCCTTATCGCTTCACTCCAACGGCAAACCAGCTAGAGTCTACCATTGGAATTTGCCGGTGCTACAAAAACTGGCTACAGAAAATGGGAGACACCAAGCTCGCCTGGACGATGATATTGTCGACGTGGAAAACAAATCCACTTGGGAAAAATCACCAAAGCCTCATCCAAATTCTATTGACGCCCCTGCTTACTATGTACCTGTCAAACCTAAGAAGTCATCCTTCCGCAAATACTTCTCCGGCAACGGAAAACCGAAATCCTTCTACGTTTTGGATAAAGACAAGAAAGCGGCGCAGTACCACAGGCTCCTGCCATAAGGTCTCGGCTCTGGTGGAGGAGACTCCGTAATCCTGCCAGTGGCCCGTTGTTATTGCACAGCAATTATTAGTAGCTACGTACTTATTAATAACTTATCTAGAAGTAGTATTTAACTTAAGACTTATTATTATCTATGTACAAGACTTAATTTTGTATTAAACGTTTTTATATTGAACCTTTACGAACGATGAGTTTTATTAGAGTGTTGGAGTTAATATTTTACACGCTTGTTTAGCAGGTGGATAAACCGCAAATAGCGTTGAATGCAATAAAATATAGCGAACAAATAAAGAACGAATTTTTCATGGTAAAATAGCAGCAACGTTCAAACAATATACGCTAATATAATTCCTCCGAGTGAAAATAGCAATGCTAGACATTGCTGCTAGGCAAATTTATCTCTATATACAAGATGTGTATAGCTAGCTGGGAATTTTCTTATTAAACTCAAGAGGCTCCAGAAATATTTAGAGTTTAAAATTCGCTTATGAACATTAGTAGATAGTAATAAAAAAACGAACCTCATTGAAATATTTTACAGCTCATATTCGGTATTTATTCTTCTCCAAATGAAAAATTTAAAAACGAAAATGTTTAAATAGGCCCAAAATGGAAAAAAGTCTATACCTCTACATATACAATAACATACCGCAACATTTGCTAGAATTTTGTTGTATTGGACTAAGTTATGAAATCTTTTACTTTGTTATTGAAGTAAATTTGTGACTTACTTTATTTTGTCTTCACGTGCGTATTTATAAACCCACCCTACTCTCGGAAATGAAATAAATTTTAGTACTAAATTGTCTTTATAAAAATGAAGGACATTGTGCCAGAAAATTCTTCAATTTATGCAGTTGTTACTAATAGTTATTTACTTTACTTTATCGGTGCCTCTTCTATATCTAGTATGTGTCGAGGCTAGCTGACGCCACACTATCATGTTGTGGGCCAAGTGTCTGGCCTAAGTCCAGACCCATGACCGATTGTAATCCTTGTATAATTAAATAATTTTAATAAAATACTTATAAAAATAGAGCAAAACACATAAATATAAAAATAATAATGGAATTTGTCAAATTTTACAAAAATTAAAATATTAAACCAAATTGAATACAATTGAAACGGAAAGATTGTCAAATATTTGCGAAAAACTGACGTAAAAAATTTGATGAAAACATTCAAAGAGAATAAAGTAAATGAGAGTAAACAAAAAAGGAAAGGCGTGCCAAGATGGAAACTTACCAGGGTAACACTATTACATTTTCTATAATATGCAATAATAGGGTGACATTTCCCTCAGCTATAAAATACGCAAATTAAACTATTATTTGTTAGTTACTTCAAAGAGATCAAATAATCAATCAAAGAATTGAGAATTTTTATTTAAAATAATAACCAGAAACTTTTCAAAAAAACTTTGCAATTAAAACGGAAAAGTTGTCAAATGTTTGCGAAAAACTGACGTAAAATTTAATAAATATATTCGAAGAGAAAAAAGTAAATTAGCGTAAACAAAAAAGGAAAGACGTACCAAGATGGAAACTTACCAGGGTAACAATATAACATTTTCCTAGTATAAAGGAGCATATCCAATAATAGGGTGATATTTCCCTCAGCTGTAAAATACGCAAATTAAACTATTATTTGTTAGTTACTTCAAAGAGATTAAATAATCGATCAAAGAATTGAGAATTTTTATTTAAAATAGTAACCAGAAACTTTTCAAAATCAACTGCGATTCACTAAATTAATAAGTATGTTTTTAAATTCAAAATAAAAATGTATTATAAGCCATTTAGTTTTTAAAGGATTTGATAGCATATTAATTAGAGAACCAGTAGTGAAATAGTCAATGTTGGCAACGATTACCTATAGGAAGAATGCTCTTTTACGGTGTATAAATTTCCTATGCTGATAATTTTGAACTTTTCTTCTATTACTATTTCCATAACTTGATCAATGTTTTCCTAATTTTCTAAATGATCTTTGTCATTCTCTTCCCCCAGATTTTCTTTGTTTGATTCAATCTTCAATGAATATTTTTGGCAACTAATCCTTCGCATGTCTTTTCTGACACTATGTAATCTGGAAAACGAAATACCATATAGTCTTGAAATAATTGTACAATTGCATATAGCAATTATACAAGATTTTGTCTTCTTGAGATTTCTTCCCACAGCTTTGCATCATCTGTAAAAAAAAAAGAAATTGGGGCAAATATAGTTGCTAATTGCATTTGCCAATGCTTTTACAACAATTTACAAAATTAAATATATTTAATGATAAATTAATTACAAAATTATATAATAATATAAAAGTACCCCGAATTTCCACTACTCTATTCAATCACTACTCAAATGGTACCTTTAGTGAGAAATAACACGTTATTTCGCCTTTCGTTCGCAAACTCTAGTACCAATGGGTATCCACTTTCTTATTGGAGTATTTAACATTTTCCAAAAATGACAGCACTAGTACATAAACCAATAAAAATATTATAGACTAATTGTCCGCATTTTTAAATTTATTCCATTTGACCATTATGTCGATATACTGTATGTATACGAAAATTAAAATCAATTAATTTATTTAATTTATTTGTTAATTATAACTTTAAATGTTGCATACATCCTACATCCATCCTGGCTGGAGCAGTATTAGAAATATATTAATACCTCTGTTCTTTTCTCATCTCGAATAAACCAAAAATTATATTTAACTCTGATGCCAGCTGAAATAAATTCTAAGATTTTTAGTCTAGAACTGAACACATTTGTTATACAATTATTTACGGAACTTTGAAATTTCTGTCTTTAATATTAGAAAGAACACATCTCTGTCCACATCTCTTCTTGACCAACAATGAATGAGAGTTGATTTCCGTAACTAGATTTTGTAGAACGTTTATTTATTATTATTTTTCAAATATACGCGAGTCTTCAATCGATGACAAAACTACAAACAGGAATTGGGCCTTTTATCCCATTAGTGATGGTATTTTGTTACGTGAGTGGTGAAATGACGATTGCGCGTTAACATCATCGTTGAGCCACGTCGTTTCGTGTTTCGATTGCAATTCGCTATTTGCGTTTCGACATATTTTTATCGCAGCGCAAAATTGTAGTGATTTGAGAATCGTTCACATCATTTTTAATAGTCTTTTGGGCAGTAATGTTTACTTTTGCAGTCGGCATAGCCGGATGGTAAAATTTTGTTTCGCATTGGACCAAAGGGCTTATTTTCCGAACTTATTTTAAGAGCTTATTTTCCGGACTTATTTTAAGAGCTTATTTCCTGGACTTTTCTGATATTTTCAGAAAAATGAACCTGCTCAATGGACGGTAGTAAACCAACTGTAATTCAACATATTCATTACTTTGCAAAACAATCACACCATCGATCAGGTCAGGGTCTAATGATGAGTTCTAGAGATGAACAACGTAACTGTTTAACGAATGGTAATAAATCAAACGTAACTCACGATATTTGCTACTGGTAGTTGTTATTTTGCAAAATAACTACACCATAGACCAGGTCAGGGTTTAATGATGACTTCTGGAAATAAACAATGTAACTCCTTAACGGATAATAATAAATCAAACGTGATTCATGATATTCGCTATGGATAGTTGTTACTTTGCAAAATGACTACACCATCGACTAGGTCAGGATCTGATGATAAGTTCTAGAAATGAACAATGTAACTCCTTAACGGATGATAGTAAACCAACCGTGATTCAAGGTATTTGGTATTTTCCTCTTTCTCTCTCTCTCTGCTGCTTTACCCGTTACTAAATACTTACAAATCAAGGTTTATATCGCCAAAGAAGTTTATTGCTTCTCACTTGTAGTAAGTTACACGCGATAATTTTTTTCTTTTAACATAATTTCTTCAAAAATTTCTTAGTCTTAAAACTGATTAGCTTAAATTCTTGTTGGTAAACTATGACTAAGATAGCTCTCTTAAATATATATGGACTTTGTACATCCTGAAACTTAACCTAAAAATCAAAACAAGCTTTTCTTAAAATCCGTTAAATGATGTTTTCTTAAGCAATCACTTTTAATAAAACATTCATATGTATGGTTATATAATACCCTAATCACACATTTTTTTTATCAGCAAAAATCCCATTAAAATCATTACTAATAACAACAAACATGTTATAATATTTTTTTTTGTTCTTAATAACTTCTATACGAAACTTTTAACATTAACTAATAATTCAATGTAAAAACACAGTTAATAACTGCTTATTTACGACAATCTATTTTCATTCGTCATAAACGAATCACACTCTGGTGTGTCTGTAAATGCTGTCATTCGGTTTTAAATCGCAGGTTTTACTGTCATTTAAAGTCAGAATAAAACTGTCAATTTTTCAAACCTTTCATTACGAGCTTTTCCAAAGGTCATCTTGAAAGTCTGTTCCAAAGAGTATCTACGCAATAATGAAAATAAATATAAATAAAGATCAAGTCAATTCTTGTCAGGTTACCTGTAAACACTCTTTCTATCGGTTGAATATATTTTCTAGTTATGAGATATGAAAAAATTTATTTTTATAAAATTACCTTTAAAAATCAACTATACTTATAATGAATCAGGTCTTGACCCTTAAGTTAATCACAAATTGTGTGATTTACCTGTTACAGCTTTCATACACATTCACATCATAAAAAAATTAATTTTAAAAAACACTTGTAGTTATAAAATTATAAACATATGTACACACTTTTATCATTATTTTCTTGTGTTTATTATAATAATATAATTACAAAGTAAAATTGTATAATATAATTATAAAGTTGGCATTGACACATATCAAAACTTGACATTTTTCGACTTTGCTTCTTTACGCGGTTAAATAAAAAATAATAATCATAAAAGAACACTTGAGCCATTATTATTATTTATATTAATATTTTTACGTGTATGTTGCCAATTTCGGCGATAAACGTAGGGAACAGTCTTAAGAATGTAAATATCATGAAAAAAATTCATATTTTTTCTTAAGCTGGAAGTACCCTGTAGTTCTTAATGGTCAGTCAGTCAATGCCATAATGATCGGTTTTTAAAAACTGCCTTTTTAACTACATCAAATAGAATCCACACCAAATAAATTTAATTTGCAAACAGATGTTTTAATCACAAAAACTATTTAAACCAACGGGGCGGTAAAAATGATACGCGTAAAAGATAGATACCACCCGATAGTCCTCATGCCAATGTTACTAGAGAAGTTGGATTAGAACCAGTCATTTATTTCCAATCCGTTCCATATTTAATACCATATTTAATTTAATTTCTGATATTACATAAAAAAGTAAAGTGTTTTCCTATTAAGTGCAATGGTTGAATGAAAAAAAAATTAAGTGTAATTTAAAATGACCTACATAACATGTTCTACTCTTAATTTTTATTAGAACTTCACATACCTTTCTCATTTAATATTCATCCTATCTCTCAATATTCCTCCTCATATCAGTATTATATAAGGTAATTAAGACTAGTTTTAGCAATAGTCCCTCTATTTATCTAGGTAAATTGAGACACTTTTACTAAAACTAACCTTAACTCTTACAACCAATACATATTGCCCGAAAGAATATATGAATGAGAAACATGGACGCTCACCAACGTAATATAATTTCGAAGTTGAAAGTTACGCAAAAAGGAATGAAGAGAACTCTGTCGTGCGTGTTATTTGAGAACGTATCTAGTAGAGTTCATAAAAGAGAAAAGTAACATTACTGAAACAATAGGTGGAGTTATTAAGAAGTGGCAGTGGGATAAACATCTAATGAGGTACTAATATGACAGATGAAGTCGTAATCTGGAAGAATGGGACCACAAACCGGAAACCGAAGATCAATGGATAAATGGCAGCCAGATAGTGACTGGCATCCATTAGTCTTACGAGATCACCAGCAAAGTTAGGAGAGTCTTTTATTCGATATCGGACCTCAATGAGCTTATGATGATAAACCCTCATGCACTCCTTTAAATAATGATCATTTGTTGATATGTATGTATCTCTAAAAGTTGGTCTTTTAATAATATTTAGGATCATATTATTAAGCACGATGTAAAGTTAAGAACGATAGACTCTTCCTTTTACCCTTAGCAATTATGTGGTGGTTAAATTGTTACAGATAATAGAATATTAAAAGAACATTTCTAAAATTTAGATTTTCTAAACACAAAGACATATTTCTTTACGAAGAAGACCATCAAATCATTCCTATTTTTTTAATTTCCTAAATTTATTTGAAAACTGTAAATTGCGTAAAAATGATCGTTTTCTAAAAAAGCTTATCTTCTATGATTTAGTTAAAATTATTTTATCGCATAATTTTGACTTAATTATTGAATAATTTAGCACTCAATTAAAACCATAGCAATATTAGTCAACATTCCTTTGGATAGTCTAATTGGCACCAATGCTATGGTTATAAAATAACAATTGAAAGATTTAGTTCTTTACAATATTCCTTTCTACAAAGTTCTTTAAAACATACCAATAAACAGAATAGAACAGCAAATGCACTAACTCCTCTAAATGACACTTCATTTACAACACTAACGTCCAGCCTTCAACGAATTTATTCAAGGTAATAACCTTTTACAGGTGTGCTTTAAGAGCATCATTTTACGTCATAAACTCTCTCTTAGTACAAACAAAAACCATTTATATAAATAGAAAATGATTAATGGATGAGGGAAACCTGATGTATTATTTACATCACAACTGAGTAAATAAATCCCTGCCTAGCAAGTACATATTACGGTGGGATCAACCTGAGTATGGATCATTATTTACTTTTTCTTGTAGTGAAAATACTTTTGATTTTCAAATAAGTTTCCCAAGGTTTAAGCATGAAATAAATACGACGCAAATTACCAAAATTATTAAAAACGCTGTAAAACAAAATGTGAAAAATATACGAGATAATTTGAAGGTCACATGAGAAACAACGTGGCATGCCAAAAAAAAATTTAAAGCAAGAATTATTTCTTTTCAATTTTTAAAAGGATATGGATTTAAATTTTAAGAAAGCTCATCTCGAAAAGTGTACGCTTTCCTCCTTCCTCTAGAGCCGAAAAAGCTAGTCAAAATCTTTAAGAAAAAATAGCGCTACTAGGAGTTTACTGTGGGAGGCATACTAGGCAATGTATGTTCATGATGAAAGATAATATAAACAATTATAATTTGATAAAAACACTGTACACCCTTAAATATTTATAACCTAAATCAACAATTGTATTGCGAATTCTTCCTACTCGTACTTAAAAGGTTAGTTTTAACTTGTTAATGTTCAAAAAATACAAAAAAAATCACGTTGCTCACAAATTCAAAGCTTAATGACTCACAAATTATGATTCGGGCCATTTTTGTTTCATTTGAAAAGATCTATTCAACAATATCCATGCATTTTCTTCGTACAAGAGAGAATCCAAAATAATTTTTTGCAAGTTCACGACTGGTTCGCAAATAGTAAAGCGCTTTCCGAAACAATTTCTTATGAAAATTTTGGAAAATTATGGAACGGGAAATTATGAATTAAGGAACCTAACAAGAACGAGGAAGGAAGAAAGGAAGATCAAATAAGGAGAGGTAATTTTTTTAAGATAATTTTATGTAACGATTTTTAACAATGAATTCATTTTACTCTAATTTGATTTATTTCACTTTTTAGCAGCACTAAAAGAAAACGATTATCCATAAAAGGAAGAACTAGGTTTGACAATAAAGGTTTAACTAAGCCATTACATTCTATAACATTCCTTCAATCTTGCAATAACATTCCTTTAGTCAATGATGGAATTACGTACCTTCACGCGGTAGCTAATGGAGGACTATTCAGATATGTATTAATAATAAATATACCTGTGTGAAAACCTATGTGGCAGTAGAAGTTTTTACATTTAAAGTCTTAGACTTAACTTGAATGAATGCAAATAGGTAGAACATTTCTTTTATACAACGCAATCGCACTGTAGTCAGCGCATTGTTTGTTGCATCATTTCGCATTGGTGCGCATTTTTACGCAATCGATGCACCATTTGTACGCCGATTTCTTCGAACCACTGGTGGCTGGAGCCAGCAGTAATAAGTTTTGTATTTGAAAGTTTATTAAATTTAAGTATTATTTTGTAGAGCTGAGGAAGAATGCGAATGATGTGTTGTTTTTGCAATTGTTCTTTGCAAAATTAGACAATACCATTTACCCGATCTTGTCCATTTCGAATAGCGGTATACAACTACCCAATAAATATTTTTGAACCAAGTTTGAAAACGATCCGTCAAAAATGGTTATCTCTGTCGTCGGTGGACATGTTGTCTATGCATGCATTATATATATATATATATATATATATATATATATATATATATATCATAGTGATACCACAGTGACCTAATTGACGTCATTTCCTCAAAAAAAGTAGTATAAATTTAACCAAATTACTACTTTTCAGGACGACATTAGATCACGTTTATTGACAGGCCTTATGATGGACAAGTTTATTGATCACGTTTATTGATTTTTCCCACGGCTTCTCCCAATTGTTTTATTGCATGAAACGATGCATAGAGTGCCACAGAGACTATTTAAAAAAAAAACAATAAATTAATTACGAAAATACTAGTCGGTTTCCTTTTTAATATTAATTTTCCATTTCGCATCATTTCCAGTTTGTATACCACAAACTTTTAGTATTCAATATTCTGTAAATGTGTGTAACAATTTTTGTTACCTGTAAAAGATTAACCTTGAGACAATAAGTTCCCATTACACACATCATTTTCTAAACGATTACAAAATTATAATGGAGGTGTATTTGTATACATTGAAAATATTTTTTAAAAATAAAGTAAAATCAATTAAGGGGAGGTCTCTGAACATAATTTCTTTTTATTTGTTTGGTGCGGCATCTTATACTATTTGAAAGCTTAGCATCTTACTTGAATTAATTTCGGAGTCCGCCATTGGACCAGCTTATGACTTAAACGCTTTCCAAGCCTATTGTGTCAAACTGAACGTTAGTATCAATGTTCACTGAAAAAAAACATGGTATGAAATTATAATTATTTCCTTAATTAGCTGTCAAGATTAGTGACTCGTCATCAATACGTATCGAAGACCAATTTCAAATAATCACGGATTATCTCACGCTCCTAGGTCACCGGCATTTGTTATATAGCACATCTTGTCCCGTACAAACAGGTATCGCGATCTGAACCGTTAGCATCATTTCGTTCAGGGATGTCGAAAACAGAAATATTATTTCACAGCACTGATTTTTACATTTAACTCCTTTACTAACTCACGGTGTAGTTAAAATATAATCATTAAATTAACGAATTAACTTAGGAAAAAGAACGCCAACAATTTGCAATAGTAAAAACATGGAAAAATACTATCAATATATGAAGAAGAAAGCCATTGATACAGGTTGTTCAGTCATTATAACTGTAGCAGTAATTCATGTAGTTCATATTCTAGCAACATTAAAAACTGGCTCATTATTAGAAAGGTCGAACACGTCACAAGACATAGAAATTGAAGTAATCGATTTTCATTGATCTTGATAAACGAATGAAAATATACATTTATTTTGATGGTGACTTCAAACGAAATGTTATACTTCTAAGTTACCAGCCACAATGCTGACGTAGCATCGCGCCCAAACATATCATATTAATATGATAATATCATACTGTTCCCAAAATCTAAACATAAAAGCTCTTTTCGTAGAATTCTCTGCAAGTAGCACTCCCAGATTCATCAGCATTCTAGTCTTTATAAACCCTAGACAGAAATCCCACTTAGCTCAGAAGTCCGTAATCCCAGTGCACGTCAGTCGTCGTTTCAATTAAGTCTTAATTGTATTTAAAAGTATTTGTAATAATTATATTTAAAATATCTACACAAACCATAATTAATTAAATATTAATCACAAAATTGTTTTTTTTAAAGTACTCCAAGTAATCCATCATAACATTTGATGGGAGCATAAAGAATTTTGAAATAAAAATTCTGGAGAAACCTCAGAATTTTCTCCAAATTACCAACTAGTCAAAAATCAATCCAAATCACGATAACATTATCATCATAAATAAACATTTCTTTGTCGTCCTGCATAACATACCTCGATCAACATATCTTTAGCCAACACTACAACATCAACAGCACCTCCTTCCCAAGAACCAACTTCAGAGTCCAGCCTTAGAGTAAAGCAACACTACGCGACCTCAGGCGTGTGGAAATAATTATTTGAAATAACTGTATCTTAATTTGCTTACTTCACTGTGCAATAAGCTGTTTAAAATAATTATTTCAAATAACTGTATCTTAATTTGTTCTTCATTGATCAATAAGCTGTTTGAAATAATTATTTCAAATAACTGTATCTCAATTTGTTTACTAAATTGTGCAATAACCTGTTTGAAATAATTATTCCAAATAACTGTATCTCAATTTGCTTATTTCATTGTACAATAAGCTGTTAGAAATAATTATTTCAAATAACTGTATCTCAATTTGTTTACTAAATTGTGCAATAACCTGTTTGAAATAATTATTTCAAATAACTGCATCTCAATTTGTTTACTTCATTGTGTAAAAAGCTGTTTCAAATAATTATTTCAAATAACTGTATCTCAATTTGCTTACCTAATTGAGCAATAAGCTGTTTAAAATAATTATTTCCAATAACTGTATCTTAAGTTACTTCATTGTGCAATAATTTGTAATTAAATTTTGTTTTCACCAAAAGTGTTTTCAACATATTACAGTACTCTCGTCCAAATTATACACGTAGATGGTACCTCAAAGAAAGTTTGTAATAATTATTTGCCAATATTATCGTTTTACTATAATATAATAAATAGTTCACACCTATTTATCACATTCTCCCATTAACATACTCTTATTACATCTTGGCAGGAAATAAATTCGTAGCAACATAAATATGTCCAGAAAAGAGAGGAATGCCACAGATACACAAATAAATTCCAAATCGATTCCACTTAATATGATTTTATAGTTTATAAAACCTTAAGATAGGTCCCGCTAAAATTTAAATTCATTCCTGACATACTGCACTAACGCAATAAGTTTAGCGATTCCGCCTCAGGATGATATAATGATTCCATTCATACTTAGTCAATTGCAAGTTAAAGCAGCTATTGCTTATTCCATATGGCAATTCAATTCCACATGGCTATTACTCAAATAAACTTAAAAATGAGTTCGGATAGCGTAAACACTACGCCCACCTACTTATACACAAAATTGTAGACAGGGCATTAATGAGTCAATAAATCAGTTCTTTTACGTACAGAAACATGTATATCCAAATTACTCACTGAGGTTACCATTTCTATCAACGTAAAAGGGGAGCTTAAAGGTTGCATAGGGGTGATGGAAAACCTCGCCATACATACTTAAACTATGGGTGTTCAACCCCAAATTTCATGTGTTATCCGGTGCAAAGATCCCAAAATGATGCAATCAACCTAGACGCCTCAGGGGAAAAAAATCAAAAGTTCCTTTACGCACAAAAACCATATGTCTCTACAAATAAACAAATTCCCATATCAAAAAAAAAGAAATTCCCATACTAATTAATTACTATTTCAAAAACAACTCACCGAGGCCTAATAATAATTCTTATCCAAACGTTCTTCTAGTTTTTCGCCCATATGCCGTTATTGTAAGAAATTAAATTATATTAGCGAGATGTGCCATCCACGTAAATATAACAAGGATAAATTCAAAAGTAGCTCCAATAATAACGTTAGTTCGTAGCAGCATATAAATATGGGTCTAATCATAATCCGACACAATGAGTTTATCTTGTACAAAATAATACTAATGAAAATTCAATGGAGGATACGACATTGTTGATAGTTTAAACGAATTAATGTCTTGTCCAGGTGTCATTGTCCAAATCCGACACCATTATTAATAATTTAAATAAGGCCAATGGACAGGGTAATCAACCCCAAAGCTCTCGGATAATCTAACAGAAAATAGAAAGTCCACACTGGTAACCGACCAAAGCAAATGACTATTTAAACAGGGCCAATTGACAGGGTAATCAGCCACAAACTCGCGGCCAATTTAATTTAAAATAAAAATCCATAGGGTATCAGCCCCAAGCAAATAACTATTTAAATAAGGCTTACGGACTGTGTAACCAACCCCAAACTCACAGCCAATCAAAAATAAAACCCACAATCCACATGACTGACCTAAATTTCAAAAACATGAAAAACCTAAAACAACATAAAACACTAATTTACAAACACAAAACTCTTATTTTTCTGAAAATATATTTGAAATCACCTCTAACTATTCTAAAAGATTCCTACCCCAGGTCATATTAAAAACAACCCTTTCCCATCATTCCATAAAATTTCTTATCGACACTGGTTCATCTGTATGCTTAATAAAAAAAGCGTTTATGCAAACTAAACCTCTTGTAAATCTAGATAAAACAAAATTAAAAGGCATCAATGCCGGTATCAAATCTACAACTATCCTTCGATTACAATTCGATTTAAACTAATTCCCCGGTAACCAATCATCAATTTCGTATAAATTTCACGTTGTTAATAAGATCAATGTGGACTATGACGGTATTAAGTGCAATGAATTTTTAATAAACTTTTTATTGTCTGTATCTTATTATTATCTGTAACCCATTCTGGGTTACAGATAATAATGAAATATTTTGAATTCACAAATTTCGCACATTAAATTACAAGTGATTGAACCTGTGAAAATAACAGTTGGATGGTCAGTATCAAACCCTGAAATCAAACAAGGTGTTATACTCTATCAATGTATTTCCGAATATCTGCTAACGGCGAACTGTATAGTATGAATAAAAGATATTAATCGAATAAATACATCCAGATACTTCTGATAAACCCGTTCCAGTGAATTCAAACTTGAAACTGCATCTCACCCTTCTGAAAACTAAAACTTGTCTATCCATTAAAACAATGTCATCTTCATCAAACCACCCATTTTGTTCGGTACAACTCACTGATGAAGTTTTAAACTTCTTTGAATTTTTACGCAACATATGTTCTCGATTTCAAATATATTTGATTTATCTTCGAATCCGTTAACTCAAGCCAATGCCGAAATAAAATAACTTCAAACATACCTATTCATACAAAATTCTACAGATTTCCAGCTTGTCATAAACAGAAAGTTAACGAACACATAAATGGAATGTTAGATCAGGGCATCAGCAAATCCTCTACGTCCCCTTGGTCATCGCCCATTTGGGTACTCCAAAAAAAATAGACACCCAAATGAAAAAAAAGACAAAAAGTTATCGACTACTGAAAACTAAACGAAATCACAATCGGTGACTCTTACCCAATACCCAAAATTCCTGAAATTCTAGACCAAAATGGGCAATGATAGTAAGTATTTCTCAACTCTCGATCTCACTTCAAGACTTCAGCAAATACCTATGGCCGTTGAAGACACAAAGCCAAAAACGGCATTCAATGTTCCACAAAGGCACTTTGAATTCACGTGTGCGCCGTTTGTGGCCCAAACGGCGTACACGTAAGTTCAGATTTGTGGCCCAAAAATCGCCCGCCACGTTTCAACGCCTAATGAATTTGTCTCTTTCCAGTCTTCAATACATTTGATGTTTCAAATCCTTCCTCGGTCTCGTATCATATTATCGTATCATCCTGATCATCCCTGAGTTTTCAAAATTATGAATATCACTCACAATGCTCCTAAAAAAGAATGTACCATTTTCATAGATAAAACGAAGAGCAACTTTTTTTCGAGCTTCTTAAAACCGAATTGACTTCCACCACTTATTCTGACTTGTGATACATTCAATTACATCCATAAGTGCCATCCTTTATATTATTTTTCCAAGAAAATTGGAACAGATCGGCCTATAGCATATGCCCCACGAACCCTAAATAAGGGTGAAATCAACTTAAGCGTAACGAAAAAAGAAATATTGCCTATTATTTTCGGCTGTAAAAATTTCGAACCGGATCTTTTTGGCCTGACATTCGAAATTGTTACCAACCATCGCCCTTTAAAATGGCTTTTTAATCATAAAGATCCGAGCAATAAGCTTCAACTTTGGCATTTACATTTAGAAGAGTATGAATACAAAATTATTTATATAATAGATAAATTAAATTCCGCAGCCAAACCCTATTCAAATAGAAATCCTATTCAATTAGAGGACCACGATAAAGATGGCCAGGATACTCCGATTCCTGTCCCAGATCCTCCTGAATCCCTAATAGGCCAACCTCTTTTTAATTCCGAAAATCTTATTCTTTTTAACGAAGATATCCTCTACAAGTCAAATCCAAATTCCTAAAATCATTTGTAGAAAACTCGCAATGTAACACAGAAAAAATTGAACATGACGATAACCTATTGAAAACACAATAGAAATATATTTTCATTCCTACATTTCTAGACTTGGACGAATCTGTAACTTATATTGAAAAAATCCTGAAATCTTAACAAATTCTAAGGAATTAGTGAAGTGTGTGACTTATTATTTACTAAAGTCCATCAATTTGATTCTTGTTCGTAAACCGACATATTCAATATGCTGGAAAACCTAAGAAATGGATTAATAAAATGCTCCAGTGAACCTATAAAAGAAATAGCAAGTTCAGATTTCAAAAATTCTTTTGATAAACATTCCTACATAAAAATATCTAACATAATATATATGCGTACTTATTTCCCAATACCTATATTCAGACACACATAAACAAAAACCAAGTTATTTACCCATCATTTAACGAAATTCCTAGAATTTTAAAAGATAATCACGACATTCCTATTACTTTACATTCCTATTACTGGACATGATATCTAAGTTCATCTCGTACATATGGCAGAATAAAGGAACAATACTTTAGGAAAAATAGGCGTGTCGATATTGAAAACTATGTTAACAATTTTCTTGTTTTCAAGTACTCGTAAATAAGACCCTTAGAAAGATTAACCGCGTGCCCATGCAAAATAACAAACGCATCCACCGCCCCATTTCAACGTGTCACTCTAGACATTATAGGACCCTTACCTGAATCCGAAAGTGCAAAACTTCAATAAATTCTCACATTACAAGACGACCTAACAAATTTTTCAACAGTCTGCCCTATTCAAACCATTAATGCTGAAGAAACCATTAAGTGCCTAATACACTTCATATTCCTATTTGGTATTTCCAAAATGATCCTCACCGATCAAGGCACTAACTTTACTACAGATCTCTTTAAAACAACCTATCAATTTCTTTTAAAGAGATCTGTAGTAAAGTTAGTGCACATAACATTTATAGACATCACCATATCATATACAAACGCAGGGTGCTTTAAAACATAATCATTCCACTCTTAAAAAATATCTTATTATCAAGATAATTGGTCAAAATACGTCTACACAGCAATGTAAGCATATGTTACTGCCGTACATTCAACAACACGCTGCTCTCCATGCGAGTTATTTTTCGGCCATAAACCATTCATACCAAATTTCATTTACGACTTCACTCTTGACACTACTTACCCCGAATATATCAAAATAGTTCAACATTGCCTTAAATACTCTAGAGAGAAAGCTATTGAGAACATACAAAAATAAAAAAGAAGCGTCAAATGCCTATTATGATTCCCATTCACCTCCCGTAGAATACCAATCCATCATTATAATGAAATAAATTTAGCAAGGAAAAACAAAGACACCGATACGGTAAATTTTCCAATTCCTGTGCCTAGGATTAGGACGTCTATGACATAAATTCACACAAGGGTGTAAGTTAAGTCTTTGACGTGGGAATTGTTATAAACCTAATTTACTAGCCATAATACTGGTGGAACATCGCTCCCAAGCAAATATTTACATGGTAATGTCATCCTGTCCCCAACGTCTAAACATTCTGAGATAAAAGCTCTTTTTGTAGAAGCCTCAGCAAATAACACTATCAGATTAATCAGCAGTTGCAATGTTCATAAACCCCACGTAGCTCAGAAGTACGTAGCTCAGATCCCAGTTCACATCAGTCATCGTTTCAATTCAATCTTAATGATATTTAAACGTATTTGTAATAATTATATTTAAAAGTGTTTTGTAATAAAACATAACTAACTAAATATTAATCACAAAATTCTTTTTTAAAAAGTACTCCAACGAATCCATTATAACAAAACGCATTAAAGTGCCTGAAAAAAATAAATATATCTTATACTTAACAACTTAACAACTCTCACAAAGAAATTAACAACTATTTAAGAAATAATCTCAGTTATTACTAGTGATTTCGTGCATTATCTATTGCTGTCCATGTTTCCATACTCGTTCATTTGAAACTATATAGTATCTATTGACCTAAAGTACTTTACTTTTACACAAAACACAATGTTCCTGATTAGCAGATCACTAGAGTTTAGAACCTTTAATGTCAAACTTATTTTTTGTGTAGTACTGTTACAATGCTGGTGTTCTTTTATATTGTAACCAGTTGTTTCCGAGTGACTTCGCTCGAATGTAATTAAAATTTCACAAGATAACAGGTATTCGATATTTATTTCCAATACTTAATTTATAACATATGTGTGCAAAATTTCAAAAGATCAGCAAAATAGTTGAACCGTAAAAGTAGTGTCCCACAATAAACAAAAAAGCAAACAAACTCACTTTTCTGTTTATTACATTAGCTAAGTCAGAAACGCTTTACCTTATTCTTCTTCTTCTTTCTCCTAGCTATTGTTCCATATCACACTTGGTGTCAACCCTTCTCGTACGTTGAGTCCATGTCCATAGATCTAAGATCTTTTTCAACAGTACTCTTCCAGATGGCAGCGGGTGGGCCTCAACCTCTTTTTCCTTTTTTTATTTTTTCACTACCTTAGTCATATGATCTTCGTTGTGCGTCATAATGTGTCCGTACCAACGTGAGCAATTTTCTCTGAGATTGTCTTCAATCTTAGCAACTTTAAAAGTTCCTCGAATATACTCGGTTTTAATTCTATCCAATCTCGTAACTCCCCCGGTCTAACGCACTATTTTCATTTATGTAACATGCATCGTTTGTTCATCGGCTAGCATTCCGACCCTTACATCAGTACCGATCGTACTGCTTGCTTGTAAACTTGATCTTTGAGTTTGATAGACATTCTAGCGTCACATAATACCCCGAATAGTGATCTCCATTTGAACCAAGGAGTTATTATTCTATACTGGATGTATTTTTCGGTGCTGTCGTTCGGAGTTACGACTGATACTTAAACTGATCTACCTTCTTCAGAGAAGTTCCTTCGATCATCACTTGGGGTTATTTCTAGACACAACTCATCGCGTGTATTTCAGTATTGTCTCGGTTCACTCTAAAATCCCGCCTCTCTAGGGCCTGTTTACAAAGCCCGATTTTAAAAATGTAGCAGATCTGTCACATCATGCAAATCGTTCAATGTCATTTCTCAATCGTTTCTTAAAAAAACGCTTTTAAGTTGCAACCGAACAAAAAGAATCACGTGTTTTTAATATAAACACGCTTCGAACACCCTCAGTTTGACGCACAGAAATAACTGCATAATTAATAGAGGCATTCTTTTATCTGCGGTTTCGTTTTGCGAAGATTTTTTTAATTACAATGCACAATTTTTCTCCAGTAATAATGTTTGCATCTCAAAAATACGCTTAACCAGAACAAACGTAAGTTACAGCTTAGGTTGAACTTTAAGCTGAATCGCGGAGGCAATTCCCAGAATTCCTATTCGTCAACCCTCAAGCCCGATTTTTTATGCTTAAGTGCTCTTAACTCAATTTCAGATCCTTTAGAAAATATTTAGTCCAGATAAAAATAGTTTAAATCCCAAGCAGAACTCCAGGTATAATTTCACTGAAAGTATACAATCAGGTTAGTATTTTTATATGAAGCACTAACAGCCAAACATCCAAATAGAAAAACAAATAGATCAGGTTCTTCAATAGATAATCGATAGAAAGAATTGCAACTTAGCATTCAATCCAAATACTATTTCAATTAAAGTCCCATTCCAACCAGTCTAATTGTATTCGTGTCCTATCCTAACAAACAAACAAATAGGTAGAAACTCTAAAAAAATCTGTTTTAGTCTATTCAATCCTAGAAAAGTTTAACACAAAATATTCCAAAAATATTCAATGTACCAATTCATCCCACTCCCCTTTGGATGCTTTAATACAATAATATCGACTTGTCCACAATTATATCAAAAAGCATTAAATTCATTTTAATAAAATATATTGCGCTTCCTAAAACTATTGTCTCATAGCGAACTGTAAATAAAACATGATGAACAAGTACCAAAATAATTGTATTTAAAGGATTAACTTTATAATTGAGTTTCAAAGATTAACTTTACCAAATATTTATTTTTCTCTTGCACAGTAAGGGATAAATTAAAACATGTTTAAATGTAACTTTATTTTATTTCTCTGTATTTTAGTCAATACAAGTTAATCAAAAGGACTACCAGAAACTTCACCAAAAAAAAACATTCCTCACAACGAAAAAATACCAACAAGTGTGACAAAAACATAATTGAATACTAAATTAATAAATCTTGGATTGCGTCATAAACATGGTTGGACAAGTTCACATAAAGAGTGACAGACTTTTTCAAGTTACAACTGAAGAAAATAATCTTCAATTATTTAGCTGTTAACAACATAGCAATAGTAACGACATTAACATTAGTCACCTTTCTTTACTAGACGAGCACGACCTGCCAATGACTTTCCGATGTGGAGGAAAACACATTTTGCTTTATTTCCAAAACTGCTTTACCAGTTTTGACCAAAGGCAATAAGTACTGTCTATGTACCAAAACAAAGAGCGTGCGATTTATCTGGCTCAAATCAAATAAACTTTTTCCAAGTTTTTCTAGAACTAAAACTTGAAAAGTTCATGCCTCGAGAAGAGTAGGATTTTCTGAATCCTAAAATATATCATTTAGTACACACCAAGGACTATGAAAGAAAAAAAGTTCGAAGGTAATCAGAGAATCCGTTTTTACGAGCACCCTAAAAGTATACAAACACATACTTCACACAGACGTACAATCACAGACACCGATGTGATCCATGTTTATCACGATTATTTTACCTTAAAATACCCTCGAAAGTTATTTAAATACCATACTGAGTATCCATGTCAACCATTTCATTTTTTAAGAAATATTTTGAAAAATAACTTGTCTAAATTTTAAAGCCACTTAGACTTTGAAACTATGTATATATATGTTATAGCTAATTTATTGTGGTCTATAAATGATTTATTCAATTTACTTTTAAGTTGGGTGCAATGTTTGATCGTAAAGAAGTTGATCTGCATCGGAGATGACGTAAATTTGCATAAAAAGGCGCTAAAATGCTGCCAATAAAATGATAAATTAACCCCTTTACTTAAAAGTAGGCATAACGTTGCCTTTCGCGCTGAAGGGACTCATATGAAAACGATTGTTATACATCCGTAAATTTTTCAAAAAATGTTACGGTAACAGATGATTGCCTGTCAAGAGATTTTTGGAGTTACACTTAAAAATAATGAGAGCCTTATGAAAAAAGTGATGAGGGCGAAATTTTACGAAGCACGCGCATGATGCAACAAAAATCGACAGGCTGAAGTTAGTTACTCACTAAACTGTGTGAACGAAACATATTCATGATGGCTATTGAGGTATTTGTAAATACACAGTATGTGTTTTATATTCATACCAATCTAAGTTATATATGTGCTTTTAAATAATATTTTTAGTAATTCAAATTTAACAATTTTTTTTATTACATGGACCACTGTAAAAAAAAATTATTTATTCGGAATATTCGTGATATAAATAGTGCTTATATGCTTTTTAAAATATTTTTTAGTGTAATTATCTAAGTGTATGTATTTATTTGCATTATAAATTATAAATTGTTACTTTGTCATTCATTAAATACTTAAAAGTAATAAATGTTCAACGTATTAATTTATTTTTTAAAAGTAATTAAATTTAATTTAATTAATTTAATTAAACAAAGTTAAAATAACATAATAATTATATTATTAACAATTTGATTAAATTTAGATTTTTCCAACAGTATTTATTATCACACTTCAGATCTTTTATTATATTATTTCCATTAACGCAACTAGCAAGCCAAATAAAATTATTCTTATGTTATTCCAACGTGCGTACATAAGTACACGCACAATTTGTTTTTATTGGTTGTGGTGGATCGAGAATATCAGGGAGAATTTCTTTTCCATCTCCCAGCACATAACTTTTGCTTCATCACTCCATTTATTTGCTGAACATTTAGAGCAGGTTTTATTCATTTCCCAATTTAAACATTCCTCCGCTGGGCATAATCAATGTTAGGATATATAATGGTGACTATTACTGTGAGATTCAGTTGCACACTCTAGATGTAGATGCTTCTTGTCTTTGTCTCAAGCCATGTTCAATGCTAAATTCTCGAGCATGAGCTGGCGAGGTTCTACTAGTTTGCTCGGCAAGGCGCTGCGACCGTTGGACGCTAGAGTCTTGAGAGTAAACTTGAGAAGTTCCAGTTCTTTGTTTCGCAAGGCGCAGTGAACATGCAACACTTCTTTTTTTCTGAAGTCTTTTTTTGATTCTCAAGCACGAACTCGCGAGGTCCTAGTACTTTGCTTGGAATTTCGCTGCGAGCGTTGGCCGCTAGATTTTTGAGCACGAACTTTCGAAGTTCTAGCGCTTTGCTCGGCACGGCTGTGAATGTTCAGCGCTTGATTCTCGAACGAAAAGAAAGACTCTTCAAGTCGACGTATTCTGGATGCCCGTGAGTGGCATATTCGTTGAGAAAGTTGGGACTTTCTTTTAGGCATATTTTTAGGTACGAATTAAAAATATAAATATGTGCAAATATCAGTACTACCGTACTCTTGTGTGCATAAACAAAATAGGATAGATACGTAGTTCTTTAATAAAAGTGACAGTTTATGTACCATCTTAGATATAAACAGGTTTGTAACTTTAAATTAATTAGGTTAGTAACTTATTAATTAGTTAATTATCATCAATATAAACGTAGGTAAGTAGCTCTTTTGAAATCAGTAAGTAGATAAAAATAGAAGTAGTCCTAAATAAAACTTTTTAAATCGGAACAAATTCGAATGTGCAAGTTTTCAAACGAATCGTCATAATTAAAAATTCTATTTCGTTAAGGTCGTTGTGTAGGAAGCCGACCACGCAAATATACCGTGCGGCTACCTTTCTCATAGGGCTTAACTCCGCCCACTTTCCCCGCCCACTTCTCACCCATGTCATATCTAGGTAATGAGCGCCATTGTTACAATGAACCGAAGAATAAGATTTCATTGTACTCCCTAAACTATGAGATCAAATAGTATACTGTACAGGGTAAATTTTATCTACATGAAATTTCCCAGATTATGAAATCGTCCTTATTTATAAATAATAATGTAATTATACATAAAAAGTACAATTAAAAACCGCCTTATAATTTTCAATTTATTTTTAACATAAAAAACGTTATTATGGTTTAAATATTAAAGCTAAATATATAGTATCATTGACTTGTTTTTAGATCTACTAATTGCTAGTATTTTCTTAGTACATTTTTGTCACGTATATCCAACCATTTGGCCAGCGCACGCCAATAAAATAGTCGAGCAGTTCTTTTTCCTCCGACTTGATTTACTAATATCGAGATTTCGGACTGTAAACTTATTTTTATAAAAATAAAATATATTCTGTATTAATCATCTATTCGTCGTAAGAATTTTTAGAATCGGTTCGATAATTCCGGAGATTACCCCCTGCAAAAAACAAACAGATTTTACCTTATTAAAATATTATTAGTAAAGATTTTAATGTCGTTTTAAATGTTTAACTCAAAAATTCTTCCTACACGCTTCAGCTTACTTAAATCATTATCGCTCATTAACCCACACATTCTAAGTATATGTTATATGTTCTATATCCTTCTGAACATACTACCCACCTAAACCTCGCCGAAATAAATGCAACCTTCATTAACTATGAAAAATTATAATGATGTAAATTATATCACGTGACACAAAAGAATATTTGAATTGGATAATTTTTTTCTTTTTTTCCCGTATTTAATTATAAAATCCTGTAATTATTTCACCCTTTTAGTAACAGTCCCTCACAGACGAAAAAAATATGGCAACCCGAGTCGATAGTCATACTGGAAACGTTCAATAATAAGGATTAATCATTGAAAGCAATTGGTTATCGTATTGCCACTGGGGCTACGTAAAAGTAACTTCATTTAAATAGGCGTATATGAAACTAAACAAAAACATTCAAACAAAGAAATATTTGTAAATTTATATTCACATAAATAACGGTAATTGCCAAAAATGGGTCATGTTGAAAACATAAATAAAAACAAGCGTGCCGTTAATTACGATTAAACCAAACAATGCACATAGGCGGTCACGGTTAATCAATATTTAAATACCGAATAGCGTGAAATTTTTTATTAACAGTGTGATAACTAACAATGAACTTCGTTATTTCGATTGCTATCACCGTCTGTCTTTAACGTACTAGTTTAACGCGTTAATTTAAATTTTAATTCATTAACATAATTTGGCAAATAAATAAAATATGACAGATCAAAGACAGCGACTAAATTTGGATAATGTTAATATAACTGTATAATGTTGATATAACTGTACTTTTATACTAAAAACGCATAATAATTAGTTTATATATTGAAACCAATAATGTTATTTTTTTGTTTATTTACACAGACGTTTATAGACAGATATATCACAGGCACAATTTTCGCAATTATGAAAAATAAATATCTTGACAAGATTTAAACTTACATATAAGATATGAATATACAGTAAACGTAAGTAAGTATCATAAAAAGTGACGGCTATATATTTTTACAAATTTACTTTCATCCATAATAAACAAATCAGTTCGTTGAGCGATATGGTATTTGACTATATCGATATTTTTTGTAAAAATGTTTCAAGACTGTATAATAGGTTTAAAAAAAACTTTGTGATGAAAAAAATTATGCATATAACAAACAATTAATCGGAACTTCTAAATAGAGTAATATAGTATAAAGTTATTATGAATTTAGTTTCCACACAAAAAAATGAGATGTCATTAAATAAAAAGATTAAATAAAAAGAATGAGACGATAAAAAGAACAATTTACCAAAAGTTAACGAATGGCTAAACAACTGCATAAATGAGCAGAACACAATGCAAGGACTACGTATAAATACATTGACGAACTGATATACCGAAACACATAAAGAACACAGACAAGTCGCACAATATTCAAGCCTAAACAACTTATTTTTTTCTCATTGTCTGTTGGTTTGTCAGAAAATCAAGCAAAATTTAATGGAGCTATTTATACGAAAGTTTTTACTGGATTGATGGCTTAAATTACAATTTTGGCTAACTTTTATCCCGATCGAATATTCCCTAAAAGACTCGAAAATCGGTTATCAACGCTTATGCTATCATAACAGAGTGCGCATGCTTAGGAACGGACAGAAGTTTTCGAAAGTGTTAGACGAATTTAAAAATTTTGAGATGTAAATATTATTTCTAGAGAAAAATTCCGCCTCATTAATAAAAACCTACGCGAATAATGCCATGATTAAAAACTAGTATAATATAACTTCGTACGCGCACATAACAACCGAGAGAATAAGTTGGAAAGTTATCAAAGATAATCTATCTAAATATATTATTTCTAAAAGGTGTTTTTTGGTCGAGCGGCTCGATCTCTTTAACTACTGCACCAAAAAAAATAAAAAAAATACCCACTTAAAGCTTATGTCTTTTGGGCGAAAAATATAAAAAAATTCGAAAAAAATCTTTTTGTTAATAAAAAAATTAATTTTTATAACAATTGGCATGAGCGCCATCTGTGGGCGACACATCAAATATCTTAGACGCGCATCGAGAACACGCTAGATGGCGATATAGTGCGAAGACTTCGCACGGGTCAGCTAGTTAATTAATATAAAGAAAAAAATAGTGATTAATTTGGTCATAACTATTTCTCATCAAATAAAAGAGATTGATCGCCAAGTTATGAAAGATAATATGATTGTAGGCGACAAAGCCATTATGGTCCCACTACATAAACAATAAACTTGATTCATTAATAAACAAAAGATTTTGTAGTTTTGTTGCATTAAAAGATACCACAGAATCATAAACCGTCGAATTATATTCTATATTAATCTCTATAATCCAAAATAGGTAGAACCAGAATTTGGCAAACAAATCAATTCTTGGAATCGTTATAGAGACTGCTTTTAAAAGAAAATCTATTTATTTGATATTGATGTATATTTAAAAAAGTATAAGAGAAAGAACACCACTCCGCGGTACTCCAGCAATAGAGCTGATCCATTCTGCATAATTTTCCGAGATGTTTATTATTTCTTTATAGTCGCAAAAAGAGAAGTTAAAACAGTCTATATATTTATGAATCTAATAGTTTAAATAATTCAATTACAAGATTTTAATCGAACGTAGTCAGCAAAAATTATGGATGATTATGATCGGCGCACATAGTCGAAATTAATGACGAAAGAGCATTTAGAAAGAAATTTGTCAAAAAGGACAACAATGCAAATGCATTTGGCAGCGCAGAACCTGCTTGTATACTACAGTACGCAACAGAGATGCTCCATCTTCGCTAATGCCCTGCGCCTCCATCGCAGCATCAAGTGTCGGTTGAGTATTTAAAAAAACTGACAATGTTCGTAACGGCCAGGTAAAAAATATAAACATTTTAATACCATAGCTTCATAATGTTTATGATAAAATCAATATAATAACATTGCCATTATGTGCGAGTATAATAGCATTACACGCGAGTGAATACGGCGTTAAATGAAGTAAATTATTTTTATTCAATCAATACATTAATGTTTTTAATCATGCACATGAACATAGATGTGAAAAATGGGACCGGTACGGTAATGAAAATAAATCGGTTTATTAGCTTCGCCGATAAAAGAAATGAGATTTAATTGGACGCTAAGTTTTAATAAAGTTCCTTAACTTATTTTCTTTAATGAGATCTTAATTTTTGGAAACTTTCATTTGAATGAATTCAAATGAAAGTTTCCAAAAATTGACACATGTGTAAAAACTTGCCAAGTTAAAAAAACTAAATGTTAAATCATGTTTTTTAAATTTTTAATAAAAAATTAATAGAATCTATCATCTGTTTAGATATCAATACTTTTATCAGCGAAGCCAGCAATCTCATTTATTCGTTTTACTGAACTTAGCCACTTCTTCCCATATAAGTATATTTTTTGGTAGCATATCAGTACTTTTTGCGTGCTGTTCTATTCTTTTCTTTATCATTTTCTATATTTTTGTCCAAATGAAATATTAGAGCACGCAGCCCTTTCAAGATCTGCAGTTTTTTTATTAATTAAAAACTGGCAAATTAATCATTAATAAAAAATGTTATTTATCAATAAACAATGGTATTATTTTATCTTCAATTCCTCTACACTCCTATCTATACTACTCGTCATTATGAATTCGCCGTATAAATTAAAAATAATATGAGATAGAATACATCCCTACCGTACACCTTTTGTAGGTTTAAACGGTAGAGATAGCACATCTTTTACTCTTATCATGGAGGTGCCATCTTCGTACAAGTTTGCTATTAAAGTTATTAAATGCACAGGTATGCTCATCTCCAGTAGGACTCTCCACAAGCAATTCCATCGTACACAATCAAACACCTTAAAATAGTCAATACAGTACCTTGGCATAATCACTTGCCAAATCCGGCCTGCTCGTGTAGTATTTGCCACTGCAAGTATGACTTCAATCTCTCGTTGACTATGTGCAGAATAATTTTACTGGCATGAGATATTAAAGCCACAATCCTATAGTTTACTAAAGCCATTGTAACCTATATAGTTACAAAAATACGGAAAGCTGTCCATATATCAAGGAATCTGTCTTGACATTTAATACTAAGATCTGCATGACTGTTTTTGTGTGACCCTTATCTTTGTGTACAAGCTTTTCAATCACATAATTTCTTTTAAAAGTTCTAATCGTGAAATATTGATATTATGAACATGTGTCGGAAGATGCGTAATAATGAATTTTATTTGACTGAAGTTATAGCCATGACAAGTGGCAGCTACAAAGATTAACAAACGCCCTGGGAAACTTTTTAAATAGACGACTCTGAACTCCTTTTTTATTACCCATTCATATTAGTTTAATTGTCGTAACCGTTTTCTTTACAATTATTCACGTCATTGTAGTCGATAGTTTAGTCCAAAATATACCTGTTAGCCTTTCTGCACTAGAATCTATTCTAGGTTTATAAGCCAAAAAGCATTGACGCACACAAAATTCATTAACTTCAAAAAAAAGAAATTTGACGTTTATTTCTTTGATGTGACATATCGGATGTGTAATCTAAAATAATCAAGAAATATTTGCCTTTTTAAATTTTTGATATGATCTGTCCTCTGACTTCGTTCGCTATTACAAGTCTTAGACCGGTTAAATATACAGCAGCAAAAACAATAAATTTTCTGTGTGGACTTTGAATATATCAACCATGTCCGATCACAAAATTTTGCCATTTAATATGACTCGTTGAAAATGCGCATTAGAAAAATGTCGCCATTTTCCATTTCATGGATAACTTTTGTTTACCAATTTACTGTTGTATGGACCTTGCAATATAGTCCATTGTTTTGGAAGACAAGGCCACTAAGCGATATCTAAATATATTTCTGTGTTTGTCGTGGATACAACTGTTACTTGATGAAGTAGATTAGGTAACATATTTGGTACTTTGTTGGTTGCTTATTTTTCAGTATTAGAAATACTGGATCGATCCCTAGTAGTGACCGTGGACACAGAATGCTTGTGGCGCGAAAACAATTGACAATAAATTTTATCGGCACCACAGGATGCATGCATAATATTTAATTAGAAAAAGTGTTGTTTACATAAATTTTTCATAATTCCATATTGTTCTTCTTGCAGTAAACGGTTCTTGTTTTCGGAAATTTTTTTCCGAGTTTTTGTTAAAAAATTTGTTCATTCAAAATAAGAGATATACATTAGCGCGCGTATGGCAGTGTGTGTTTAGTGAAGTTTACAACTTCAACCAAAATACTAAAATAATGCCTTAACAAGCAAATTAAATAAAATATATTTACACGAAGGCGTCAGTCACCAACTGAAATTTGTGCAGAAAGTGTGGAAGCAATCCCGCACGCTTAGCAGTGACTCACCGATATAAACGACGTCAAAACTGCTGTCAGGCGATGGAGCCGAGGAGTGATATGTTGTCCTGCCCGCGATTCAGCAAATGGTCATTCGTATACTAGCCATACACTCGTAAGCAAAATATCGAAAAGTGTTTAACCCTAATAGTTGATAGAATTTAGTTGGATTCAACCGCCAACCAAGAGGAATGACGCTATCCAAGGGAACAAAAAATTGTGAGTACCTCTCTTTTCTAAATAAAGCGTCGTCTCTTTTGGTTGTTCCAACCATCGAATCGTGTGTTAAAACTTGAAGAAAGAATTCAAAAATATTTTTTTTCCTTTATTGTTTTACCACTAAGACGCCCCCCGGGATTCAATCCATACAGCGGCCGCCCGTTTCTCCTATAGTAGGGCCACACCTGCCTTCATGTTCAGTATTCGAACTTTTTTTCTTTTTTGAACTTGGCTGACACGCTATCGTGTTAATATGTGATTAAAACTTTACAAAAATGTAAAGCCTTTTATTTTTCTAACTAACCTCAAAAAAGCTTAGCCTTATTTAAATTCAACAAAAGTTCTCAATCTCCTGATCTCGTAATTATGCAACACAAAAAAAAATTACACCCAATTCGGTGAGAGAGTGATATAGATTCGGCTTTGTCGACATCTCCTTTTCCAGTAATACATTCATACGATAAGCGTGTACAAATCAGTATAGTATGAAATCCAGATTTCTTTTGCTACAATTAACAACGTGACTTCATTCTTAAATTCAAAAAGTTTATTACTTATTAGGATACACTAAACAAATTAAAACCACCATTTCATTTAGTAAAATTCAGCTAAATATCATATTAATCGTATTAGTCAAGAATCTAGCATAACGTTTAACGTAACATGATTTAATCACATTATATAATAAGAAGCTCATTAAAATGTAAGAGAAACAAAGGATGTACAGACCAACGTTGTGTAAATTATTTTAGATGGGAAGGTTTGATATAAATGTAAATAACAACAATAAATATCAGTATATTTACTGTAGTCATAGCTAGACAGTCTAATGTATATCAGAGCGTATATTTATATATCCTTTACCAAAAATGCGATTAATATCATGTATCACGGCAGTGAACGATGGATCGCTGGTTTTATCTTCACTTACGCCCTTATCAATACTTACATACCTGTATATGATAAAATGGTAGTTATTTTCAACATAGTTTTATACATAATACACTACTATGACGGATAAATATTTGAAATAATGTCATACTTTTTACAATCCTCTCCTATGAATTTTCATATATTTATAACTATAATTTAATGTATAAAAACAACAAAATCTATATTAATAAATAAACATTCAAGAATATCAATTTTGCCCTCTCTTCGCGCGGGGAAAGTTGTGCTTTATTACAATACACATTTCCAGGTTTTCATTATCTTTTTCCTTCCGGAGTGCAGCCAAAATGATGTCTTACAGTCTAATAAATTACTAACCGACTTTAGAGCTCTGGGTATTTTTTATAATTAACTGGCCAAACCTTATGTGGAATACCCTGATTATTTCTATTGCAGATGAAGAGCAACCCTTTCAGACATAAAATTAAAATCAAGTTTAATTTAAATCTGTCCGACGATTTTTGCAAGATTCGGGTACAGACACTTATAAGTAACTGATAAAACTCTATGCGGAACAACATGATTATTTCAATTGCAGATGAAGAGCAAGTATTTAAGACATAACATTGAAAAGTATTATTAAAATCTGTCAGTGAATTATGCCTGATAGGAGCACAGACAAGGCCTCGTTAGCGCTTGATTATACGAGGGGAGGTCAATAAGTTCTCGGAATGGGGTGGAGGAAAGTCAAAAAAATGTGAGGCTATTTTTCCTTTTCAATACATTTTCCTTTAACCCTAATACACTTCTCAGAAAAAATGTATTCGCTTTATTTTGAAAATAAGCTAAAATTGCAAATTTGTTGAATGGTTGAAATTTTTTTCTACAAAGCCCCTTTTTCATTTTTGGGAACAAATAATAGTCGTAGGAATATAAATCTATACTGTGAAGTGGGTTTTGCAATATCTGAAAGACGCACTTGTGTAGGGTAGCCATCGCAACATGGCTTTTTTATATACATGCATTGTCACGCAAATCCGGCAAACCTTACACTAGTCTCCTTCAATGTTTTTTTAAGCTGTTCCAGTAGACCAGCATTATAGAAACACCCTTATCTTTTGATGTTAATCAACAGAATATCCTCTGTGACCCAGAAAACACTACCATGAATTTTCCGGTTGATTGCGACACCTTACACTTCTTAAGGAGTGGAGTACCCTTCTTGTCTCACTTCATGAACTCCTGCTTGGATTCAGGCTAGTAATGCTGAACCTAAGTTTCCCCATACGTAACAATTTGGCTCAAAATCTTCATCCTTATCCTCTGCAGATATCCGTAAATTTACGGCAACGTGAGCATTCTCGGTACACACCTTGCGCTGATTTTTGACACACCAAAATGGTCATGAATAATATGCATAATGGTTGTAGAACATACTCCATTCATTTCTCCCAACTGCTTTTTTTAATCAGTAATCTTCCAATACAAGCTTTACAATTTTTTCAAAAATATATGAGAAGGCGGCCTTGATCGACAGTCCTGAGCGGAGGTCGTCTTCGATCTAATCTCTGCCTTGTGTGAAGAGATTGTGCCACTTGTAAATCATAGTTTTACTAAAATGAAAGACCCCGAACATGGTGACATATATTTAAAAACTTGTGGCGTTTTTCCTTGCTTCGTAAGGAACTAGATGACAGCTCGAAATTCGATTTTCTCCTTAGTCGATGATTCCTTCCAGAATAAATTGCTTGATCGATGATATCTCAGAAGTTAATAATACAATTAAGCTGAAATTTAGTAAATATACTCGTAATGAGTCTCTCATTAGATACTATGTAAGTAAGCAATCTACCTCCCGCCATCCATTTCACTCCTCAAAATTTTTGACCCAATCCAATATATGTAGATGAAAGTGCCAATATGTAAGTGAAATAAAGTTTTATCAATCTCAATTTGCAAAAATCTAAGTTAAAATACTTCAGAATCTTTATTCAATACTCGCAAATAGTTAGGAAATGCATAAAATCACAAAAATCCAAATGAAGACCTCAAAAAACAGGGGTTATCAACTATTTTGTTTAGTGGCCCTTTATGCTCCTGGCTGCTACATGAGGGGACGATGTCATTGTTTATTTTACCTCCCTGGAGCTCGTACGAATAATCTACAGTATTCGCCTGTCTTTCGTGCACTCACATTTCTGAACGCAGTGTTGCGAGATGCACCCAGTCTAGAAATATTTTTCTACTCCATTGACCGTTTCAGAAATGGGGTCATAGAGTTGCTGAGTAGTTCACGACTGATTGCTAGATGATATTTATCCAAATTACTGTGTATTTGTTTTTCAATTGTATGGAACTGCTCTGTGAGTGTATTGTCCTATTCGTCATTGTTTTATAACTATTTGTTATATGATCTTCCACATTTCCAGCGATTTGGTTAATACTGTAAGTGGGGCATGGGATTTTCAAGAAATAAATAATTACGTTTTGAAACAACCTTAAAAAAATGAAAAAAAATGATTGAAAAACTATCTCACTCGTACTTAAAAAGTTGCAAGCAATCGGTCTATAATTTTATTGACATAATTTTGAATGAAATCGATTTCCTATATTTTCAATTATTATTATTTTAATTTATTTAATTCTATTATTGTAACACACTTAGTGATACTCTAACAATTATGATATATTCTTATCATATTAATTTACCAACGCTGAAAATACAAAAAAGTCCTTTTTACCGACAATATTCGTTCTTTATTGTAGTGTACCGTTTTAGATTTCTATTTTTTGATGCTCATATAATAGGCAGAAAAAAATGTGTTAATCAAAAACTTGAAAGTCAAAATTTGCTATTTATACGTAGCACGATCGCAAAATTAAAGAAATCATTAATCTTGAAATCGTGACATGCGGATAGTCATAAATGATATACTTCCAAAATATACGTAGAAGAAAATATTTATACCTCAAAATAGAATAAAATTATTTGATTTTTTTACTGTAATAAATATTCACATAAAATAAAAATAAAAGTAATTCCTAAATTTGAAATTGACGCTAAATAAATCTAACCGTCCAACTTTACTATTCTCAAAATGAAGCATTTACAGAAATATTATACCCATTAGCGAGTTTACCGAAATATTATATCCATTAGCTAGTACATTACATAAAAATATTTCAAAACAGGTGGATATAAAAACCCAGTAAGTGCCGAAGAACTCTTTTAATAAAGTACTAACAGCCTTTTCACAATTCCACGGTCGTCAGTACGTTAGATAAGGATGAATATAAATTATTACTTATATACGGGACAATGCGAATAACCTCTAACAATATGTTAAAATTTAGAAATGGGCCTGGTTTACGCTCTTAATAAAACTACTTGAAATTACTGTAAGTCAATGGCTGAAAGTAGCCAATTACTTGGTCGTTATTAATAAGAAACATTACAGTACATTTATTTTAATATACAATAAAATCGTATTAAAGTATTTTATAAAATAATAAAGAATTTCGTTTTTTTTTCTTTATTTACACACACCGATAGCTATGAAAGTTTTGACATATAACGGTTTCAAAAGCATGACGAAAAGAACCTTACCAAATTAAAAACGTGATTTTACTATTTTTATTGTTATTTCTTTTTGAAAATATATAGTAACAACATCCGCAATAATTTTACAAACTGTAGTTTTCATTTTTCAATGTATTTAAAATTTTCAAACCACAAGATTATGAAGCAACAGGAAATGTCTCGTACTAATAATGGTTCCAATGTTAATAAACCGAATATATCGATTCAATAGTGTGAAAATATTTACGATAATAGTATAAAGTAGGAATTTAAATGCCTCAAAATTTGGACACCCTACTCGATAAGATCATTTTTTCATATAATTTTTTCACTTAAACTTTTTATGAACTTAAAAAACAAGATTTACATATTTGTTCAAAGCCTCCTTTTTCAGTATAGATAGAAAGTTATAGAATCTATAAATCTTTAACAAACGGACGAACCGACATAACTTATATGTAGAATACTTGGCGAACCCTAAAAAGTCGAACAATATACAGGTATATGGCGAACAACGATTTGCCTACCCTGGTTGACAACATCCGAGAACAAAGTGTGCACAAAACCAGCGAGTGCTGTCCATTTTAATAGGGAATGTGGAAAAGGCGACCACAATCAGCTTGCACGATCGAACCAGTATCGTAGGTAATTTCCACTTATAAGGGTGTCGAGCAAGTTTTAAATGAAAAAAATTTTATTCTACTCGTCATCACAAATTATACCAATTCTATGTCCATTCTGACTGGACTTAAAACTGTACAGCCATAAAATTTATATTCTTATGAAAGTAGAAATTTCAAAAAGTTTATGGTTAGGGTTGGTGACTTTTAAAAAGTTTATGGTTAGGGTTGGTGAATCTCCTTATCTGACGTAGATTTGGAGGTTCACCAACATTAGGTGCCGTGATTTATTTGTTTACAGTCAGAAATGTTGTTACATAAGAAATGAATGACGATTTTTTCAATGTAAAGTAATCAAAATATAATCATACATTTTAAAATTATAACTGATTGAATATCTTAATATATTTTACAGATGATATTAAGATGTTTTACCAAACGAAACTAATCAAAATAAAAGATATGTAATTATAGACACATTTTTCAGGATACAATATCCGTAGCGTTTCGGGATTCAACAATGACGTCATATTATGCGGATATTTCTTCAGTGCTTTAAAGGCCTCAAAATATTAATCTTTGGTCATACATCGAATTTTACGCGGAAGAAATCGGAAACTAGTTTCAAGAATCTTTCCTCAATTTACTGCTCAATGCCAAAATAAAGTATAACAGACAATAAACAGAAATCATAATCAAAAATTAATATAATGAATACAATCGTAATAAAGCATATTGAACGGATAGTGGACCGCCTAAATATCCACCACCTTTGATCCCTAAGTCATGATTGGAAATTCAAGTCTCCAACGCCAAGTTAACCAAATTCTGCACGATAAGTATCGCATATCTCAATCGGATATTAATACCTGTATGCCCTAAATGAAATATCGTGTGTCTTCATAATATTACCATCCGGGACAAAAAGGTAGCAGCATATAGGTATCTCAGCAGCAATGGTTCGTCGATACAATCAATTAACATTTTGAAAAAATACAAATGCAACTTCTCTTTCCACTTGCAGAGAGCTATACTTGAGCCCAAAATGAAAGCTATTATTTTATTTTCCTTTAATTGCTATCAATTTACAATTAAAATGAAACTACGACGTGAAGTATTATTATTTCTACTTTCTTTAAGTTCTTTACCACCATCTAGGTTTCGTTTACAACATCTGCAGGTGGCTATTAGCAAATATCTTTGCTAAAGCCCACCTGAAGATGTAATACAACGAAACCTAATTCCTGATGAAGAACTTAAAGAAAATAGAAATAATACTACATCACGTAGTTTCATTTTAATTGTGAATAATGAATTTCTACAAAATTAACGCCAAATATATTCGATACTATTTATTTCATAAAGCTCCCACCAAATGTAACGCAATATAAAACAGGAGAGAAATATGCAGGCTACAAATTTAATTGCATCAAATCATGAAAGTAATATTTTATTTAAAAACATTAAAGGAATGTTCTGATTGGCTATAGATATACTAATTGCTAATACGTAGAAAATCGATTTTCTCAAACTTTAATAGCCCATTAAGCTTCGAGCGTTACCAATCATTTTTTCTACGCCTTACTGCATGTTTATAATTATTGTTTAGCCTCCTGAAAACTGGTTTGCTTTTAAATTTTTTTTTATTAATAAGATATATATATATATATATATATATATATATATATATATATATATATATATATATATATATATGGTCATAAGGACAGCGTATAGAAACATTAGTACCACATATAGACTAGCAATTTCTTTTCATTTACGAGTTTACTTCAATTTGATTTCTTTCCACCGACAATATTTACTTATTTCCCCTAACAGAGCAAAGGCATGTTCCGTATAAACACAATTCAGGTCCACCCTAACCCAGACATTTACCCGGTGCACCCAAAGAATCCTTTTTGTAAATGCAATAACATATACAAGTCAACATTTCAGAGCGAAGGCGAAGCGAAGCACAAGCAACGCTCGCTTCCGACGCAGACGGGAAATATAAAAGCGAGAATAAACGACGGAAGAGGAAATTGCACAAAAGGAAGGGGAGGTTCGTAAAAGAGTTTTTCGTGAATACGCCGTGGTGAGCGGAAGTAAACTATATACATAGTTTCTTTTGGTACTAAACCAATTTGATTTTAACATTTGATGGTATTAGAAATGCTGGTCGTCTATATTGGCTATGAAATTACGAAAGCAGCTTGTAGTTACTAAAAGAGAATATTTTACAAGGGGCTTTAATTGTAAAGATTATGTAGCCCAAAAAATCCTAGTGCAAGAACTTTCCTCTGTCTGTCTGCCTCGTATTTGTCGAATGAAATTTTGTGCATTTAATTGAACGTGAGATGTTTCAAATATATTTGCAAATTTTGAATAATAATGGGTCGAAGCCATGTCAAAACTCACAAGGCGGAAATATAATCAAAGTCTATTTCGACTGGTTTTTCACCCGATTCACAAGATGGCTGAAGTTTTCCACGTTTATCTATGTTTGTATATATGTACAAAGATTTTTTTATATCCTCGTTCATCCTCACCAACTTAATGAATTTTCAGCCATTACATATTTTCTTCTGAACCAGTAGTATTGGCTTCCGACTTTTTATAATTACTATTGGTTAATAAATTTATATACATAATAAATTCTTACGAATGGGCGGCGCGACCCGAAATAACCTAACTTGATGTATGATGCGCAAATTGTGTTAATTAGGAAAGTACACGATTTGTTGGATTGCAGTGTGTTGCACATATACATACCTTGAATTTTTATGTAATTACTCATACACATACACACATACCTTGTATTTTTATATAATTATACATACACATACACACATACCTTGTATTTTTATGTAATTATACATACACATACACACATACCTTGTATTTTTATATAATTACCTTGCCCACTTATGATAAATGCAATCAGGTTTGTTTTATATTTCTATTTGTTTTTTTTTATATTTTTATTACATTTCATTATATACATATCTGCGTATATATATACACACTCTCTCTCAAACACACACATATATATATATATATATATATATATATATATATGTATATATGTATGTATATATATATATGTATATATATATATATATATATATTAACGAGGTAACCAGTTAAAAATACTGCAGAATTATGTAAATAAATTCTTGAATTCTTCCTTCAATTTCTCGGATTATTTAATTAAAAAATTGAAAAATATAATAAAAATATATGATTGTATAATATTTCTATTTTGAAGAAGAACTATGTTTTTACACTAAATCTACCATGTATTAGTTTATTCGGACAATTAATTAATGTATTTAAACTAAAATATATATAATATTAAAATACAAAAAGCCATCTCCTGTATTTACTTAAGAAATATATAATGAAACTAGTAGCACTTGTTTGATTGAAACGATATCTAAATGAAGACGATTTTTTAAGTATTCTTAAGCATATAATAAATATATCTATATCAATTAAAAAACTAAAGAAAATATAGTTTTTCATGCAAATCGTATATCGATACTTGTGCAATATGCGCCAGTCTATTTAAATAAACATATATTTTACTCAGTGGAGTATTATATGTATAGAGACGCCAAACTCGCTCAGTTTATGCACAACCAAATTGCGGTCCATTGACCACAGTTGCATTGGTCATTCACGAGCGTGCGACATTAAAAATGCCAGTATGTGCGATAAGATACTGTTTAATTACACTAGAAAAATATCAAAAAGGGTTAGAGGAAAGTAAATTACGTAAATGTCATTTTTTGGGATTAAATAAGTTATCAATTACTTTTTAAATAATTTTTTTTGTTTATTTATTTACAATAACGACCATTTTCAATATTCATGGTGTTACACGCGACCGCGCCCATATTTCCGACCAGCGCAAAAAGAAAGGTAATCAATGTGAATATTGTTTTCTCCCTCGCCTCTCCATGTAAGTGACCGAGAAAACTAAAAATACCATGTGAAATTTTGCAGGCCGGAAGTAACCGAAAAAATACGAATATTTCCGAACGATTAGTTGTAACACAATTGATATTCGATGTTGTTTGAAATATTTTCTCTATGAAAGTAATACCTCAATGGATTTAATAATAAACAAATACATTTTGTACCTCCTTACTATTGAACTGCTTAATCGCTGGCATGGAATTAGAAATCAAGATCAAACCAAATTAGCAAAAGTCTACGAAGCGTATCAATCTAAAATAATTACTTTTTGTTCAAAGAAAAAAGTTATAACTCGCACTAACATCAAGACTAAATTATTTATCCGAAAATATAAAGCAAGACAACATAAAAAAGCAATGTCAAGACTAGTTTTTGCACAAAGCTATTTATTTAATGTTTACGCTGATATCAATCACCTCTACGATAATTTTGTTGATGAAATTAATAATATCGTTGAATGCAATTTTATTTCCATAGAAATTTAGGTATTGCCCTTTTTAGAATTCCGTAGCAGATTAAGAAACTTTTATTTCATCAAATCTGTCCGTCCATCTTTTGTGCATTTATCATAGCACAGTAATGCTCTCATTTTTGAATACTGTGTGAATATATATATATATATATACATTTATACATATATATGTATATATATATATAAATATATATATATATATATTTATATATATACATATATATATATATATATATATATATATATATATATATATATGTTGTTGGTTTGAGCGTCAATGAATATTTTCATTTGTCTTTTAAAATACAATTAAAAATTTCACATAATATTTTTAGTTAGATATATTATACCCCAAAAATTTGTGCCCCACTCTTTTTAAAATCGTACCTTTTAAAACTTAATAAAATGGTAATAATATATCTTAACCATTATTCCAGACATTTTATGGGATAATTCTTAAAATACAATATTAATTAAATAATAATTTAAATCAAATTTCACATGATTTAACTTTATTAAAACATTACAAATCATCAAAAGTTAATGTTATTTAATTTTTTATTGGATTTTATTTTATTTAAATAATTTATTTAACATTTTTTAAAAGTTATTCCATAAAATACTCATACAGTTTCTAGCGAAATACAGCGTCCAGTGACAGACCAAACGTCAGACGTCGTTGGAAGACAATACAGAATTCAGCGATAATATAGAGATGGATGGTGACGTAACAGCGCCAGATGAATATGTATTGCGATCACTAAATATCGTCCTATGATATTATCAACGTCGGGCATCAATGCGCGTACATCAATGGAGGGTGCTACGGTAGACTATTATATTATTGAAAACGAAGCCGTACGAGCAATCGAGGCTAGTTGTGCTACAGTTCTGCTGTACACCCATTGAAAGATACGCTGAAAACATATCTACTGGGTGCGCCATACCTAAGAGTAAGCGAACGCAGTTTCCAGAAATATTGGTGATTAAATTACATGTTAACACGTTATGATGTTATCTCAACGTTTTCACGAAAAATCTACTTTCGTGAAAACGTTGAGATTGTATTTTATTTTTTGATCTTTCCTAATTATCGCTGAATCATTTGGTTTTTAATATTCAAAAAAACACCAACTTTTTAAAAATTATCTTTTCTATAATGTTCACCGGTCCCCCATTTTCACCGGTCTTCTTTGATAACGGTCGATTAAGTAATTGCTATATTATTTGGTAAGAAACAATTGCCAATTGGATTAGCATTTACAAACCTAAGTAGGGTTATATAATTAGGTAACAAACAATTGCCAATTGGATTAGCATTTACAATCCTAATAGAGGTACATAATTAGGTAACAAACAACTGCCAATTGGATTGGCATTTACATTCCAATTAGGGCTATATAATTAGGTAACAAACAATTGCCAACCATATTCGCATTTATAAATCTAGTTGGGACAAAAATATCCATCAGATTGATTCATTCATATTCGTTCAATTTAAGTTCTCAAAGTGACTTGTAAATTAAGTTAGGAATCCGTTCAGTTGAAACCGTTCAGTTGAGTCCGTTCAGTTAAACTTCGATAAATGAAATCGCAGCGGAAAAGAAAAATGTTTCGACTTATGATAGTATCGCTTTATAAAGGTTCATTATATCATCATCATATCATCATCATCATCATCATCATCATTCATATATATTAATACGCTAAGGTTAAGATGTTACTCTCCCTTTTTAGAAAAAACCTCACAACTAATCCACATAAATTATATATCATTTTATAGATAATTGCTTGCTCTACCGGCATCCACAACTAAAAAATTTATTATTGCTATTGTTTTTGCAAATTAATTAATTATTAAAATTATGTACACAAAACAGCAATGCTGCCATCTAACGGCTCAACGTCAATATGATTGACGGTCGGTAAAATTTTTGTTTAATTTCAAATCCACTCCCGTATAAATAAAGTGGCGCTTTAGCTCAATGCTTTTGATACTTGCGCCTCTATATGTCAATTTTAGTAAAATATTTGTTTGATCTGTCATCTGAGCTTCATAATGGAATAAAAACGTAATAAGCAGTGTGCAAAATTAGAAATGAATTGAATACTTGCAATCAATTTTGATTTATTAAATTGAGTTGAATAATTTATAATGCGAAGACTTCGCACGGGTCACGCTAGTATAGTTGATATATCATGTTTACAATTTGTGAAATTTTTAATCTCATAAAGCGTGGACCCGTCATAAACACCAACACTTCTTTCATGGCAAAAGCATCCCTAGTTTATTTAATAGTCAACGGAGCTTTAAGAATTTCATCAGCCACGTGATCAATTATCTAATTTTTGTGAGTCCTATCTTTCGGCAGGAATTGAATATATTTGGCATTAATTATGTAGAAATTCATTATTGACAATTAAATGAAACTATGTGATGTAGTATTATTTCTACTTTCTTTAATTTCTTTACCGCGATTTATTTGTATTACAATATCCTCAGTAGGGCTATTCATGGGCGCGTTCATTATACGACTTATAGACGCAAATTATGATTCATAATGTCAATTATTATGCTAGGTAAAGAGATTTAACTTACCATATTTTTACTTCTAAATAAATTCTAAAGAGGCTAAGAATGAGTTTAATTACTAGTTCGAATTATAAGATGTTTTAACATATAGAGAGTTTTTCTGTTCAAGATCAAGGTATTGAAAAAATATTACAGAAGTTTTTGACTTATAATAAATGTCGTCCCACTTATCAAAGTCTTAATTTATTAAAATTATGCCCACATGGGTCGATTATATCTAAATACGATCAAATAAAAAAAAATGTATATATAAATTTATTACATTTTTGAAGACCTCTCCGACGATACTTCTTTCTACGGGGTGGACAAAAAATTTTATTCATTAATTTCATTTAAAAAAATTGTAATTAATTTAAAAGGGTTAACTAAAAATTCACACATGCAAAATTTCATTTTGGAAAATAATATTGGAAAATAACCAATCTACGTAGCTATTTTCCAATCAGGTGAAATTATATAATTGGCTACGAAATCCAACAAATCGGTGAATTTTTTTAGCGTGAACTAAAATTTTTATTTCAAAACATCCAAATATTTTCATTCTAAAAATTGTTTCTTTCATAAAAAACTGAAACTGAAAATTACTGACTTACACGTTAAACGCTATAAATAAAAATTACAACGGGGCGGTAAGTAGAGTGAAGTAAATAGAAAAGAGTGCAACTTTGTTTGGAGTAATTCTGTAGGTAACACTCGTAACCTAAAAATGTTTACACATTAGGTATATCCATACTTTAATAAAAACATTATGTATATCCATACTTTAATAAAAACATTAGTTATTAAATTAGCAATATTTATTATCGTAAAATAAAATTTAAGTTTTGCCATTTAAACATTGTTTCTTATATCTTAATATTTACGTCTTATCTAGATGTTTCAATCAAATGTATAATCTATTTTACTCTTATTTCCAAAAAAATTAAGCTAAATAGCTACACTACTGACGTGCAGCTTCTTAAAATTTAAAAATTTAAATAATTATTTTGGCGTTTATTTTGTAGAAATTCATTATTCACAATTAAATGAAACTACGAAATGTAGTATTATTTCTACTTTCTTTAAATTCTTTACCATGGCCTAGGTTTCGTTGTATTACAACATCTTCAGGTGGACTATTAGCAAAGTAATAATTTGTGACTACAATCACGCTTCAATTATTATACTTTATAAAACTTGAAACACACAAACAATACCATTACAAATATACAATTTCGTTTTATTACAACATCATCAGGTAGGGTATTATTAGCAAAGATTTAAATAAAATTTGTGACTACAATCACGTTTCAATGATTATACTTTATAAAACTTGAAACACACAAACAATACCATTACAAATATACAATTTCGTTGTATTACAACATCTTCAGGTGAGCTATTATTAGCAAAGATTTAAATAAAATTTGTGACTACAATCACGCTTCAATTATTATACTTTATAGAACTTGGAACAACAAACAATACCATTACAAATATACAATTTCGTTGTATTACAACATTTTCAAATGGGCTATTATTAGCAAAGATTTAAATAAAATTTGTGACTACAATCACGCTTCAATTGTTATAATTTATAGAACATGGAACAACAAACAATACCATTACAAATATACAATTTCATTGTATTACAACATCTTCAGGTGGGCTATTATTAGCAAAGATTTAAATACAATTTGTGACTACAATCACGCTTCAATTATTATACTTTATAGAACTTGGAACAACAAACAATACCATTACAAATATACAATTTCGTTATATTACAACATCTTCAAGTGGGCTATTATTAGCAAAGATTTAAATAAAATTTGTGACTACAATCACGCTTCAATTATTATAATTTATAGAACTTGGAACAACAAACAATACCATTACAAATATACAATTTCATTGTACTACAACATCTTCAGGTGGGCTATTATTAGCAAAGATTTAAATACAATTTGTGACTACAATCACGCTTCAATTAATATACTTTATAAAACTTGAAACACACAAACAATACCATTACAAATATACAATTTCTTTGTATTACAACATCTTCAGGTCGGCTATTATTAGCAAAGATTTAAATAAAATTTATGACTACAATCACGCTTCAATTATTATACTTTATAGAACTTGGAACACACAAACAATACTATTACAATTCAATCGATTTTTGAAACGAACGGTTTTTGTGACATTACCATCAAATAGAATAAGTATGACTATGAAATACTTAACATTATATTTCGGTTACATTCATGTATATTGAAAAAAAATTAATTTAAAAATTAAAAGGTATCGAATGAAATTATGAAATTAAATTAATCTGGCGTAAATAAAATAATGTAAATTGCAATGAATAACAATACGTATAAACAAGTGGAATCAAGGGACCCACAGAGATATTCAACTCATTTTTCAATTCTAATGCATACCGATCGGGAAATGATCTGATATTACCGAATAGAATATTGACTTTCGTAACTTTCTCGTAAATTTCTTACGAGTTTCATTTTTTTCACTCTATAGTAGTTTTCTGAACACTCCATAATTTGGTATTGCGGAATATTACAAAAAAAAATTGCAAAAAAATTAACTACAAAACTATTTTATCTGTTTTATTTATGTTTTTAAATGCCATAATCAAAAGAGTTCTTTTTTACAATTTTTTATAAATTTCAAAAGTCTCTAGTTTTTTTTTCCGATGGCATAGATGCTTGGGTTTTATTTTTAGATTATCTATATATTATATAAATAAAAAAGAATATGTAAATATTGACATGTCAACCACAAAATTTTAGATTCTGAAAAAGAAAATCTTAAAATAAGCAATAAAAAAATAATCAGACTTCACCAAAGACATGTATGGCTCAAAATGTTTTAAATGGCTTAATCTATCAGCCCCTTTCGACATCAAACTACCAAACACTTGTATAAATATGTGAATTCTAAAAAATATATGTAAATTTATAAAACAGAGGAGAAATCTTCGTCGTAGAAGCTGGTGGATCACATCAATCCAACAATCATATTGGAACACTATAAATAAGTGATATAATTTTTGTATCTGTACGTATAAACGTGAATAATTCTAAAAATTAATGTTAACAGAGCCGAATGTAAACACTCACTACCGCTCGCTCTGTCTGTCATTTGACTTCCCCACAAAAAAACGCTCATTTCGCGAGCACTGACCAGCGCGAGCATTAACGGTAGGAGCATGATTAGTGAGGTATTTACATACTCGCACTACCTACTTCTTTGCACACTTCCCTGCCTCCTGCCGCGGAAGGGAGCTGAATGTAAACCAGGCATAAAAATTGGATGACTAAAAAATATATACGAAACTTGACACTACATTAATAGTATAAGCAATTACGATTATCTGAATCTCATAATTATCACCACACACCACAGAAATTATTTCGATTCATTTCCAATTATTGGACTTCGTTATAAAGCTCACGTCATCATAAAACCACTGTCAGTACTGCCCAATTCCGACTTGTGCTCTTGCACCTCGACGGCGGCGATAAACATATTTTAAATCATTTATATACGGGAAGTCAGCTTTTAATTAGCTCAAGTGTATTTTATAATTGTTTGTTTCTTACAGATGTGTATACTTTAATTAAAACAGTTACAGTGGGACACCCGATTCAAGTAGTCTGGATGTCAGGTAATAGCTTAACATAAAATACCGCATTATGTTGAATACAATGTCTCTTTCAAAAAAATATTGCATATAATATCCATTCCTTTTCATATAGAAGTTTAATATTATGACTAACACTGTGTATGGATATTTTATTATTTAATATTGATCATTAAGGGCAGTAACATTTATTACGTCTGTATTTTTTTTAATATGCGCCACTATAAAATAATTAAAATATACGATGTACATTCTGTATATAAAGAAACACATGAAAGATAAAAATATATTTGTATCATATGTTACCGGGATTATTTATAAAATAACAAAAAAAAATATTTAAAAGAAATCCCTATTCAAATATTCCTACTAAAGTGTTGCTAAAACTGTAGTTTTTATGTTAATATATATGAGTGCTGTGGTGCAATATATATTGGTATTGTAATAGGTACTAACGTTTGGAATAAATTACGTTAGTTTATGGTTAATCGATAAAGTGAGCACATTAATTTTATTATTGGTTAATAAAAAAGTACATAGGGACAAGACTATAATTTTTTTTTAAATAAAATGACTAGTTTTTAGTTTATTTTTCCATTTTCATTTTTCTATTTTCAACTTCTTATAAATTTAAAATCTGTCATTCTAGAGATCTATGTTAAATTTTCCTTTAAGAATACGATTTAGTTACTTAGCACCTGTATATTGAAATATTATGAATATAATACTTATTTTAGGTTTTATAATACTTATTATAGGAGTTATTAAATATTCTTTCACCAAGCATCCAATTTTACTAAAATCGACTACTTTTCTCCTAAAGACTACCAGCTTTTTGTCCTATATAGTCATATAACGTTAAAGGTGATTATGATATTGTGTATATTAGGAAACAAGACAACTCTTTAGTTAAATGAGATTTATGACCATCGACCAGCAGAAGAACGGATTTTTAAATGGTGTTTTTCTGTCACGCCGTACGCTATGTAGCTTCTTGAAAAACAGACCACTCCTCATTAACCAACTTTCTGATATTCCAATAAACTTAGATGATGGCGCGCTAACTTATATATCTTTCTCTTGATGATCTACGAAGATAAGGAATCCCCACCATAGGAGATATTGACTCTCCGAACATAGAAATAATTGGAAGTACTGTCAAAGTTCCTTTTTCAAATCCTTTTGTTTAAGTGTTTTTCCAGCCCTGGTCCAATAACTTTTCCCAACCTATACTGAAGCTGGTGTTATCATCATTGAAAACTCGACCCAAGTTTTGTGTCACATCCTCGTTTCCAATTTGAACTAATTACAATTGCAGGTCATGAAACCATTTTAAAGGACTTCTCGATAATAATAACTCTACCTCGACTAAATAGTTTTGGAAACACTTGCGGTTACGTCTGAATGTCGTTTCACAAACAACTTATAACATTTAATACCCGATCTGCAATCCCTAAGTTTCTACTTTTTAGTTGATTATTATTGCAATCATTTTATCGAATGGTTCCATTTCTTTGGAAAACCACACTTTGCCGTTTTCTTTAGCCAATCAGAAAACATGTTCCCCTTTTTGGAGTTCAGTGCCTGAAAAGGAAAAAAGGAACATTTATGCCAACACTTCCTTATCCGACTGTTTGTTTGTCTGTCAAGACCCTTTTTCTCAGGAACTGGTGTGGCAATATCAAGTTAAAATTAATATCAAATACTTAGTTCTACAGTCCATTGGAGTTCTTACTAAAAGAATTCTAAAAAAGCTTCTAACTTAACACAATCAAAAAAACTAAAAATACGGTCATTTATGGTGCATATTTTTGAAACTCGCAAATATATCAATATCTCAACGGGAAGCGTTGACCTAGAAACATGAAATTTGGCAAGAAGCAAGGTCTCGCAGCACAAATAAAGAATCAGAAAATCGTTAATTTGTAGGTAAAAAATTTTTTTTTAACATATGCGCATGTGAAAGATATTATGGGCAATTTATTTTCGATCTAAAAAATTAAAATTTTGTAAATAGTTTAATAGGAATATTATGTACCATTAAATCTTTATAAATGCTTTAATGTATACGGAACCCTCGGAGTGCTTGAAATATTTTTTTTTATTTAATATTGTATCATTACCGGTTTTAAGATTATATTTTGTCGTGGACCATTGAAGGGTTGTGATTTAGTTTCAAAATATCGAAAGTTGACTTTGTGGTGCTCATATTTCGATTTTTAACAGTATCGAATGTATTGTTTATTTTGTTTTTGTACTTGCATATGTTTATGATTATTGTCATCATTTGATAACGGCTGAGATATGATTTTATTAATCTGTTGATAATTATAATCAAAGATGTGTACGTAAATATTAAATATATCAATAAAAATCCATGGGACCAGCACGGCGGGTTGAATTTTTATAAGGGACTGAATTTAGGTATTTGTAACACATTTACGTTTCTTAATATAGCCCGCCGCTACTGATCTTAGGCTTTACGCAATGCATCCTAAACACGACTGTGCGTTTATTTCGATTACAGAAAAAATAAACGTAAAAGTAATATTCCATGTGGTTCTTTATTTAATATATTATTTAAAACAAATATAATATAACTTTAAAAGACTTTAATTTAGTGAAATCACGTATCCCAAAAAGTGCCTTACACTAGATTCGAGAACAAAGCGTCGCCAAGTTTGAAACGTCTCTGCGAGTTTGGCTTTGGGGCACTACTAAATGTTCAAACGTACACTGATCGCCACCATATTGTTGACATCTGAGCATATGAGATAAGGTCCACACAAAAATATAGTTATAATATTGGGCCAATATTAAATGAGATATAGAATGTTATATAGATGGATACAAGGCGTATCCATCTATATGACAGTGAAAACGCACAATAAAAATTATCGTAATATGAGATTCAACTGTCAGAACAAATGTCAATGTTATATTATTACATTGCGTTTTTGGTATATTTCATTTATATATTTTTTAATATAAATAACTTGACTTTTCCCGATTCAAAAAACCTGACATTTATACAAAATGCTCACCAACAATTCCTAACTTCTTTGGCATATTCTTAAAAACTATTATTGATCAAATGGATATCACAACTGAAGTATCGATATTACCAAATAAAATTATAAATGTTAAAACCATCGATATAATCACTATCCAATGATTTATATCGATGGTTAAAACAGTTTTTCTTTATTTTAATTGTTTTTCAACATTTACTTCGTAAACTTATCCGTATCCGTTTATTCGCAAGTAATTCATGTATAACACAAATTTAGGTACTTGTGACAAATAACACGTAGTTTCAATAATGCTAAAATTACATACTTTGGTACGGAACCCTCATTACGCTAGGTTCGACGTGTACTTGACTATGCAGATAAAAAAATATGCTTGTGACAACCAGCGTCGCAAGTGCATCCCTCCTAAATAGGCGACGCGGTGTATAAACACGAAAACAAAATTAAGATTTTAACGTCAAAAAATGTTTCTTCCAAATTATGAATTTTAATAAAATTAGGACCGAATTTTTCCCTTTATGTTACTTTTGGATACTCTCTGACTTTTCAAAGGTATTTGTTTTTTTTTTCAAGATACACTATGAGCATAAACAATTTTTAATAGCCTATTTGTTTAAAAAATTAATATATAAAATGTTTTTCTAAAGTTTACTCACTGATATACTTTCTTTATAACAGAAAGAAAAATAGATTAGTATTTAATTATAGTCATTTATTTTTTTTATGGCTTTTTCTAATCATTATTTTAAACTTAAAGAAATTTGACATTATTTTCTGTGAAATGTGAAAATTATAATACTATGCTTAAAATTATTTCTAGTGTTTTTGTTAAAAAGAAAACGAGACAAAACTGAATAAAAATAGTAAAATAAAATATAGAAACTAAAATTAAATAGTATTTTACCAAACATTAGATAATGAAGTTATGAATTGAAACATTTATTTTAGTGATGTTCTTAATCTAAAATTATTATATAATAACTTGTCATTAATATAAATAATCCAAAAATATATTATATTGTATCTATTATAAACTCAGTTCGACGATTTTGTAGCTAGCAAAATCAAACATCAACTAAAACGTAAATTTAATGTATTCAAGATCCACTGCTGAAAACGCCATCTTTTGTCACTCACGCGTAACTACAGAACCACTACTTTTTAAAAAGTTGCTACGAAAATAAACTCGCATATTACAACCAGATGGCGATACATGCAATATCTATATTTACCGCTCAACTTCAATACCGACAGGGAATGTCACAAGATGCGCGATGGAACTGCGCGATTTACAAAATAGTGTAGATTATTTCGGTGTCTCGTCGCTCGTAGGCGTTCGCCGTCAAAATGTCTAGTAGCGATACTTCTAATATCATGAGTGAAAAAGGGCAAGATATCAACTCCGTGGGCAATAATATGGAAAACAATAACACAGAGATTGATAGTGATAAAGAAACTAATGCAAAAACATCCACAACCGAAGAAAATTCACGTCCAAAACCTAGCCGCGTTTTGCCTGAAATTAAGGTGAAAAGCGTTATACCGAGACGAAGGTAAGACTAATTAATATTTGTAATAACCAATAGTATAAGAGGATTGTGTTTTGAACTTACAATTTAAAAATAAGCTTCGCGATTAGTGTTTGTGCAACGCCGGTGATAAGCTATCTCTATTTGTAACTTTGTCCTATATTTGTGAAAATTGCACGTTTTCTCTGTCATTTCAGTTTGCAGAGCCTAATTGAATTACAAGTAATATTTAATTCATTTATTCCTATTTCGTGACGTTGATAAATATAATCCCAATATTTATTTATTTTCAATGGATATATATAATTTCTCTAGCTCTGTATATTATGAAACAAATATATTATAGATATATATAGCTAGATAAAATTTATATGCAAATAATTGACCGTAATTGAAATATTATTTTACCACTTACAAATATTAAAAATAAAATAAGTTCTGATCTCATCATTGAATATTTCAGCATCATGAAATAAGTTGCAAAAAAGATACTAATTTACAAAAGTATTTCCTTATTACTTTCACTGATGAATTTCAATATGTAATGATTAACTTACCTATTTACTAACATTACTATATTCTAATTTTATAGTATTACCACTAGTAAAAACTTACCTTAGTTTGTTATATACTTTTTTTTTCTGCTTTCACATATACATTACTTGCAAACTTACTTATTTTATTTAAAAAAGGGCATGTGGCTTAAAAATTAAACTACTGTGCTTAAATTTCCGTTTTACAAAAGTATTTCCTTATTACTTTCACTAATGAATTTCAATATGTAATGATTAACTTACCTATTTACTAACATTATTATGTTCTAATTTTATAATATTATCACTAGTAAAAACTTACCTTAGTTTGTTATATGCTTTTTTTTCTGCTTTCACATATACATTACTTGCAAACTTACTAATTTTATTAAAAAAAAGGGCATATGGCTTAAAAATTAACCTACTACGCTTAGATTTTAATCTTACACTATTTGGATTGCTCGCTAGAATTGTAAGAAATTACTTTATTTTCTCCCTGAAATTATAATTGTTAAAAGATGGACAAAACAATCAAATTTAAAACATAAAACTATTTTTATTATGCTTATTTTATAGAGATTTATCTTATAACATACAACTGTTTATAATTTTTAGTCTATTTTACACTTAGAAATTTAACAAATGTACAACATGATTTAATAGAATCTATTTATATTAGATAAAAATATCATAAAATAATAAATTTGTAAACCAAATATAATACATTTGATAAAACTTAGTATTCAACCAATTTTGCCTTATATAATTTTGCCTAATTTTTCTCATAGCTCCAAATTTTCCTTATAATATTAGCTTTGTACAATTAAAACAGATTGCCAATAAAAAAAGAAAGTGTAAGGCCAAGAACAAACATTCACTAACTCTAAAGTTTATATAATTGATTATTTATTACCAAATGAAAATGCGACTCTACGTTATCTTTTATTAAACAACAGTTATGTAACAATTGTTTATTCCTAATTTGCAACCGTGCGTCATTAACTAATTCTAACACTTAACTATTTTTTTTAATACCTAGAGAAAATAGAACTCTGCTTACAATTATCTTATATGAAATGACACTATTGTGTTAATTATATAAAAACGTTTTGTGAATTTTTTCTTATTTACTTGATAATCTTTGTGCGCAATATTTCTCAGTAAGGCCATAAAAATGTTGCAGATTTGTTATCTGATTCATTTTCTTTCTCTATACATCAGCAATGCATGCATTGTAAGTTTTGAAGCGAAGGAGGAAAAATGTTTGAACTATTCCGTCTTGAAGCCTCTTATTTTTACTTTTAAAAATGAGAAAGGAAAGTACTGGATATTGAAATTCTTGTTATAATTTATAAGTAATACCAGGATACAAATAATTTCTTATCTACATGATAAGATAAAGTCGGGCCCTCCAGTCAAGACGTACATATATTGAAATTCATTGAGTACACATGACATTAATGAAAATATATATTAATAACTCGTTTTAATTTGTATTATGAATTTTAGAAATTAGAATTTAACAAGATATATTTAATGATCTACATGTAATGTTTATATATGAAAAAGAACAAAATTTAGATCTTCAAAATCTATTCTGTAGTCTCTTTTTGTTTTGGATGCGAAAAAGCTTGGAATTTAAGGATTCTTGTGCTTAATCAATTTTTCTTGTTTTAGTGATGTAGTCATTAGAGAATTAATTTATTAAAAATTTACTCTCATTAAAATAAATTATTTTCAAAAATAAAAGCCTTCTCCTAGAGATCTCCTAATGTGAAGATATATTCTAACAACTGAACTAAAAATGTATATCTGTGTCACTTGATTTATATATCTCGTACATGACGTTAGCAGTCACAGTTATCATAGATGTGTCAATATTTTCTTATCTGCTACCTTGGCTCCGTACATTCGCACTAAATTTTGTTATCAAAATATTACAAGAATACTTTTGGTCATAACATAAATAAGTTTAGTAATGCTAAAAACAGATAGTGAGTGTAGTTTATAGTAAAGGAATTGCTGTTTAAGATAATAAATTACCTATTTCATAAAAACCATAGATTAATTCAATATAGAGCTGTCCAGTGAGAAATTACTTTTAAAGATTATACATAATTTACTAGTACATTTTTTATTGTAATCACATACAATTTTTTTTAAACTCTTACTCCTAAATTAAACAGTAGGGTTTATTCTTCTGTCCTTCACAATTATTTGCATGTATGTATGCACTTCTAATGCATGAATTAATTGGAATTTAAATGCATAATCACTTTAAATTCAAAATCTCCATCTCCATGTATCTGCCTTATTGAACATCAGAGATGAAAAATTATGAAATTAAATTTAAATTATTTTCAGACTATCTGGAAACTTAACTTACTATTTTCAAATAAATTTTGAAATGTTTATTTTCTTGTAACAATTTATTTTTAATTTTTCATGAAAATTTATAATATGCATATGAATTTGTTTTTTTTTCTCGAGAACGATTTTAGGTACACAAGATCGAATTTCAGATCCTAAAAACGCTAACCATTTTATTGGTTCTGTAAGTGAAAGTGCTTTAGCAATACTCAATTCTAAATCCGAATCTGCAAATTCAAAAAATTATGAAAATTTCAGAAATATCCTGGAAGTGCATGTGTTACGTAATTTTTTTTTGCTTCCCTTGAAAGGGTAAAATAATATTTTCAATATTAGGCTAGTTTTTATTTGATTTTATAACCCACTAATTGTAAAAATAGAGAAAAAATTTTAAATGAAACGCAGCTCATTTTAATCAAACCAAGTTCAATAAAAAATTACCACTTGTTTATAACGTTCGAAAAAAATCATTAACTGTTGATAATAATAGTAAAAATTAATTAATTATAGCTCGTATCGTTATAACGCGTTAAAAATAATAATGATATATAGAAAAACATTTTTAGACAAAAATCGCTTCTATTAATCAGTAAACTTACTCGTCTTGTGGAAAAATTAAATACATCAGTATCAAGGTAACTCCATAACTGGCTTTCAAAATTACTTACAAAATTTTATATACTATCCATCTCTAGTATTTTCCTAATTATATACAAAAATAATCGAAACAGCTTATTATAAATATAATCACATAAAAACTGGATCACTGTTAGATAAATACTTTCCAAATTAAGCTTTAAAAACTTTTTCTATTATTGTGATTCAAAATTATTCATGTTCTTTTCGAAAGCTCTCTGTTCGTCGTTCACAACATGCCAACTATATGCAAAAATACATCACTTCTTTAAATGTCACCTACCATCATGAGAGTCATGGATACCAATCGAGTACCCAGCATAAAATAAATATGAAATCAAAATAAAAAAAATCGTCTTGAATGCTAAAGGCTCTTTTATATGGGATATGAAATATATTTCAAGGTTTATATTCCATATCTTATTTAAATGTGCCTTCAACAAACGCGTATTTATAATTAAATATGTATTAAAGTAACGATTTATTTTAAGTATTGTTAAAAATATTAGTTACCACATAATTTAGTAAAAGTACGAGTGGAACTCGCACTACGAGATTTCCGTATTAATTTACGCAGTTATAAACATTTAAGTACATAATATTCCTATTTGCAAAATTTTGATTTTTTTAACAAAAATATATCGTTTACTAAATATTTTTACTTGTGCTATGAGACCATGCTTATTGCCAAATTTCATGATTCTACAAGTATATCAACGGGAAGTATAAGTTTTGGTATATTTGCTAGTGTTAAAATATGCGACATAAATGATGATATTTTTAGGGTTTTTCTCGATTTGGTTGACTTAGAAGATTAATTTTCTTACAGCTCCAAGGGTCGTAGGTATTTGATATTAATTTTAACTTATACCTCCACCCGTTCCTGAGAAAAAGGGTCTTGAAAGACCGACAGACGGACTTCGAAGTGTTCCTATAAGGGTACGGAACCCTTAAAATATATTAAATACGAGTAGAACTTGCGCTACGAGTATTCCCTGCACGCTTAGGTTCATCGACTTGGTATTTCTGTTAAAATATTTACAAATGTTAATATAATTTTTGACAACGTACATAAAATTATAATGCCTAGTATAACTTCAGGGGCGTAAAAAAACGTAAATTTATCTAGAACTAAACAACAAAGATGATCATTATAGTTTTCCCACAAATGTTAAGGAAACCTCTACAAACCCTGTTATTTTCATAATTTTTGGTTCATTGGATTCTTAGACACGGCGATTCGAAATGAAGGTGTATTTTTCCGCGTGTTTTCAGAATATCTCTGGAAATTACGATAATTTCACGAACGAAAATTCCACTTGAAGTTACGAAAAAAACTTTCCCGCAATCCTTACAATTAGACTTATTTAAGGATTTATACGACACATGAAATTCGAAATAGATAATTCAATATAAATATTTTTGAGCAATATATGTCTTTCTCTTTAGCTTCATGCCAACTTTAATCATAAGTTTCTAAGTTGAACGGTTAATCAAGGACGCGTCACTGATCCTAAAAAGGGGTTCGTTGTACAATATTTGTTTTTTGAGTTACGGAACCCTCAGAATGATTGTGGAACAAATGATAACATTGCAAGTAATTTTCAAACATTTCTCTATTTTTTATTTTTCATTCTTGCAACACCGGCTCGAGTTTTATATTGAAAATATTTTTTTTATATATTTATCATACCGCCAACAAAAGACAAATAATCTCATAAATGTTTACATCAAATTTCAGTATGAATTATCTAACTGAATTATAATAAAAATGAAATTTTTGTTGTTTATCAAATGGTTGTTAACACAATATTTATGACAGTAAACTGTTTGCCTATTGATCTTAAAATATTTGTCATTTCTTTATACACATGTTGTACGATCTCATTGCGACAGCATTATGAATACTTTACGAATAACAAATGCATACTAAGCTACAAAGTATATGATTGCTTTATCTCAAAATTCTCATAAATCTCATAAATCTTACTTAGATAACACTCACTTATACCATATTGATACCTCAAAATTCATACTTCGATAACATTCACTTGGATCAATACCTCAAAATTCTTACTTCAATAACACTCACTTGTACCATATTGATATCTTAAAATTATTACTTCGATAACACTCACTTGTACCATATTGATATCTCAAAATTCTTACTTCGATAACATTCATTTGTACTATATTGATATCTCAAAATTCTTACTTCGGTAACACTCACTTGTACCATATTGATATCTCAAAATTCTTTCTTCGATAACACTCACTTGTACCATATTGATATCTCAAAATTCTTACTTCGATAACACTCACTTGTACCATATTGATATCTTAAAATTATTACTTCGATAACACTCACTTGTACCATATTGATATCTCAAAATTCTTACTTCGATAACACTCACTTGTACCATATTGATATCTTAAACTTATTACTTCGATAACACTCACTTGTACCATATTGATATCTTAAAATTATTACTTCGATAACACTCACTTGTACCGTACTGATATCTCAACTCGGTAACAATCACTTGTACCATAAAAAGTTTCACTCGACCTTTACTTTTACCTATCCCTTTAGGCCCCCTCCCTCCCCTTAACATATCCGATATTTCTCAGTTGAATTCACTTGTTTTCTGGATCATACTCGTTTTTTATTCCTATTCACTTCTTCTGTATATTATATAGTTGTTTATTAACATCTTTGCTGCCCCAATTGAATTATCATCTATGCTAAATAGCGTTGCCAGGGGTAACCGTATTGCTCGGCACGTCCCGCATTTTTAGCTATACTTTAAACATTCCGTCAAGACAACAATTATCTCGTATTTCTGAAATTCACAGCGGACAAGACCGTAAACATACAAAACTAGCTATTAGCATTCGTTTGTCAATGATAAGTGAAAAACGGCCGCAAGTAAGCATCGCGACTAATCCCCTGCCTAAGCCTCACTTCATTAAAAGCCATCTTCATTAAAATTATAATAGTAATTATGATATGAATTAAATTATTTAACATGACAAATTTTACTTCGACAATGGCGGCAACTAAGCATCGTGACTAGTTCCCTGCCTAGACCTCACTTTATTAAAAGTAATCTTCATTAAAATTATAATAGTAATTATGATATGAATTAAATTATTTAACATGACAAATTTCAGTTCGACAAGGCGGCAACTAAGCATCGTCACTAGTCCCCTGCCTAAACCTCACTGTATTAAAAGGAATCTTCATTAAAATTATGATAGTAATTATGATATGAATTAAATTATTTAATATGACAAATTTCAGTTCGACAACGCGGCAACTAAGCATCGTCACTAGTCCCCTGCCTAAACCTCACTGCATTAAAAGGAATCTTCATTAAAATTATGATAGTAATTATGATATGAATTAAATTATTTAACATGACAAATTTCAGTTCGACAAGGCGGCAACTAAGCATCGTGACTAGTCCCCTGCCTAAGCTTCACTCCATTAAAAGCAATCTTCATTAAAATTATAATATTAATTATGATATGAATTAAATTATTTAACATGACAAATTTCAGTTGGATTTCGTAAAACCATGATTTTCCCTATTAAATTTTGTCTCGTGTTAAATTGTGATATTCTGTATTTATTTCACTCTTTCATCTTCTGTCTCTTAAGACTGCTTCACGTAATGCTAGTATTTTAATCAGAAGTTTAATAATGAATAATTCACTTACTACTAAATATTTTAGTAGCTAAAAAGTGTCTGAACACAGCAAATGCATTAGTGAGCGGTGAATCAAGATGAACGGAGTACGTGCAACGTTACAAAGTACATACACGTAAATTCAACGTGCTCTCTAAATCACTGTGTACAGATTGCCTGGCTTGTTTTAAGTATTCGAAGGTTGTATCTTCGCTTCAACGAAACGATATTTTTTAGATAACTAAAGGACTTAAGTGAAAATGATATGTTCAGACTGCCTCGCGACTAATTTAGCATTTAGTGAGAAAAGAGGATTGGCTCGTCTCAACGACAAAATTACTAAATTAGTGGACTAAAATATTGAATACATTTGGCGTTAATTTTGTAGAAATTCATTATTCATAATTAAATGAAACTACGTGATGTAGTATTATTTCTACTTTCTTTAAGTTCTTTACCACGACCTAGGTTTCGTTCTATTACAACATCTTCAGGTGGGCTATTAGCAAAGATCTTCTAATGAATGTTTGCTAATAGCCCACCTGAAAATGTTGTAACACAACGAAACCTAGGTCGTGGTAAAGAACTTAAAGAAAGTAGAAATAATACTACATCACGTAGTTTCATTTAATTGTGAATAGTGGACTAAATTTATTTGTCCATCCATACACGTTTAGTTACTAAGTTACTCGCCACTGAACTAAAATACTAGCATAACCTGAACTAGCCTTTTAAGACTAAAAACTATAAAAAAAATTTGACAACCCAATGTATTTATATTTCATTCTTCTAAAGTAGTGTTTCTTTAAAATATTCAATTTGAAGATTTCAGATACTAGATTTCTGACTAATAGTTTTTAAATTAAGCGCTGTCCTGCTGATGTCATCTTGCGGTTACTACTCAATATAGTGTCAACACGCAAGGTATACTATACAGTTTAAATAGTTTGATAAAACCTAAAAAATATAATATAAGTATCCATATACGAAACTTACTTTGACAAATAGGAGAAAGTTTGAAGGTACTCGTACATAAATAATGGTGTGTGTATACATAAATGAAGGAAGTTAAACATGCGCTATTGATTGAATTCATGTATGAAGTGGGGCCGGAACATGTTCAAGTGCAGGGTGCTTAGATAGGGTTGCCGTCCGTCCCCTTCCCCGGACACTGTCCCATTTTTAAAAGTAGCTAGGGCTAATGTTCAATTTGAAGATTTTAGATACTAGATTTCCGACTAATTGTTTTTAAATTAAGCGCTCTCCTACTAATGTCATCTTGCGGTGACTACTCAATGTCGAGTGTCAACACTCAAGGTATACTGTACTCTATAAATAGGTTGATAAAACCAAAAACTTGACTAAATATGAGAGTGTTTGAACGTACATAAATAAATGCATACATTAATGAAGGAAGTTAAACGTGCGCTATTGATTGAATTCTTGTTTAAAGCGGGACCGGTAAATGTAACAGGGCACTTAGAGAGGGTTGCCGTCCGTTTTCCTCCCCGGATACTGTCCCCTTTATAAAAGCAGCTGGGGCCAGCTAGGGCAGCTATTTTTTAAATGTGTCTGGGGTCTAGATAAAGCTATTATTAACACATTAATTTATTGAAAGAAATAAACAAAATTCGGAAACTAAATATTAAATTGTCAAGATGATATATTTATTTATAATGATTTGCCGGGAATTGTAAATCTCACTGAAATTTTAAAACATCGTCTAGTTATGCAGTATAATAATGCGCTAAGACATGTGTTCACCCAATTTTATTTACTATAGATTTAATTTTTAAAGTTGTTTGCTATTAATATCACCTGTTGACAATGAAATGAAACTACGTGATGTAGTATTATTTCTACTTTCTTTAAGTTCTTTACCACGACCTAGGTTTCGTTGTATTACAACGTCTTCAGGTGGGCTATTAGCAAAGATTCCTAATAAAAAAAAAAGATTCCTATCGTGGTAAAGAACTTAAAGAAAGTAGAAATAATACTACATCACGTAGTTTCATTTAATTTTGAATAATGAATTTCTACAAAATTAACACCAAATGTATTAATTCAATCATCTGCCGATTAAGTTTCAAAGTTTAAATTAGAGTTATATATTCTTATTATATGTTTTATTCCTTACGCAATGAATGAAACATTACAGTTGTTTTATAAAAGATCATACGTAATCTTTTTGTAATAAGTAAAGCAAATAAGACTTGATTAATATAATATAATTTTGATTACTTTTATGGGAATGATTTAAAATAACCTGTACTGTTTTATTTGAAGCCTTTACTTTAATAACTGAATTGTTCGGGTTTACGCATGTTTATAACTCAGCACTTCTAGTTTTTTAAAAGTTTATATGGTTACCCCAGGCGCAGAGAAGGGTCGGAACGGGGCGTGTGGTATTGCTGATTCACAATTACTCGTGCGAATACGAATTGATCGTTCTCACCCCTTTTGGACGTGCAAATTGTGCGCGTTGTCACTACAAAACGTAAACGGTACGGCGTGTGTGTTCTAGCAGTTTTGATAGTTATTTCTCAAAATTTTGACAGTTGTATCTCAAAATGTTTATAGTTATATCTCAAAATTGTGATGGTTATATCTCAAAATGGTTGGTAGTTACATCTCAGACTTCTGTTTTAAATTTGTTTGTTAAACCACATCGCCACTGGTATTGTTTATTCATCTAATGAAATGGTTCAAAAATTTGTTGATCTTATAACTCGTACTAAGCTATTTATTACCTGCGATTTCGCTCCCAACAAATCACGATTATCCATTTTATATTAGTTCAAACTTACTTGGCTCGACTAAGAAAAAAAATCGCTTGCAACTCGTAGATTAATTAATATACAAACTGATCTGTGACTGCCTAATTATTTATACCAATATGTAATTATAACCTCCAAAATGGTGGAATATATCCTGTTTTCAATTATTGATTTGATTAGATTTGACTCTTATCATACTAATAGATAAAGAAAATTGAAGTGTTTATCTGTGAGTTTAGAATTTCCAGCTTTTCAATACTTTTCTTTGTTCATATTCGATTAATAAAAGAAAATAAAAGAAATGTAATTTCAAAAACATAACATCTGTCTGTCGATCTGTCTGTAAGAATGGATTAACTCGAGAATTACTGAAGCTACTGATATGAAGTTTACACAAGTTATGTATATAGATAGTTACCCTGAGAGCAATTTAATTCATGTTTGATCGTAATATCTCAAAGGGTTCTAAAGTTATGATGATGAAAATGTTAGGTGGAAAATTAAAAAAAAATCGTATATATATATAAGTAGTTTAGTAGTGGCGGAAAGTATGGAACACTCGGGATCGGGCAGGGGGACAGGGGAGAAAGCAGGAATACGCAAAGCAGTCCTCGGGGGATTTGAAAAAAATGCATTAAAATGCTTTTCTGATTTCCATGCGGACAGAAAGGAAATCGTTATAACTATTAAATTTTGCTTGAAAACAAACTGCACAATGCAACAATTAAATATATAGACGCAAAGCACCGCCCTCTATCAAGAAGTTTATAAATATTTTTTTATTATTCCCTAAGATACGACTCGATCTTCCGGGATAATACATATGCTCTTTATAATACGATCTACACATCTAGAAAATTTGGTAAGTCAAGATATTGCTAAGTTTTTAAGTAATAAATAAACTAACTTTCACATTTGTGATATTAGTAAGAATAGCGCCATTTTAAGAAAGGTTATTAATATCAATATTGATTCATTCGTCATGTCTTAAATTCTAGTCTGATATGAATTAAATACTCGTCTGATGTGAATTAAATACTTTTAAATGAGGAAATGAGGGGGAAGAGTATATGCTTTATTCTTGCATATTTTGTTAAAATATGGCGCATATATAAATATATAAAAAATCTCGCCATGTAAATATATACATATATATTGCCTTATTTATCTTTCACAGATATAATAAGTATACATTTTAAAATACGAAGTTATTTTTGTAGTTGATTTGAGTTGATCCAAGTACACGTCATAAGTTGGTTGACTGTTAACATAGACTAGTAGAACCTGCTTAACTATGATATTTTTTCTATTAATTTCGTTATATACGTTACTATTGTGAATACTTTCTAGATATTCAAAAACAGCTGTTTAGATCTTGGAGATTGAGGACATGTAACTATAACAAAATTTCATTAAGGAATTGCCTTATTTTGCACTCAACAATCCATAGAAGTTGGCTTGCTGTATCAGTTTAACATCTGTATAATACAATTAAACTTTCACGATATTTACCTTTTTCGTTGCGCATATTATAGTATTTTTAGTATACTCGCATATGATAATATACATTTTTAGTATATACTATCATATGCGAGTTATACTATATAAGCGGTGGCACAAAATGTCACTTTCATAAAGGACATGCGACGTGACCTTTATAACCCACTAGAGAGGACACACGAAAAGTTCACACACTGATTGTTATCGCGTATTTCATAGTGCTGTTGTAAATTTCTTTTAATAATCAGACTAAAACTTTATTGCTGTATATGTCAAGTAAATGTTACAAAAAAACGTTTAAAGATTCGATTACACAGTACTGGCATAACATTTCTAACCATATTATAATACTGGCAGAGAGAAAAAAACGCTTAAAAAGAAATAAAAGAAATTTATTTTACTTTTATTTCAGTTCGTACAATCGATCACAGTTTACCTACGACTGCACTCGTGCTTTTAGTTCATTGCAAGAAGTTGCTCTTATAAATAAATACTTTATTTTAAATCATTATCTTTTAAAGATCTTCATAACTTAATCGCCATTGTTGTACAATTGGGATTAAAGGTAGCATATAAGGACCAATACTATAAGATTTGGCGACGAAAATTTGAAAATTCGTGTAGACACCCTTTTATTTTCTTGTATTATTATTAATCCGAAAGTCGATTTGTGAGTTTGTTTGTTATCTATAATTCTGTAACAATTCTGCAAACACAAAACGGTGTTGTTTTGGCCAGTTGGAGGATCAAATATTTTTTATCAATTTATAGCTCTGCTCTACAGTTTGGATTGTTTTGCGCCTAACGTGATATTGTTACATTTATACATTCCCTATTTTTTTATAATTATTATTAATTTTTTTTCTATCACAACAAATTGGCCATGTATAATAAATAAAGAATCATTTTACAACACTCGCTTCTGACCATTGATTTTGTAATTGACCTAGAATTATGAAATTTGATAAGAAGCAAGATCTCACAGCACAAGTAAAGGAAAAAATCCTAATATCGTTAATTTGTAGTTATATTACATAAAAAAAATTTTTTTTAATATACGCCTGTGAAAAATATAATAGGCAATACATTTTTGTTCTAAAAAGTTATAGTTTTGTAAATAGTTTAATTGGAATATTATGTACCATTAAATCTTTATAAATGTGTACAGAACCCTCGTAGTGCGAATTCCACTCGTGCTTGACAGATTTTTTTTAATCGTTTATTCTACTTTCGCGTTTACTGTTTAACTAATCTTAAGAAATGGCAGATATATAGCCTATGTCATGGAGATAAAATAGAATACAATAAATACACAGTGTCCGGGAATAAGTGTCTAACAAAGAAAAACGTTATTAGTTAACTGAAAAATAGATGAAAAAAAAATTTAAGTTTACTTTTTTTCAGAAAACTGAAAATAATATTCATAATTGTCACTTTTTTCGTACACGCGATACTTGCGCACATTGTTCAGTAACTCTCGGGGGAGTAACACACGAACAGCTGCGAACACATCGATACTAGGGGTAAACACCACACTCCGATCAAATACTGGGTATGTTAAAAAGAGTTTTGTGTAATATTTTTTGCAATCAATTAGAAAAAGTGTGTTTTACGTTTTGTTTCAACGACAATTTAATCCTTTATGGCCAACGAATAACGCCTTACTTTGTCCGACACTTATTCCCGGTGACCGTGTATAAAGAAACATCAAATCCAAGCCTTGGACATCAGCTCGTAGAACATAGATATAACAGCAGAATAAAAAAGCAGCAGAGCTTAACCTTTGCGTATTACACCAGACAGCATGCACTCCAAATTGACCATGTGCTTCATAAACATTTCATTTCTTCAACGACACTGTATCGCACGCGAACAGTAGGGCAGCTTATCGCTCTAACGAATGTCCAAACGAGGATATATTAGTGTGCGATTAGTACGCCACACCTGTTATCGTTTCTGATAACAGCTCGCCGGAGGAATGGCTAATTTTTTTCAAGTGTAGTCACTTGATGATAAATCCAGCGGATGGAGTCAGGAGACTTGCGAAACTTCTATAAACTCGCTCACTGCAACTCTAAAGTAGTTTAAGAGCACAATGACTTTATGCTACTCCAGCTTTTACCCACGACTTCGCTGGCGTGGTTATGGTTACAAATTTATAGGAGAGAATGGAAACATACAACGCCGTAGAAAATTATTAAGGACATTTTTATAGCCTATATCATTTCCCGACAAGCCAATATCTTTGTGCAAAAAATCACGTTGATTCGTTGCTCCGTGGCGACGTGAAAGAAGGACAAACAAACACATTTTCGCGTTTATAATGTTAGTTAAGCTAATGGCATATTAAGATAAGCTATGCCATTAGCAGTCTAAAAATGGTACTCGAAAGCAATTTGTCTCATTTTTAATATAGCGTATATATATGGACTCTTTGTCTTTCAGCATAGTTCGCTCGTAGTACTATTTGCTACCATATTTTTGTCAGCTTTATATGGTTATTGCACGTCTATTAAATAAAACTTCATTCTAAGAGCATATTTATTACTGATTTATTACCATGGCTTTGCTCGTGTAAATATCTGATTTCATATTGTGGGTATTGCTACAATTAATATTTTGGGAGTATCGATCTAAGCAATTACCTTGTATTGCCTATTGCGGTACGTCGAATCTCACGACCTTTGCTGTATCTTCCTCTTCATGTAAACCCAGAAAGTAAACCGAGAATATGCGACTACAAAGTATTAAAAGAATAGCCATCCTGATAATTTCGACTCCCAATTGACGAATTGAGATTAAACATTGATCATAGCCTCTATTATAATCTGTCAATATTTATTTCTAACGATCAAATTTTCCCATACAAATAAAAAGATGAAGATTCCAGTAACAGGTTATCTTTAAAATTACAACAAAGAACGAATGTGCTTAGAAAATTTGTGGCACTGCTATACAATATTAACACAACTGCAAAATACTGCGATATATGAATTAAAAATATAATCTTAATAATTCAATATTTATTTTAATATCAGTGCTTTTTAAAATCGATTCTTTGATAAATTAAAATATTATAGTTTCAAATGCAAAGATAATATATTATGGATACGCAAAGTGTAGTCAAGTCGTGCTTCCCTTTCGATTGATGCGCCGGAACTGAGGTCTCGTCATAAAACTTCTTCGAGACTGCTGACTTTGTTAATGCATCTAACTATTAAATATAAATATGCTTAATAAGGCTTTAAGAGTCTCCTCAATCGTCTTTACAAAAATTGGTAATAAAACCGTTTCATAACGCAAAATGCGTCACAAAATCGCAACGCCGTCTTTCGTTTATAAACAAACTAAAAATATCATTTTTGAAGTAAAACTTCTTTACGCACACTTGACTTGGGGAGTAAGCTGGTGAATGCGTGACGAGAGCGTTACGAAAAGTATGATCAAGCGAGGCGAACGGAAGTTGAGAGGGAGATGGGGAAATGTTAGTGAAGACAGAGAGAAAGAAAGTACATTTCGTATATTACTGTAGGGACAAGAGAGAGAGGTGCGAGCACACATTTTCTTTCTCTCTTTCTCTCATAGCCAGTTATGTTTCGTATATCTAAGACACAGTGCAAGCCTATTGTCTGTATCACACTGTAGGAGCAAGAGAAAGCAGTGTGCGCGCACATTTTCTTTCTTTCTTTCTCTCATAGCCAGTGCATGAAATATATATATATATATATATATATATATATATATATATATATGCGAGTTTGCTAGCGTTACGCGAACGGTGATTTTTTGATTATTTTGTAATTTAATTTCGTTCTTGAACAATTTTATAAATTATTATTTTGTTGAATACATTAAATATTCTACGTTTAAAGTGAATAAAATTGTAAATTCATTTTAAAGATCATATTTTGTGAATTTGAAGTTTTACTTCAGTCGTGTGGTCTAAAGCACACTCGTGTTTTTAGCATCAGTTTAATAGAAAATGGCATTGTATTTATATTACGACAACAGCTAGCCAAAGGTTTCAACCATTACGGTTATACATTTATAAATTTACAATCGCTAGAAGTATTCAGTATTAGTAATGATACAATTTCTGCTTACGTTTATTTAGTGAAATTATATGTTATTACCCACGTTATTTTATTTATATTTTATATCAATTATATTCAAACAACAGGACTATAAGTGGAACTATAAGTACTTTAGATCGCAACACATTATTATGTAAAAAGGTAACCTAAGAAATGACGCAATCATTTAGATAAATCAGTAGCCTTTTTTCCAAAAGTTACGTTAAAAAAAATAAAAATATTTTTTTCTCCCAAGAATTATAAATATATTTTAATATAGAAAATATACTTTTTTTACCGTGGTAGATGCTTCAGATCTCAATTAATATGTAACAAAATATTAATCTGTGTTAATATGTCTATTATTAATATTAAAGAGATTTTTCCACGCTCCCTTCGAATAGGGTGTCATTGGATAGGTATAATTATTAATATCCAATTCCCATTTTCAAAATATTACACTTTAAATCGATGTGCTACGTGCCAGCCCTCCTTCTGATTTTTCAACCATGGATTTGAAAAGAACTGTATTTGATTAGAATGTTCAGTTAAAATTGTTTCAGTCAACTTGCCTCAACAGTTACAAGAGACACGGACAACTACGGAACCCTACTTCATACGTGTTTCGACACGTATTTTGTAATTGTTTTATATATCATTTGCTTTTATGGACGTCACACTTTGAACTATTCTTATCGTACAATAAACTGTTATTGAATTCCGACAGGTTTTTAACTATACACCAAGACTGACTAAAAACGAAAAACTTTGAAAATTCCTCGCAGAAATTTGGAAACTATTTAGCTATAGCCGTTTTCAGAAATTGTTTCAAGAGGTACTAATGCCAAAAGAACAAAATGCATACTAAATCAGCTTGTACTAGAGTTCGTGTTGGAAATGTAAACTTTGTAAACAATTTCATTTAATTACAATGGGACAACACACGTTTAAATTGAAAAAAAAAATAAAAATTATTACTCGTGAAATATAAACAATAAATAACAAGCATTGCGTGTATGTAGATTCATATTTATGAATGTATACTTTATCACCAGTAACACTGAGGCTATAGATCGTAGTTGATTGTAATGAAATAACTTCTCTAATTAAATCAATACCAACTTCTAAACGTCACATCACAGTTCAGAAGTGTATTTTTGAAATTACAAATATTTTTTCTTCAAACCAAAAAAAAAACCAAAATAAATATAAAAAATTGTTTCATGCTTAACCTTACTTATTTCTTCATCAATCATACTATGAAATATCATCATCATCATCATCATCATCATATATATTAATACGCTAAGGTTTTAAGATGTTACACTCCCTTTTTAGAAAAAACTTCACAACTAATCCACATAAATTATATATCATTTTATAGATAATTGCTTGCTCTACCGGCATCCACAACTAAAAAATTTATTATTGCTATTGTTTTTGCAAATTAATTAATTATTAAAATTATATACACAAAACAGCAATGCTGCCATCTAACGGCTCAACGTCAATATGATTGACGGTCGGTAAAATTTTTGTTTAATTTCAAATCCACTCACGTATAAATAAAGTGGCGCTTTAGCTCAATGCTTTTGATACTTGCGCCTCTATATGTCAATTTTATTAAAATAGAATAAATAATGCGAAGACTTCGCACGGGTCACGCTAGTTCAATTATAATAGAATATTTTATGGCATGATTGACTATAATAATAATAATAATATTTATGAAATGGATTATTTAAAATATATTTTAAGTGGAAAAGCTAATTTCACTCGCATTAGAGAAATATATAGTTTCGGTGCTAGGGCGCTGAGAGCGTCTTAATTAATCGTGTCATCGCAGTGGTGTGTTCGGTTGATCGTAAGGCATACGGTCTTCGACGATGCGGCGTATCATCGGGTTCCGGGTTCGATTCCCGGCCGCTCGTCGAGCAGGGGTGGACTGGTGTTCTGGTTGGCTGTAAGAGATTGCTCCCGTAGAAATAAGTCCGCCATATGTATCAATGAGATATATTAAAGTACATAAATAAATAAATAAATCGTTTATGACAATGAAACAACAAAGCCGATACCAGTTATAATCAAAACGGTTCTACTATAATAAAGAAACAGAAAAAAACAACTGAATGTACTTAAAACTGATGTTTGTAGAGAACTTCAAGCTCAACTTTGAAACAGTACAAATTTCTATCTCCCTGACAGTGAATCTATTGTATAGAATCTCACCTTTAGGGTTTATACACACCTAGCGGATGAACCACACCCTACCTCAAAATACAATGGATTTATACACATCGATTCATATAAAATACCGAACGTATTACATAATATTTGGATAAAAGCGGACGGTCCGTCGCGAATCGTACGACTGATGCGCATAGACATTTAACGCGATGTTTATTTTATAAGAATTCTTTTAATCTCTGGTCCGGCTTTACTACATAACTCACACGTACGACTTTCAACGATTTTCATTTTGTTAAGACACAACTCATACGTACGACTTTCAACGATTTTCGACGACAAAAAAGTCGTCGTTTGCAAACCAGTCTCGATTGGTTCACTTATACTACTGTTCTGAAAATGTTTTCTTCTATTCAATTGGAATTAATTTATCCTGAGTATACGAAATTTATCTGAGATCTGTAAAAAGACATTTTTAATTCTAGTGACCTGATGACCATTCGATTTTCTTGTCTGTTGCGTTTCAAAATGCAATGAGAATTATTATTAAGATATTTATCACTAAGGTCACTCGTGCTAAAGCACCGTGATCAATGATCAATCTACGATTGTCTAGCGTTAGATACATATATCGTATTATAAGGCATTTAGAAATTATATCACTACCTGTTAAAAAATTTATTTATTTATGTACTTTAATGTATATAATTAATACATATAGCAGACTTATTGCTGCGAGCGTAATCTCTGACAGTCAATCAGAACACCAGTCCGGCCCCGCTCGACGAGTGTTTGTGAATCGAACCCGTGTCCCGCGGTGCGTCGCGCAAACCCTATGCCTTGTAATCAACTCAGCACACCACGATGAGGCCAAAAAAGTATTTCAATAATATATATGGAGAGTAACAAAGTACAATAGCTATAACCTTAAAAACAATTTCGTACCCAATTATAGAAATGTTTGTCTCCAGCTGAAATTACACTCTCGCTGGGAAAATTATATATATACCATCGGCCTAGAACCGTTTTGCATAATTAGGGCCATTTATCTTACAACAATGGCAAATATAGATGCGTAGATTTCTAAGCACTCACCTAATGATTTGGCACGTAATTTGTCAGCCATACGTCCATTTATTATAGCTTAGTAACTTGGTACAAGTTATTTAGCCGCACAAGAATATATTACAAGTAAATTAACAATAAAGACGTGAGACGATATCGATGAGACGAGAAGATATTGTATTTAACATGGCAAAACTCAACCTTACGATATTTTTGGAATATGATAATTCTGAACCACCTCTATATCTGCAAGTTAGGCATGTAGTTTAAAATTTAAGTTGTTGCACACTGTATTCTACAATACTACGAGAGTTCTGTACTCATTTAGGTATTACTAGTAGTCGTCGAAATTCAACCGTAATGTACTCACCTACTCACTTTGTTGAAAACACTAACAGGTAGGCGAAAGTAAGTCAATTAAGATTGCTGCTGCAAAATTTTCCTTTTGCAAATTTTCCTTTTATATTAAGTAAGCTGACAGATTTTTCCTTTTGCAACAGCTGTATATAAAGAAAGCTCTATTTCACTAGTATATAAAACACAGATATCTGTTACACAAAATATAAAATAAACGCTTTTTTGGCTTGACATACACTATAACTCGGAACTCGTTCAGTCAATCTGACATTTTAAAATTCTTTGGCGACAATCTCTACTCTGTGTGACTATTTGACCACAGACCATTATGTGTTTGACATTGACAGTACGAATCTTTTATTGTTGAAAGTTGAATGTTTAATCTTTTAATGTAATTGTAATATATAATTTAATGTATTTGTAACACATTATATGTAAATTTTAGCTTTCTGCACTTCTTCTTCCTATAAATAAATATAATAAATAAATAAATATATATATATATATATATATATATATATATATATATATATATATATATATATATGTGCGTAAGGGTGTGTAGGGTCCTTGTATTGAGAGTTGTAATCGTACTTAACTAGTTTATTTTCTTGATACTTTATATCAATTCTTAGGTACACAATTCTTTTGCTTGGAGGTATCAGTATAAAATTTTCGGGAAATCTCAAGACTGAGCTTGTTAAATCCGCAATTTTGAAAAAAACACAAATTGTGTTTTATTTCGCGAACCGTGAGTTTTGCGATAGACATAAAAACATTTTTATAGGGAATTACATTCTCTAAAACGTTTGTTTAAAATAATTTTTAATACGGACCTCAAAGACGGTCGTAACAAATATATGATTAGGCTGGTACGAGAACATACCTGGTATTAATTTTTCTTGCCAAAATATAAAATTCATCATTTCAACGTTGCTATACAATATTTTGCTCTCAATTAATGCAACAATGGCAAAAAATGTTATATTAAATTTTATATTAATAATGTTATATTAAACTTCAACCGTGCCAAATCTCACACACCTCCTTGCACGCGATTTGCTTAAAGGTTTGCGTACAAAGTTTTCTCTTCACGTATTAATACACAGATAAAAAAATTTAAAGGTACGTGTTATTTCTACTCATCTATTATAAGTATAAATATTATTTATCAATATGTCTATATATTGCCTAGTACATAATTCATAGGCGCAATAAAAATGACTTGATTGCCTGTATCTCTTTAATTTATTGACGCAAGTTAACCAGTTTTTGAAAACAGTTTTTCATTATATTGTTTACTAATACATAGTGAATTACATAGAAATTAGTGGACGTTACACTATTTGACACTGCAGAGTCATATGTAGGGTAGGCAGACACCGAAACAAAAGTACATTTGAAATTTTAATTTTATTTTGAACTTTTTCATAAAACCTCACTCGATGGAGACCGTAAAAAAATTGATTATCTCAAAAAGTTAAAGTTTGATTGTATTAGTAGGTCTATGCAAAATAAATTAATAGTTTAAAAACTAAAAAAAAAACACGTTTTTAAAAATACTATAATAAAAACAAGAAGTAATTATAATCGAAACTCTTTTTTTCTGTCTACTCAAATTTAGTGTAAACCGTATTTGTTATTAAATGTAATATTTAAATGTAAAAGCGTTGGGTGCCTTTTCTTGAAATCTAATTGAAATGTTAAGCATATCCATCCACTTAATATTAATTTGAGAAGCAAAATCATTTATTTTTGAGAAAAGTTTCATGATGATACAATAATTAGAAGTGCGTGAAATTTAGTTTCGTAGATTCCATTACATTGTTAGTTAGTTAGTTACAAGTCGACCTAATAGAAGCTTGTTAAAATTAAATTGTAATTTCCTGTAATGGTGTATATAGAGGTAATTAATTCACGTGTTGCTATCAATTTCATTACGGACTTAAATTAAGACAGTTATGATACTGACATAAAGGCGGATGGAGAGACAAGTAAGGCAGTGTTATAAAGGTTCAGTTTTCCGCCATTCAGCTATGGAACCCTGAAAATGTTGGATTAAGTAAAACTTCTTTATTTCGAATATAATATTTGTTTCACTTTTCGTTAACAACGTTATTACGTAGGTAACGTAAATAAATTAACACTTAAATGTACAATGACTGTACGCATTGTCACTGCATGAATTCCACGTAAGACGTACGGACATACATTATAAAGTCCCTAATATATTACAGGAGTGTCTCAACTCTTACTTCGTTACGTTCGTCACTCACTTTCGTGACGATGGCTAAACATAATTTTACAACATAATGCTCGATGAGTCAACGTTTGTTGCAAACGTTGAGCAGAATATTGATAACGATAATTATAAAAAATAATCGCGATTATTTTTTTATAATTACCTTAAACTTTTTAATGTTTTTTATTGAATATTTTACTATTTTTTATAATTATCTATTAACCTGTAATAATTTTATATATTTTTTCCGTTTCATTCCAAATTAAATGTGTATTTGAGTAAAGTTATTTTTTTGGTTCCGTGCCCGAAGGACCTCACGAAACTTATTGTTGTGGCAAGATCGTCTGTCCGTCCGTCAGTCACAGGCTTCCAACTTCTAATCGAAATAATATAGAAGCTTGAAGCTTATATATAATACGTAATTCCGAAGCCCGAGATTAGAAATCATTTAAAATAATATAAAGTTATATTTCCCGAGCATGTAAAGGAGGCGAACAAATTTTTTTCAGCATATGTCATGAGATGTTATTGAATAAAAAGATCTCGTTGAGTGGTGCACAAATCTGTTTTTTTTCTTAATTTTTCGCCATTTTTAAATACCAAAACATTGGTACCCTATCTCCAATACGCTACATAGGAAATTACTAGAAATTCGTCTTTAATATTTCTCACGTCTTGTATTTAAATAACAAATACTAAAGAACATAATGCAATAACAAATGCTAAATGTAAAATAGAAAAAAGTTACAAGTGATCAAACAACACTATTTTGTTTACGAATTCACGATATATTTACACCTGTGAAAGACATCTTAGGCAATATATTGTCATCGAGAAAAACGACATTAATATTTGTAAAAATTCAAGAAAATTCACTATGTAGCCTTACATGTTTAATCTTTTCTATGTGCGCAAGTGTGTATAGAGCCTTTGTACTGCGAGTTCTACTCGTATTTAACGGGTTTATTTTCTTGCTATATTGTCATGTTTATTTCTTGTTGTAAAACCTATTAAATAAACTTTCCTTGAAATGTTTTGTGTAATGAAACCTTTATTTATATATTAAATTTCGTTTAATAGAATAAAGGTACTAATTAAATTAATTCATTAACTATACCGTACTGATTAATGCGTGACGCCTCCTTTACTAGGCGACTATATGCCCTTGGGATTTTGTATAACCCTACGAAAGTTGTTAATAAAGACTCTTATCAACACAATGAAAATATTCATAGATGATATCTTTTTGAAGGACCGCAATAATTTAATTATACAGCCCTACGAAAGTTGTTAATTACGACTCTTATCCACACAGTGACAATATTTATACATGATGTCTTTTAGAAAGACCACAATAATTTAAAATAGAAATACATTTATTATATATGTTTTAAAGCTGAGAGAAGCATCGTTTAAAGCCTCACATTATTTTAAAATTACTATAAAAACAATGTACATTTTAACCATCAATATAGCTTATTGAATATATTTGGCGTTAATTTTGTAGAAATTCATTATTCACAATTAAATGAAACTACGTGATGTAGTATTATTTCTACTTTCTTTAATTTCTTTACCACGACCTAGGTTTCATTGTATTACAACATCTTCAGGTGGGATACTAGCAAATATTCACTCTTCTCAATCAATCTTTCAATTCTTTACCACGACCTAGGTATCGTTGTATTACTACATCTTCAGGTGGGATATTAGCAAAGATTCAATCTTCTCAATCTTTGCTAATATCCCACCTAAAGATGTTGTAATACAACGAAACCTAGGTCGTGGTAAAGAAATTAAAGAAAGTAGAAATAATACTACATCACGTAGTTTCATTTAATTGTCATCAATATAGCCTTGAAAAAATATTTTTAAAAGTAAAAATATAAATTTATTCTATGTTTAAATTAAAGTTAATTGCCATACGCTATGTAAAACAGATGTTCTGTATAATCGAGACGCCTGGTAATATTCATAATCGATAAAAAAACACGTAACTAGTGCACATTTATTTGGAATATTTTTGGGGGTGTCAACATAACATTATTGAAAAATGTCGAGACTTTGAGCTGGATAAATCCGCCATTTTTAAAAGCGCAAATTGTTTTGTATCTAGTGAAGCGTTAGTTTTGCAATAAAACATGTAGGAGCATTTTTATAGAGAATTACACTCTTTGGAACGTTTGTCTAAAATAACTATTCTAAGTAACTAATATTTTTTTAAATAACAGCGTTTTAAAATGAAACTCCTAAACAAATGATTGAAGAACGAAGATTAGATAGATAGCAAACTTTACATAGTTAACTTATTAGTAAACTTTACATAGTGAACCTTTCGTTTATTAAATTCTTTACAAATTTGATTTGATTAATTTTTCTAAAACGTTAAAATCTGAAATAATAGAATCTTAATGGATGATGGTCGTAACAAAAATATAGTGTACTCTCTTTACATATCACCTACCTGATAACTAGACTAGTAAGAAAATATACACGGTATTAATTTCTCTTGCAAAATATTAAATTCTTATAAAAAATTACCAACATTGCCATTTCCACAAAAATTTACCTTCAACATTGCCATTGTCACAAAAATTTACCTTCAACATTGCCATAGTCACAAAATTTTAACAAAAATTCACCTTTAACATTGCCATAGTGACAAAAATTTACCTTCAACATTGCCATAGTCACAAAAATTTACCTTTGACATTGCCATAGTCACAAAAGTTTAACTTCAACATTCCCATAGTCACAAAACTTTAACAAAAATTCACCTTCAACATTGCCATACCTAAATTTTACTCCCGATTAATACAATGATAGCAAAAATGTTATATATAATTTAAGAACTCGATCGAAAGGATCGACGAGATCAAAAGGATGTCCATTTGACATTTGCTTATTTAAAAATAATAAAATATAAGCGGTCAACCACGAGTCGAATGGTGTTCCGTATCGTAATGAATTGATCATTTAATGATACAATATATGCTCTTGATTATTTTGTATAAATCCAACCACCACCACGAACCAACACATAACTTTTGGTTTTTTCCGTGCTATTTTTGGAAAATATGTATATAGGGGATAGGGCAACACTTTTTACTGCCTATCAGGGTGCTATAGATAACCAAGCTATTTTTGCTACGTCTGTAAATGACAATCTCTTTAAATAGTGAAAAATAACATTAATGTATGCAAATAGTTTTACATATATATATATATATATATATATATATATATATATATATGTATATATGTATATATATTATATATATATATATATATATATATATGTATATATGTATATATATTATATATATATATATATATATATATAAATTGTGAACACACCTATTGACCACCTCTAGTATGAGTGGCACATATTTATATTTATCATTGTGGTACGGGAGTGGGAGTGGTTTATTATTATCACAAACACTGAACACAAAACTCATTGTTCTTCAACTACAATATCATTGAACAACATACTATAATCACTATATTGACTTAACTGTCACGCTAAATAATTATATGATTTTTTATATTACACGGTTATTTTACTATAAGCATTGTTAAATTAGAAAAAAATGACAACCCTTGCTTTCGATCATACAAAACTCGGAGGCATAAAACATTTTGAAAATATGTACACATCATTTACTTTATAACTCGTTGGAATAAAATAGTACAAAAAACAAGTACACGACGAACAGTACAAAAATATACATATTTAACATACATATTAACAAAAATATACATATTTACATATTTATTTAATACATATTTATTTATATCTCTTGATATTATTGCCGCAAATTTATTGTAATACCAAAAAATTCTAATGAAATACCTCGGATTTTTTTCACATTTTCCAAAGTCATGGTTAAAAAGTTATAATAAAAGTTACTGCGAAAATAGTTCACAATCGAAACATAAAAATGAAAAATGGTAAACTAAACCTGAGTATCATTTTAAAAAAAGACCTAGTAAATTATACCTCATACGACATTATACGTGAAAAAATCGTCTGCATTATGCATATATGCGAAGATACATTAAATTATTTTTTAATAATTTAATACATATCATGGTTAAAAAGTTATAATAAAAGTTACTGCGTAAATAGGTCACAATCGAAACATAAAAATGAAAAATGGTAAACTAAACCTGAGTATAATTTTAAAAAGACCTAGTAAATTATACCTTATGCGACGTTATGCGTGAAAAAATCGTCTGCATTTTACGTATATGCGAAGATACATTATTTGATTTTTTAATAATTTAATACATATCATGGTTAAAAAGTTATAATAAAAGTTACTGCGAAAATCGGTCACAATCGAAACATAAAAATGAAAAATGGTAAACTAAACCTGAGTATCATTTTAAAAAGACCTAGTAAATTATACATTATATAACGTTATGCGTGAAAAAATCGTCTGCATTTCACGTATATGCGAAGATACATTAAATGATTTTTTAATAATTTAATACATATCATGGTTAAAAAGTTATAATAAAAGTTACTGCGTAAATAGGTCACAATCGAAACATAAAAATGAAAAATGGTAAACTAAACCTAAGTATAATTTTAAAAAGACCTAGTAAATTATACCTTATGCGACGTTATGCGTGAAAAAATCGTCTGCATTTTACGTATATGCGAAGATACATTATTTGATTTTTTAATAATTTAATACATATCATGGTTAAAAAGTTATAATAAAAGTTACTGCGAAAATCGGTCACAATCGAAACTCATAAAAAAATCTCATTGATATCGTTATGCGTGAAAAAATCGTCTGCATTTTACATATATGAGAAGATATTAATAATTTAATACATATATGAAGCCTGCAAAATTTCATTCACATTGGCCTCAAACGGTAGAAAACATAACAACGTGACAGACAGAAAGCTATGATGTTGGGACAATATCATAAGATTTCTTGTTTCACTGAGGAACCCTAATTATGACTCAGTTGACCCAAAAAGCTGCCCCTAAAATTATTCGGTAACATCTTTGTACATCAGCTCTATGGTTGATTATTTCTAAATCAGCATTGTGCGTTGCATCGTCTCTGAAAAACGGACAATTAACTCCCGCCTTTGAGAAACGGACAATTAACACATAGTGTTTATTTAATCTGCTCTGTTTTTTTTCAATTTTGGCACGAAAAAGTCATCGTTTTTCTATAGGTCTGTAACATTACTATATATATAATTATATATAAGCTGTTTACGTCCCATTTATCGATCCTCAAAATAACCTTACGAGTGTTGACACCTCTAGACGCCACGCACAAAGCGAATTCTCGAAATACATCAGACACGAAAATGAAAAACAGTATAAATAACAGTTATAACACATTATCACGAATGTCGTCATGTTTACGTTAAAATGGCGTCAATGCGAGCATTTAGTTACGAAGATGATGTTTGCGGATGATGGAAACTGCGTTCATTGCTCATCCACGAGGAAGCTATACAAATTTGCTTAAGATTGACCCTGACTTGCTCTTTTATCCTTGAGTGTAAAAAAATCATGCATATTTTATATGTGACAAATTACTGCAGTAAACAGTGTCTCCCTGATGCTGCGAACAACTTCAGTACTTCTACGATAAGTTCAGTGCAGCTACAAATATAACAGCCAGCAATTTTAAAGTTATATATGTGAGAAAGAGTCTAATAAGTTTTCCCTTTTAAAATTGTACTACGAAAATATGACACATCTCGAAAAATCCATAACCCGTAAACAACTCTATTGTAGTATATAGACTAGTATATGAAAAATCAATAACCCGTATACAACTCTATTGTAGTATTAGGGCAACGAAAGAGGTCAATGATCTCAAACTTTGAATCTTGTGGCATGGGCGGTGGACGTAGAGAAAGCCGTGGTAATTTAAACAAAAATTGGAAAACTTTTCTGTGTTATAAAATTATTGAATTTCCCGCACTATCAATGCGATGGTATATCTAAAAACTAAGAACGCGTTTTTTGTAATCATAGCTTTCCTTGCCGAAATTTTCAGAACAAAATTATGTTTTACATTATTATAAATGCCGTTTAATATAATTAATCATTAAAAATATTTAATAATTAACATTTTTACGAGAAAATTGATTGCGTCAAGTAAATACATTACATAACTTTTTTAAACCGATTATACTCGTATCTTGTTAGAAAAGCTTACGAGTTGAGTTCGTTAGCTCGTATATAGCCTACTTATTGGTAATTCATTATTTTTTTTATTATATTCCATCCGTTATATACTTTCGGGTCCTCTTTATATAACAGCAAATTAACAAAGAAAACTCACATTATTAATAAAGTAGTGACTTCTATTTTTTCTTACTGTAATGCTGGTGTTTCAATTTTTCTCCCACTAAAATAGGGTCTTCTATTCCAGGTACACTAAGATAAATATTATCTTCGTTTCTAGCTAAGAATTTTCTTTCATTGATGTCATAAACACTATACATGTACCAAATTTCAAGGTTTCTCTTCTGGATTACTGTAACCTAAGAAATTTCTATACCAAATATCTCGAAAACTAATATAGATACCATTTTCATATTTGTAACACGTTATAGATAAGCATTCGTCTCCATATGCCAAAAGTCAGACATCTAGCTTTCACTTAATGTGAATTGCGGAGTGTCAAAGTAGCTGTGTAACGCTTCAGATAAAGGTGTAGTGTCCGGAAGTGCAGCTCGAAGCTTAGTTGCTCCCAGATATACAAAAGCGTACAGATTATTTTAAACAGTACAATCAGATAGATTTACATTAAAATTCCTGTCACTTATACGAATCCAAATGACTTTGATATCCTTCTTTGACATCAGAATCAGCTGATATGGATAATTAGCTTATTAGCTTAAACTAGATATGCTCTGGCCTCGTACATGCAGACTATTAAAAACGTACCGATTTGCAACAACTAAACCTACCGAAGCAATTAGTTTACAAAAATTAACCACATATTAAAATTTTAAAGAAATTGGGGAAATAAAGGAAGCTTATATCGAATACATGCAATATCGAGAAATGTTATATGCGGAAAATGACCAACAACGAAATGCTCTTATGCATCTGCTCGTATTCAGGTTGCTTACTCAAGCGCCTACTTCTCCCGCAACATTCCATATTTCATCTCTGGTCACACCCATTTCGCCCATGTATGTCCGAGTCTGGTCCGGATGGAAAATTTCATTGCGACATTTGAAACACAGGTAGAGTCATCTATTGGTGTACATGGGTACACTATACATTTGCATAATTGTTACGCATCGCATAGCAATTCGAAAACCCTTCTTTGTTGCTGTATGCAATGTGAATGAATTTTTAACAAAATTAAATTCGCATAATTCCGATTGAATAAACCGATAGCGATGGAAAGAACACTGTTATTTTAAATTAACTTCTACGTAGTTTTAACATACGAACAGACAAAAAGACAAACATTCCAAAAATGATCTTAATGCATATTTATCCTTCATCCTCACCGTTACTTTTTGCAATTGTTTTTTATTGTACAGACGAAGAAAAGTTACATCTATGTTATGTATAAAGATATATTAAATGAACACCCAAATATTTAGTTTCGGCTTTATCGAGACGGAAATGTGTGAAATACTCATTATAAAAAAGGTTAAAGGTGACGAGGTGTAAGAAAAGGACTTGGACAATTTATGGTTTTGAATATTTAACACATATTTAAGCTTAGCGATGAATAAATATTATTAATTTATAAATACACCTTTATATAAAGAACACAATTAAATAAAGAAACAGACCCATTTGAATTAATAAACCTGCTAAATATTAATAAAAGTCACACTACGAGACTTCAATAACAATGTATATGCTGTAAAAACAATTTTCTATCACAGCGTTAACTAAAAGCCGATATCGTAATTTTTATTAAAATTTTTCCTACTTGCCTACTTGAAAAGTTATAGGCAATAGGCCCACTTTTTGACACTTTACGCACTAATGTCTCACAAAGGAAACACCTTCACAAAAAAATGCATGTGACATTTTCAATGGCCTTTTGAAAGATCTTTTCTATGATAAACTACTTCTATTGAGGATTTTTTTTCAATTCCTAAGTGTTATATATGGGCAGTTGCATGAGAAAGTAAAAATTGTAGTTTCTTTATTTTAATATATGCCCGGACAAACAGACAGGCAAATGAACATGTTTAAATTATAAAGGTTCCTTATTTTGTCGTTCGCCTACGGAACCTGGAAAAGGGAATCGAAAATTTGTACCATCTACAAGACCACCACAGATATAATTTTTGGCTCGTGACGTTAAAAGCAAATTGATTCTCGTAAAAAGGTTACAACCGACGAGGTGCAAAATCTGTTTGATGTAAATTAACACAAAATACCTGCTTCGCCAGAGTAAGCTAATAGTTTAACATCACAACGAATATAAGAAATTACTAATTTTATCGATTCAATAACTATATACGTAAAGTGCAAAGAAGTTAAACGTCATTGTTGGAAATATTGATTATATCGTGTCTAACGAAATTAAAAAATCAATTTAAAAATATGAGGTCAGAAATCTAGCAATAATAAAATTGCAAAAAAAAGTAAAAAATGGGACACAAGAACAAAAATAGGGATTATATTAGTGGTTTTTTTTCAGACGGCTTTAGAAATGTTATCCTGTATGAGGAAGTCCTGGGATAAGGAAGTTAAAAATAACTTTTTGTAATACTTCTAAAATCTGTCTCATATTTGATCGTAACTTAAGGCTGCACCTATGAACGCGTGTGGCCCGTTGCTACGTATTTACGGTCATACAACATGGCGTTAAAACATGGGTCTCAGTGAAGCGACAAGTTACATAATTCAGGTCTTTGAGATGCGGTTGTATTTCTGAATGTTGCAAATCTAGTGGGTTCAAAAAATAAGCAACACAATAATACTTCAGCGGATAAACAAAGACACAAAATCCTAAATAACATGAAAACACATTAGACTTTACCTTGAACCTTTTAGCTTCCACCTTGGACATATCATATGCCAAAGGAAATACCAACTCCTTCAACTCATTATGCAAGGTAAGATACTGAGTAGAAAGAGGCGACAGGAGGAGAAAATCCTGGCTGAAAAACCTACACCAGTGATATTATAAAAGTACCCGTTCGCTTTTTCGGACCTCCAAAGTTCAAATAGCCAGTCACCGTTAGGGGAAGGATGTCTGATATGTTTGACATATAAAATGCTTCGCAGATACTTAATCAAAAGGAAAACAATTTAGTTCATTCTTTGTGGAAACTGAAATTTCAGTTTTACTTTTAAGGACCCTAAAATTTTATCGCATTTTAAACTATTTTTGCGACAAAATTTAAATATATTAAAGTTCAAATATACTACATTTTGTTATGATAAGCGGCTTCGTTAAATGTTGTCCTACTACCGGGAATCCCACAAATGACATCTTGCTTTTGTTTCAGACAGGATCTTTTGAAATGGGACGGTTGGGGATATAAGGACTCGAAGTTTGAAGTCAAGGACAATGTAATATCTTTTACGGGCAAACGGTGAGTATAATCTATAGATTTATAATACTTTTAAATGTTTTACATGCAACTATTACTGTATATTATAGGAAAAAGTCTCTATTTACTACGTCTTTGTGTCTATTTAACTATATATAAGAATGCACTAACCTTAAGAAAAACTTAACCAGTTTGAAAGTAGCCCTTTTTTCCAAAAACGAACAGAAAAACAAGCACAATGTTACTAGTAAACTTGGAATAGAAAGTTATAAATTACATAAACAGAGAATAGATAAAACCCTACTAATAAACTCAGTTTATGACAGGCTCGTCATAACTTCATCTATATTCAAACTCTATTCCGACCTAAGTTTAACTTTGGTATAACCTAAAAAAATTAACGTTTCAGTAAGTACATTTTTAGCACGTCAGTAATTCAATTCGTACAAACGAAACAATCGAGGAGAAGTATTGTTCAATTTATTGCATGTAGCTCCATCAAAAGCAACATTTATTGATGACAATTTTGAAATTAAAGAAAATTCAAGTAATTAATATTCTCACTTATTGTTAGAGTACTTTAAAGGGAATTATGACATTCTGCCAAAAAAATTTTTTGAGAAATTTTAAATTAACCACTTTTCCATGCTCTTCTAATGACCTTTTCATACATATCATGCTTTTACGTAACTGAAAAAAAAGAGAAAAATTCGACAAGAACGAACACAAGCAAGGAATAATATAAATTGGAACGATGCTTTAAAGGCGCCGTCTGATGTGGCAGATATAATTTCTATTAACAATAATAGACACAACCCTATATTTTACGTGTTTTTCTGTGAAACGCAATGTTGCCAGAAAATAATAAAATCATATTGGTCCGCCGCTTCACCACGCGCCCTTTGCGTTAATAAACATTTTATGTTATGTGTTCATTTTGCTCACTTCGCCCAACTCCGTCACAAGGTAATTAAAAAAATTATTTCCATGACAACCGTAGATTATAATAAATACAAACAAAATTACTAAATTGGTTAAAACGTCGCTAATTAATTCACCGTCTACAGATAAAGAGATTTAGTACAATTTTAAATGACTGTAAGTTCTTAATTCATTGACCGAGTGAACTAGAAGGGTAAATTTGGAAATATTTCCATACAGGCAGAACCATGTCGCCGGGCTACGGTTGGTTACTGCAGACCCATCTATAATAATTTATAGGGGTACCGCGTTGCCAGCTTAGAGGGGAGGTTAGCAAAGAACGGAAAAGACAATTGTTTATTTCTCTCACGTCTGGTCGTTTTATTTGTACATACGTAAATGGGAAAACAACTGACGGAAAAATCATTTTTATTTCGAATTATTTGTATTTTGCATAATAAGGTCATAAAAAGTTTTACTGTCACTGATCACCGTGAAAGTTTCATCGACTTTATTTACCTACTTCCTTGGTAATTGGTAATTGATATATCGTATTGGTAAATCAATACGATTCGGTTTTCGGTAATTGTTTTACTCCACAATATTTTCTTCATTTATTATAACGTAAGTAATATTTCTAGTCTTCGTTCTAGTCTTAATAAACTTACTGAAAATGAAATAAATAATAAACTCAAATAACTAAGCAATGTGTATGATATATGTGCTAATATCAAAGAAGTCTTACGTACAAGCAATAGAAGAATTACATACAAACAAAAGAAGTCTTACGTACAAGCAAAAGAAGCAGTAGAAGCAATCGAGTTTCTCATTGAACAGAAACACATAAAAAATATTTAAGGTCATATTTTTATCATCATCATCATCATCATATCATCATCATCATCATCATCATCATCATATATATTAATACGCTAAGGTTGAGATGTTACTCTCCCTTTTTAGAAAAAACCTCACAACTAATCCACATAAATTATATATCATTTTATAGATAATTGCTTGCTCTACCGGCATCCACAACTAAAAAAATTATTATTGCTATTGTTTTTGCAAATTAATTAATTATTAAAATTATATACACAAAACAGAAATGCTGCCATCTAACGGCTCAACGTCAATATGATTGACGGTCGGTAAATTTTTTGTTTAATTTCAAATCCACTCACGTATAAATAAAGTGGCGCTTTAGCTCAATGCTTTTGATACTTGCGCCTCTATATGTCAATTTTAGTAAAATATTTGTTTGATCTGTCATCTGAGCTTCATAATGGAATAAAAACGTAATAAGCAGTGTGCAAAATTAGAAATAAATTGAATACCTGCAATCAATTTTGATTTATTAAATTGACTCTAAACACTCTGTTGTAACTAATGTGACAGCTGTGAGTTCATTTTCTCATGTGTAAATATTTATAATCTACCACGCAAATTGATATAATGCGAAGACTTCGCACGGGTCACGCTAGTTTATTATATTCTTTTAACACTCTTATTCCTAAACACTAATAGATGCTATACTCGGACAATTGTTTACTTTCAATGTGTTGCTGAGAATTCAAGAATTGTGTTACTTGCAAAAGTCACCGCTACCTATTTTAAAAGTATAAAAATGGTATTAATAATTGTGTTATAAAGTGCGTTCTACCTGATAAATCTAAATTATTCTCCTGAATATTTGAGAAAAGTCTTCGAATAATTTTTTTTAATAATAGGACAAAAGGAAAACTAAAACCCGGCTATGGAAAAAAATGAAAATGTGAAAAACGTGACCGTATTTCACGTTTTCATTTTTTTGAAATTCATACCCTACCAACCCGTAAGTAAATTCATAACGTTATATACCCTAGGACACTCTCTGGGTCATGACCTAACCTAACCTCCTCATTTGTTGAAATCCCTTTAGGAGTTTAGTCTGTACAAAGGAAGAAACTTACTCACATACATAAATACATACGTACATAAACTGTGAAATTCATAACGTTATATACACTGGGACACTATCTGGATCAATACGAACCTAATGACACCTCATTCGTTGAAAACACTTTAGTAGTTTTAGCCTGTGTGATGTAACAAACTTACTCACTTACATACATACATACATACATACGTACGTACATAGCCGGTGAAATTCATAACGTTATATAGTATACTCTCTGAATCATGACGAATCTAAGGACATATCATTTGTTGAGATTACTTTAGTAGTTAAGTCTGTGCGAGGAAAAAAACTAATTCACATACATAAATACATATCCTGTGAATTCTTAACTCTTCGTCTATCGTAATCGGGTAGTAATGGCGATAACCCTATAAAAAAATGCAATACAGAGAATAAAAAAAATAATAAAGATATATGGTTACAATTCTGAGGAAAGATTGTTTAAAGCCATGTCAACATTTCCATAGCTTGGTTTCCATATCAGTATTGTTTTCTTTGCTGACTTTGGAAGTCAGAATGTTCAGAAAGTAATTAATTGTTGAAATAACAGTTTTAGCTTCCTTAGACGCCACTTAGTATCCATAAAATCAATTGTCTATGTTATATTTTAGTGAAATTTTTAGTTGGTAGTCTCTTGATAATTGACGCATTCGACTTTTATAAGAGATACATTAAATTCATCAACCGGCACACGATTCAAATATCACGCACGTTGCACCAGAGATCGTGCACGCGCTATATTGAAACAGTAAACAATGGTTCATTGCACAACGACAACCGCTACATTGCACAACGCATCTCCGCGGTTCACGAATCGGCCACGAACTTTGATCCCCGCACGGCTTCTAATGATATGGCATGGAATATGGTGCGCCACCAGTGTGACTGGAACTGGTGTTTCATTGTTTTTCCATCATTTTTGAAGGTTTTTCCTATTAACGCAATGAATAAAAGTATATTTGGGTGAATGTACGTACATATATATATATATATATATATATATATATATATATATATATATATATATATATATATAATTATTGGTGTATATAATGTACAAGTATAAGTATGTATTTCTGTATGTGTGCAACTTCAGACTACTTTGTCAACTTTGATGAAATGGCATTCGATTTGGGTGATTCAATCTAGCGACTCTATCTACATAGTTATAGAAAAAATAATAAAAAATCTCTTTTAAATTGCAAAAAGTTGGAAGTTTAAAGTAGGAGAAAATCAGTAAAAAATGTAGAATTATGATAATTCTTATCATAGTTCCTATTATAGTATTTAATACTCTCAATATACATCTACTACTCTTCTCTGATGATTACAGCAAACAAACCAATCACTGCAAAATTAAGAAAATAGGTTTATATATTTTATACTGCAACATGATTTGGAAGTTGTTAGACTCAAATTAACACTAATAGGAAAACTAACAAATGAGGCGTTTAATTTCATACCAGATCTATACCGTATTCCAATATTTTAGGCAAAAGACAAAAAACTATTCTTAGGAAAATATTAAGCGTAAGTTAATTTGTTGTTATATTTTTATTACGTTATATGAACTTCACAATTTTTCTATTCCAATGTCATTTCACTCTCATTCTAACTTTGCCAAAAAAAAATAGTGGCATTCACAGCAGTTAACAGTGGAAGCTCAGATGTAATTAATTCTTATGTACGACGAGCTTTTTAGGGTAGACCGAGCTTCATTGGAGCTTATTCCACTTACTGAGATATAAAACAGACTTAAAATATTCTTCTTCTTAAGCTCTACAGCCGATTTCCAGCTAAGGTTTTCTCAATCAGTTTCCACTATTTTGACCTGTCCAATGCCATGGATCCCCATCTGTAGATACCCGTATCCTTTAGCTATTTCTCCATGTTATCCAGCCATCTCGTTGGTGGTCTGACTCCTTCTCTTCCCCTCTCATTTTTGGAAAGTTATTATTTTCACTGAGCTATCATCCTCATATCAGTAAATATGGCCAAGCCATCTTAGTTGAGAGCCTTTGATTACCTTAACTATATTTGGTTCTCTGAATTTATACTATATACTTAAAATATTCATAAAATGACAAAAAAATGTTCGTAGAAAAATGAATTGAACTCATCGCGAAACCAAATGTCTTAATTCCATTGGAAGATGTTGGAACTCTTGAAATAAAATATATTGCAAATATATTGCATAAAATATATTGAAGTAAAATATACTTTTATCTAAATTGAAATAAAATATCCATACTCATTTATCGTAACAAATAATTTCAGCGAATGCGTGCGTCACCAACGAAATATGAATGGAAAGTGTGCAATCCAAGTATATAAACTATGTATAGATTTACTAAGCATGTATGGAAATATTATTCCATATTCATTAATTTACGGGAAATAAAATGTATATGTATTACGAAATAAAACCAGACGCGTCACACAATGGACTTCGAGCAACAAAATTGCGAATTTACTAATATTAATACAGTTTTCCGCTCATAAAGGTAGCTCTTAAAGCAATATGTGGTAAAAAATGCGGGGTTAACAGATAGTTCAAATTTGGAATGATTAAATAGTGATGCAATATACTCGGTATACGAATATCGATAATGATTCGAACGCAATATACGTGTGTTTTCCGAGAAAATCTCGGTCACGAAACTTAAATTTGGCGTGTGTAGACTCGCTCGAATTAGAAATGGGAATAAGGGCGCGATACATATCAATCATATGCAGCCGAGTCTGTGTAATAATTTGTATGCGTATGCCATAGGATGACTCTGCAACGTGCGTTTGTTTAACTCCGTGGTACGTTTTGTTTACTGGACCTACATTCACCACGGTGCGAAGGTCTATCTAACGTGTCCATGTTTGTGAGATCGCTTTAGACCTACTGGCACGGAAAATTACACTGTGCGACGAGTGCGTACAAGTTAAAGGCATCTATTTCCTACTGTATCAAATATTTATATAAATAGTCTAATTGTGTTTAGTACTTGCACTTGTCAATTTATGATACAAAATGTTTAAGTTATTCATCATATATTTCTATAGCTCTCGATTTAGAAAACTCAGCCAGAAAAGAAAATTGTAATTTAATGGAACTAGAAAAATATAATAAAATGGGAACGTATATGTAATGAAATATAATCATAGAAAATTTATTTCTTATAAAAAAATTCAACATTCAAGGAAAAGTGTGGAGCTAGGAATCCCAGTAAATCCAAAAAAATTCCAAACTAATTGGATTTGAACATTGCAGTGAAATAGAAACTTATGTTTAATGAATTATTATCACCGAAAAAGTATTTGTTAGAAAAATTAGCTAAGATCCGACTTCGCTTGATTTTTTTCCAACCTCTCCGTCTCATAATACGGAGGCAAGGGCGTAGAATAGGATTGCCACCTCCTTAAGATCTGTTGCTAAGGGGTAGAAAGTTAGTGTGGATTATTTGTGGGACATCGGTTGAAATTTATAGGAATTTATAATTAATATACGTTCATATATATATTGACTTTTGTTTATAAATCTGAATACATACATAACATTTTCAATTTTTAATATTGCTTACCTCACACTTGAAAGGTATAAGCCACTCTGTATTTTAGAAATTATCTAATCATCAAGCTTACCTAAAGCTTATCTATCAAGCTTACCTACTTATGTTCTAAAAGGAATCAGTATATAATCTTAGCTAACATAAAGAAAATATTAAAGTTTTTCAAATTTGTGAAAAAAGAACTTGATTATTGTTTATAGTAAGAGTCATACTTAAAAATATGTTTATTGAATGAAAAACGGATCGACACAGTATGGTAGCAAATTAGGTGTGCATTTATTTTATCAGTCAACAACCAGGTTCAAAATAGATTAATATTTAAAAATTACATAAATATAGTAACCATTATTGTAGACCACACAAAAAAAGTCAATCGGCTGCTGGGAAGTGAACCCACGTCTTAGGCGTACTGTGTCAATGTGCTAACCATTATACCACGGCTGATTCAACTGACCTGTCGAAACTAATATTACTATTGTTATCATTATCATCACTATTATTTTGTTCTTTTTAATTTTTTTATATATTCTTTCAATATCTATGCATAAAGTTAACTAAAAATGTTAATCGATGGCGTTGGCAATGCCATATCGTAATATATTTATGAGCATAAAGTTAACTAAAAACGCTAATCGATGGCGTTGGCAACGCCATATCCTAATATATATATGAGCATAAAGTTAACGAAAAACGCTAATCGATGGCGTTGGCAATGCCATATCGTAATATATATGAGCATAAAGTTAACTAAAAACACTACTCGACGGCGTTGGCAATGCCATATCGTAATATATATATAAGCATAAAGTTAACGAAAAACGCTAATCGATGGCGTTGGCAATGCCATATCGTAATATATCTATGAGCGTAAACTTAACGTAAAACGCTAATCGATGGCGTCGGCAATGCCATATCGTAATATATATATGAGCATAAAGTAAACTAAAAACGCTAATCGACGGCGTTGGCAATGCCATATCGTAATATATATAAGCATAAAGTTAACGAAAAACGCTAATCGATGACGTTGGCAATGCCATATCGTAATATATTTATGAGCATAAAGTTAACTAAAAACGCTAATCGATGGCGTTGGCAACGCCATATCCTAATATATATATGAGCATAAAGTTAACGAAAAACGCTAATCGATGGCGTTGGCAATGCCATATCGTAATATATATATGAGCATAAAGTTAACTAAAAACGCTAATCGACGGCGTTGGCAATGCCATATTGTAATATATATATAAGCATAAAGTTAACGAAAAACGCTAATCGATGACGTTGGCAATGCCATATCGTAATATATTTATGAGCATAAAGTTAACGAAAAACGCTAATCGATGGCGTTGGCAATGCCATATCGTAATATATATGAGCATAAAGTTAACTAAAAACACTACTCGACGGCGTTGGCAATGCCATATCGTAATATATATATAAGCATAAAGTTAACGAAAAACGCTAATCGATGGCGTTGGCAATGCCATATCGTAATATATCTATGAGCGTAAACTTAACGTAAAACGCTAATCGATGGCGTCGGCAATGCCATATCGTAATATATATATGAGCATAAAGTAAACTAAAAACGCTAATCGACGGCGTTGGCAATGCCATATCGTAATATATATAAGCATAAAGTTAACGAAAAACGCTAATCGATGACGTTGGCAATGCCATATCGTAATATATTTATGAGCATAAAGTTAACTAAAAACGCTAATCGATGGCGTTGGCAACGCCATATCCTAATATATATATGAGCATAAAGTTAACGAAAAACGCTAATCGATGGCGTTGGCAATGCCATATTGTAATATATATATGAGCATAAATTTAACTAAAAACGCTAATCGACGGCGTTGGCAATGCCATATTGTAATATATATATAAGCATAAAATTAACGAAAAACGCTAATCTATGGCATCGGCAATGCCATATCGTAATATATCTATGAGCGTAAAGTTAACTAATAACGCTAATCGACGGCGTTGGCAATACCATATCGTAATATATCCATGAGCGTAAAGTTAACTAAAAACGCTAATCGCTGGCTTGGCAATACCATATCGTAATATATCTATGAGCATAAAGTTGACTAAAAACGTTAATCGATGGCGTTGGCAATGCCATATCGTAATATATCTATGAGCATAAAGTTAACTAAAAACTCTAGTAAATGGTGTTGACAGTACCAATATCGTAATAATCGCCAAGTCAACGTTGTTTTTAAAAATCTGTAATATCCAGAGAAAAGTATCCTATTATGTTGCTCGAAACTATTACCATACCAAATATCATCAAAATCCGTCCATTAGATTTGGCGTGTTTGAAGAACAAATTAACAGATAGACAACAATTCTAAAAACAGGTTTTCTGGTTGCTATTATCATTCTATACGCTAAATCAATCACTCTTTAAAATATTTTCCATGTACAGAATTCAGTGTATTACAGTTTTATTAAATGTATCGTTTAGAACTGACAATATTGAACAGCCCTAAAAGTTTACAATGGTTTTGCAACTCTGCCTGCAATAAATATCAAATGTTTTCTGGTAAGATATCTCCACACTGTGTAAATATGGCAATTAAGGAGCAGAGCTTAAGGAAGACAACGTCTTCTTTAGCGAGATAATTTTTTAACTATTCCTCTTCCCTTAAACGGAATAACTACATAATTGAATACTTAAAAGGTTGTTAACGCCTGATATCGCTTAACATAATTTGGAAGAAATTTGATGCAGAAGTAAGTTGTAATTTTCCAAGTACTTATAGATGTAAATGAAATATGAATTCAAAACGGACTTGATATTTCATTCATTTTTGGTTTCCGTCCCTCAAAATTAAAAGAGATAATCATAAGTAATCCTGCAAGGGTTCCCCTTGCAGGATTACTTCGTTGTCCGTCTATCTGTCTGCCAAAGCCATTTTTCTCAGCAACGGCTTGAGATATAAAGTTGATATTCTAAAGCTTATAACTTTACATGGCGGTAAAAATTTAAAGTTTTTTGATTTAGTCAAAAAAAAGGTAATGGCCCTTTAACGCTTATCTTTTCTTTGTTAATTCATATAATATTCTTACTCACTGATTAGCAAAACATATAGGGCACTACCGATTACAACCTTGAAAGTTGCGATAATAGTAATTCTGATAACACAAGTAAGGGAAAAAATACAAAAGTCATTACTTTTAATTCATTTTTATAATTAGTTTGTTTTACGCCTGTGAAAGATATAGTAGGCAACATATTTATATTGTGAAAATTTGGTATTTATCAATAATTCAATTAAAAATACCGTAATAAAAATACAAAACTCATTTATTGCTAATTCATTTTTATAATTAGTTTATTTTACGCCTGTAAAAATTATAGTAGGCAACATATTTACGTTGTGAAAAATTTGTATTTATCAATAGTTCAATTAAAAATACCGTAATAAAAATACAAAACTCATTTATTGCTAATTCATTTTTATAATTAGTTTATTTTACGCCTGTAAAAAATATAGTAGGCAACATATTTACGTTGTGAAAAATTTGTATTTATCAATAGTTCAATTAAAAATACCGTAATAAAAATACAAGTCATTTATCTCTAATTCATTTTTATAATTAGTTTGTTTTACGCCTGTGAGAGATACAGTAGGCAACATATTTACGTTTGAAAAATTTGTATTTATCAATAGTTCAATTAAAAATACCGTAATAAAAATACAAGTCATTTATCTCTAATTCATTTTTATAATTAGTTTGTTTTACGGCTGTGAGAGATACAGTAGGCAACATATTTACGTTGGAAAAATTTGTATTTATCAATAGTTCAATTAAAAATACCGTAATAAAAATACAAGTCATTTATCTCTAATTCATTTTTATAATTAGTTTGTTATACGCCTGTGAGAGATACAGTAGGCAACATATTTACGTTGGAAAAATTTGTATTTATCAATAATTAAATTAAAAATACCATAATAAAAATACAAGTCATTTATCTCTAATTCATTTCTATAGTTAGTTTCTTTTACGCCTCTGAAAAATATAGTGGGCAACATATTTACGTTGTGAAAAATTTGTATTCATCAATAGTTCAATTAAAAATCCCATAATAAAAATACAAAAGTCATTTATCTCTTAATTCATTTTTATAATTAGTTTGTTTTACGCCTGTGAAAGATATAGTAGGCAACATATTTACGTTGTGAAAAATTTGTATTTATCAATAGTTCAATTAAAAGTACTATACACTTTTAAATATTTATGTGCCTAAATGTATACGGAACCCTCGTAGTGCAAGTTTTACTTAGGCTTGACGGATATTTTTATGGCCAATAACAACTAGTTTCTTTTGGTATTATTTTCCATTAAGAAAATAACTTGACTTCATCCTTTCCCCACCAATTATAGAAAAACTCCGATGTATAAATTGGAAATAAGAGTAAATTAGATGAATAGTTGAAAACATATTAGATTATTTCTAATAAGGGTTCATACAATGGTGGAGCTAACTGTTATGTATAAATATCCGCAACACAGGTAAATATAATAGGCCATGTACAGTTACACATTATCATAACTTTAACACCACCGATACCGAGTGGTATATGACGTAAGTAACGTACTATACGTTACTTACGTCATATCTCGAGTTGCAGCGATCCAGTTATAAGGATCTGCCGGTTCTCGAAATTCATACCAATCAATAATAATTATACCCAGTTACAGGAAATTCATACTATTAGTTATGAAAATTGCTATAGCCCAGTTGTAAATTGTTGCAACTAAATATTTGCAAAGTAAGAATTTTAGAACCTATATGTATTTATGTTTGATATCTATATTAAATCAGTGCGTTAAATCAAGTTTTGACGTAAAGTTTGATCAGGTGTCAGGCTCTGCCTATACCCATATGTTACCAACATCTTTCTTACCGTGACTATTCAACCAATAATGTACCTACGTCGACAGAGGTGTTAAAATAAAGTGACGATAGATACGGTACACGTATTGAATGTATTGAAAAACGAATTATATCAGCTTAGAATGTTATCGCATTAGCTACGGCAACTTACCCTAGCCACGTATATATTGGTTTAAATGTATATATACATAAGTTTAAATGTATATATACATAGGTGTACTATCAGTACCTACAATTGAAAATGTATTGCATATTTCACTGACCACTGGGGTAATCTATAAGCCTTTTATCATGTCTACTATAATCACACCCGGATTTCTTTCCACGTAATGTGATAGTGGGACTCATAACTATTATCATGCATTATTTCGTCATGTGAACACCACTGTCTGCGCTTGCGACATTTATTGCGACACTTGGTTTAGTGTCACGACACTGAATCCTCCTTATGCGGGAACGGCTAGACATTAGTGTCAGACATTTGTCGCAATTAGTGTCGTAGTCTATCCATACTATAATAATGGCAATTAATACTTTCAACCATTTCCTACTCATTAAGTACTGCTATCAGTTCCGGGCGAAGTCACCTCAATTAATGTAGCAATCAAGATCTGTCAGTCATAATGTCCATCGTATTAATCTCAGCAGTCTCGTGTTTGTTTTTATTTTCAATTGCACCTGTTGATACCCCACGTGGGCGTTGAAAATATAATTATAACACGTATAAAATAAGATAAAATAGCAGAATTATGGCAACGAACGGCACGGTGGCAATCATATTACTTGCGACAGGTTTTTATTATTCGAAATATTTTTGAGTTAAACTAATTATCTAATTAACGCATAGATTATTGTATGGCGAAAAAATGATCTACAAAAGATTCTGATGTTTACCTATGACCATACGTTTGAAAGATTAAGATTTTACATACTGGGAATTCTTCTTCGGCTATATTCAACAGTAGTTATAGGGCGGAATGGGCAGTTCGTCCTTCTTCCATAAGTGTGGCGGCAATGCCGGATGATGCCAGTGCAAGTGCGATGTGTTGTTTAGCACACACCGCACTTACATTGTCAAGAAATGTTATTTCGCTGATGTTGCATTTTCCTTTGTAATTTCGAAGTTTAGCAACTGAAAGCATCTTCTCGTGGTACTGACATCCCAAGTTGTACTAAGGTCTGTTTTTTTATTACTAAACATTTATCTTCTAGGCGAATGAGTGATTCATTGAAGATGTCGTCGTTGAATTCGATGGCAGTTCTGGATGAGCTTGTCGGATTCGGTACGATATGTCACCACTCATACTCTCTTTGAAGGAGTCTCATAGTTGTTTGTTTTGGATTCGATGGGTTACATGTTGTTAGTATTATGGCGAATAAGTCTCTGATTTGTTCAGTTGAGGCAGTGAGTGAGGCTTCTTGTAGTGTTAATTTCCGGTGATAGTCATTATCCAGTAGTACTAACCTTCGGCATGTCTCTCTGTATAGGTAAACGTCAACAGTCCTGAGATCTGTGGAACTTGTTGGTCCCCGTATTTCGTGTAGCAACATCCGGAGATAAAAATCTTCGGCGTTGTTCGGATATGCGGTGTATACTCGGCCTAGTGCGTTAGTTTTCATGATTCCCGGATGATTCACTACTGAAATTCGTCGTATTCGTCGTTAAAAGATTTTTCTTATTGTGTTCTACGTATAATAGGTAGGGACGTCGGCATATAGTAATGTTTTCGCGAATGGATCCCTTTGGCACAGTTGGAAAAAAGGTGTTAATTTTGTGTTTTGGTTGGTTCGCTTGCAATTTTTCTCGCGGTGTCGTTTGTAAAGTAAACTCTGTCCATTCTCCAAATGTACTGCTAGATATTGCACAGTTGGTTCGTGTTTGTGTATGGGAAAACCAAAAATCCGCCACGCTGCTTCGTTACTGTCGATGTGTCTTCCAATTAGGTACATGAGAATCTCGTCGTTTCTATTTTGTTATTCACTGTCACATCATGTACTGCCACGTCACTGTCTTTGTTCACATACTTACAGGCATATTTAATGTATTTCACTGAATTGCAATATTCTGCGTTTATATATGCTTGGAACATTTTGGAAAATATTGGGTTATATGGTACTACCCATTGATTATCTATTTCCATTTCGTTTGCGCCTTGTATTCGTATTTTTGCTGTGAAGCTACCTTTTTTGGGTGATCGTCTTCTTCATTCGGGATCACCATCTTCTCCGGTTTGTGTGTCGTCCAAGTATGGTCCTGTGGTCACTTTTTCATGGCGAATTAGGGTTTAATGACCCGCATGGTCCGTGAATCATGTTTATTACTATTATACAGCTCCGAATCTTCTTGTAGATTGGGAAATTCAGCTTCATTTTGTCGATATCCGTGTGAATTCTGTCGTGTAGCCATATTAGATTTTGTGAATGAGGCAGTCTTCATTTTTGCCATTCCTTTGTGTACATCCAGCATGTAACTTTCCAAAGATATGGTATTTTGTGATGACTTCAATAAGTCTCATTTGTTTTTAACGGAAAACTCGGGCTACTATGTCGTGTCGATCCATGGGAACTTGTGTATCTTAGTTGTTCTTTGATTTTTAGCCACGATGAGTTGCATGTGAATGTTATGAAGAGGTCAGGTCGTCCTTATTTTCTTGCGTATGCCATGGCATATTGAGTATATTCGTGCATGTGTCTTGGACTTCCTATGTAAGATGATGGTAGCATTACCATAATTCTTCCGTGCGTAGTTTCTTCTTCTTCTTCTATCTCCTCTTTTACGTTTGGGCATTGTATAAAATATAAATCAAATTAACTTTTATTAAAAATACACTAAGTAAACTTTAAACACTTTTCACACTTTGTTTTCGATTTATATTCAAACACTATCACTTTGATTACGCACACTTCACTGTTTGTTTTTATTCACTCACTGCACTTCACTGATGTTCGAACGGATCTTGCTTTATATACCCCTACCAATGGGTAGCCCCACCCATACAAAAAAGACTTCGAATGGTCCACAATATTCCAGAACATTCCACAACATTCGAGAGTGTTCTGGAATATTCTACAATGATCTGGGATATTCCAGGATGTTCCCGAACGTTCCAGACTATTCCCAAACATTCTATAGCTTTCCAGAATTTTTCGGGATGTTCTGGAATGCTTTCGAATACTGTCAAATATTCTGGACTCTTCTAGTAATTTCTAGAGGGCGAAACTTCCAGTCCTTAAGCATGCCCTTCGGGTAAAAACGGGAACCTTCTTTATAGATGGGGAATAGAGAGCTACCACAACATATAATTCCCTCGATCGTACTGGGACTCGTTTCTGGGTTTTAGCGGCATGCACATTTTATACTTACTTTTATAATATGTATATATATATATATATATATATTCGACTGCGAGAATTTGCCCATTGTATCGAATTATATCATTACTTTTCTTCGTAGAATTATTCAGGAGGTTACCAATTTTCGAAAATAAACGGTCTGCTTATTTGATGTTGTAACCATCTTTAAATTATTAAAATAATTTTTTTACGTGGAAATGATTTTAATTTACAATTTTTTTAAACCTTGAGAGTAATTGGCCAGTTCCAAGAGCTTGCAATATATACTTATTTACGTTTAAATTTAATGTACCTGTGCATAAATTAATAATTTTGTTTGTATTATGAATGTGCCTGTGCATAAATTAATAATTTCGTTTGTATTATGAATGTGCCTGTGCATAAATTAATAATTTCGTTTGCATTATGAATACATTCTTAATTATATATAAAAGCAGCTGCATACATAACTACCTGGAATGTTTTCATCTACATCTGTCCAATGGTCTTTGTTCTATTACACTGAAAAAGAAACTTATCGATTCAATTACGCTGACATTGCGAGCCACTTAGGTATCGTTTTTTTAGTTCAGAATAATGACACACGTCTTCCACCAACGTCTGCTTTAATATTTGCGTCAACGATATTGTTCACGCGCATTGTGGAAACAAAACATTGTCTCAACTGCAACATGTCTCTCAAAACCAATATTGTCGCCAGCGACTCTATTGATATTGAGAAACATGTTAAACTGCAAATAACTCTAATTTACTTTTAAAAATGACATATTTATTATAACAATCATTGATATAAATTAATTTAAAATTCATAATTAAATGAAACTACGTGATGTAGTATTACTTTCTTTAAGTTCTTTACCGCAACCTATGTTTCGTTGTATTACAACATCTTCAGATGGGCTATTAGCAAAGATGTTGTAATACAATGAATGTTGTAATACAACGAAACCTAGGTCGTGGTAAAGAACTTCAAGAAAGTAGAAATAATACTACATCACGTAGTTTCATTTAATTGTGAGTAATGGATTTCTACAAAATTAACGCCAAATATATTCAATAATTTAAAATTGTGTTTAAATGGTCTATACGATAGAATGAAACAAGAGAAAGAGGGTCACTCTTTTATCAGCCAACACTCTATTTATTAGGAACCACTAGATATATAATATTAAATTAAAGATTACGACCTACAGTCCCGTAAAAATCGCGCTTCTAACTCAAGCTAATAAAACGGGGTGTTTGTTCATTCATAAAAATCCTGCCGGTTATTGGTACCATTAACCTAGGGCATAGAAATTTAGCACAAATAAGATCTTAGCACAGATAAGAGAAAATAATTGATTTAAAATTTTGCCCAAAATTATTACGTAAGAAAATTATTTTTGTGATTTTTCGTTTTTTTTTGCATATTTTTAAGGAAAATTCATATAATTGGTTGCGTTAACCAAGAATCTAATCGTGTTCCACTAATATTTTCTTAATCATTGGAAATGTATTGTACACTCTTTTCTTCAATTTGAAATTTTACTTAAAATACTAGCCCGCCCAAATTACACCACATTAGTACCTGCATTGCCCCAGCTTCCCACGGGTGCAATGCAGGTACTAATGTGGTGTGGTGTAATTTGGAGCTATTAATAATATTACTGTCCTTATTAGAATATACTACAAGATGTCTTTATATACAAAGTTTAAAGCTGTTTTTGCAGTTTATAGTGTCGCGCTGAAAAGCACTTTTTTTTTATTTTACTTGCTTGAGTACTTCGATAAACGTGTGTGATCGCTGCAAATCATACAATGCCATAGGGTGACGCGCGGCCTGCGACGCACTGTTTATAGGCACGCGCCGCCGCCGCCCTCCACCACCACCGTCTGTGCACGGCATCGGCATCGCGAATAATGATTTTTGGTAATTTTAAGTCTGTGATATCTTCTAAAATATTAATAATGATTTGCTGTGAAAAGCAAAGTTTATCTACATTAAATGCCCAACGTAACCAACTAATTTAAGTATAACCCATAAAAAAATAAGTATCAATCGTATAGAAATGGTCACTGTGGGTTATCCGTAAGATATAGTTATATGCCATCACAGACTTGTTGTAGATATTTTTTTAAAATGCACAATTCCATAGTTATTCCATAGTATTTTGTATACGAAACATTGACTTTTTTATATTTTCTGTAAATAAAACATGCATATATTATACATATGAACCATCTGGAAGAAATTATCTGAATGATAGTGAAAACCGCATCAAAATCCGTTGCGTAGTTTAAAACATCTAAACGTAAAGAGGGACAGACAGACGCGGAAAGCGACTTTGTTTTATACAATGTAAGGAACTCCATCAAAATAATGTTTAAAGAATATTCGCGACAATAAAATCTACAAAATGGTTCTGGAGCGTGTATAGATAATTTTTAGAGATTGTTTTATTATTAGCGTTTGTACTGAAAGACTAGGTCGCAGTATCTATACATATAATAAAATTGTAACAGAGTGTATTCAGTATATGGAAAAATTTTTAAAAAGTCATTGATTTTGCGTATAGAATGAGACTAGAAGCCGAAAAACCTGTTTTTAGAATTTTTGTCTATCTGTGTGCTAATTTGTACTTCAATCACGCGAAATCTATAACACGGATTTGATGAAATTTAGTATGTTAATAGTGTATACCCCCAAACAACATATAGGATACTTTTTATTTGGATATTATAGATATAAAAAAAATATTTCAATATGGTACTGCCACAGCCATTTATTAGCCTTTTCAGTAATCTTTATATTCATAGAACTCTGAAAGAAAAAAACTTTAAAAAAACACAAAAAATTCCTATAACTTTTCTTACACAAAATTTCAAGCAAACGAAGTTGCGTAAGCGCACCTAGTTAGTTCTATACTCGACTAAAGCACAGAATAAATAACTAAAAGTTAGGGAAATCGTTAATAAATTTTGCCGTAAATAACTATTATATGAATAATGATTAAAATAAAACTTTTTCGCCCGGTATAGCCGACACGATTAATAATTTAAAACGCGCGTACGCCCTAAAATAATATTTGAAGGTAGCTTGTTATTGTCACCATCGTATTTGTAAATAGATATGTATATCTTAAATTAAACAGCTGCATCAGCGCTCGTTCGCGTGACTTCACAAATATTTGTAATTGCTGTTCAGTGTCACGATATGGATATAAAGTTAAAAGCTAACACAGCAAGGAATTCGACAAAAAAGTATCTCGTGTTGCGCAAATATATTGATGGCTGTAATTTATTTGAGTCTCTAAGATTAATTTTAAAGCGAGCGGAGCGGCTGTTATTTCATAACTATGTTCCCGACGATATGTTCTTTGTTTGTTTGTTTGTTTTATTTCATACGTAAGTCCTCTCGGGAATCACCTGTATACACGTCTTACATTAAAGTTAAAGGGTTTCAATCGCGCCGCTGTATCACAGCTCATTCGCGTGACTTCACAAATATTTGTAATTGCTTTTCAGTCTCACGATATGGATATAAAAGTTAAAAGCTAACACAGCAAGGAATTTGACAAAAAATTAACTCGTGTTGCGCAGATATATTGATGGCAGTAATTTATTTGAGTCTCTAAGATTAATTTTAAAGCGAACGGAGCGACTGTCATTTCATAACTTTATTCCCGACGATACGTTCTTTGTTTGTTTGTTTGTTTTATTTCATACGTAAGTTCTCTCGGGAATCACCTGTATACACGTCTTACATTAAAGTTAAAGGGTTTCAATCGCGCCGCTGTATCAGAGCTCATTCGCGTGACTTCACAAATATTTGTAATTGCTTTTCAGTCTCACGATATGGATATAAAGTTAAAAGCTAACACAGCAAGGAATTTGACAAAAAAATAACTCGTGTTGCGCAGATATATTGATGGCAGTAATTTATTTGTGTCTCTAAGATTGATTTTAAAGCGAGTGGAGCGGCTGTTATTTCATTACTTTGTTCCTGACTATACGTTCTTTGTTTGTTTGTTTGTTTTATTTCATACGTAAGTTCTCTCTGGAATCACCTGTATACACGTCTTATATTAAAGTTAAAAAATTCCAATCGCGCTCTGGTTTAAGAAGAGCGCACAACAAACTTAGCCAGGTTTTTTTTCGGTAATCGCCGTTTCTCAAATTTATTTAACACTAAGTTTATTTTATCATTTAGATCATCCTTTATATTGTAATGAGCTTTTACAACGAGTTTACATTTTACGTATAATAATAATAAGTTTTGAATTTATTGATGGATAATTCTAAAACGTCGTCGTTCGTCGCTCGGTCGAATTTGTTACGGAATCGTATACAGTTACCACTCAATGATTTGCTAATTTTGTAGAGTAATTTTATGGAGTTCCTAGTGCTGGATACAGCTAACTTATTTTTATTTCTAGTGTTTACATTATGTATATTACGTTACAACTATTCATGTTACAACTATTCAAAAACAACTCAATCTCTAATTCTTTCCCTTTAATACATTGAATATTTTGATGAACTAAGTTAACGAAATCTATGTTAGTGTTCTCACAGTGATGAATGTCTCGTAATATACTTATTATAATCTTGGTGATTTTTTTTAATTTGTTTGGCTAGATGAATCCTATATTGTCTTGTTACCTAGTTTAAAATATTATTTGGGGAAAATTCAAAATGTTTGTAAATGTCATAAGAATCCTCAATAATATCAGTTTGTGTAGAGAATTGTTTATCAGTCTAGATTAGGCCAGACGTCTCTATCCAGTTTTGTTTAATAGATATCGACTGGCTACCACGTAACAGGTAATGTTGCATTACAACCTGGGCATTTATCGACACGATATCGACTTGAGTAAATAATTAAATTCGATTCCAATTAGAACAGAACTCGGTATTACGTGGATCCCATATACACTTAATAACATATAAAAGTTCAAACGTGTCAAACGTTTGAACATAATACTTCCATTATAATATATGTGTAACATTATTTTTCACCATGTAAATGAATAGGTTGCCTAGTAACTAGTAATATTATTTTTCACCATGTAAATAAATGTGTTGCCTAGTTACTAGTGATATTATTTTTCACCATTTAAATAATTATGTTGCCTAGAAACTAGTGATATTATTTTTCACCATGTAAATGAATAGGTTGCCTAGTAACTAGTAATATTATTTTTCACCATGTAAATAAATGTGTTGCCTAGTTACTAGTGATATTATTTTTCACCATTTAAATAATTATGTTGCCTAGAAACTAGTGATATTATTTTTCACCATGTAAATAAATGTGTTGCCTAGTAACTAGTGATATTATTTTTCGTCATGTAAATAAATGTATTGCCTAGTAACTAGTAATGTTATTTTTCACCATGTAAATAAATGTGTTGCCTAGTAACAAGTAATATTATTTTTCACCACGTAAATAAATATATTGCCTAGTAACTAGTAATATTATTTTTCACCACGTAAATAAATATATTGCCTAGTAACTAGTAATATTATATTTCATCATGTAAATAATTATGTTTCCTAGTAACTAGTAATCATATTTTTCAACTAGTAAATAAATAAATTACCAAATAACTCTTAATATTATATTTCACCATGTAAGTAATTATGTTGATTAATTTCTTAAAAACCATGAGATCTGGAATAGGCGCCGTATTTTCCGATAAACTTTGCTTTAACCCTATGTCAACTAGTAACCCTGTTTATTTTCGTAATGTTAACATCAGCAGTTTCGAAGGTAGGGCAACATGTTATTTCGATTAAACTATATTACAAAATGTTATTTTTAACCATATAAATAAATACCTATGTTGACTAGTAGCTAATAACACTATTTTTCTCCATTTACATAATTATTTTGCCTAATTTACCACCATACCTAATTTGACACCATAGTTTACTGATAAATCTTACATTAACTTCTAAGTCAACTAGTAGGTAACCCGTCTATTTTAGTAACTTTTACTTTAACAGTTTCGGAGATGAGGGCGACGTGTTTTTTGTGAATACTTTCAACAATACTCTTGCTATTGTAATTATTTGTGTTCTTTATGTTGTGAAATATGCTGGTCAATAATGATACAGAATATTACTTTGCCAAATTCAAGTTCATGTCTTTAAGAAACAAGAGTATAGCTGCCAGAGGGACCAGATTAACGTGAACGATTTTAAACGTTTTTTATACTTTTTTTTTTAGCTACGAAACGCTAAAACCGAAAAAATTCTTCACGGAACACAAAAATTGCGATTACAAAGTTGCTTATTTTTTTTGATATGGTCGATGCGAGTTAACTGAAAAAATGTTAAATTCTAACCAAACTTGAGTGTCAAGAATGTTTTAAGATTTGTCAAATTTTCAAAAAATTAAGTAGAGATGACAAATTTTACATCATTTTGAGGCATTTCAAAAATAGAGCTTAAAAATTAACTATGGCAAATGGAGCCCCAATTTCAAAGACCTCTATAATGACACCCCACTGAATGGCTTATGGGAAAATAAATTCTTTTACACTTTGCTTGTATGATGCATTAATTTTTTTTTAACATTTCTTGACGTACTAATTGAGATTCACATCTGAACTGTAGGAATTATGAGTTTACGACAGACAGAAGGATGGATACGAAGTAGTATAAGTGTTCTTTGTTTAACCACAGAATTTTAAAAAGAGATCCGCCGACTATCATTCACCGCACAGTAACTTCATGAAATACACTTACATGTCCTAGCACGCATGATACACAGATTGATTGCACAAATCACTCGAAAAATAGCTGACAGTCGGGACTAAAATTCCAGCAGGCCAAGACAAAGCCCATCGGATGAGGAAAATGTAAAAATAAAGAATTAATCAGATCAGTATTAGATAACATCAATAAAAGTACCTAACGCGTCGTTAAATTTCTATTTCGGAAACATCGTACATAGTATGTTCCGGAGATTTGCTTCATTTTCTGAAAACTTTATGAACGTAAGGCTGCGGTGATTCATACCATTTTTAAATAATAGATAGAAATGTATATATAATGTATAATACTTCTATATCAAACTTACGTTATTTAAAGCACTTTTATTTTTTTTGAACATTGCTCCCGAAAAGTCGAAATTTTTTTTTTCTTTTTTTTTGTGTTTATTTGCAATCAGGTCCAAACTATAAGCAGATTTGTTCTATGTCTTTTTATCATTTCCAAGGAGCTCCTCAGCAGGAGACGCCTCATCCTTCACCATCTGTCACCAATTATATCTAGGCGTTTCAGTCGTTTATTGTAGGAGATGTTTGCTAACGCAGTAGCTAAATCATTTGGATGGTTTTCCAGTCGTGTTTTATATTTATGCCCTATTAATTTTAACTCCTTAATTGTTGTCATTTTCAGAGCTTTGTGGATCTCTGTATTGGTGATGAACATTAATTGATGATTTAAAGCACTTTATTTTTTTTTAAGATTGCTCCCGAAAAGTCCAAATGAAAAATGTTAAATTTGTTTAACCGACTTCAAAAAAGAAAAAGTCGTATGTATGTAATATTGTTGGAACTATAAAATATTCATATATGTTAGTTCTAGACAAATGTACAAAATTTCACAAGTTTATGTATGCGTGTGTGTGGATGTTTGTCCACGTATTTTTCAGAAACTAATAATCGGAGTGCAATTTTTTTTATTAGCTTTAGTATCTTTCAATTAAGGTACAGTAATATTTTAATTAATTTCAGTTCAGTAGTTTATAACATTTAAACTATTAAGTATATTACTTGGTATGAATATTATCAATATATGGCGAGACTAATAATGCATTAACAATGGTTGAACCTACAATAGATAGAGCATGCCTGCCCCTGTTTCTCAATATCAATAACGCATGTGAGGATATAATATGATAGTTTAATAAAAATTACGATATTTGTTAGATTATAATTTAGGAAAAAGGAATTTTTTATTTCATGTTTTTAATTAATCATTAATCAATGGTTGACATGATATAATTGTAGTTATCGAATTATTAATAATAAAATATAAACGAATAAGTAATACTAGTATGACATTACTTGGTAACTAAAAATGGAGAATTAAACACTAATTTTAAAAAATTAAACCGACTTCAAAGGTAGGTAGGTATCTACATCACTTAAAATAACGAAATAAAAATATGATTGCCTAAAATGGAAGAAATGATAAATATTACAATATGCAAAAAACCAATCCAAAAACCAAATCAAAAGTAGGTACTAACCTAAGTATGTATGTTAACAGATTTTTTTAAGATTGGTGCCAGCTAAGGCCTGTTAACCGTAAAAATCAATTAACGAAAAAAAACCTTGTCTCAGACAATGAAAAATATTTTTTGCCCTTTTGTGACAGTGTTTACGCCATTAAGTTATGAATTCCGTAACTTAACATTACACCTCTTTTGATTTAACTCGCTTTATTTTTCTTCAGTTCACGTTCCGATTTCCTTCTTGCGTCCTTTTGCTTTTTCCTACTGACATGACAAATTTAGGCTAATTCCTTATTAATAATTATGGTATTGTTTTTTTTTCAACAGTTTTCTTTTCAAAATTAAAACAATAAAATCATTTGCAATCCAACTCAGCACTAATTAGTTGCCTTTCTTGATTGTACTTGACTAGAAGAGATTACTCTTGTAGCAATAATTCCACCGTATGTACAAGTGTTACATTAAAAACTAAATAAATAAAGAGATTTATTTCAATTAAGCGAAGAAAAATTTATTGCTAAACCTTCCATTTATAATACGAATTACTTCGTTTATAATGGCAACACTAAACACAAGTTGCAATTTTTAAGTTATGCCAGTACATACAGTATGTTAGTGCGCATTGATATTTGCTTTTGCTTACTCCTTGAAGCAGAATATATTAGAGTTTAACATATTTATAAATTTGAATGTACATGAATATGAAATAAAGAAAAAATCGAAGAACGTTTATTTTTACATAGTTTTAATTTTAAACAGCATATACTTCTAACGTAACCATAAACGGAAGAAACCAAGCTGTTTCACTTTCTTTCCGTTGTTCATTATTTCAATTTTACCACTTCTTCACCCGAAAAAATAATCAAACTGAAAGAGCTATAAATTGTTGTAGGGGAAGTTTGAGGGTCCTTAACATTATTTATAAATAAATTAGCTACGAAACGTCACGAAATTAATATTTTAATAGAAGTAATTGTTTTTATATCTTTGATATCCATATATTTCAATTTGTTTTTACTACATCTGAATCTCTGACTTAAAATAACAAATAAAGGGAATGATGACGTTTTTATAAGAAAATTGGCTCCAAGTTTTTTTTCATTTTTTTTAAATATAGAAGATGTAAGTTTCCTTAATACAGTAAAGCTTTTTATTTAACATTTTTATAGTAAACAGAGAATTATAAAGTTAGCTTTATTCGCTGAAATTAGAGAAAGTAACAATTGTTTTGAATTTCGACACTGTGTTTTTTTATTGAGCAATGAAATTATGTTTATACATATGATGTGTAGTGTTATATAGTTCTATTCTTAAAGTCGTCAGTGAATGAACCTGGCTTCACAATTAGTTTATTACTAAAAAAATAATAATAAAACAGAAATGTTGCTACCCGCTTTTGTGTAAAGCTTTGTTCACACCAGATACTAACAATATTATTAAATTTTTAGGTGTAGTATTTTTCAATAATTAAAGTGTAAGTGGAAAAATATGTATAAAAATGGTTTCTCATTTTAATACTCGTTTATCTTTAAAAATTTAAACTCTTATAAAAAAATCATGGCACAAACAATTTTGTGAATAATTTTACTACACTGAAGTGTTTACTAGTTTACTTCAATAAGCACACAGCATTCACACAAATGTGTATATATATATATATATATATATATATATATATATATATATATATATATATATATATATATATTAAAATAATAAAGCCAAAAATAGTATGTACGTAAAATTAAAAATTTAGAAAAAAACCAAATCAGTTCCTTACAAATATCTAGAGAAAAGAATGCAATAATTTTTCAAATGTACCTCTGTTCGTTTGATTGCCCATCACATAATATTTACTAGGCGGATCTATATGAGTTTCCATTGCTGTATACTTTAAAACCTGTAAAAGGTTATGTGGCTTTGAAAGTTTTTCAAATTATTGTTTGTTAGTCTGTATGTCCGTATGTTTGATTGCATATATGTATTTGAATTACTAGTAAATACTAACTAGCTGAATTTCGACTCGTCGACTCGTGAACGCAACCTTCAGGAAAGGTGCAAGATTTTCAACCGTGCCCAGAGTAAAAAGAAACACCGTGTCTTGGTGATTTAATCCAATGAAATATTTTACGCTCACTGCTAGGAACTGTGTACTCCGTATTATAGTCATATATTTATTAAGCTGCAAGTGATCCTTGACACATATGTCTCTTGGCACGGCGGCGTTCATTGGTCCAGGAAGTGGCCACTTTATGCGGCGCGTGGTCGGCGGCTGAATTACCGCTGAATCACACCAGTCGGCCGCTGCAGCGAGAATGGAAGTTGAGTATCGGAACTCAGCTTAAATAGTTGCTACTATTATTATGTGCCTCTCATATGCGTCTATATTGGTTATGTTATGTATGCTCTTATATATCTCACTTCAATGTTTGCGTTGGAAACAAATTGGTAATCATACTTTCATCTAACGAAAATTACTACGTGCAACCATTTTTTATTTTATATTATATGTAATATTTACTTTGTATTATGTAAAGGGCAACTTTCCTCATTTTAAGTAAAAAAAGAAACAAAAACTGCGAAACAGGCTAATAATTTATACCGTAAGGTTAATAATGAAACTTACAGAACACATCAAATGTTACTGAGCTAATTGATAGGGTTACTACCCCACGTAACGATAAGTAAATAATAAATGGAAAAGGTGTGAACCTTAGCCATATAAGCTACATACGACATAACTACAAATCGATAAAAAATTAAAAATATGTGAGCCTCAGCCAAATAAGCTACACACGACGTAACAACAAGTAAATAATAAATTAAAAATATGTGAGCCTCAACCACATAAGCTACATACGACGAAACTACAAGTATATAATAAATTAAAAATATGTGAGCCTCAGCCACATAAACTACATACGACGTAACTACAAGTAAATAATAAATTAAAAATATGTGAGCCTCAGCCACATAAACTACATACGACGTAACTACAAGTAAATAATAAATTAAAAATATGTGAGCCTCAGCCACATAAGCTACATACGACGTAACTACAAGTAAATAATAAATTAAAAATATGTGAGCCTCAGCCACATAAACTACATACGACGTAACTACAAGTAAATAATAAATTAATAATATATGTGAGCCTCAGCCACATATGCTACATACGACGTAACTACAAGTAAATAATAAATTAAAAATATGTGAGCCTCAGCCACATAAGCTACATACGACGTAACTACAAGTAAATAATAAATTAAAAATATGTGAGCCTCAACCACATAAACTACATACGACGTAACTACAAGTAAATAATAAATTAAAAATATGTGAACCTCAGCCACAAAATCTACATACGACGTAACTACAAGTAAATAATAAATAAAAAATATGTGAGTAATAAATAAAAAAATACATAAGCTACAAATGACATAACTCTTGTAGTTATAATAATAAATTAAAAATATGTCCCATTTCTCTTGGAGTCGGCCCTCCTAATCCTATTTCTCCACTCTGAGCGTAGCTGTGACAATTCTGGTTGAAGTCCCCTAGTCCTCATATCATTCTTAATTTTCCCCATCCAGGTCGGTCGCGGGCGTCCCGGACCCCTTTTTGGTTCAGCAATTTCCAGAACCTTTCTAGTCATATGATCATATTCTCTACGCATAACATGGCCATATCAGCGTAGGCGGTTCTCCTGCAATTTGTCTATTATATTGGCAACTTTGAACGTACCCCTAATGTAGTTGTTTCTTACCTTGTCTTTTAGGGCGACTCCCCCGGATCAGCGTAATATTTTCATCTTGGTTACATTAAGTCTCTATTCGTCTGATTTGCGCAACGCCCAGCATTTCGACTCGTATGTAAGAGCCGGTCTTACTGCTCTTTTATAGACGTTCCCTTTGATCTCAATTGGCATTCTCGCGTCACTGAGGACATCAGTCAGCGCTGTTATTCGGTGACCATCCTGCTGTTATTCGGATTTCGATATCGGCGTCGGTTGTACTTTTTGACGAAATTACTGAACCAAGGTATTTAAACTGGTCTACTTTTTTAAGGGTAGCCCCGCCTATGGTTACTGTTGAAGCCATATTATTATTCGTTCCTGAAAAGTTACAGTGCATTTATTCTGTCTTGACCCTGCTAACTCTTAGACCCCTGCTCTCCAGCGCTGTGCACCATGCGTTAATTTGCTACTGTGCTTGTTGTGTTGTTAATGTTAATTGATATTTTAAACAGTCATTATTAGATTTAGAAGTATATTCTTTCTTCTCGCTATTCTAATTGTAACTATATCTTCACTAATTTATAGTAATATACTTAATAAATAGTTACTAGAAGCTACTGAATATACAATTCTTGTGACATTGAGTATTCATAGACATGTACCAATAAATATTAATATAATAGTACCTCACATTTTAGTTTACGAACTTTATATTACATTCTACTCCATATTTGCCTTTCACACGCATATGCAAACATACGTCCAGATTTTCGTACCACCACTTGTCATAACAATTTATTATAAGTAATATCCATAGACAAAAAACATTCAACTGATATTTATCAGTAATATCCATAGACAAAAAAACATTCGACAAACGTCCACACTAGAAATAAGTTACGCTAGTCATAAATTAGTTACACTTTAATCTCCTTAAACAAAAAAATTATAACAAATATCGCACGGCAAGTTGTTTATTCAATATTTTGATACGCCACTTCACTTAAAATTTTTGCATTATAATGAATAAACGACTAAAGGAACGAATTTCTATTCTCGGCCGCCATGTTTGGGCACAACCGTTTCCGCCGCCGGTCGGATGGGTTACACATTTTTTCACATACACACAACTTTAACGTGTCAGAATGACTACCCCGTTGCTAATGAAGTTTCACTTTAAAATGATATCACTATGTGGCGTCTACGAAAACTCTTACGTATGCACAAAAACGCAAAATGCTATATTGGTGGCGCTCACGCAAAGACAATATCTAGACAAAGCAATATTGTATTTTCGCATGCTTCGTGAATAGAGCCTCTAGCACGAGATAAAATAACACTCATTTTCCATTGTCCCATATTCAAAAATGCCGTTAAAATAGACCCACAATATCGTATATAACGTTACCTATTTTAACGTAAAAATGTCTATTCGCTCGTTAACTATGTGATAGTCAGTCGAACTTTCTCGTGTTTCAAAATATGTACAGATTTCAATCGCTAATAACTACGAGACTAATAATACGTTAACAATGGTTGAACCTACAACAGATAGAGCATGTCTGTCTCTGTTTGTCGTGCAGCATTTTTGGCCTGTGACGTCATCGGACTAGTGTACGTTCATGTGCGTGATTGCTGCGAGTTCGCGTTGTGTAACGTTATAAATTAGCATAGCATAAAAATGCGTTAACTAGAATATTGATTTGGGTGACATTGTGAAGAGCTTAAGAAGCGCTTAACAAAGCGGGACAATAAAGATATCGACCATAATATAAGTAAAAATCGGTATGAAATGAAAAATTACAAAAAAATTAAAGATATCCTCTCATAGCAATCGTAAAAATGCTTGGAATTATACCAAACTCAATTCAGGGAAAAGCTGGCGTTAAAAGTCCAGATCTGAGCAAAGGCGAGAACTACGAAAAGTAAATAAAAATATGACGCAAAGCAATTACGTATCTGGTCCATCGGATATACAGCGTCCAGCGACAGTCCCAACATCCACGGTGCAGACATTGTTGCAAAGCAATACAGATGACAGTGATAATATAGAGATCGGTGACAATGTGACAGCGCCCGATCTGTATGTATTGCCATCCCCAAATATCGTCATGTCATCGCCGGGCTTCAATGCGCGTATGCTAGTGGAGGAGAGGAGGATTGGGTACGAAACTGTACGAGCAATCGAAGCTCGAACTACAGCTTCCGTGCCTATTGAAAGACGCACTGCAAACATATCTATTGAGCGCGGCAAACCGAAGTGTAAATGAATGCAGTTCCCAGAGATGTTGGTAATTAAATTATATATTAATACGAAACACTTGTTATGATTTTATTCAGATTTTTTCACGTAAAGTCTATGGCCGTATCCGAACTGCGCCTTTGAGTGTTTGATTGCCTTGCTCCTCTCTCGTTCCCACTAGGACAATGTTGACGGATGACAGATAGCTCAGGTGTCTACATCAAAAGACAATTGAAAGCATGTTGTCTTATCCAATAATTATATCTTTACACGTACTCAGTATTACCTTGTCTCGCTATAGTATGCTCGTTATTGCTACACGTGAACGCAGATTTAGGCATAACGTACTCATCGATATGATTATGTAATAACCAAAGAAATTTCAGTATTATCAAAGATCAGATTTTAATCTAGAAACCTATCACTTAATGACGCATATAATATACCGCCACTATATATTTGCAGATATTATTTCTTTCTAGCTCACTTGTTCGAATTAATTGGGTATTTGACTAAATTTTTTTTATTTCATTAATCATAATTTCAAAGTACAAGCTAATGAAGAGTGAAAATTTTTTTTAATAATAAAAATTGACCAAGTTATAAAAGTTTAAGTTACAAGAGGAAAAGAGACAGGGATATACCCAACCCTAACCTTATCTTCAAATTTAGAAGCCTACAAACGGCTTATTTTTCAATTTTTTTTCAAAACTGGTTTTTAATTAAATTATATTTCACAATATTGTACGAAAAATATCAAAATTTATAATGAGTCAACTACCATATTATATGTTTAAATGATGTGAAAAATATACTCATTAGATACACACTGAACTCAAATGATGATACATGGAAACTTCGACATTTTCTTTTGAAAATTTCACACCGGGATTTATTATCTATTATATTATATAAGGAATTTGCATTTTAGATATGTATTCCTATATTAGATTTAGTGTATAATCAAGAAAAAGTATTGTTTCTAGATAATACCAAACGTTACTCTGTAGATGTTACTTTATTTCCAATAGAGTGTTCACAGTTTATGTCAGTCTTGTTACTTCGAATTGTGCCTTAAACCAACATTGACTCCTATGTTTTATTACGTATATAAGTGTATTTATAATTATTAGGGGTACCACCGTTATTTTCGCGATTAATATATTTAAGTATACAAAATATTAGAGTCTTCAGGTTTACACGTACAAGAATCAACCCTATGTTGTAACATTTACTTTACTTGACGTATATGTAAACCAACACACGACAATAACAGTTGTAGCTTCGATAATAACTGTAGGTTCCCTTAAAAATCGAAATGTTTGTATCGCACTAGCGTTGTCCTAACCTTTATTGTTTGTATTATCCACCTAGTTCAAAACTTGCTGACAACTAAATGTTCTGTAGAATTTTCTATACTCGACTCAAATCAATGTCTAGACTTGTCCTAGGTGAACTCGGTGGATACGCTATGATTTGACCGAAGATCAAAAACATCATCGTGTTTACTGATGTCGCGAAATATTATAAATACAGGTGACGAAAGCCGAATGTACTGTTACGAATCCGAAACACTTTCACGTGCCTATATGTTAATTAGTATTATAAAGAGCAGGTTTTTCAATTAATATGAATACTTGTAAATTAAAATGTCTGAAAATATTTGCACACGCATTTCATTAAAAAATTGAAAGTAAATACTGCATAGCTTGCAACTGATGTTTATATTATACGAAATGCTTCTCGTGGTCAACCTTCGCCATCTGTTTACACACCGCGTATTGTAAAGATTATATATAGGGCGTTTTATTGACTGGCCTGATCTTGGCAACGTGTAAGAGTACTGTAAATTAGACCAGGTGGTTTACAGTGACGTCAGAAGTAGAGCAATCGATAGGATGAGTCCGAAACATATTATATTATTTATTAACAGCGTAAACCGGGCGCTCGAATCTAACCGCCAATTATGGGAGTAGATATCATCGATCGGTTCAACCGGACCGGTTACAGATGTTATGTGCCAATATGATATATTTTGAGCACAATTAATTGAAACTATGTGATGTAGTATTATTTCTACTTTCTTTAAGTTCTTCAAAGAATCTTTGCGAATAGCCCACCTGAAGATGTTGTAATACAACGACACCTAGGACGTGGTAAAGAACTTAAAGAAAGTAGAAATAATACTACATCACGTAGTTTCATTTAATTGAATAATGAATTTCTACAAAATTAACGCCAGATATATTCAATATTTTTTAGCATAATACCGTTTTTAATCAGTGTTAGATTAGTTTTTGAATTCTTTGGAAGAGTATGTACGTAACATGTTTATGATTACCTCAAAAGTCTATTGTTAGATCTGATTGAATATGTTTATTTATTTACTGTATTTAATCCATTATTTTTACATAAGACATACTTATTGCTACAGATGCAAGCTCTTCCAATCAACCAAAGTATTTATAAAAATAATATATTATGTGTTGTGAAAGACTACATCCAATCGTACCACGATTGTTGCAAATAAAAAAGCAAAAAACAATAAATAAATTGGCAAACTAAAAAAATTATGTTTAACAAGTTATGAAGATTTATACTTATATATATATATATATATATATATATATATATATATATATATATATATTTAAATATATATATATATATATATATATATATATATATATATATATATATATATATATATATATATATCTAGTAGTGTTTAACACACAGACCATTTACTAACATTTAATTTACATTTGTAAAATTATTTACTCGCAATATATTTTAATTTACATGCGTTTTAATAATTAGCCGCGCCATCACTACTGACAATTTAATAAAAGATTTAAAAATATATACATTTCTAAAAAAGAGAAAAGTAAAAAGTATTATAATCTTTATTCAAATTTGTAGATTGAAAATAGGAATACTTTCTAACTTTATTTATAGTTTATATGACCTCATCAACTTAAATACTATCAAAATTAATTCTAAAGTCCATTGACCGTCCGCGAAATAATATTAATTTAAAAGTTTGTGTCGTTCTTCCGGTTTTCGAAAACTTCATAAAGTTCGTTTAGTTTTAGCGACAAGTTAAAAGTTTTAAGTGAAATTATTTTGAATGTTAAACTAACCGTATATTTAATTCTGCTACAAAACAATTGTGTATTTAAAACCTGATTGATATATTTTAATAAAAAAAAAATCCGAAAATGTTTTCATCGATAACAATGTTTTTAAAATGCATTATAAGTTAACTGTTATAATTTTAATAGGTTTTTCCTTATTAGTAACATCTGAACAATTTTTTGGGGAACCTATTCATTGTATTAGTAGTGGTCAAAGAAATATTGAAGCTATAACAATTTTTGTTGGATATTTGGAACTTAGTGTAAGTTAAAAATCAACTTAAAGGTAAGATGTTGACAATGCATTGCAAGTTTTTTATACATCCTCAGGCAATATATACATTTCTTTTAAATATTGAATGAATAAAGAACAGGGTTTAGGAGGAAAAACTAGGGATGGGATGATGGAGTTACGAATGGAAGTTACGAAAGGAATGTTTTACAGATGACCTTTGAATGCACGAATTGATTCATTCGAAGGTCGTTCCGTCACTTCGTTTTTTAAATAATTCTTGAAATTAAAAAAAATGGCGGCACTTTGTAATCTGTGTAAAGTGCAATTTGTTCGAAAATCAACACGAACAAAAAATGTGTAATATGTGCATTCATCTTCTGACATTTATAAAGTGATTAATGCAGTTCATTTAACAATCGTGATGAACTTACAAAATAAAGAATAGCATAAAAAATTTTATGCGCGATCAATTTTTGGTTAAAAAGTAACAGTAAGAAATTTTTTTCAAATTCCTCTCGAAAATATAAGACATAATAGGATATAAAATAATAAGGAAAAATAATTTAAGATTTCTTTTTTAACCACAAAATATTTTTCATTTTCAATATTTTCTCAACCATTTTCTCAATTCCATTTAAATGTTTCATTATCATAAACAGAAACTGAATGTAAAAAAACTTAAATTTATATATTTATAAAATTTTTCTTTCTGCGAAATAATATTAGTATCGCTTATTGAATATATTTGGCATTAATTTTGTAGAAATTCATTATTCACAATTAAATGAAACTACATGATGTAGTATTATTTCTACTTTCTTTAAGTTCTTTACCACGACCTAGCTTTCTTTAGCTAGTTATATTACAACATCTTCAGGTGGGCTATTAGCAGAAATATTTCTTCTAATAAAGATGTTTGCTAATAGCCCACCTGAAGATGTTGTAATACAACGAAACCTAGGTCGTGGTAAAGAACTTAAAGAAAGTAGAAATAATACTACATCGCTATTCAAGGCCGAATAAGGTGGTCGATGCATTGCGTCGTATGTCGCTGCGGCGCCCGGTGTGCGTGCACTATAGGATGCTTAACCCTTGCATTAACGTTGAAATAGTGTATCTTGAGAACGGGATAAGATACGAAACAATTTTATAGATTGAAATCGTCTTAGTTCGTTTTCAATAACCCGTAGAAGCTAGCTTGCTAAAACAATTTAACAAAATCCTATATTTAAAAATTCAATATTGGTCTCTCTGTTTCTGTCTGTGTTTGCTAACTCCTCCGGAATGTATGGATGGATAATACTACTACTACGTAAATAATTAACAGATTACAAGTTAGTTAATAATTAATTAATCAGTACATAAAAATGTAGTTTTGTAATTCTCCACTAGATGGCTGCATTACTTTTATTTTTAATAAATGTTTTTACTTTAATGAATAAACTGTACTAAACTGTAAACTGACTTTAATGAATAAACTGTACTAAACTGTAAACTAATTTACTGTAATAAACTGTAAACGTTACATAATATTTTCGTTAAAATTTTACGTGTGTTGGACGAACGAAGGCGTAAACGACAATACAAATTCTTTTTTAATTAAAAAGTTTAAATGAAAGTTATTGAAATTTCTAAAGGAAAATCACAATGCAAAATATTCTTATAGTCACGCCAAAATCTAAAAAGCCATGACTTTTTAGAAACCTACTTGTTTAATAGACTAAAGTATTTTTTTTCAATATTAATGTTTGGTAAGAAAATTATACGTATTAATTTAAAAGATACTAGGTTCGTTCCGCATAGTAAAACATTACATTACATGGTTCGAACGGCACAGTTACTCCCGCGTGGTTGTTAATTTTTAGTACTGGTATTCTATCTATTCACAATTAACCTCGTGGGCCCTGCGTGGTTCTATTCTCTACGCGACTGACACGGCTGGCCGCGCAGGTATGTTCTATTGTTTCTATCTCCCGGGCATTCAGTCTCCTGGACGATTTCACAATGAATGCGCGAGTGCAAAAATGTAGGGGAGGTGATGTGGAGGTGAATCGAACTTTTTATCAACTAGTAGTACGTACTTGGGAAACTGATTTTAAAGCATCTCAAACCTATTCTTTATCAAAGAACCCTGATACCATCTCATCAATTTGGTTTCAGAAATAATCAATCGACAATTGATCAGGTTCATCTTATTACTATTATTAAAAAAGCGTTAGAAAACACAAATTTATACTCTGCTGTCTTCTTGAATGTAGCGCAGGCATTTTACAAAGTTTGGTTTGAAGGCCTATTACATAAATTAAGATCACTTCTGCCTGATCACTTCTAACAACTCTTCAAATCTCGCCTGACTAACTGATTTTTCCGGGTTAAATATGAAGATTCGTACTCAACCTTGAATCTAATTAAGGCTGGAAGCACTCAGGGTAGTGTTCGGGGTCCAGTTTTGGACATTAATAACGAATAATAGCAATATATAGCACAACCACTTTTGCTGATGATACTCATGGCAGTGGGAGAAGCTGTGGGAGATTCAACTAGAAAACTGCTCTCAACAAAATAACCATCTGAACTAAAAAAGAGGTAATTAAATTGAACGAATCCAAATTGACACATATCGATTATACAAATAAAAAGATAGCACAATAACCGGTCTTTATTAATGACAATCAACTACCATAGGCTAACACAGCTAAATATCTTGGTATGACTCTTGATGCCAAGCTTCAGTGGAATTAACACATTAAGAAAAAACGTGATGAACTCAACAACAAATTCGGAAAAATATATTGGTTGGTTGGTCGTAATTCTGAGCTATCGACATAGAACTAACTTATTTTATATAAGCAAGATCTACGCTCAAATTGGCGTTACGGAATACAGCCAATAATTCTAATTTCCAAGTGATACAAAGTTTCAAAATAAAGTTCTTAATTGTGTAGTTAACGCGCCTTGGTACGTTCGTAACTGTGGCCTCCATCACGATCTTTGGATTAAGATGGCAGAGGATATTATTAGTAGATTTGCTAGTTCCGGTCAAAAGAGGCTCCAAAACCATATCAACATAGAAACGTCCAGACTCTTGAATGTATAAAATATCACTAAACAAGTCAAAAGGATAAAACTGTGATATGTGAGCCATATATTAGGACACTAAGCGATTCAATTGAAATATCTCAGTTTAGACCGCCTTAGTATATTAATTTAGATACACATTATTCGTTAATTATGTAGCTAGTTTTAATAAAACTTGTGAGAAAAATAGTATTGAATATATTTGGCGTTAATTTTATAGAAATTCATTATTCACAATTAAATGAAACTACGTGATGTAGTATTATTTCTACTTTCTTTAATTTCTTTACCACGACCTAGGTTTCGTTGTATTACAATATCTTCAGGTGGGATATTAGCAAGGAATTCTTTGCTAATAGCCCACCTGAAAATGTTGTAATACAACGAAACCTAGGTCGTGGTAAAGAAATTAAAGAAAGTAGAAATAATACTACATCACGTAGTTTCATTTAATTGTGAAAAAAATAGTGGTTCAGTCCTTCTGTTTCCCATAGCAGAGTCAATGTAAATGAAACGTCTTCTCTAATTAAATTGAGTAGGTCATCAAAAGATTTTTTTTACTATTGATTTATGATTGACATAGTCTTCGTTTTGCTTTAATTTCGGTTAAATAGACATGAAATATCCATATATTTTATGTCTATAATAAATCCAAAATCATCTCTGTCTTTTCAATCGATGACGGCTGTAAAGAATGAGACATACTGCTTCCCCCACATTCATGGTAACACTGTGGTCTTTAGACAAATGCTTCGTATGAACGGTGGACATTTAAACTGTGTAATGTGAACTAGCTATAACTCCGTACTAACTCAATCATTTTTATTCTTCCAACAGGTATCTGATTGGCGATAAGGTCTTACCCCACTTCACTGACTGGGTGCTCGACATGTTTAAAATAGACCTCGAGAAAAAGCGGATACCACCGACAGAACCAACTAGTTACCCGCCCTCGCGGCTTCCGGCCGACGCGGCCGCCGCCTTACGCGCCGTCGCCGCCTTCAGTCTCGACGGCGCCGACCGCGCGTTACGCGCGCACGGTCAGACGCTGCGGGACATAGCCACAGCACGCGCCAACTCCTTCCAGCGCATACCTGACGCGGTCGTCTGGCCTTCGTGTCACGAGGAAGTGGAGCGCATCGTCGCCCTCGCCACCAAACATCGGCTCGTGCTGCTGCCGTTTGGAGGAGGCACCTCCGTTTCGGGTTCAGTTGCCTGCCCCGGCCCCGTAGAGCGGCGCCCCATAGTCAGCGTAGACACTTCGCAAATGAACTCGATCCTGTGGCTCGACGGCGAGCAGCTGCTGGCTTGCGTCGAAGCAGGTATTTATTTCGTTAATGTCTTTAAACGTTTTACTTACCGGAACTCATTTAGCAATGATTAATCTAAAATATGAACCGTAAATTATTTTATGGTTGGTAATAGATGATAACTTAATGTCGTTTTAAAAAACTGTAACGCGTAAGTAGAATTCGCAATACACTTACACATCTGTACACTTATAAACGTCTAAGTGTACCTAGTATTCCTAATTGAACTAGTTACAAATATTAATATTTCGCAAAGTAAATATATTGCCAATTATACTTTTCAAGGGTTTAAAAACAACCTATTTATAAATTGTTTAATTCCATATAGAATTACAGGTCACTAATTTTTGGATTTTTCCCTTTACTTATGCTATAAGATCTCCAATATGGCCACTTCCAAAATTGGACCGAATGTACCATATAAGTTTTGATGATCAATGGGTAAGACGTATGAATAAAAAAATATGCTTTAAAGAGCTATCTGTTGGTTGGGTGAACTATAAATTTTTACAACAATGTTAAAGACAGAAATGTATGCAATAATAATTTCAACTTGTTACCTCAAGCAGTTTCTGAAAAAAGGGCTTTGATAGACAACAATATGACCCAGACTTCATTTTTTTATTTTGAGGGATGAACCCTAGAAATGATGAATAGAACCTCGATTCACTGCGATACCCTAAAAACTATTCTAAGATATTTTTAATGTAGAGCTTTATTGCGAAGATTTCATAGCAAAAGTACACACGTTCGTTAATTTTGTATAATCTACATCAATTTTATAGAAAACATGGGTAGTTTATAAAATTGAATTTCCTTAAAAATATTTTATATTTTGTTTATATATTTATTTTATTTTAAAAATATTTATATCAAATAAACGGTCGATGATTGGTACTCAACGGTTGTCTGTTTAATTACAGATTGTGTTAGTAAATCAATTAGTGTAAGTAAATCATTTAGTCCGTACAAAGTTGGCCTTTTACGTTAAAAAACAAATTCTTTTATTTTTAAAAACAAATTCTCTTATTATTAAAAACAAACTCAGTATACCTAATCATCTCCTAATTTATTTTTCATCAACAGCTCTTGAAATCTGTAAGTTCTATGGATCTACCTTTTCGTTAGTAAAAAATTTTTCCATTTATTATTCTGATATGTCAAGGTTATGTCTGCAAAAGCAACAAAATGAATTTTCTTCTTTCGTAATGATCCATGACCTATAACTGACTTATAATCGATCCAATGATTTCGGAATTTAACGTCTCGATAGGAACATACAAGCAAATAATTTTCAGATATACATTTATATAGTGAAATTCATTAGTTAAGTTTACCGTTTGTTAACATTCCACCTGTTATCTTAAGCGTTTCTACATTTATGACAAGCTCTGAATTATGCCACGTATTTTGATTTAATAGACGAAAGAACGTAAATAACGTTGCTTGTGCCCAAACATTCGTGGCACAAAATGCTTTCCTTAGTGACGACTAAAAATGGGGCTAACTAGATATTTTGTTTAATTATTTTAATATTCAGTTTATTAAAAGTTACCAATATCGTTAATATCGAAATAAATAATATATTTTTGCAAATTGTTTATATCATCGGGAACCGGTTTTTTTTTCATCTGCCAAATTCTAATAGAACTCAGTTAAGAGGTGGATAGTTGTAAATTTATGAACTTCCAGGTATCGTCGGCCAAGACTTAGAGCGTGAGCTGCGTGCGCGCGGCTTCATGACGGGCCACGAGCCGGACTCGTACGAGTTCTCGACGCTCGGCGGGTGGGTGGCGACACGCGCCAGCGGCATGAAGAAGAACACGTACGGCAACATCGAGGACATGGTGGTGCACGCCCGCATGGTGACGCCGCGCGGGGTGCTGCAGCGCGGCTGTCGCGTGCCACGCCTGTCCTGCGGTCCCGATTTCGATCGCACCATGCTCGGGTCGGAAGGCTCGTTGGGCATCGTCACTGAGGTCGTGCTCAAGGTGTGTCCCTATGTGTTTATGTACTTACATAATAAATGTGTATATAAGCTTGCATACAATATAAACATTTTTGAAGACATTAATTTTTTCTTTAAGATTTTAGTATCGTTCAAGAGCTGTTTTTTCTTAAGGGTATTATCATCCTTTTTGTCATTCCGCAAAGACATACTTTCGTAACATTTACAACTATCATAGTTGTGGACGTCCGAAAACAATGGTTATGCGCAACCTAGACAACTGATAATAATCAATCCAACGAGATCCGAAAAAATAGAACATATCATATTCTCACAAAAATCCATCTTACAAAAAATCGGAGTGATTCTGGCCGACTCCCGCCAATCTGAATGTTACAAATTTAAACACGCTAATGGAATACTGGAGAGAATATGTGACGGAGATGAGGCGGACACTTAGTCGGCAGCGCGCGCGTCCCGACTTCGGCGTTAAGTCGGTCGAAAGTCGGCCCACAAAAAGTTATCCCACAAAAGATCAAAAGTTGTCCAACAAAAATCGACAGTTGTCCGATGCCGAATCAGCACCTACAAAAGTCGTTCATCTGAGTTAAGGGTTATATTTTACCGGACGTGCCTTGATTAATAATAGCCTTGATTTCCGAAACAAAAGTTTCATAATTAGTTTCACTTATATAATGTTTAAAATTAAGGTAATTAATACAAATAAAGCCTATGTTCTACTAAGGCCTATACCCAACAATTACGCAGAATAAACCCAATTTCGAAAATACTTTACACACGCACTCATAAATGTACTGTAACTCGACCGAGTAGACGAGCATACGTGTAAAATATTTTCAAAGTTGGGTTCATCCTTCTTAATTTTTGAGTGTATAGGCCTTATCAGAACATAGGCCTTATCAAGTGCTTTATTTAAGCGAAATTATTTGAAATACAGTAACAATAACAACTTCTTTAAATATATGCTTCATACGTATAATCAATGAATTTGTTATTATAGTAATTAATTAACTTTTATAATATATAACCAAATAATTTTCCTTTTGCTTAAGTAATTAAGTTCAATTGTACGTTAACAATTAACAAAATATAAAGAGTGAATCTTTATAATTTGGTATGATACCGAGTTATCGTGATACGCCTTTTTTCCTCTAAAATTAATAATTATGATTGTCATGTACATGTTATACTCAATTGAACTGACACTTTAAAAACGCAAGTTAGAACTGTTTAATGTGAAACATTCATGTATTGTGTGTAGTCTATGTGTAGTGTCTACAGTGTTGTCTTTCTTTGTGTAGTCTCTGTGTAGTGACAACATCGTTGTCTGCGGAATATAGCGCTAGATGGCGTGCGATAGTGCAGAATTTTTTTACGGAGCATTGTGGCACATTCACATAGTTCCAAAAGAAGTTATAAAATGGGCAAAGTTCATCTACGCTTTGCTAAAACCCACCATCGACACAAGGCTACAAGGTAGGACCCATTTTCAGTAATGCTTTACATCGATTTAAAACCCACTTTACCGCGTCTCGACACCAACATTTTTGTTGCATCGCATTGCAAACTCGTTACCCAGTAAAATGCATTAGTTGAAAATTTAAAAGTTTCAATTTATTTTTCTATCTTTCCATTATCTTGGTTTGTTTTGCACGTCTGGTGAATAATCTTGAGTCCAAATCGATCTGCTTTTGAGTATATTATAAATAAAAAAGGCGATTACTGTTATTTGAATCACGTGTCAAGTGTGTTCCATACCAAAGTATGTTATTATACATTTTTCAGCATTACTGAAACTGTATTGTTCAACTTTCACAAGAATATCTGTATGCACAAGTGAAAATACAACGGCGCGACCTTTCGATATATACAGTTTCTGTAAACCACGTTATATTAACGCTGCAATAACGTGATAAAAAAATTATTAAAATAAAAAAAACATTTCTAACATTTGTCATTTCTTTTAATACAGGGAGTTTAAATCGATCGTTATTTTTTGCTATCATTAAACTTGGCTTGTTTACATTTACCTAGTTAAATTGTTTACAACAAAAACAGTCTCACACATACACTAACTTATAAACGAATCTCCGTGAAAAAAAACTTAAAGGAAATATTAAAGTACCAATATATTAGATGCTTCTTTCTGCGAAATTTTACTCATATCGGTCAACATTCAAAGCCGTGACGTATCGTTTTGATAAAGAGCCCGGTGTGCGTGCATTGCAGGACACTTAACCCTTGGACGTTTAATGTTGAATTAATTTATTATATATCAAAAGATTGTTTCTTAATATCCAACACGATATCTTCTTTCACCACCAAAATGAAAATTCATCTTCTCTTAAATTATAACTTTCTATCTCCACTGCTCTTCGAGGAAAATATATGTGACAAACAGACAGGCAAGCACGGAATTGATTCCATAAGTATAGCGTTTTTTTTTAATTTTGCTACGGAACACTCAAAAACACATATTTAAAAAAAAATATGTTGTATTTCAACAATAAGTAAATACTCTGCGACGAATCACCATATTTGTTACCTCGTCTTTAATTTGTTGAATAATTCTAGCCGTCTGTCTTATCTTATGTTCAGATCACAGACTTTAATATATACAGCCATAAATAAAGTATCCCATCTAAAGATAACACTGCCGTTTATAAATAGCAGCACATGTTCCCAAACAGTCATTCCTTGCCTAATATGTTACCAGTATCGTCGCCCTTTTTAGGATTCATTAGCCAACCTAACTCATGAGTGTTATAACATAACCCTTATAATTACGTCAGGTCCATCTGTCCTTTTGCATATCCTGGAAACATAGTTCTTTTAGATTTACATAGAGATTATAATCAAAGTTTACATGAAGACGTAATAGAATTATGTAAATACATAGAAACAGAGAAGAAATTGCTTTTGTCTTTTTTTTAAATACCTCCATATATAACAATTGTGGATGGTGAATATTTTCTCACAGAACCCATGAACATACTTAGTAATATTTTTTGTATATCGTTTGAGAGATATGTCATCTTCAAAGCTCCCGCCCTCCTAATATTTTAACCACTTATGTAAAAATATGGGAAAAACAGGATAAAATAGAAAATTATTTTGATCGACTTATGTTATTTTACTAATATATATAAACAACCCAATTGTTTTTCATAGGTCTTTGGAAGACATGTTAGTTATATATTTATAAATGATTTAATAAAAATGCTGTGTACCGACCTTTAAATATTTAAACTGTACCTAATGTGCACGGAATCCTCATAGAGTGAGTTCTGCTTATACTTGTCAGGTTTTATCCCTCTTATTTCTAAATCCTACATTTGGTAGTATATAATATTTCTTCATCAATTGTCTACTCGGTACGTTTCAATAAAAACTAATACTCGGTGCTCTAAAGCAATACGTTTAAATCTCACGGGAACGAAATTTGTTCCTCAGCTACACTATAAAAAAATTTAAGATCGTAAACAGATGCGTACTTATTTATTAGACTTCAATTCCGACCACAAATAGTCATATGATAAATTCAATGTAAATTGTCGCATGTAAAGATGAGGAAAAGTAAGACTTTGCAGTATTTAAAATCTGAATAAAACACAGTGAAGATCACCATTAAATAAAATAAGCTTGCCGCGACCAACTACATAGCACATGATGACACGAGGCCAACTAAATAGTACATTATTATGGTACTACTACGTCCATGACAAGCAAACTATGCAAAAACGGCTCTAACTTCAACCCATTGAAGAGTATACTGACTTTTCAGGGTATGTTGGTGCCAAAATCAACTGTCAAATCCTAAGAGTAGATTTAAGTACAAAAAATGAACCAAAACCAATTTAATTTTTTTTTATAATGCTTTCAGTCTCTTATTTTAAGTCCAGATTCACAGCCATAAATATGTTCTTGGAGTAGCCATCCCACCCCATCTACCTAAAGTTAACATCACCGTTTATAAGTAGCAACATATATGCATCGCATACTGCCAAACAATCATTCCTATCTTAATACGTTACTAGTATTGTTGCTCTTTTTAGGGTTCCTTAGCCAAATTCCAAAAACAGACTCATAATTTCGTCAGGTCCATTAGTCCGTCTATATGTCACAGCAACTTAGCACTTTTAGATTGATATACTTTATAAACAAATTTGACAAGAAGACATAATTGAATTATGTGAATACATAGAAATAAAGTGTATTGATTTTTCAAGAAATGTTGGTGTCGAAATAAACTATAAAAGCCCAAGAGTAGATTCAAGTATGAAAAATAGACCAAAACCAGTTGTGGAGATGATTAATAGTAAGGGAGAAATTGATCAATATTCAGCTCATGTTTCACGAAGCGATTTACTCGTTGGGAAACGCAATGCCATGAGTACATCGGCAATGCGCGTCTGTTTACCTCCCCCAGTTTAATGGGGGATGTCGTAAAAGTTTATACACTTGTACGTATATTAGGTTGGCAACTAATAAATACGCTGTAGCAGTTCATGAGGGTTAACTGAAAAGATAGCCAAACAAGATTTTTCAACTTCGTTCCCAAAAGCATGAGGTTGTTTTTTTATTGCAATATGAGAGCAGCTCTGCCAGATAACGTGAACTTAAACCTGGGATATGTTGTTTTTTTCTAAATTGTAATTCTAAGATGTCACCCTGAATGAGAACTATCGAAAAGATAATTTTTTTTTCTTTTAACCGCTGGAGCCAATGCTTGGTCGCGTCATAGGAGAGTACACTTTCATCCATAGTTGAAGCAAGAGCATATCCTATTCTCTCCGTGAAATTTCCATAGTTTGTTCTGTTCTCGCTGAAACTCACTTATTCACTGAACAAAAAATCGAACGTCGCGTTATTTATGTATTGAAGTTCCTGTAACATTCCAAAAATCTATGAAAGATTCAGAAATCGATAGATCAGTGGGAAACGTGGCAGTTTGATTAGTTGTCTATCTAATATTATTGACATAAATTACCTGTTACAAGTAATTATTTCGCTAAACATTGATATATCTAAATTCATATCCTTAAACCAAGGTGCGTCCGCTACCAGCCGTCACACACTATGGCTCGCTGCTTTTCCCCGACTTCGAGTCAGGGTGCGCCTTCATGCGCGAGGTGGCCCGTCGTCGGCTGCAACCGGCGAGCGTGCGACTTATGGACAACGAGCAGTTCCTTTTCGGACACGCGCTGCGGCCCGCGACCTCCTGGGCTGGCGCCGTGCTCGAAAGCGTGAAGCGCGCCTACGTGACACGCGTGCGCGGCTACAGGCTCGACCGCGCCTGCGTCGCGACGCTGCTGCTGGAGGGGGAGGCGGCTGCCGTATTAGCTCACGAGAAGGCTCTGAACGCGCTCGCCGCCCAGTTCGGCGGACTGCCCGCCGGCCGCACAAATGGCGAGCGAGGCTACACGCTGACTTTCGTCATCGCCTACATTCGGGTACGTTTTAACTATTTTTCACTACTGTGCAATTAAATCAAGTGAATGACTGCTTCAACTATATGAAGGTAGAGCATGGAAGCTATTTCTCATCTTGTTCAATTATATATGGTAAACTTACATAATTAAAACTGATTCTATTATAGATATATTAGGAATAAATAAAAAAATACTTCAAAAGCTTGAAGACCCACTGTTATATTTCCGAAGCAAAGGGTCTTCAAGCTTTTGAAGTATCAAAGGTAAGTATTCGATGAAAATATCTAATTTGGAAACTAACTACTTTTTTAAGGACTAAAGTAATGGGTAAAATATTTTTAACCGCGGTGCTCAAGTGATAGACTAAAATGCGTACACCCTCTCACAGTTTTAGGGTTCCATACCTCAGAATAATGAAACGGAACCCTTATAAGATTACTTTTTTGTCCGTCTGGTGAACTGCCAAGATTTGAAAATAATATGAAATTATTAGGTCTGTAATTCCATAGTTCCTTAATATGTGGCCCATAGTCTAAGACCTCATCTTCTAACTCACAGCAATAAAAAGAATGGTGCTTTCAAATATCACACACGTACTGATTCACTCAGCATAGCTACTAAGGGTTCTTCCTATTGACTTAGAATCCTAAGACGTACGAAGGAAGGTCTTATAAAGGAAAAAATCCGAATGGCATACGAAGGAAGGTCTTATAACGGAAAAACTCCGAAAATCGTTAATTTATGTTGAAGAAAAGTCTTATAAAGGAAAAAATCTGAATGGGATACGAAGGAAGGTTTTATAAAGGAAAAAATCCGAAAATCGTTAATTTATGAATCTATGTGGAATTATTACGTGACAAGGTATTTTTTTTTTGGTTTTTCCTTTTTTTATGTTTTTGTAAAATGCCAACTTATTAAGCTTCACAATAATACGATATAACGACTGGCAACCGTCAGGACGCAAACACTATTCGCGTTTATCGTCATTTTTATTATGTCCAAACTTACTTTTTCGTCAACGTCAAGTTTAGAAATTTGTTCTGTAAAGATTCCTAAAAACAAGTTGTAATCGTCTCCATTTTATTACCCTCTAATTACCTTTTAATTTAGATTAAACATCTAAACAGCGATTAGCAATTGCCAAAAATACTTTTCCGAAAAAATAATTTAACATTAAAAACTGTTCATGGTTTCAATAATTGAACGATCTAAATGATATCGATTGTTTTAATATTCAGTTGCTTTGTATCGAAAAAAATATAAGATACCACATGGCTGTTTTAAATCAACTATATTTCAAGACAGTCGCACGAGATCACAGCAGAAGGGCAGAGTTATATGTGAGAGCCGTAATTAGCTAATTTTCTTATTGCCCGTTGCTTGTGGATAATATTAACCTGTGAATATCAAAATGTATCATCATTATACTCATGACGGTGGAGGGCTTATGAGTTTCATCAAAATCGTTTTAATTATTTCTGAAAGTTACAGTTCGAATGTATTATAGCAGGCGCGAGCGTCCTTTTAAAAACTATTGCAGACATGAAATATTTGAAAACGGATAGAAATTTTAAATACGTGGAAATGTCATTGAAAAATTCTGTACTTTTATAAAATATCCTGATTTTTTCTACAGCAACAGAACCAAGTAGACGATAAACTCAAGTAAATATATTAAAATACGAGTAATTTGTCTTAACAAGCATTAACACCAATTCCGGTTTCTTGAATCAAACCCAGATTTATTTGAAATTTTCCCGTCATCAAATTATAATACAGATACCAAACTTATAATTGTGGTAGCTTTTTGCAGTCAAATGGCTTCTGGAAAATTTTGTAAAAATAAAACTGAATAAAATGAAAAATATCTTGGATTCGACCTTCAGTATCCATCCTGAACAATACCCAATAAACAAATTACTCACTTAAACTGCTTAGTTTCTGTACTTATTTAATGTCCTTCATTCTCAGTAACACGTAACGTGCTACTGGACTAAAAGAGGACCCGAAGGAGATCCTTAAATTTGTATCGCCACTCCTTGCGGTCCTTTTTATAAATTCTTATTTCTAACCAGCTCGTCCATCCCGTCTCGTCTCTTTCAATTTCTGTCGTTGCCCTCCAGGTCAACTTGGGTCTTTCTCGTGATCATACGTATTTTGAGAAATATTTATGAAATTATCGTGTAACGTGAGCGGGTCGAAGATATTTTTTTGGTTATCCCTGTTATAACTTAATAGTTTTTATTTTCATTACGGTCTAGTTATAAATAACTAACCGACGTATAGCGACTTCTGATACAGGCTACCTAATTTTAAGGACTGTTTTTTTAAAAATCTACTAAGCCGCAAATGGTTTTAAAGTCTATAACTGTCTGTAGGCAATGAAATCGAATTCGAATCGCAAATTCTGTCTGCCGGGGCCGCTCGTAAATCTCTCATTATAAATGGCATCACTTTTGCAGTTTAAGAAGTTTTACGAAATCTTCTGCACGCATACGCGTAATAAACAGTCGGCTGTAACTCAAGCGTAGCAATTAGCGTATTCCGTAGACTAATGACCGTTGTAAACGGTGCGCGAAATCTCAATCGCGTCTCTTTCATGCGTGATTGTTATTTGTGTAGAGCGATTTCAGAGGACGTTCACTCTTGATAACGTAATAACTTATTGACAATTCGGCGTCCGCACGTATGACCAAAGTTCTTTCGCCTGGGCCTCTGGTAGATCTCGCGTTCGGAAGATCGCAAATTATCTTAGTAAATCTAATTGAATAATGGGCAAAAACACAGTTCAATACGAACAAAATAAATATGGCCTCGCGGAAAACATACCAACAATAAATACAGTTCAATTTGGTACAAACACGCATCATATGCGAGCATGCACTTGATAAAGTACATAAGTACTTGTGTGTCTATACATCCAAATAGTGTTCGATCTTCTACGTAACGATTTTTCGAACTGAACGTCATAAAAATTGTAATCTTTGCTAATTGCCCACCTGAAAAAGTTATAATACAACGTACGTTGAAATACAAACCTAGGTCGTGGTTAAGAATTTAAATAAAGTAGAAATAATTCTACATAACGTAGTTTCATTTAATTGTGACTAACGCATTAATTTATTCATTGAACTAATGAAATAAATAAACCATGAAGAATATCATAAATTTTTAGGCCAAAAAAAATGTTACATATATTGATAACTCCAATAAATACAATAAACTGCAGTTATATTTTTGTTAACTAGGTATAACGTTGTAATAATACGCTAAGATATTTAGAGAGTCGACGTATTTTAACCGTTATTCTTTTAGTTGATTACTATTGATCTTATCCTTTTAAAATGTCCAAATTTAAGTATAATTTTACTAGGTATAAAATGTATAAAGTATTATAATAATTTTCTAAATAATAAATGCGTTATATTTTTTGTTTGTGATAATTAAGATAAATAAGACTTGATTTAAAGGAAATAATTTTGATTGGATTTACATAAATAATTTAATAGTATTTCAACGAAAAGGTAGAATTTAACTGTACATTTTCTTTTTAATCCAATACGAGTTTTTATAATTATACAAGTTCGTGAAATATTACGTGATTGCATATTGTTTCTTCATTGGCTAAAGATGAATAAATTAAAAGATTTGAAATAGAATATATTTTCTATGTTTAATAAAAAAGGCATGATTTATCGATAGCGTGGAAAAAAGTAAAACAATTGTAGAATAAAATTCCACTTTCTATTAAATTATTACTCAAAATATTGCTTCATTACTGTGACTACTCTCCAGAAGTCGATTTTGTTTTTTTTACCAATTTTACCCTTTCTTTCCATATATTTCTAGTGCATATTTAGTATTTAAAGAAAAATACTAAACAATTAATTAGGATTAGCTCACACTGCATTTTTGTTATTTTTATATTTTTATTTCGGACTTATTTTCTACGACTAAACGTAAACCACATCTACCTACATTAGAATGGAATAACGACTATTTTCGATAGCTAACTAGCGCCTTTACGGTCTCTGTAAATATTTACTTGATTACGTTGTTTAAAAAATCATTTAAGTTAATTTCAATACGAGAGTTAACTGTTACTGGCGACCATATTCCTGTTAAGCCAAAGGCCATTGTTAAAGACGTATAATGGCAAATAAGAAAAAATAAAACAATGGGACATACGCGTAACAATGTTTAATGATGTGTAACAAAATATACGTAAACATAAATGACGGTGTCATTAACACGTGGCTGTAACTAACCACAAAGGACAAAACGGAAACAAATCCAACCAAGGAGAAACCATTCGATTGAAAAAGTTTGGCACAATCGTTGATGAATTGAGCCGAAATTTGGGCGCGCCGACTTCGACAGGTAACTATGGTGTGAAGGCAGATTTACAGCAATAGAACAGCCTCCAATGGATGTAGACTTTTCAGATGTATCCAAGTATTTCATAAATGATCAACCTGAAGATCTTTGTGGACTTCATAGGTGCGGAAAAATCGATGAGCGGCAGCTAGATTTCGGCGCGTTGACTTGTAACGTAACATTTGTCGTAGCTGTTAAATATTGAGTAATGTAAGTTTCTGCTGTGTACCGAAATAAATTGCTTATAACCAAATTTTTCGTTTCGTTTACCAAAGAGTCGTTTTTTCCGCCCAACTAACAATTGAATATTTAGTACGTATTAAACTCGACGATATACTTAATGAGTACATGATGCGAGTTTCTGAAAACCACGGGTTAACGAAAGAGATGTGTGCTTATAAACAATATTATTGGTTTCATTGGCCAAAGAGACGTTTTCCCGTAAACCTTGCGTTAGTACTACCCACCCAATTTTTTTTTCCACGCTGCCAACAATTCCAAATTTACTACGTATTAAACTCGACAATGTACTTAACGCTGAGTACATGATGCAAGCCTCTGAAAACCACAGGCGGCGGTAACGAAAGAAATGTTTGCTTATAAACAATATTTTTGGTTTCATTGGCCAGAGAATCGTTTTCCCGTAAACCTTGCGTTAGTACTACCCACCCAATTTTTTTTTCCACGCTGCCAACAATTCCAAATTTACTACGTATTAAACTCGACAATGTACTTAACGCTGAATACATGATGCAAGCCTCTGAAAACCACAGGCGGCGGTAACGAAAGAAATGTTTGCTTACAAACAATATTTTTGGTTTCATTGGCCAAAGAATCGTTTTCCCGTAAACCTTGCGTTAGTACTACCCACCCAATTTTTTTTTCCACGCTGCCAACAATTCCAAATTTACTACGTATTAAACTCGACAATGTACTTAACGCTGAGTACATGATGCAAGCTTTTAAAAACCACAGGGGGCGGTAACGAAAGAAATGTTTACTTATAAACAATATTTTTGATTTCATTGACCAAAGAGACGTTTTCCCGTAAACCTTGCCTTAGTACTGCCCACCCAATTTGTTTTCCACGCTACCAACAATTCCAAATGTACTATGTATTAAACTCGACAATGTACTTAACGCTGAGTACATGATGCAAGCTTCTGCAAACCACAGGGGGCGGTAACGAAAGAAATTTTTGCTTATAAACAATATTTTTGATTTCATTGGCCAAAGAATCGTTTTCCCGTAAAGCTTGCGTTAGTATTTCCCACCCAATTGTTTTCCACGCTACTAATAATTAAATATTTAGTACGTATTAAATCGGCAATGTACTTAACGCTGAGTACATGATGCAAGCCTCTGAAAACCACAGGGAGCGGTAACGAAAGAAATGTTTGCTTATAAACAATATTTTTGGTTTCATTGGCCAAAGAGTCGTTTTCCGATACACCTTGCATCAGTACTACCCACCCAATTTTTTTCCACGCTACCAACATTCAATATTTAGTATGTATAAAACAAGTATGAAATCAGTTTCACCTTCAAGCCGTTTGCATAGGTACAAAATTGACATTCGAACGATAATCGCCCACAACAATATTTGTTTTATGGACGAAAAGCGCATTTAGCACAGCGCCATTCTCACCTCAGACACTAGCGATTGTAATTATTAATATTTTGTATTTTGTAATTTTTTCCGAAAACAATATATTGTTACCGGTCTACATGTTTTCTTTTGCACGAGGTTAATATGTATTCCTTGAAGTGTAACAGTGGCCTGGAAAATTATTATTTGTTTAATGAAAGTGTTTAATTTTTCGTTAAAAAGGTAATTACTTATTAGAAACTTGGAATATAATGTGGGTAATTTTTTTTGCTGTTACAATTAAAGACAATACGATAATTTCAACCAAATAAACGTGAGATTATAAAATATTAATGGCGGTGTTCCGTAAGTTACTTTTTTCCCTATCTGTTGATACGAATATATGATATCTATAGAGAATTAGGCGAAATCTGTACATATAATAATAAAATGATAACACGGCCTTGTCTGTATGTGCGTCACGAAAATACTACTGGACGAATTTTAAAGAAACATTACATTTTTAAACCTTAGGCGCTTGGTTTGCAATCGAAACTACCACAATATTCTTTATGAAGTTTATTATATAAAATCGTTTGCTCCTTTGTATATCAAGATCGCATCGTGGATCGAAATCAAGCCAAAGTAACTTTATAGAATTATTATGCATTTATCTAATATCTGTTTGTGGGAGCCGCTAGAATTTCAGGGGAATAATGTTTACGATTCAGATTAAAATAAAAAAATGATGATAACACGATCTTGTCTGTGTGTGCGTCATGCAAAAACCACTAGAGGGACTTTAAGAAACATTGCATTTTTACACCATAGGCGCTTGTTCTGCAATCGAAACCACCACAATATTCTTTATGAGGTTTAATACATAAAATCGTTCATTCCATTGTATATCAAGATCGCATCGTGGATCAAAAACGAGCCAAAGTAACTTTGTAGAATTATTATGCATTTATCTGATATCTGTTTGTGGGAGCTATTAAAATTTCACTGGAATAATATTTGATTCAAATTCAGCTTAAAATCTGTTGTATCCTTCGTTTGATCGAATATTCCTCAAGTAAGAAGCAAGCGCGCGGGATTAAAAACTGAAGAAAAAAACTGTCTGGATTACTAAAGCTATAATATGGCTTAAAATTTAAGCCAAAATGTAAAATCCTTTTATCCCGGTGAAGGTTATTTTTGAGATAGAAATTTTATTCAAGCCAAGGTATACATTATTTTTGTTCCCAGTAAGGTACTTTTAAGATGCAAACTATATTCAAACTATGGTATAATTTATTTTTATTTCCGGCATGGGTACTTTTATGTTGCAAACTCTACTCATGGTGAGGTATAATTTATTATTATTCCCAGCAAGGGTATTTTTAACATATAAACTCTATTCATGGTAAGGTATAATTTATTTTTATTCCCGGCAAGGGTACTTACCCTTGGAAGTACCCTCGCCCTTAGGATGCAAACGCTATTGAAGCTAAAACCAGGCAAGCAGCATAAAGTTTATGACATTAAACTAAATACACAACGTACTCTTAAATAACGCTACAATACCCACGTGTGTAAACATATACCCGTAGTGTTTCCGCGTGTTACTTAACTCGTAGTATAATTGGTACCGAATGATCAGGTGTGGAAAATAACTTGGCAGGTAACCAAGTCAGTTCGGTGAATTTGTCATGTTTATTGTGATTGTCACTTGCTAATTGCTCCGTGATCTCGAGGCATTGGTTAAGTCAAATAGGCGTCTTGCGTATATGTTTTAGCAAATATTTGGATAATTTGTTTTCGAAATTTTTGGGCGACTTGACGGTGTGCTGCGAGATTTTTGATGCGACACGGAATTCTGTTAATACCTATTTATAACGATGGCTATATTCAATATGGCATTCTTAATATTACTTTTCTTTCGTCAAAGAATTAAGAAGTGGTATAGACTTCGTAATTGTTTCTTAAATTAGTGGCTTTATGACAATTAGAAAATCATGATAGATACGTTACCAACGTAGGCAGAGGGACTAGTCGCTTTCAGTTATTTGCTCGAAAGCAGGATCTTCGCGTGACAGGATGCCTCCTCGCCATGGGACGCGATCTGCTGTCACTGCTTTTCATGTGGCGCAAGATGCATTATTCAATCCCGTATAACTCGTATTTGATGGAAAAAAACAACGCATCTTAGTTGGTCTCGTGTACGCAATCGATGAAGCCGATACATGCATTTCAAAATTATCCGCATATCGCAGTTTTTACAATCAATCGGTAGATTTTAAGTTTATGAACAAATTAACTACTTTGTCCAAGCTTTACAAGTATTGTGCAAACTTGAACCGGAAATTGGTTCTAAAAATGATAGTTTCATGCCGAATCTATTTTTTCCATGTATGTGTGACGAGAACTCTCGCCTAATGTACTTACGTAGAAATTCTCGAATTTATTGGATAGAAAGATCAAATGACCTATGTATATCTGTATTAGCCGATTTATGAACAAAGTCCTGAAAAACCTTAAAGTGGAAAATAATTATGGATTTCATATCAAAATGTACTTTTACATTTGCCTGAGTCAAGAACTGGCTTTGAAATCAAATTCAAAACGTCTTCCTGTCGTTTTTATGTAATTTTATGAAATAAACGAGGCAAGAGAAACATATGGCCTTTTAGGTGCTTAGTTCTTTAGAAAATAAACGAGGCAAGACAAACATATGGCCTTTTAGGGGCTTAGTTCTTTAGAAAATCAACGAGGCAAGAGGAACATATAGCCTTTTAGATCCTTAGTCCTTTAGAAAATAAACAAGGCAGAGGGACATATGGCTTTTTAAGTAATTAGTACTTCAGGAAATAAAAGAGGCAAGAGAAACATGTGGCTTTTTAAGGACTTAGTACTTTTGGAAATAAAACAGGCAAGTGAAACATATGACTTTTAAGTGCTTAGTTCTTTAGAAAATAAAACAGGCAAGTGAAACATATGGCTATATAAGCAGTAGCTTTTTTAAATATTGGTAACATTTATAATTTTATAAGCACCACATTATAACAGAAAGTTATTTTTGTAACTTTCGCTCTTTGTAATAATTTATTATCCAAATTGCAATTTTCTACGTTCAAGATGCAATCCTGCGTCAAGCAAATAGTTGGATGATGTACACATTTACCACCTCTGCAAGCTATCCCAAAGATAAATTTGACGAGGAAAAATATGCTCTTTCGTTACCAAAATTCACTAATATATATATATATATATATATATATATATATATATATATATATATATATATATATATATATATATATATCACACAGGCCGTAGGCCTTGTGTGTTGTGACGTACCTATCATATTGTCGGAGAGCAATAACTCCTTCTAAATATTATGAGGCCAAGCCAGGTTTAGGCTAAATAGAAGGACAATCAGTAAACCAGGCTGAATGGTTTAACGCGATATGGAATATCTAAGGAATTAAAACCAATATTCCAGATAGAATTGCTTTAAAATTAGGCGATCTAGGATAAAAAAAACTTGTGACCAGGGTACGTCAACTCGATTCAGTCTTTCCACATGAAACAACCTATAGAGGTTCTCATTCTCTATCTTTCGCAGGATTTGGCACTGGCATACGACATAGTGGCGGAGTCCTTCGAGACGTCGGTACCGTGGGACCGCACAGTCGCGCTGTGCCGTAACGTGAAGAGTCGGCTGGCTGACGAGTGCCGCCGTCACGGCATCGAGTACTTCCTCTCGTCGTGTCGCGTCACGCAGACGTGAGTAGGCCCATCACTTTTTAGGTTCACGCTGGATGCTTAGAGTCTACGCCTCTTCACGTGACGCTTTCTTTACTATGTCACATACCAAACGCGACATGTCGGTGCTGTAGAGCTGTGCTCTACATCACGATGAATGCCCTTTTTAAGCTCCCAATGAAGATATGACATATAATTCAGTGTAAAACTTTTTTATGTAACAGATGTTAAATATCTGGCTCTAAAATATAAGATATATAAGAAATATATTTTGTAAAAGTATATAACTCCTTTTGAATTCATTAGACCATTTTATAACGACATATTTGGTCTACCAAAAATTTTCTGTTTGTATATTTAATTTTGCTTATAGAATCTCATCATCTATCAAATATCTTAGAGCTGAAAGATTCCAATTTATTATACACCTGAACATACAGTAACCATTATATGCTCTCTCATATCATGACATACTTCACATAATTCACTGTACGTTATTCTAACAGGAAATGTTTTTTTAATATTAAAAGCAAGATATGGTATGTTTTTGATAGTTGTATGTTTTTGTCTACTGTGTATGTTTTAGTGGAAGAAAATTTATTATCTATTTGCTATACAAATGAAAAGTTTTAAAATTATAACAATATCCTGTTTGCATGTTCCACTATACAGCTGTTTATCTAGTCTTGATGGTAAAAATATAAACTGGAATAAAAAGGAGTGGAATAAAAACTCAAAAAAACCAAATCAAAAGATCGTTATCAAAAAAGTGTTAAAAGGGATAGACAATCATTTAGTCATTTATTTTTTCATTGTAAACCTCGCCCAACCTGACATAGCTTGATGCCATTGTATTAAACAAAGAATATGAAAGAAATGAATATTGAAGTAAAAATACAGTAGCATATGATAAACAGAAGCGATGACTGAACCAAATACACCGAATACTGTACATAACTAAATTAGAATAATTACGGACTGTGAACCACCTAAATACCCATATTTGCAATTCTAAGCTAAAAAGCAAAATTAGTTCAAATGCTCAGTACACAGAAACCATTCCCAGTTCCACATTAATCAAAACAAGTACACAAAATGTTTCATAAATTCAGAAGAAATAAACTTAAGTTAAATGTAGCAAAATATTCTAAATAAATGTGTGAAACAATTACACAAGTGCTTTCAAAAACGAGTCACTTTTGATTGTTCTAACTGAAATTAATTCTTACAGGTATGATGCAGGTTGCTGTGTGTATTTCTACTTTGCATTCAATAGTGCCTCTCTCGACGACCCAGTTACTATTTATGAGGAGATCGAGGAAAGTGCCAGAGATGAAATTATTGTTAATGGAGGTAATCATGAAACTTGAGAAGACTTTCTTAGTTATGTACATCTTCCATTCTACTTCTACTTCCTCAGACTTGTACATCTATTCAAAATTCGTAATATGACTACCCTAATAGTCTTTAATGTGGTTGAACCTACCATCTCTTCCTAACACTACGAATCTACGATACTACGAATCTACCGGCTCTCCCAAACATTCCTTTTTCTATAATCACACTTCATCTCTTCTGCATATATATATGTTTTCTTTTGAAGCTTCTCCCTTTATATCCGTTCAAAGTAAAAATGTCTAAAGTTGCTTTTGAATTATAAAAAACATCCATTTTTATACAACTTATTCTATAAATCGTAAACTTATAATAGATACTCTATTTTTTATATTTCTTGATAATACCATGTTGATTAAATTTGATTAATCTAATGGATGAATTGAGGAAATCTATTGGTTTGTGTTTAGTGTTTGCCCAATGACATATTGTCATGATGCATTAAAAAAAGTATCCAATTGACTCTTTGATCACAAGCCTTTCAGCATGCTAAAAAAGACACCAGACATAATTCGGTCCAACAGGTTGCTGTAACACTGTGTTGAATATCAAACAGAATGGTGTTAATCATATCATAAAGACATGTAGATTGTGCACTAATTACAAAAATAAAGATCCTATCAAAATGTCAATCAAATTATGAGTTTAGAAAGTTTCCATAGAAGTATACATCAGATTTAAAATTGAAATTGTTATTGTATGCATGTTGAATGTCATTATTTCAAATTCAAGATATCGTATATATAGACCTGCCATAATTTTTCAATGTGAAACTCGAATACTTAAGTATACCTATAAATAAGTAATAACATAACGGCAAGAAATTAGAAAATTGTTAAATTTGAATAAATACAACTTAAGGTAAATTAACATAAGTCCAAAAATGTAGAGATAAAGAGAGGGAGAAGTTAGGGAGAGTGACAGATAGTAAATAGACTGAGAAAGACACTCAAAAAGGCAAGAACTACGTGACGTTTCTTTTATCAAGCACATGGCGGTTACAAATTTATTTTTGTTTATTTATAACTATAATTAGTGACAGGGAATAGAGATACTCGGAGTCTTAAATATTATGATGGGGGCAGATAAGCCATACATTCCCATCACATATTCGGCGGTTTTAACTTAGTTTCAGTGAAATAATATTAATTAAGTTTTAGTATTTACATGTTTGTACACTACATTTTTAGCTTTGTAGAATTTCAAATGTTTTTCAATTCATTTGTCGAAGCTGGCTTTTTGGGTGAAAATTAGAAGAAATGGGAATTGAGAGAATGATTTGAAATAAAAAGTGAAAAACAATGTTCAGTTTTTATTACAAATCTCAAAGTTTTGATCTCAATCTGAAGTTACCCAATACAATCATAATTATACTTTCCATGATTCAAGAATTGTTATCTTTCAAACAACAACTGTATCAAACGTTTCCATGACAACCGTATCAAAATTAAAGATACATAGAGACTACATGCATTGTTGCTTCTGCTTACTGTAACACCAAAAAGAATAGTGCATTATTATTGCAAAGGCTGTTAGTTTATACTTTTATGCTTGATGTCTTTTACGTGTCTCAATCAGAATGGTATGTATAATTATACCTTATGTAATCACACCACTAACATTTCTATTTCATACTTTTAATGTACAAATTGCTAACTGATTATAGCCCTACATTATGTATTTACATACACTGATTTTTGTACTTTTTTGAACTTTACAGTTATAAAATTATTTTGGATTAAAGCCATAAGTTTTGAATAATTAAAGGCAATTTGTACATGTTTATAGTGATACAATAAAATTTATTAATTTTGTACTAGACCCAATCTAATGGCATTAAGATTTTAAGTTAACATGATGATTGCAAAGATCTTTAAATTTGCCTATACATACAGGTTCGATATCTCATCACCATGGAGTCGGAAAGCTACGAAAGAAATGGTACTCACAGACTGTCAGTGAGCCAGGAGTGCAACTGCTTATAGCTGCCAAGAAGACCCTCGATCCTGACAATATTTTTGCGACAGGCAACATGGCATTCGATGAGGGAGAAGACCCTGTTCCTGCGGCCAAAAGCAAATTATAAACTTTCTATTGACTTACAATTGTCTTTGAAAGTGAACATTTTATTTTTGGTGTGGTGATATGGCAGATAAATAGTTGATGATGGGAAACTTAATATTCGCAAGTGCTGAATAGATCGTCTTGTACAGAAGGGTTGATGTTGTACTCCATCTTTGCAAATCCAAAATTGTTCATTTCTTTCTGATTTTTTACTCGTGTCAAGTCATTTAACTATTCATCCCTCACAACAAAATGTTTTCTAAAGTGTTGCCTATATTAGCTCATGATAAGTTAATACCATAAGCAAAAATTCTTTGGTCTATCTGGGATTCTATAGATTTGTCTTAAATAGAAACTCCAGCAATATCTAGAGGTATTTTCAATAGAAATCTAGATTTGAAGATGTTACTCATAATTTGTACAATTTATTTTTGTTAGTACAAGAGTGACAGTATTTTAAAACTCATTAATTTCATAATTATACCTGGAAGAAGTCTATTTCATAACATCTTTTTTTTAAATATTTTTACTATTAAGTAGGCAACAATGTTATTAGTAACAATGTCTGAAAATATTTGCCAGCTATTGATTGAAGAATCTGACCTATAAGTTATTTATACCAGGTAGTACTGATTTTACAGATGGTAGCCCAAAGAAGATGGTTGGTGACTTTATAATTAGTGAAATATTTTATACAATGGAAGTATTAGCATCTCAAACCTAGCACTTATTGAAGATAACTTCTTATGGAATAAGTGTTCCATTATTAAACTATCAAACGTAACATTCTCTCAAGCATTATATGATCAAAACACGTGAGCTGCTAGGGGTCGTCATTTGTTTTATGTATCTGCTTAAGTTTAGATAGTTTTTGTGTGCAATTATCTTTCAATGCATGTGGATCACGTGCTCATGCGGATCACATGCTTTTCCTAAAAGTCAATATTTCCCAAAGACTTTTTTCCCTTTACATGTTATGAAGAACTTTTTTACCACAACTTTTTCTTTTCTGAAAACTGTAAAATGAAAACACTTGTTGTAGGCTATCATTTTAAATGATTTACTTCTCTGTTACCAGTTGTCTATGCAGAACATTTGAAAGTTCTTTTAAATTGAGCAAATCATTTTTTTTTCATTATGACGTTAAAAACAAAGGAGCAAAAAATTAATATAAAAAATGACAGTACTCCTCTTAATATTAATCTAGATAACAGAAAATCAGCCATTTCGGAATCAACATTCTTGCGAAAGTCTCTCCATATTACAACTTAATCTACTCTTACCATTGTAGATTAAGTTGTGTTACAGTGACTTTCGAAGAAATAGTTTAACCATTCCTGTAAAAGACACACCCTATCACATTGTATTGTACATTTGCACGAAAGTTTCAAAAATATTTGGAGAATACTTTAATATGCAAGTTTTTTAATCCCTAAACGCTGCAATAAAAGTTCCTAGTTTATTGTAAACAATATATCAGAATTTTTTACTTAACGCTGTACAAAAACAAAGGAATGATATTAAATTGAAAAGGATATAAGAATATGAGTTACTTAAATCAAACTGAAATGGAAATACCTATATAGAACAAGTTTGTAAATGAAAAATAAAAACTATAAAAAAATTGTTTAACACCTATGTACTTATATTATGGGTTTATATATAATCTATATATGTATACGTATGTTTGGTTTATATATAGTAGGGTCATTATGAATTTCAGTTACCGGCTTTTGTGATATTTTTCTAATTGTTAAGTTTATGTGAAATTGTCTATATTGAAAAATGAATTAGACAATGAAAGATTAGTTGAACATTATGGTGACTTTCATAAGTGTAAATATTTTTAATATAATTATCATATTCATTCTGAAAGAACCTTGCAACCAACTCGTATATTATTTTAATTTGTACTAAATATGTATGTTACTTTTTTTACTCTAAAACCTTTATGAGGAAAGCAACGTAAAGCTAGAAATGTCTAGAGTTTCCAGCAAAATATAATCTATGTAATGGTGAACCTCATTTGTCAAGTATAATCTACGTAATGGTAAGCATCATTTGTCAGATTTGTTACTGATAAGAAACTTTAAGTTAGGGACTGTAACATAACACTTTAAGATAAATGTGAAACATAAATATGGCAAAATAAAAATGTGAATACACTTATTATTGTAGAATTCTTTAGAAACTTATGGGACTCCTACTTTTTGCAACCTACCATACAGCATTTACGCCCATATGCACCACACACGGTCAGGACTGTCAGTTGGACTTAGAACAGTTAAAAACGTATTTCTGTTTCTCATTAACTGTCAGTTGAATCGGAATAAAAATGCTTCTAGCATTTGAGTCAAGTCAACTTACCACTGTATTTTAAATTTAATTTTTATCATGTGTCTCCAAAATTTTCCCAAGTATGTCTTGTGCTTAAACTCTCTAACAAATCAGCTTATTTTTATGTAAATTTATATTTCACAGTTGGCAAGATTTTATGAAATTTCAGTCTTTTTTAAAATCTGTTAAAAATGTCTAATCATGACTTATAAAATATAACTAACTTTCACTTTGAAGTCTTTTATTCGAAAGAAATAAGGAAATTTCTATTTTTTATGATTTTTTTTGCAAGCCAAACCATCGCTTCTTTTTTTGCAAATTCTCTTAAGAGGATTAACTACATAAAACAAACTGAACATGAAATATTTTGAAAAAATATATGTTTACTATCAATATTACCCGCAGCAAAATGCATGTAATAGTTTTAATAATTTCTGTATATCTTCAACTTCGTATCTCCTTAACACCACTAAAGTTCAGTCCAATCTTAGTAAACATACAAATATACATGCTTAATGAAGAAAATTTTTTCTGACATTAATTAAAAGTAATAATCATTTGTAAAATACTGAATTTGATTAAACTGATAATGGTATACTTATAAAGTGGGTACAACCAGCTATCCAAAACTTCTTTTCTAAAAAGTATTGAGCATATACATATTTTTATACAAAATGAAATATTAACTATACTGAAATATATCACACCATTACGTTTACTTGCATAATTATAACTGAATGATAAGGGGGAACTACTGAGGTTTATCTTTTGTTAAATTTTTTTAGCGAGCTCAATTTATGAGTAAATAAAGTGTTTTTTACGAGTTGCCAATCAATTTTATATAATTTGATGTTGACAGTGGAAAAAAGTAATAACAAGTTTAAAATTAAAATATTTTTTAACAACGAAACAATAAAGTGTTATTTATGTTCATTTATAATTTTGTAAATTAAAATAAAATAATGAATAATTAAAAAGTGAAAACATATTTTTTTACCATTATATCGAAAAATGAAAATTTAGAAGACCATAATATTTTTTTAATTGCATAATTTTCTTAGTAGTCGTTATCTGAGATGTGAATATCGTAATCAGACATGAGCATTTTCCTCCATTATAATACTTAAAATAACTGTTTGTAGATATAAACAAGGTCATCTCTTTAATCTGATAACTCCTCATCCTATAACCAGCGATGACTCGTCCAAAGGAGCGCTCGTGCAGTGCGCTTCCGCTCAAAATTATTAAAAGTAATATTTGTTAAACTCATAAGGTGTAGTATTAATTATTACTAATAAACAATAAACATATCATCTGTTTCCTTGGGCCTATTCCTTCAGGGTGTGCAACCAATACGTCTAGTATTGAATTCAATGAGTGCAAAAGAGAAAGTTCGAAAAAATCTGGCATGTGACACAAAAGATTTGTACAAAAATTTCTGAATATTGTAGCAGTGCTCCACATCATAGATTACCAAATCTGACGTTAGTCTATAATCTGTAGTCGCATGATTGCGATGGCACTAAAATAAACTTCTGAGCTGTTAGTTTTTCGACGTTCATGCGGCTTAATTATTGGCATTTATTTGAAATGAATTATTTCATATTAATTTATTGGATTGCGTGGCTTTGCATAGTTTAAAAAATGGAACAACATAATGTGCGTTTTATAAAAAACTGAAAAGACGTGGTTATGTCTTGTGTGTGAAGGTCCCGGAAATATACAAGTTCGGTTTGACAAAAATGCAAAATTTGTGCGATTATTTTTTGGTTCAAGTGAAATAATATAAGTAAAGAACAAAATACTTACAAAAAGTAGGACTTGGTCGCGATTATTTTATTAAAATAGTTATTTGTAAAGTTCCCATACGAAATAGCGCTTTTTCAAGTAAGTGTAAGTTATAAGTTCCTCTTCGACTTAATTGCCATTCTTAGTAATACTAAATACTGAATTTGCAAATACAAAAAGGAATAGTTATAAAAAAAAACAAACCCAAAAATCAAACACTGAAATGAGCAAAAGGGATTGCGTAAAGAGAGATCAATTTATGTTTGACAACCAACTGACTGAAGAGGATATTTTAAATAATTTTTTTATAATAAAATAATCGAATCCGAGTCTTAATCTTTAAATAAATGTTATGTATTTTTTTTCGTCCAAACCGAAGAAATCACGGAATTCGCATTTAGATATAATTAACTCCGTAGGTTTAATTAACTCCAACTTCGATTTACACAAACAAGTGAGAAGTTTTCTCTTGTTAAAAAGATAGACAAATGGATTTTATACAAACAAATAAATGATAAGCAAAGTATTTTTGTGTATTTTTTTTAAGTGAATTCCCACTGAAAAATTTCAGCAGGCGCTTCTGCATATGATCTACTATATCCTATGCCTCCGCATTTCACAAATGAAGAAACTTATTGCACTTTAAGACTTATTTTAGATTAGATATTTACAGTAATAGCAAACTCCCTGGGGACAAATTGTTGATTTCGTGCATCTAAGCTCTATACCACCTGGTCGTCATCACCAGCTAAGAGTGCTAAATATCGCTTCTTTCTTCTCTTAATGTATGGTACTAATATAAAAAAAACCCATATAGAAAACATACGTGGGGCGATCTGTAGCCAAAGACTCAGATTTCAACGGTCAAGTGCCGCTTTGTATTACATAGATTAGTACCTATGTGTGTGTGTGTTATAGCGAAAACTTTGTATGTTTTATACTAATGACAGCAACATGCAGATGTGTAGGTTTTTATTTTATTGCCAATATTTTTTAGCACCAACTCTCAAAAATAACAGTACTGCTACTGTTACTATTGAGAATTGGTGCAAATCAAAATGTACTCGAATTATTTCCCAAAATTTTTCAAATACGTTTACGTTTGCAAATAATATTGTACTGCAAAACTTCCAATTCTACTCGTATTTTTATTATTTTATAATTTCCAGTTCATTTCTAAAAGAAATTATTTTTGAAATTGGTTAATTTTTTGGGTAAAACGTTGTATTAATCTCTTTTTTCTGCATATAATCTTATGAAGACCCTATTAATGTCCCATTAGCTCATTTATTGAAATCTAAACAGGCATTTACGGTTCTTCTACATATACATCTATACATACATATTGGCAACTAATTGGGGATGGACAGAACTCTCGACAAAATTTATTGTTTTAGTCCTCGTCAATTGAAATAGATATCATTACCTATTATTAAGTAATACTGTTTGTTATCAAGTACCCTGACTAGCAGTTTATCGTTACTGAAAAAACTAATCTCCTCAAATACTTGTTATAGAAATAAACAATTCCGGTCTATGGCTACTGCAGAAACTAATTAGGAACATTAAAATATTAGCGTTTTAATTGCTAAGCTTTGAAAAATAAACGTGTGATTTAATTTCTCACAAAATTTATGTTTATTCCATTCTTGAATATCCTATTGTTAATGTATACATTTTCATTGGAATTTTTAAAGCTAACATAAGTCAAAATGAAAATTATAACACAACAATGCGACTAGTAATAATTAATTTTTATCAACGTGAAGGCCATATAGCAAATCGTTAAAATCAGTCAAATCATTTATAGTTAAAACAAAATATCTTACGTCCATTTTCTTGCAATGTGTTGAAAACTCTGCTTCTTGATTATCATTAAAAATTTTCAATTAGTGACTTAGCCTTAGCTATTTGTCGTTCTATCACTGGTGCAAATTCAGGTTTTTTCTGACATACCTGCGCGGCATGATGATGAAAATATAAAAAAAAACATTTATCATAAATGAAACAAGATATACAAACAATTACATCACATCAGCATATTATAACTAAAATATTTTACATGAGACAAGTGGACGCATGTGCTCACTTACCCGCGCACACTGTTCCTATGAAGCCAAAATTTAAACAAACGTTCACAGAATCTCAAGCAATGGACATAACCTCAATATTTTTTCTCATTTATCAACAATAATATGCTCCCAATAAAAGAAAAATTAACTTACCGTTGTTGAATCCAAAACTCAGACGTGACAATATTTTCCAAATCACAAATAACTATCGATTTAATTAGCAAATATTATTTTTCAAACAATTAGGCCTAGAATACAAACGAAACACTACTACAAAGTAATGTTTCGTTTGTTTTCTAGGCCTAATTGTTTGTTGTTAATTGTTTAACAAAAAGTTGAGTTTTCGTGCTGCTAAGTAGCAAGTGTATTCCAGGCCTAATTGTTTGGTACTAGGTATCATTTGTTTGAAAATAGCGTGCTTTCGTATCAATTTTTGGGAAATAAAAAAAAATTATTTTCACTCACTAATTAAATTTTTATTGCTTCAATTTTGTGTCAAAGTATAAGACTCTGCAACTCAATAATTCAATACTTATATATCAACTCAATACTTATTTTTATATTTTTAATTTATTATTTTTTATTTGAAAACATTTTTCAAATCGGCTGACAAATAATCTTTTATAAACCAAAGGACTCTTGAATAAATGTTGTTATCTGTACATCTAGTTTTTTAATGAAATTTAAAAAAAAAGGATTTAATCAAAGGTAACACCCAAAGACTTTCATTTTTATACATGTTAAGTATCGTATTGATTGAAATAATTTTAGTTTTAGTTGTTCATAATGAGATAATTCGTAAATAATTAATTTATTTTCCCGAAAATTAAATATAGTTATTAAATAGTTGACGTTTTGTCAGTTTGGTTTTACGGTTGTTGATAAATAAAGGAAACGGACATTAATGTATTTCTCCGCTTCCGTTTTAATTAAATCGGTTACAACATCTCGTGAACCATATATTGCGAATCTCTTAATTATGATAAATGTTTTTTTTATACTTTCATCATCATGCCGCGCAGGTATGTCAGAAAAAAAACTTGAATTTGCACCAGTGACAAAACAACAAATAGCTAAGCCTAAGTCACTAATTGAAAAGGGCAAAACCAAAACATCACAAACAAATATTACTGGCAACTTAATTCTTTATTAATGCAATTCTTGTGATAAATAAATGTACCTTGATTCATTCTACATCAACTCTTCCTACAGGTAATATAAGCAGTGCAGTGCCAACGAGCGTGGATGTTTTCAATCGATAAATTAGACGGAGACCTAAGATGTTGTCGAGATCTCCCATTCTCGAATGCAAACCTAAACTTAATATATTCAAGGGAGCAAGCAAGGGGGCGCCATATTTGAATCTCGCTCCATCCTTAAAGTAGCTTTGGGCCAACACTGTGTGCGGGCTGTCATAACGGAAATGCCGCCACAATACTCTCCGTTACGTAAACGCGTACTGGAATTCTGTAGCAGATGAAGCCCTATTTTCGTACTTGATTCTCTGCTACATTTAAACTTTAACAAATGAGAAAGTTGTATTTTTTCACGTGCACATGGGTTTACTACAACTGTCCATAATCGATAGATTTGCTTATAGAAGACTGTTATATGTCAAAAAAAGAAGCATTATTTGTAAAATTATTGTTTCATATCTGTACTGATTTTCTTAACCTGAATATATTATTATAAAAGTGCTAAATTTACCGTGAATTTTGTTTTGTGAAATATTTTAAAAATTGCATCAACAATTGACATTTCATTTTCAATAAAAGATATATATATACATATATATATATATATATATATATATATATATATATATATATATATATATATAAATAACTTTTGTACCAAAGTACTTTATATAATAATGTAATGAAATTAATAAATATTAGTGTTTTACACGTGAGTTTAATAACCAATAATAATCGAATTACATAATTCACACATTCTTCGAGCCATTTACAAAGCCAGCTCAGCTGCGTACACCGTATACAGTCCATTTCATAAAACATACTTTACAACGTCTAGTGCAACAGCTCGTTCAAAACCCAACAGCCAAACAAGTGTCGTGTGAGCAAGGCTTTAATGAGATAAAAGTTTCACACTTTAGAGCAGTAGAATTGATGTAAAAATCCTACAATGTGACAATGATATAAAAATAAACCACTCATATAGTTTTCATTTACTTTATAAGATATATTAAACAAAATTAATCTATTAAAAATGAAAGTTGGAAGTTTACGTTATGTTAATAATATATACGACTAATAAAAAAAGTTCTGTTAAAAAAAATAAATGACCGTACACACGTTTCCTTTTCGACTTATGGCAATTGAGAAAGAAATAAACTTTTAAATTATGAACGTTTAATATTACGGCCCTAACATAAGTTTTAAGTCTAAACTAAACTAGTTGTCTCATCGAAATATATGCTGTTGGATATTCGAAAAACCTCTTCGCTTAAAGCGGCTGGATGAAAAATTGGTTTCCTGCAAAGATAGGCACAGTTCGCTCAGCATATTTTTTAGAAGATGATTTTGATGTAAGTTAGTCCGATAGAAGAAATATGTACCCAAAAGCAGTTTCAGTTTATGTACAAGAGAATTACCAATTTTTTACCAGCCGTGTCACAAATGAAATAGCAATATATTTTGGAGCCGATTGAAACGGAAAATATTTTGTTGCCTACGTAAACAGACAATTGTTTCATTTGGCAAAAAATAAAGAGGCTCTAATATTTTTAATGACGGTCATTAACTCAAAAAATGTAATCAAGGCTTTAAATTATATTATATCCACGAAAATATTTGTTTCGATTGATTTCTATCAGAGGAACGTCATATGACAACGTCTGAGCGATATACGTCTCAAACGAGTTAGATCAGGAAGCTTGTATTCTGTAAGAGTCGACTTAAGCTACGTTTTAATTAGCTTAAGCTTACTAAAGCTCTGATTACCTTTGTAACTGGTATACTTAGTTATAAAATATGGAAAGCTTTCCAAATATTAGAGAAGGTATCTTGCCATTTAATGTTAAGATCTGAAGGACTGCTTTTGGGTGACCCTTATCTGTTGATTTTGATGCTTTTTATGACATCAGGCTCACCAAACAATCTATAGATTTCTGAGTTAAGAAGTCTTCGCCAAATACCATTTTCCTTGACACTCCCAAAAATTCTCCTCAGAACCCTTCTTTCAAAGGCTGCTATTTTATTCTCTCCAGTTCTAGTCAAAGGCCAGGTTTCTGAACCATATGCTAGAACTGGCCTAATAAGAGTTTTATATACTAATAATTTTGTTTTTCTTGTAAGAAAAGAAGATTTAAGGATGGAGCTTAGGCCAAAAAATGCTTTATTGGCCGATGATATGCGATTCTGAATTTCAGAGACAGTGTCATTCTTATTGTTAACATAAGATCTAAGGTAAGTAAAGCAGTCAACCGTTTCAAATGTATGTGAGACAATCTCCAAACGATTATGTGCTTTATTTGGTGGAGATTTTTGTATAGCCATGTACTTAGTCTTGGAGTAATTTATTGTCAGACCCATTTGATTCGCAGCTATCTCCAAAGACAGAAAGGCCTCTCTCAAGGCTGGTAGGTTTCTAGCAATTATATCAATATCATCAGCATACGCTAGGATCTGAACTGATTTGTAAAAGATGGTACCCCTAGTGTTAATATCTGAATCCCGAATAGCTTTTTCTAGTGCAATATTAAAAAGCAGACACGAGAGTGAGTCGTCTTGTCGAACACCATTATTGACACTGAGATCTTCAAAGATCTCAGTGTACCATTGAATTTTATTTTACATTTTGTCGCCTCCATAGAACACATTACAAGTCTAATTAACTTGCTCGGAATTTTGAATGCATACATTGCATCTTTTAAATGCTTTCTACTAACACTGTCAAATTCTGATTTAAAGTCTACAAACAAGTGATGAGTATCAATATCATACTCAATTGATTTTTCAATAATTTGACGTAAACAAAAAATTTTATCAACAGTAGATTTTCAACGAATGGTTTTAGTCTCATGAACAGAATGTTGGATAGAATTTTATAGCATGTGCATAGTAAGCTAATGCCTCTATAATTGGAGCAAACCATTGGGTCTCCTTTCTTATGAACAGGGATTAAGATAGCAATGTTCCATTCTGAAGGAAGCCGAGGACATCCATTTTTTAGCAATTCTGCAATTTTCTTCCAATGTGTTGAAAACTCTGCTTCTTGATTATCATTAAAAATTGGCTTAAAGCGATCCATTGACGATACAACACAATTTAGTTTTAGTCTTCTGCGCAAACAAGACTCGCTTATTCCAATGACACTTGCAGCTGCTCTTTTGGTTTTGCCCTTTTCAATTAGTGACTTAGCCATTTGTTGTTCTGTCACTGATGCAAATTCAGGTTTTTTTCTGACATACCTGCTGCACGGCATCATGATGAAAGTATATAAAAACATTTATCATAATTAAAACAAGATATACAAACAATTACATCACATCAGCATATTATAACTAAAATATTTTACACGCGACAAGTGGACGCATGTGCTCACTTACCCATGCACACTTTTCCTATGACGCCAAAATTCAAACAAACGTTCACAGAATCTCAAGCAATGGACATAACCTCAACATTTTTTCTCATTTATCAACAATAATATGCTCCAAATAAAATATAAATTAACTTACCGTTGTTGAATCCAAAACTCAGACGTGACAACGTTTTCCAAATCACAAATAACTATCGATTTAATTAGCAAATATTATTTTTCAAACAATTAAGCCTAGAATACAAACGAAACACAGCTACGAAGTAATGTTTCGTTTGTATTCTAGGCCTAATTGTTTGTTGTTAATTGTTTAACAAAAAGTTGAGTTTTCGTGCTGCTAAGTAGCAAGTGTATTCCCAGCCTAATTGTTTGGTACTAGGTAGCATTTGTTTAAAAGTAGCGTGCTTTCGTGTCAATTTTTGGGAAATAAAAAAAAATTATTTTCATTCACTAATTAAATTTTTATTGCTTCAATTTTTTGTCAAATTATAAGATTCTGCAACTCAATAATTACTTATTTTTATATTTTTAATTTATTATTTTTTATTTAAAAACATTTTCATACATCTTTTATAAACCAAAGGACTCTTGAAAAAATGGTTAACGTTAGATAAATTAACATTAGTTTGTTAACGATTTATATTATTAAATATTATTAAAATTTTATAAATTATTAACTTTTTTTAAAAAATTGGTTAAATTTCGTAATACTTAGAGTTGTTACTATTATTGCTTTCCACTATAGACCAATCAATGAGTTCGTTGTAAAACCAGGCATGTTCTTGAGAGAACAAGTTTCTTCAAATCATTAATTATTCGTTACGAATCGGCACTTTGGTTTCAGATCTTTTTTTTCTTAATAGAGAAATGAAGGATTGTCCAACAAGATTTGGACTAGCCAATTTGAAAGTTTTACGGATGATTCCATCAATAAAATCAGATGCTATGGTTATTCCTTTCTTAGATTGTCAAACTCTTGGTTGAAATATATAGTGAAATATTCTTTTTGTGTGATTTTTATTTTGACTTATACAGTTGTCACTGTAAAGTTCCCTGGTACATTATCATTATTATATTTCATTATAAAAGAACAAACTTAATTGCTTCCCTTTCCGGCAGTTCTTTGGTGACATAAGTAAAAGGTTGCAGTGTCATTATTATTTTGTATGCCAAATGGATAAAGCGATAGTCACCTAAGATAATAGATTTACTTCACTGGAATTGTGGGCAACGATATATTGACTATATAATCTAAACATAAATGAATGATGTGCTACACAATTTATCCTTAGCAGGACGCAGCGACGAATCAAATTCGTTGTTCCACCTCTTGCGCACAAACAACTACAACCCACGTAGCTGTCTCATTAAGCTATGGATTTTTAATCCTAATATTGAGCTCCAAACTACAAACTTTCATTTACAATACGTGTCTTCTAAATAGTTTGTAAAAATAGCTTGTACACAATGACAAGGGTCACCCAAAAGCAGTCCTTCAGATATTAACATTAAATGGCAAGGTAACTTCTCTAATATTTGGACAGCTCTCTGTATTTTTATAACAAGTACACCGGTTACAAAGGTAAACGGACTAAAGGGTAATCAGAGTTTTAGTAAGCTTAAGCTAATTAAAACGTAGCTTAGCTCGACTCTTGCAGAAGACAAGCTTCCTGATCTAACTCTGCTGTCGTTTGAAAATTATATCATTCAGACGTTGCCATATGAGGAGATCATAAACAAATTTGGAAAAAGTGCGTAAGCAACAATTTACTTAAAATTTTTTCCGTAGAAATAGGTTTTATAAGTATTGTTACGTTACATAATTATACTATTACCAAAGTTGATTATGCCTCTTGGTGTCATCAAAGAACGTTGACCAAATTTATTTAATAAGCTAGAAAATAAGATAATTACCTTTTTGTAAAATACATATTACTGGCAACTGGATTCTTTATTAAATTATTATAGTAATTCTTGTGATAAATAAATGTACCTTGATACCTATATAATTATTCGTCATTCTACATCAACTCTCCATATAGGTAATGTAAACAGTACAGTGCCAAGAAGCGTGGATGTTTTCAATCGATAAATTAGGCGGAGATCTAACATATTGTCGAGATCTCCCATTCTCGAATGCAAACCAGAGGTTTTACACTTAATGTATTCAAGGGGACAAGCAAGAGGGCGCCATATTTGGATCTCGCTCCATCCTAAAAGTAGCCTTGGGCCGACATTGTGTGCGGACTGTCATAATGGAACTGACGCCACTATATGCTCCGTTATATGAACGCGTACTGGAATTCTGTAACAGATGAAGTCCTATTTTCGTACTTGATTCTCTGCTACATTTAAACGTTAACCAATGAGAAAGTTATATTTTGTCACGTGCGTATGGGTTTACTACAACTGCCGATAATCGACCGACTTGATTATAGAAGACCGTTATATGTCAAGGAGCGTTATTTGTAAAATTATTGTTTTATATCTGTACTGATTTTCCCATCTTGAATATTTATTATAAAAGTGTTAAATTTACAGTGAATTTTGTTATGTAAGATATTTTAATAATTGCATCAACAATTGACATTTAATTATCAATAAAAGAGATATGTAAATAACTTTTGTACCATATTACTTTATTAACATAAATAATGTAATTAAATTAATAAATAATTTGTGTATAACTCACGTGTAAAAACACGTGAGTTTAACAACCAATAATAATCGAATTACATAATTCAGACATTCAGAGCCGTTTAGAAAGCTAGCTCAACCGCGTACACCATGTGCAGCCTAGTTCATACAACAGTTTTTACAACGTCTAGTGCAGCAGCTCGTTCAGAACCCAGTTGCGAAACAAGTGTCGTGTGAGAAGGGCTTTAGTTCAGTTGAATTTATATAAAAATCCTACAACGTGATAATGATGTGAAAATGAACCACTCATATAGTTTACATTTACTTTATAAGATATATTAAACATAATAAATTTATCAATGATGAAAGTTTTAAATTTACGTTATGATAATAATATATACGACTAATGAAAAAAGTTCTGTTAAAAAAATAAATGATTGTACACACGTTTACATCTAGGCCCAGGGCCGCGCCGCCCCTGTGTGCGAAGTGTGCAGCGCACACAGGCGCCAAGACAATAGGGGCGCCGCTATCAAAATTATTTTTGTTACACTTACACAATAACATATTTATTTGTAGCGGAGTAACGATAAGTAAGTAGATATAATAGGCGCAACAAATGCCTCGTAAACAACAAAACATAATATTGCGTTTATTGTACAAGTGTCCTAAGATAATATTCACGTTTGTGGTTTAATTTTACGCTTTGGGTTTTAGTTTACAATAATTACGAGCTCAGCGTTAAAATCAAAAGAGCCGCCTTGAGTTTGTTTGAATGAGTTTATGAACGCAACCCGACCGATGCGATGCCTGCGACGCAAGCGGGGTGGGGTCACGGGGATTCCCCTACAGCCCGACTTTAAGGAACGAGAGAGCCAAAACGATTGATTGAACGGTCATTCAATCGAAAGTGTGGGCAAGGTGCGCATTATTTTTTCATAATAAGGAGAAGTTCTAGCACTAAAAACAATAAAATAGTTTGTGTGTTACTGATTGTTTTAACGTGTTTCCACAATGAGTGATAATAATCAAAATAAAAAAAAGAAATTACCTGGTTACCAGAATTTAATAAGGAAAAGAAAACAAAAAGAAGAACGTGATAAAAATACAGCTAAAATAAGTAAATATTTTACGGCTCTACCATCCACTTCCAAAGAAGCATTAGAGACAGAAACCAGTCATTTTATCGATGAAGGTGTTGTAGAATCTGATTCAAAAAACGCTTCATGTAGTGGTATGTGCTTTATGTAATTTCCATACAAATAAATATAACTTTAGTCTGTTTGCGATGTCAAGATAAAAAAAACACTTTTCTTTTTTAATTCCTGTCAGTCTTTTTCTTAATCGTCGAAACGCCTCACCGATTTTGATGTGGCGGATAGATGCCGTGACTGTTTTATTTTATACAACTAATCGCTGCCGGAAATCATGGGTTCGATTCCCATAAGGTGTTTTAAAAAAAGTTTTTTTTTGTTTGTGTGTATGTAATATGTATTTATTTGCATAAATAATTGTATTAGACGCATTTCAAATGCAAATTTAAAATGCTATAAATCACATTTGCACGTCAGTTGTCTAGTACCCATAATTACAAGCCCTGCCTAGTTTGGGACTAAACGGCGGAGTTTAATTGTCGAGAAATATTCATTTATTTATTTATTTAATTTATATTTATTATACATAATTATTCATAGATAAACAAATCAGTTTATTCAGACAAGTAGATTAGATATGTACGAGCAATATTATGTTTTTGTTTGTCTGTCTTTAATTTAAGATGATGCCGCCGAAGTTACGTCCGTGCCTCTGCCTGATACTGCTGATACACCATTGTCACCGCCGAGACAATTATCATCACTAATACCAACTTTTTCCAAAGATGACCTTGGACTCTGCCCAGAAGTTTTAAATGCTACTTTGATCCAGTATCTAACAGAAAATCCGATTAAACAAATTAAACAGTATAATTTTCCGCGTGACTCTTCGGGGCGAAAATTTTCCGAGTATTATTATGAAAGGCATTTAGGAAACGGTGAAAAGTATCACAAAGAGTGGCTGCTGTATTCAGTGTCCAAAAATGCCGTTTATTGCTTCTGTTGCAAGCTATTTGAATCGAAACATAAAAATAAATTTTGCGAGGGAGTTAGTGATTGGCAACATCTAGATTTGTATTGCAGCAGACATGATAAAAATTCTGCTCATTTCAATAATTATAAAAAATGGACAGATTTGCGTCACGCTCTTAAAAATAAAAACACTATTGATAATATACAACAAAAACTTTTAGAGGTTGAAAAGCAGCGCTGGTACGATGTAATCAAAAGACTAATATATGTGGTCCAGTTTCTAAGTACACAAAATATGGCTTTTCGTGGCCAAAGCAACAAATTATACAATCGTAACAATGGTAATTTTTTAAAATGTATTGAAATGTTAGGAAAATTCGATATTTCAATGACTGAACATATACGACGCGTAACGAATGATTCGGATTTAAAAAATATGCCGACTTATCTTGGAGATAAGATCCAAAATGAAATCATTACTCGGTAACCAAATTCAACAATTTATTTTAAATTTACGTAAAATTAATAAATATTTTTCAATAATACTGGATTGTACTCCTGACGTTTCACACGTAGAGCAAATTAGTATTATAATAAGATTTGTCAATTTTAACACAGAAACTAGAAAGTTGGAAATAAGGGAGCATTTCCTAGCCTTCTGTCCAATTATCGATACAACTGGCGCTGGATTAACGTCATTCATAATAGAAAAACTAGACAAAATTAATTTGGACATAAACAACTTAAGGGGACAGGGCTATGATAATGGATCAAATATGATCGGTAAAAATAATGGTCTTCAAAAAAGATTGCTGGATCTAAATCCCCGCGCTTTCTATGTACCGTGCGCTAGCCATAGTTTAAATTTGATAGTAAACGACGCTGCCAATGTCAATCATCATACGACTGGATTTTTTAGTATTGTGCAAGAATTATATAAATATTTTTCGTCCTCTACCAAAAGATGGGACTTATTAAAAAAATAAGTCATAAATCTGACCTTAAAACCATTGTCTGAAACAAGATGATCAAGCAGAATAGAGTCTATCAAACCGCTGTTTACAAATTTACCAGAAATTTATGATGCATTATATGAAATATCAATTGGTGTATCATATGATCAGAACGCAAAATAAGACGCTAAATGTCTAGCAGAAAAAATATGCCCCGTTTCATTCATTTGTTCACTAATTACTATGGCATATAATATTGACAAAAGTAAATTTTGTGAGCAAAATGCTGCAGTCCATCGATATGAATATGCAAGTTGCTTTAGATGCTTTAACGGAATTAAAGAAGTTTTTGATACAAATTAGAACCGACGCAAATTTTGAAGAAATTGTAAATGATGCCATGAAAATTGCCGAAAAATTAGATGTCGAGGCTGAATTTGAAACTTCCAGATCCAGACCCCTAAGACGTCGTAAGACTCCAAAGAATTTTGATTATGAACACGAAGACCACACTATAAATGATATGAAAATAGCTTTTAAAATTAATGTATTTTTCTATATATTGAATCAAGCTTTATCCTCCGTAGACGAAAGATTTAATTTATTGAATAATCACAATGACGTGTTTAATTTTTTATTTAAACTAAGTGATGACTAAGAACAAAGTCTATTAAGAATTAGCTGTCATCGTTTGCAGGAAAAACTTACAGCAAATGATTCATTGAACATTAACGCCGATGATTTGTGTGAAGAAATTATATCATGTCAATCTTTTTACAAAAAATTAAATAATGATGTGGCGAAAATTCTCGAATTTATATATTTAAACAATTTGACAGCTGTATGCCCTAACATCACAATAGCATTACGAATTTTGCTAACTATGCCAGTTACCGTAGCAAGCGCGGAAAGGTCCTTTTCTAAATTAAAACTAATACAAAATTACCTGCGCTCAACAATGAGCCAGGAAAGATTAACAAATTTAGCAACAATATCCATAGAGAGGCCATATTAGACCATATAGACATATACGAAACTATTAAAGATTTCGCAAAGAAAAAAGCTAGAAGAGTGGAAATAATATAATTCAAATATGTTTTTTTATATTCTTACACATTTTAGACACTTGTTGTTTTTTTAACATAGTATACGTAATAGTTAAATTAGTATTATAAGAAAAAAGTCAGTTATTTTGTTATTAATATATAATTATACGATTAGATGGAACATCATAAATAAAATATGTAAAAATTTAATTCGCGTTTTATTTTTCGTAATAATTGGCAAGCGAAAACGAATTGGTTTTACCTATTTAGGAAAATATTATCTAATTATATAAAACTAGAGAATATTTATTTCGGTCAAAATTAACAAATAAGAAATAAAAATAAATTGAAACATTAAGATTCATGAAAAAAAGAGGCGCTTCATAGGTTTCGCACACAGGCGCTGTGGGGGGTTGGCGCGGCCCTGTCTAGGGCAACAACGTTTCCTTTTCGACTTATGGCAATTAAGAAAGAAATAAACTTTTAAATTGTGAATGTTTAATATTTTGGCCCTTAGATAAGTTTTAAGTCTAAACTGGACCAGTTGTCTCATGGAAATATATGCTGTTAGATATCCTGAAAACCCCTTTGATATTGAGAAATGGATTAAACCGACTGGATGAAAAAACTGGTTTCCTGCAAAGATAGGCGCAGTTCGCCTAGTATATTTTTTAGAAGAAATATGTACCCAAAACCAGTTCCAGTTTATATACAAAAGCATTACCAATTTTTTACCAGACATGTTACAAATGAAATAGCAATATATTTTGGCGTCGATTGAAACGGAAAACATTTTATTTTCCTATCTACTAGACTATTAGAGCCTCTTTATTTTCTTCTAGACTATCTAGAAGAAAATTTTAAATTACGTATAAATTTTTAATTACGGCCATTAACTCAAAAATTGTAATCAATGTTTTCAATTATGTTATATCCACGAAAATAGCATGGAGATTCGCAATAAATGGTTCAAGCGATGTTGTAACCAATTTAATGAAAACGGAAGCGGAGAAATACATTAATGTTCGTTTCCTTTATTTATCAATAACCGTAAAACCAAACTGACAAAACGTCAACTATTTAATAATTATATTCAATTTTCGGGACAATAAATTAATTATTTACGAATTATCTCATTATGAACAACTAAAACTAAAATTATTTCAATCAATACGACACTTAACATGTTTAAAACTCTGGTACACCTTGGAAACTGAAAGTCTTTTGATTAAATCCTTTTTTTTATGAATTTTATTTCTTCGTCTTCTATTATTTATTTATATTTTAATACTTACAACCATATATACATATTATCACTCTGTTGTTGTTAAATGCAGATAATAAATATTTTTGGATTTCATTTTTTTTCTTATTAAAAATGAAATTGAAAAATATCAGCTAATTTATGTTATTGCGCTGCTTTACTTCGTAGTAAGCCGTAGTTATCGTGATGAGCCGTCGATAAATGTGTAAACAACACTAAAATTTTAGGACGTTTGTTACGAGCGATATAAGCATATGTGACACAAGAGGGCGGAAACTGAAAAGCGTGTGGTGATTTTGGACAGAGATGGGGACGTACCCCACAATGTAATTGACGCATTGCAAATTCCTTTATTTTAATTGGCGGCTTGTCTCTTCATACAGTTCCCCGCTTATATATACTGCTTCTACCTTTTTTTTCTGTGTTCATACTGATAGCAAAAATGGAGCATCATTTACAATTTCTTCAAAATTTGCGTCGGTTCTAATTTGTATCAAAAACTTCTTTAATTCCGTTAAAGCATCTAAAGCAACTTGCATATTCATATCGATGGACTGCAGCATTTTGCTCACAAAATTTACTTTTGTCAATATTATATGCCATAGTAATTAGTGAACAAATGAATGAAAAGGAGCATATTTTTTCTGCTAGATATTTAGCGTCTTATTTTGCGTTCCGATCATATGAAACACCATTTGATATTTCATATAATACATCATAAATTTCTGGTAAATTTGTAAACAACGGTTTGATAGCATCTATTCTGCTTGACCATCTTGTTTCAGACAATGGTTTTAAAGTCAGATTTATGACATATTTTTTTAATAAGTCCCATCTTTTGGTAGAAGACGAAAAATATTTATATAATTCTTGCACAATACTAAAAAATCCAGTCGTATGATGATTGAGATTGGCAGCGTCGTTTACTATCAAATTTAAACTATGGCTAGCGCACGGTACATAGAAAGCGCGGGGATTTAGATCCAGCAATCTTTTTTGAAGACCATTATTTTTACCGATCATATTTGATCCATTATCATAGCCCTGTCCCCTTAAGTTGTTTATGTCCAAATTAATTTTGTGAAAAAATATGTTACAATAAATATAAGACAAAAGTAGAAAAGGAATATACGCAAAGCGAACAAATTCGCAGTGAACGCATTCAGACTTGCTTCTGAACATATTCCCCTCTTCCACCACCATATACCGCATCCTAACAAGCATGAAAAGTAGGTTGCTGTGCGATTAAGTGCTGTGCTCTTTGACGAGCATGCTCTTTTCGTATTGCTACTATGTAGCATTTACTCGAAAATTACGTACTAATTTCGAGTAAATGCTACATAGTAACAAATATAATACTACTTAATGTGTTTCATATACGGAGCCCTTCCATTTGGTCTGTCGATATAAAAGCATATATATCTCGGGCCTATTATAATCACGCTGCAATAGAAACATACTTATGATAAATAGGCCTCCTACTGTGCTGCTTTACTAAAAAAATATATACACACTGAGAGCATGCTATAAACGAGCACGCTGCCTGTTAGCAACTAAGCATGTATTTTTAATAACATGTGTATTCCTGGCCTTAAGGTACTGATACACATGCTCATAAAAAACGAATGTTTATGAGCACACTTGAAACTAGCATGCTCTCGAACTGTATACGTTTTCTTGTGATAAGCATGATTGTTTAAAGTATACTTTAAAATAGACATACTTTTAAATAGAATGAAATGTTTGGAAAAAAAATCAAAACAGTATTATTACAACGATATAATGGAACCAGTTCCCTTTGCACAGAACTCGAAAAAATAATCTAATTGCTTGCAATTCAATGCTTTAAAAAAATTGTATCGTCAAAAAGAAAAGAAAATGAACTATTTGGGTCGTGATTTATTATCTAGAGGAGCAGACCTAGGAGCAAGTAATCGTTTAATAGTAGAGTGGCGTGAAGATGTCTTCTCGCGTCTCTACAGCAACGGTTATTAAAATCGTTTACGCGTGCCTACGCAGAAATTTACTGATTTGCTCTCTAAAGTTGAAAGCGTCACTCAAAAGGGAGATACTCATAAGTGAATGCAATTCCGACTGTAGGAAAATTGGAAATTGCAATAAGATATCTAGTTGTCAGAGATTATTTAACCACGTCAGAAGCATTTCACGAGGTTGGAAAATCGATTAGAACTCATTTTATAAGATTATCGATTAGAACTCATTTGAATATCGATTAAAATTCATTTTATGAGATATTTGAAGTATCTGCTGCAATGTCCGTGGCTTTAAATTATTTTATTGCGGATGAGTAAAAGAATCAATTGAACTAAATACACTTAATTTTAGTAGTCGTAACAAACTAAAAAACAAAATTCAATCAATTATATTTGAGTCGCCGCAATCATTAAATCAGATTTATTAAGTATGTAAATAATTGAAATAAGATTTATTACATAAAGCCTGGAAGAGTTTAGAAAAGTTGCTACGCTGTACTCAACAGGACTATGTCAATTTCTTGGAAGATTGAATGAAGAGTTTAACAGTATTTTCAGTCATAGGAGGAATGTTTGGGACAGGCATTGTAATGGGTTGTGCGTTTGCAGCAGGGAGCTTGAAATAAGCCATAGATTGAATGTTGGCAGCAAGAATTTTCATGAGTAGAGTATTAAAAACTGGAAGTGTCATAGGCTATGTGTTTGAAGCAGGAAATGTGCAATAAATCATGGGTCGAGCCTTTAGATTTGGAAGTGTCACGGATTGCGTGTTTGAAGTAATAAATTTGGAATAAGTTATGGATTGAGTATTTAGAGTAGAAAGTAACTGATTCTTGAAGTAGCAAATGTGGAATTAGTTCTAGTTTTTATGCTTGAAACTGGGAGTATGGAATATGAAAGAGCAGATAGGTTTGGATACGCACGACGACCCCTAGCTGAAAAGAAGTTTTTAAATTTTAGTTCGTACGGCTTCATACGATACTAGAGCTCGCAATTACGATGTAACATTCTGTTCAAAATAATGAAATTTGTCTCCTTGTGCCCTGTTATTTATGACAGAAGATATATGTTGCAAACAAATTAGAGCATCATGAATTAATTCTTCCTGATTCTTTCGTTTTTCGCCCTATCGGATACTTGCTAGATGAGCGAGATTGTAATCGTTCTTCCTCAGTCTTTGGCTGCGGAAACATTATGCTAATAGTTGATAACGAGGACATTACGTTAGTGTTGTATTATCACCTGTATCCACTTGCTGAGGATCTTGAAATGATGATTATAATCTGTAAAAAAAGTATAAATAATAATAAGTTATCTTTTCGTTCTGATTACTAAGGTAAGTTGCTTTTTATTTATCATATTCCATACTATGAAGAATGCCAGCAAATTGAACATAGATTTCGAACTAAATGAAATTTCCCAGGATGTGTTTAAACAAAGGGTGGAAAACATACATGTTTTGCTCCTGGTGATAATTCAGATTACTATAATTACAAGAGTGACCACGTTGGCATTGATTGATGATGAGTATCGTTTTTCGTAAATGGAGATTGGAACTAATGGAAAGACTCTAATGGAGGCGTTCTTGAACAATCGAGCTTGAAATGACAAGCGTTGGATAGAAATACTCTCAATTTATCGAAGCAATCAGATATAATAGGAGACACTGCTTTTGCTCTAAAGTACTATCTTATGAAACTATATGGATTAGTACCAACGCTTAAAAATATTTAACAATCATTTATAGAAAGCTAGATGAATTGCTGAAAATACATTTGGCATTTTAATAACAAGATGTCGTGCTTTTCTGAATACCATAGATATGAAACCTGATAAAGTTGATATTATTACATTGACTGCTTGCTCTTCATAAAATTGGCTTCGAAGAACATCCTTATGTACATTAGGTAATGATGTGTCGGTTTTGATGATATACAGCAAAATATTGTGATACCAGGAGCATAGAGACAGTAACTGTGCATAGCCTTTGATAGTTTATCCCCGACACGTAATAGTCATGCCTCCAACAAGCATTAGCGAGAAGAAACGTTTATGCACAAATAATAGAAGCGATCCCACGGCCGTATGATCGACATACAAGCTACATATAGGTACCAATCTGGGATTCAGTATCTCTCAAAATTGAAAGCATTCCAAAACCCTCGTGACTCCGACAGTGAGTCAAGAAATGCAATTTTGTTGTCTCCCCAGCGGGCTATTTTCGATTTATTTTCACTCGCGTGAACATCCGTCGCCAACTATTGATTAATCGATACTAGCATTCAGACGTGTTTAACAGCATATCCCTTTCCATCCGCGCCTAACGTAGCAATCTGAATACTAGCAATGTTTTATACACAAAAGTTAGTAGGTAGCAATTTCCCAATTAAATGATTTTCTGCTACTAATGAGCATATGTATCCGTACCTTTAGCACATGTACACAAAAAGAGTATGCTTATAATAGATCACGCTACTTAATGGCCTGTCAATCTATTTTTTCGTATTTAGGTATGCACTGGGAATAGAGAGGAGTTTGCTCCGAAGCGACTCTGAATGCATTCACTGCGAGAATGCCAGTTTTGTATTCCTCTTTTGGCCCATATTTTTTTTCGAAATTATTTTTTTATGATTGAAAAACTAATATAATAATATTTAAATCGTTTCTTATGCGGGCCACCTCTATTTTGGCTGCCAGTATAAAGCACAATTATCTCGAACTTGCTATAAGCAGACTGTAAAAGAAGCATGCTCATAACAAATAGGTTTCTGATTGTACCACATTATTACCAAATGTATAAACGTCGAGAACGTGCTACAAACAAGCACTCTACACAATAGCAATCAAGCATGCCTTTTAGTAGGATGTGTACCTGGGGTACGAAGTCCAAAAAAGTCGCAATTCGACGCACTGGCATTATAAATCAACTTTATGACACTTTTCAAGAAGTTTGGAACAACTTTTGTATAGAAACATGTACTAATTTGGTATTGTCTATGACACGCCAATTAAGATGATTATATCCTAAAATGGCAACCATACTGAATCCTAAATTGTACTGTAGTACATTAATATCAGTTTTAATTATCAATAAGGACAAGTTCTTATTTATAATTACTTTCTGTTTTGCCAGATAATCAAGTAATAAGCAAGAGTAGTTATTTTTTAAGTTTCCATAAAATACATATTTTTACACAGCTATTTTACCTAATTTACTCTACTTATTATAATATTTACAATATTAATATACTCACTCGTCAACATTAACATAAGCATAACATAAATGTCCCATGGATATACAATTTACGCGAACTAGAAGAAAATCTTAATCATCTAGTACTAATGTCCCTAATTAATTTACCACGTATATCCTACGGAGATATCAATATTTCCTTCTCTTGGCTTTGCCATAGTCAGTACTTCATGCGTTTGTATATACATACCTATCTACCTACCTACTTAATATTTTAATCGCTTCATGCCTTCGTATACACGGTGTCAGGAAATAAGTGTCGAACATAAAAAGACGTTATTTGTTGAATCAAAAATAGTTGATTATCGTTAAAGTAAATTTAAAAGATAATTTCCTGTTCAGAAATTTCAAAATATTATTCATAATTATTTGTTATCTTTTACTTGCACACATTATTCAACGCCGCTCAGAGAAATAACCCGTGAATACCTGCGAAAACACCGCATTCCACCATTTATCAAATTTGAAATGCACTGTTACTTTTTAGTGTTATTAATCAACATTTTTATAGGTAAAATTTTACATTTTATTTTAAAATTAATAAGAAATTAATTATGTCTGACTTTTTAGTGCAAATATATGACTAGTTATTTTTTACAGATTTAAATACGAGAATTTTTATATCAAATTACGTTTTTAATTTGTTTAAAAGTGTTAGATAGACACGAACTTTTAGTGTTAATAATCAATATTAATTTACTAGATATTTTTTGTGTTTGTGTGTGCTGGGTCAAGAAACTTTGTAAATTTATTCAAAATATCTGAAACGAAATTTGTTTGTGAAATAATGGATATATTACATTAGCTTTCAAGGTAATAAATTTCCTAATTATTCTTATGTTACAGTCATGTGACGTTCTAAACACTATATTTACAATGCACAACTAATTTTGCTTAAAATAATTTATTTTGATTTATATGGTTTAATTTTAGCAGAAAAATTTTAAATGAATCGAACGAGTTGAGTAACAATCCGCACAGCATTCTTTTCTATATTTATTATTTACGTATTGAATGACCCTAGCTCCATATAATTATCAGATTTAACTTATTGTGTTGATGTAAACATTTGACGGATGCCCGAGTCCGTAACACTTAGAAATTTGTAAACAAAGCGTCGTTGCGCCGCCATTTTCGGCGTGATGTTTATATTAACTATAGTATGCGCCTAAACACATTAACTGTTAATATTAACAGTTTTGGTCAACAGCTAATTGTTGTCAACGTTAATAGATAACCAACTAATATCTGTACATAACTACCTACCTACTTCATGCCTTTTTAAATGCCCACGTAGGTACACACAGTTACCTACCTAGTTGCCGACTAATATATCTTAGTCGTTTGTTGCTTTCGTACATGCCTATAGATAGTTACTTACTATCTAACCTATTTACCTACATATATCTTATTTGCTTCTTGCTTTTGTAAATACAAAAATACAGGTAAATACCTGCACATATGAATTTTGCCTAGAGATTATAATCCAGCTGAGAAGTTTCTGTCATCATCTTTCGATTCTATCATCAGATCCTGGCCGCTAGTGATTAAACAACCTATCAGACAAGTGAAACGAGCCCAAAATCGATGGACGACCAAAGCTTCTTCAATAAAAATTAAACGAACGCGAACACTGAGACTCGCCACTAAGGATTTCCTGTCACCACCTTCCGCCTCCATCATCGGACCCTGGTTACCATTTGTGGGCAAAGGACTCCTTAAGATATCTCTGAAGAGTATATACTCAATGAACCTACTCTTAATCACTGAGGAGTTCTATTACTACCATTAAACTCGTCATCAGACCCAAATGGCAAATAAATTAAAACTCGGTATAAATTTTTTTAAAGAGGTCTTGTACTCTTATCCATTGTGGTTTCCTAGTATATCGAATTAAGAACCTCCTCCTTTTTGTAGCCGGTTAAAAACGTATCTATTTTAAATATTTGAAACTTTGCTGTGTATACTCCCTAACTGCGCTCATTTCGCTGGCTCCTCTTAAGGTCCCTCTTCAGGAAGGGCAATCACAGTACGCCATGGGGATGGGCCATCCTTAACTATCGTGCCTGCTACACGATGCCACATCGCGGTGGTCCACTATGATGACCCATCGTGAAAAGGTACCTTTGTGTATGTGCGTCTGTAGATAAAAGTCTGTACTTGTCAATGGATAAGTAGGACTAATGTGACCATACGTTCTGTTTTAAAAGGTACTATCCCTTTTTTCGGTTCTCCGTCCTGGTGTCCTCGAAGAAAGCTTTGGAACGTAGAATCGTCCGATTTCAATTAATCTCAACAAACAGTATCATAATATGTATATATACCTAGTAAAATAATATGTATTATTATTTATTATAATATAATTTAAAAATATAATAAATCTAATTTTTAATACATTTTCATTTAATAAGCATAATTATACAACATGAAATAAAATTACAAAAGCTATATATAAAATAGATTGAAAAATGTTTATCTCAAAAAAATATTTTTCTATAAGCACAGAAAATTTACCAATTTAAGGCAATACGAACACTTGTCCCGCGCGTTCTAGCCGCAGCGGGCTACTACTAGGTACGTCGATCTGAAATCGATTAATCGAAATATCGATTATTTAGAGTACAATAATATATATTTTTAGATCGATCTGGAAAATTAAATCGATTGGATGAATCGATCCATAAACTTCTCGAATTGGACCGATACAAAAACTAGCGATAAGGTTACTAAACTCGTAGTAGTATATATACATATATATACATATATATATATATATACATATACATATACATATACATATACATATATATAAATATATATATATATATATATATATATAAATTATAAATTTAAGGTGGTCAACTTTCCGAAAATTGAACGCAGGACATTTTGTGGATATTGTGTGAAAGCGAAGTTTTGTGAATAAATTACATAAAGAAAACACGCAATTTACTAAACTAATTTATTTTTAAATTCATATTTGTCGCTAGAATGACATTTTGTAAATAGTTCAGGGTTTTTGTTTAGAATCTCATAATAGTTTTCGCAACTGCCCTTATTAAATTTAACTACAAGCATAACAAGTAGGGTTTCGACTTTCAATGAATGTCCGTATCAAATACTTGTTAGATAGGCGCGTTCGTCTGGTAAACAAAGTCCAGCTGTATTTTAATGATATTCCGGTTTTCCATAAATCTTCAAACACCTCGTTGTTTTGTACTGTACTTCGTCTTTTACCAAACCTTTAGGACATCATTCATTTAAAGTGGTATCCGCCGAAGAGGAATTTTTTAAAAAAAATACTTGCCTGAAAAGATATTCAAAAGGTATTAGATATTTTGACTTTGACTGAAAAGGGATTTGTTTATTATCATAAAGATAGAGAAGTATTCGATGAATTTTCACTCATTTCTATCTACCATCTCAAAAAGTTGCAGATTGGAATAATCTAAATATTTCGACTGAAAATCGTTGGGTGGTGGAAAATGTGGAAGTGTTTATATACTAATATAAACACTTCCACATTAACAATTTGAATCATGCAAACTTTAGCATTTTAATTGAATTTATGCCTGCCTAGAACAAATGCGTTTTCTGAGTTTTCTCTTTAATAAATAAATTGTGGACGCCTGAAGTAAATTTAAATTCGGTATGTATTCTCAAAGCCATTTTGATAACGAAAATAAATATTAATAAAATCAGCTAAGAATTTCATTCTTATTTAAAACCATCGTTAGCTATATTAAAAACAAATATATTCATTAGAAAAATATAATAATAATTAGCTTTTCCTACTTTTTTATTAATTACTTAGTTATTATTTAACTGTAAATATTATTTTCTAAAATAAATGTTCTCAACATATAAAATTAGTATTTTTATTGACAATAAAATTAGTATTTATATCGCCGCAATTTCGACAATGTCGCGTTTTAAGTAAAAATAAAAATGGTCACGTTTGGTATGACCTTACACTACATAAAAGTCCATAAAAATATATGCAATCCATTACAGCCTGAAAAGACTAATCTTTGTTTAGATATATACAAAAATCTATATAAATATATACAAATATATATATATATATATATATATATATATATATATATATATATATATATATATATATATATATATATATATATATATATGTGTGTGTGTGTGTATCTACTGGCGTTTAACACAGAAATCATTTACTAACATTAAATTTACATTTGTAAAATTATTTACTCACAATATATTTACATGCGTTTTAATAATTAGCCGCGCCACCACTACTGACAATTTAATAAAAGATTTAAAAATATCGACATTTCTAAAAAAAGAAAAAAGTAAAAAGTATTATAATCTTTATTTAAATTTGTAGAATGAAAATAGAAATACTTTCTAATTTTAATTATAGTTTATATGACCTCATCAACTTAAATACTATCAAAATTAATTCTAAAGTCCATTGACCGTCCGCGAAATAATATTCATTTAAAAGTTTGTGTCGTTCTTCCGGTTTTCGAAAACTTCATAAAGTTCGTTTAGTTTTAGCGGCAAGTTGTTAGCAAATAAGTTGAATTTTTCTAATTAAGTTTGCCTGAAATTATTTTGAATGTTAAACTAACCGTATATTTAATTCAGCTACAAAACAATTGTGTATTTAAAACGTGATTGACATATTGTTATAAATATGATTGATAAATTTATGCCATTTCGGCCATTTCTAAAATCCGAAAATGTTTGCATCGACAACAATGTTTTTAAAATGCATTATAAGTTAACTGTTATAATGTTAATAGGTTTTTCCTTATTAGTAACATCTAAACAATTTTTTGGGGAACCTATTCATTGTATTAGTAGTGGTGAAAAAAATATAGAAGCTATTAACAATTTTTGTTGGATATTTGGAACTTACACTGTTAAAAATCGACTTAAAGGTAAGATGTTTGCATTGAAAGTTTTTGATACATTCTCAGGCAATATATAAGCATTTATTTCTTAGAAAAAGGGGTTTTAAAAAGCTAAAATAAAGACTAGAATGATTTCCATTTATAACGTCCTAGTCAAAAAATGGTAATAGTCATAAAAACCTCAACAAATATTTGCAATAGAAAAAAATATCTGACTAATATAGTGAGAGTATTTTAGTAATACAATATCTGCAAAGACACATATTATAGTATAAGAGCTGATGAATGTTTTCTTCAAATATTTCTGTAGATATTTTTTCATTTTGTGGACAGATATTTTTTCTTACTTGAAAACAATATCAACCACTAAATAATATCAAAACTCTGGTTAAATATCATCAACACAATATCAAAACTCGGATTCTCCCTAATTTTTTAAATTGCTGAAAATAAAATTTAAAGAATTAAAGTAGTTGATAACTTAAAATTTTTATATATATTTATAAATTTTAGAAAAACAGTACCCTCAGTGTAGTAAAAATAACTTGGATGACCTAACAGGGGTTATCAATTCAGAATATTATAAATTAGAAAAATGTAAATAACATATCACACAGTTCTATTTTGACATAGTTTTTTTATTATCATTTCATATATTTTTTTCTTTGAGTGCACTTTACACAAAATAAATGTGTCTGTTTTTCTTTTTTATATGAAAAAATAACATTTGCTTTATTTACCTTTCACTTTTTTTCTGTCATGATTTTAAATGCATGTGTTCATTTATTTTTATGTGATAATATAAAAACTTTTTAATTTTTTTGTCTGTTCTGAAATCATTCAAAAACACAGTTTGTTTTTGTTTTACTATAGTAACACAAATGCTTCAAAAAGTTTCTACTGGTCAGTGGTTGAAAAAGGCTTGTGACCCTGCTTCAATCAACAGAGATAGCAAAACTTAGTGATGAAAGATACCCTAGATGACATTGTTGCTAATATTTTGAAAGTGACAATGCTAATAAATGACCAATCATCCATTTTCCAATCTCAACTGGAGAGCTTGTCAGTTCTGTGGAGATTTCAATATAATTTTATACCCACAGTTCCGTTCGAGCAAATCAAGTGAAAGCCTATATAATATATATCTTTTTATATTACTTGCTGAAGTATTAAAAAACTTGTGAAATTAAAAAAAAAACAAAAATACAATAGATTCAATTAATAGTCTACAAAAGGCTGGTTAGGTTGGCTAAATCAGATTAACTGTAGGAACTGTCATGAATGAATTTAGCTAACACACGATAGTGATAATATGTTTACATCTAAATGCATAATTGTGATAAAATTAAGTATAAAGTGATAGTATTGACTGTCTAGAGTGCTTGATCCTTAACACTTTTTTGCCTTATTTGACAATCAGCATATAAATTGATATAATAGCTTAATAAAGCTATACAATAGATTGATGAAAAAACATTTCAGTACCTTGTCTTTATATATTTCACCAGGCCAATTTTTCTACTCATTATTTTGGTAGTTTAACTTATTATATAATTTGGCTACTCTTTCATTCTGGAAGCTAAATAGATAGTAAAACTCATTTCAGGAAAAATAGGAAAAGACATTTTATCTCCCGGAGTGGGTCCCAGTCATGACACGGGCGATGAGATGCACCATTTATACTATCAGTGGGTTTGTCTCGTCTTCCTATTGCAAGCAGCTTTGTTTTATCTACCTCGCTATTTGTGGAAAATCTGGGAAGGTGGCAGATTACGAATATTGGCAGCAGATCTGGGTAATAATTTATATATATTCTACATAATTTATAATATTGATACATAGTAAGTAATGTGTTTCGTACATTATGTAGCATATTAAATTGAAGTTTATTATCATCAGCAATGGACATGACGATTTTAATTTATTGTTTAGTGTAGCTAAATCTACATTATGTATTAAAGTATCTTGAAACTTATTAGGAACAATAAATATTTTACTATCTGAAAATTTTTCAAAGCAATTCTTTATCTTAATACAAATGTGGAAAATAAAAATATGTATTGGACAATTACAAGTAATTTTGAATGTACTAATTTTTTATATTAATATATTTGATTATATTTAACAAGAGGAAGACATGGGAATTTCAATTTGATGGTAATGGAGTAGGCTTTAGGGTGTAAATGTATATATATCTATAGTTCATTCAATTTCAAGAGAATTTTTATAAACAATCGAATTTGACAGTTACAAAATAATTGGCACAAATATATATTCGATCAGCTGACGACAATTTATAAAATTCATTGTATTATACCCAGAGTATTATAAAATTATATACATAATCAAAACATTAACTTCAGAAAGTTTATATACAAGTATTACTCCATTATTTTACTGACACGAATTGTGAAATTTTTACACATTAAAAATGGACAACCCTCCATTTTTTTGGTGAATTTAGCAGGCATTTCAAACATTTCGTGAAAATAATGTAAAATTTCGACACTGAAACAGTCTGGAGCGTTAATGTTATAAGGCATTAGAGTGAGATAGCAACAATGTGTCAGCTTACGCTGCTATATTTCTAGATTTGATGGCATTATATACAGATATATTATATTTGGCGTATAGATAATTAAACAAACATTGTGACATATTATTTTCTTTTCAAAAAAGTGTTAGTACTACAATATTTTCCTGTGTATTTTACTCTTATTTTGATTTATATTTTCGTAGATTATTCTTAATAGACAAATTTTGTTAATTTTATTTTTTGCTTTTTAATATTAATTTTTATCTTCATAATCTTGTTATTTTTACTTTCCTTTTTTTCACTAATGTAATGTGGAGATTTTATTACCTTTGCTACTTGTTTGGACCGTTTCTGAAAGTTAGTAAGCAGTTCTACAACTAGTCACATGTCAGTCAGATACTTTGAAGGCATGTCTTTTTGTGAGCATCATTATTACATCTTGGATGTTGAAGGCGCTGTTGCTGGTAGTTCTTCTTGAACCTGTTCAGATGTAGGATTCTCAAGGATCATTGTAATCTCTCCAATAATTCTGTCATTTTTAAGATTACCAGACATGTAAGCATAATCTGGGAAGTATAATCTGGAATATAAATTTAGCATCACTTATGAATTTGTTATTCGATTTGAGGTTATGTTATTGATAAATTATTGTATTCAACGAAAAAACAGTAAAACGTAAAAATATTAACACTGCAACATCATATTTGATGTTGCAGTTGTCAACTTACTAAAAAAAATCTGAAGTGAATTAAATCTTCGAAGTTTACAAATATTAGTTATAAAATTTAAATTTTTAGTCAATAACAAAAATGTGTACAGTAACGTACATGTTTGAGTAGCAATCACTCACCAATCTTAGCTCACATTTTCTAGAGCAAAGATAGTAAAATTTTTCGGTTGGTCGGTTCATCAAACAGGCCGTATCATACTGAATTACCCTACGCAAATACCCGCAAACGCAGCCTTGATTGTATTTAGATATATTATAGTGCATTCACAGTGATTCATTATGACGCATTTTAATAGTCTGACAAAAATAAAATGCATTATGAGCGGCATAATGTACTAAGCAAAAATAATATAATAATTGAAATATTTTTCTGAAAAGAAAACATATATCTACATTTGTAATTTCGTACAAGTAGTTTAAAAAGTATTATATGTATGTCAATGACTGCGGAAAATATAATGTTTACCCCATCTCAAAATCTTCGACAAATTATTAAATATTTATTTCAAATCGACATACCTATACTAATTTTTATTCTACTTGTATAATCTGAAAAACATTTGACTAGATATTAGAAAGAGAAGAAATGTAATACATATTATACTTATATATAGTATAATTATTTGTGACATTCTTTATTTATATTTTCACAAGGGACACTCTTCTTTTCCAAAGGCATGTAGATTCAGGAGATCAATTATATTTTTTTGATTACTGTATGTGGGCATACACATACAGCGTACCACGTATATACAACACTTGCTTGCCACACTTATCAACGTAATGGTGATTTAAAACCACAAGGCACACTGACTTGTAATTTTCCAACATTGTTCTCTAAATTTTTGGTCTTTCATAAAGTTATTTTGTATTATATAAACCTACCTATATAGGCCCCGCAGCAAGGCTGAACAAAAACTGTTAATGTTGATATACAATGTAATAGATTTATGATGAATATGTTCTGTAATAAGGAAATATAGGGTATGAACTCAAAACAAGCAGTGTGTCAGCCCGACACGCTAATGGCTCAACCTCACAGTTGCTTTACTAGAGCAAGAAATTTTTATAACATAAACTACCAAGAAAATTATGGAAAGAATTTTTTTGGTTTAACTGTGATTGTGAATCAAGGTTTATTGATTACGTCGGACAAAGTCACTGAAAATTGCAGCTTAATGAAAAGTAGAAAATGGAAATAGACAATAAAAAAGTAAATGGATAAGCCAGAAGATTATCACATGTGGAAGCATTTCATTATATATAATAATAATAAATATTGAATATATTTGGTGTCAATTTTGTAGAAATTCATTATTCACAATTAAAAAATATTATTTCTACTTTCTTTAAGTTCTTTACCACAACCTATGTTTTGTTGTATTACAACATCTTGAGGTGGGCTATTAGCAAATATTAACTCTTAGGAATATCCGACAGCATTTATGTATTACAAAAAATAATAGCCGAAGCCGGGTTTGTGTGGGTTTTCTCACTGCTTATTATTAAGTTTATTGTAGGGTAGCGGTGTAGTTTTTATTATTCTTTCGAAAGTTACGCAATATACAAGTATTTTAGTGAGGGTAATAAATTAAATCCATATTATTTTATGAAGTTACACAATGCAAATGTTCCGGTGTATGTAATAAAATTAAATGGATATTACATCTGTTTCCTGCAATACATATAATAACATGTCATAATTATAAACTTGTAAATTACTGTGGCTCCTGTTGAAATTATATTTGTGACAACTATATATGCAGGTTCATTGCGGATTTATAAATAAATTAAGTACATATGTTGTTAGTCTTGAACTGATGATATGCATGCAAAATTAGTACTAAATTAATCGCAATTATAAATAAATGAACAAAATTTTGAGTGTAGTTTTGACAGACGTAACATACAAAACAGCTGATAGCATTAGTAGTGCCATTTTTATTTGTTGTCGTGCAAAATTTTGATAATTGACTTGATAATTGACACAGGATGTACAAAACAGCTGAAACTGCTATCAACAGAGTGCGCACCATTTTTGTTTGTTTTCGTGCATGCGTACACTTCCCTTTTCCATCGTGTTCGTCTATCTCTCTCATTTGTTAACTAAGTACCTATTTTCCTTCCTTGCTGCGATAGATTCATGACATTATGACATCACAAACATTGTAAAAACGCTCCATGAAAGACGTTGCAACCTTCACAAAACACTCTCACCTCGCCCAAAGAAGTTTCACTTTGGATGTTTTAGGGCCTTTACAAAACATTGAGAAAAGGTGGTTACTGGCATGGTATAGGTGACCTGTGCTCAAAACTTAAAAATTAACTGCACGAATTAGTTGTTTTTTTGTCTTGTCTTTTAGTGTCATTTTTGTGTACCAGTGTATGAAAAATTAAATAAATGTGTATGAATTATTGAAAATGGTTCTCAAAGATTTCTGACAGCATAAAAATAAAAAAATTTAATGGTAAAGTAAATCATTTGAAAATTGTACTAAATGATATGAGGTGGTACTACATCTCGACAATCTACTAAGTTTTTATAAAATTCTACAAATTAGTAATGAAATGTTTATTGTATGCATATAATTATATGCATAAATTCAATTCTTTCAAATATACATATGTTTGAATCATGGAAAATGTTGCTCAGTGATATCTGACAGCGTAAAACTTATGAATACACAGGTGAAGTAGAACAATTGAAAGTTAAAACATTGCACTAGGCGGTGCTAAATCTATATGACCATGATCTTATATTTATTTTATGGCATTCATTCCCTAATAGAGAAAATTTGCCAGAAACGAAATTTTTTTTAAAGATCGTCATAATTTAAACTTTAAAATCACGTTTCATCTGTGCAGAATTAATTTTATTTCCTGAACCTAAGACCCCTTATAAAATGAAGTGCTCCTTTCTTCGACTTGCTTCTTGCCTACTTACTGTACTGAATGTTCTAAACATAATGTAGTGACAAACTGATCACACTTATTTTGATACTGTCCATCTTCCATAGTTGAAAGGTCTATACTTTGTTTAAAAATTGTCACTTGTAAGAAAATGTTATTTTCTCTTCCTAACAGGACCTTGTGTAATATTTTTGTGGTTAATTTGGCACTTTACTTTTTTACAAAAAAGAAAATGTATTTTAACATTTTGCAGAAAATTCATTTTTTAATCTAACATCTCCTTATTCCCGACTTAGTAAAGATGCTGTATATCTTTTATTCTTAGTATGGCTAATGGGTTACAATAAATCCCATGGACATAATTATAATTTCATAATATTGACATACATGTTTATACATACTACAGTTGGGCCAATTGTACCTGACGCCTGGACAGAGGAACGAAAAAATTCACTGGTAAACTACCTCAGCAGTAATATGTATATGCACAATTTTTACGCATTCCGCTACGCTTTCTGTGAAATTCTTAACTGTGTCAACGTTGTGAGTATAACATTATTTTATATTATTTTATGCAATTGGGTAATTTTTAATAAGGAATGTATTTATTTTATTAATAACTTTATTAAATAAATACATTCCAGAATATAAATGAATTAATTACTTTATATGGATAAAGTAATTTACGTAAATAAAATTTTAGTTCTACTACAAATTATTGGGGGTAAACCTACATAACAGATACACGTATAAAGGTTTAATAAAACTTTCCCCAACAATGATGTGTTAATAAAATCGTAATGAAATAAGGTAAAAAAAAGGTATGATCAATGCTTCTTCCATCAAGATATAGATTTTAATTGCAACTAGTCTGTTACTTATCAAGTTGCTAACGAGAAGCTAATGTTAATGTTTTGTTAAATTTCTTATCGTGAAACTAATCTAACAAAACTTATCAAGTTGCTAACGAGAAGCTAATGTTAATGTTTTGTTAAATTTCTTATAGTGAAACTAATCTAACAAAACTTTACTCAATCTTCGGTCTTCTTTCCTATCATCTACTCCTCTAAATATGTGTGTACATTTTTTGCCATTTTGCTAATGTCCGTCTGTTCTGCATGTTCAAAGCATTACCCTCTCCTAAAGGAAAAGATTTAAAAGAGAATGTTTGTAAAATATTTATAAATTCTTATGTTTCTCTTACATGCATTATTAACACTTCTATTTATATATTCTTAACTGTGTAGTATCTAATTATAAAGTGAATATAGTGAAAAAAAACTTTAGCGATACGAAAAATGGAGTTCATTTATTGTGAGCAAATTTCTTTTTATTATTATTTTATAAAATAATTGCAAATGCACCTTTAATTTTTTTTGTATATCATTTGAAAAAAAAAAGTGATATCCACATTTTTCCTAAACTTAATTATTTTCTAATTTCTTTAGACATTATATTTGTAAATTATTTGAAAGATTTAATCTAAGTTATCAGATTATATGAACATATTCACTCTATTATAAGTTATTCGTGCAAAACTCTCTCATTCTTTTGGAATGGAACAAGTATAAGCTAGTTTAAATTCTGGTTTTTCGATATGGATATACATATGCGAGGGGGCGTTTTTAAGTTCGCGGAATGGAGGATAGGGAGTGAGAAGAAAAACACAAAATTATTTTTCTCTTTCAATATATTCCCCTGCTACCCTAATGCATTTTTCAGATCTTTCAATTAGCTTATGTATACCTTCATAAAAAATGTTTCGTCTTTGCCCGAAAAATAAATTGAAATTGCATCCTTCACTTCTTCATCACTTGAAAACTTCTTTCCACAAAGTTCTTTTTTAAGGTTAAGAACAAATAATAATCACTGGGAGCCAGGTCAGGACTGTAGGGTGGGTGTTCCAAAGTATCGAAGCCCACCTTGGGCAAGTTTTCCCCTTTTTTCTTTGATTGCTTCTTTCAACCTCTCTAGAATTGACGCATAGTATTCTTCGGTTATGGGAACACCTTTATCGTTATAATCCGTCAACAGGATCCATTCTGAATTCCGAAAGATGGTCGCCATGATTTTTCGAGCCGACTGTGACACCTTAAACTTCTTGGGTGGTGATGTGCCTTTTTTGTGCCACTCCATTGAGTCTTGTTTGGACTCGTATTCATACTGATGAACCCAAGTTTCGTCTCCAGTAACAATTCTAGTCAATAGTCCAACCTTGTCTTCACTACATAGGTCCAAAAACGAGCAAGAACACTCCACGCGGCATTGTTTTTGAAGCTGTGTGAGCATTCTTGGCACCCAACTAGCGCTGACCTTTGTCATGCCAAGATGATCATGGAGAATTTTAAAAATTGTTGTATCCGATGCTTCAACCATCTCTGCAAGCTGTTTCTTCTTTAGTCTGGCATCTTCCAATACTAATTTTTTAACTTTTTCAATAATTTCCGGAGTAGTCATTTCGATCAGCCGACCGGGGCGTGGTTCATCTTCAAGTGAGTCTCTACCCTGTTTAAAGAGACTATGCCACTTGTAAACCATGGTTTTACCCGGGCAAGAGTCCTCGTAAGGAGCTTTATAACGGTGAAGTACTCAATTTTTTCCATAGTTCAGACTTTCGTCCAGATTGAGTTGTTTGTTCGACGATAGTTCAAAGACTAATGATCTGATTATGATAAAACTTGGTATTTACACTAATAATGAGTTACTTAACTAGCTATCATTCCGTTAATCACCTTTACTAATGCCTACCTTTCCATTCTGCGCACTTAAAAACGTCCCCTCGTATAATATAAATTTTATATGTGTATATACATGTATATAAGCTGAATAGCTTCTATACCATAATACGTAATTTGAATAAAAAAAGGATTTTAATTTACGAATTTCACTTTTTTTTGTTGTCTGTTAATTTCTTTATTGCATACAATACTTTATATTGAGTAGCGCAAGATATTTTGCTACAAACACTTTATTTTTGTTGTTTTTCTCACAAATTTGTTGTCATTTTATTAAGGGAACACTGTTTAATCAATTTGAGTGATAATACCAGATCTCAATATTGCTCAAGTGTCGAAAGCTGTAACTTTAATTGAAAATGATTTATATTATGAAGTGGTTCAAACATTACGTGTTACCAAGTCTGTGATTTTATAAAGGGCAAGGTCTCAAAAACGTAACAGCAAAGAAAAACGACAAATTTATTGTAACTAGTGTCTTAAGAAACCACACTTCGACTCCTTCCAAGGTAAGAAACAAGCTTCAGGAAGTTCAACAAGTGACAGTTAGCACTAAAATCATTAGAAGAAGGCTTGAGGTGGCTGGAATAGGGGCATACTTATACGCCCGAGGACCTTTTACTCACCGCAGGTCATTAAGTAGCTTGATTCAACTTTACTCGTTTGCACAGAAACTGGGGTATTTACTTAGGAGCATGAACAGAGAAAACGGGTGCCTGACTGCGGCAAAATACGTAACAGACATTTTCCAGCAGATTGTGGTGCCTTTTGTCCTATACATTGAAGATAATGTTCTTTTAATGCATGATAATACTCAACCTTACACGGCAACAGTAATTTCGGAGTATCTTACCGAAATCAGTATTGAAGTTCTGGGGTAGCCAGCACGCTTACTAGACCTTAATCTGATAGGAACATCTTTGGAATAAGCTGGAAAAACAAATTAAAAAAGAAATCCGGCACCAGCAGATTCAAACTCAAAACTACATTGACGGAAGAATGGAACCTAATGCCATAAAATTTTATTGACGATTAATAAAAAGTATACTCAGACGGATCCAGGCAGTTTTTACCGCAGAGGAAGTAACAGTAAATACTGGCTGTGTCACCCATTAACGATAAAATCAATCTTTAGTGCGATATTCAATTTTTATTATAATAGGTAAAAACTCCTTACAATTAAGGTACTGAGATTACTGCCTCTAATTTGTTTTTTTCATTATGTTTAATTTTTTTTATATTCAAAATTCTTACTTAAAATAATTATTATAAGATCATACAATACGAATAAGTCTGTTTTTATGTAAATTTGCCTCCTTTTTTGCATCCCCTAAATATGTCTATATATATATATATATATATATATATAATATGTGGGTGTGTCAATTAGTAAATAAAAATTGCCATTTGAAAATTTTTAACATCCATATTTCACCCAAATATCTTTAAAATAAACTTATTTAAATAACTATTAATACAATATTGTTTCAATTACCATTTAGATAAATTATTATTTGTTTCTTAGTAACAATATTAGGCGAATTTTAATTACGATTTCAAAATAAATCTACATAGTTTATTCTATCATTTAATAACGTCATTTAAACCAATCAGAATGTTTAAATCTTTTTGAAGAAATATTTATTGTTTTTAAAATGTAGATTTGTGTTTATGTTCAATTTTTTAATAAGTGAAATTAGTGAATATGTCATTTTTAATATTAGCGAATATTTAGCCATTAGTATATGCCAAATGCAATAATAATGCTGGCGAAACCCTTAGGATAAAATTTAGGCAAGTGCAGAAATACATTCTAAAACAAAATAATTTGCATTTTAAATATTGGGTATGCGCGCACAAACTGATTTTCATATATGAATGTCACGAAAATCGTAAACAGCGTACTTTTTTAGTAAATAAATAAATGAGAAAAGGAAGTAAATGAATAGAATTAAAAGCACATCTGTTTACTTTATTTCGTTTATTTACTAGTTATTACCATTGTAAAAGTGAAGTAGGCTGAGTTAATTAACAACGAAACCTATGTTTTTTTTTCTAATTTTTTCTAACATATAAATGACCATTCACATTGACATTTGACAATTTACAATATCTATGTTGCCAAGCTGACAAATGGCGCTATTTACACAAGGTGCTACCTTACACATAATTATGATTTCGTACAAAATTTAAACCTTAATTATTTTATAAACTAGGCGACTGATTTAAAAAATAACATTTTGCCAGATTACACATGATTAATTACACAAGTGGTTGAAGTGACACTATTTAGTGATGATACATACTGTATATGAGAAAAGCTTGGCAAAGCTTTCTATACATAAAAAGCAGTTATTTTATTAATCTCATTGTTTATTTGACACATTCGTAAAAATATCAAAACTTTTAGATTTTTTCTATAATCAATTCCAAAATATTTAGAAAAAATAGATTATTATATTATTCTGAATATTTCACTGCTTTTTTCCTACAGAGGTGTTATCAAAAATTAATTTCTTATAAATCACGTATTATAATCATGTAGTAATAGAAATATTTATATTCTTTCACAGATTGCACAAATATTCCTTCTGGATATATTTCTTGACGGTGGATTTCGTGGTTACGGTGCAGCAGTTACTTCTTTCTACAGTATAACTTCAAGTCAGAGGGAATATGATCCCATGGCTAAATACTTTCCCAAAGTGACTAAATGCATCTACCATCAATATGGCCCTTCAGGGGGTCTTCAACCACTTGATTTGCTATGCATCCTACCGCTGAATGTTGTCAACGAAAAAGTGTTTCTTGTACTATGGTTCTGGTTGTTGTTCTTGGCTTGTGCTTCTATTACTTCCGTTATTTATAGATTATTATTATTCATGATTCCACCCTTCCGAACATATTTATTAATGGGACAAGTAAGATACATTCCAAAGTATCACATCAATACAATTACTAAACATTTTAATATTGGAGATTGGTTTATTTTACACCAACTAGGCAAAACTGTAAACCCTATAGTTTTTAAAGATTTAGTTGTGGAATTGGGTAAAGAGATCGATAGGAAACCTGTGATGATTTAAGTAGTTATATTTTATTCAATAGATGTAATTAATGTGAATTCTAAGGAAACTGTGATTATTATTACAATTTATCATAAGTAAAATGTGGCAAACACCATAACTTTGTCATAAACCAAAAAACATAAGTTGTTTACTATCTTGTGATTATGGATATTTGAGTGATATTTACAAAAACAATATTCTTTAAAGTACACTTGATACGGATAAGAATTCTATAGATATGTTTATATTTATTAAGCAAAGTTTCAAAATATTTGATGCAGACTTATTTTTTCGTATTTGTTTCGTAAAGGGAAGTAATTTCAATTTAAAAATATCTTAAGACTGATGTGATTATATTAAAAGATAAATGTTGATAGTATTCCATATAAATTGGTATTTAACTGGTTCTCTGAGGTGACCTCTTCGAAAAGCGAAGCGATGACAAGTGTACTCGTCAAAAGCAAATTATGCGAAGCTCTTATATATATTGAATTAAGTTGTTTTCGAAAGATTGTTTAATTTCTTTTATAAAAGTAATAACTTTACTACATATTAGCATTTATTCAAATAGCAAATACTTTTTTCTGTAAAATGAGTATACACATCATAACACAAAATGTCGCCATTTCGTTATGAGGAGCATATTTATTAATCACAGCAAAGTAGTTAAGTTAATAGTGATTTATTAATAAAACTATTAGATAAGTGACTTTATATAATTTAAATCACACACAAGTAGGTGATGTCTTTTTCTAAATAGCATGATTCATTTGATGCTATTTAGCCATAAGTGAAAATTATCTCGCATGTGTGTGGGAAAAAAAAAGGTATATTTATTTTTAAACAAAATTTATAAATAGAAGAACATAGTTCTTAATCTCATTTATATTTAGTAAGTGGCAGTAGAAAGATGTACTAATAATTCTTTTATTAGAATACCAAATTCAATTTGGTATTATTTTTTATTTATATGAATGAAACTTGTTTAACAGCTGGCTGTTATCCCAATTTTGCTAGATGTGGGGTATTTTTTTGAAACCTACATAGAAGGGATTTAAAATCTTATTTAAAAATAATGATAGATGATTTCTTGAGTAAATAGGAGTAAATAACTGAAACTAGGAAATTGCATTATGATATTTTTCAATAGGTTTATTATCTTTCAAAATATAAAAAACAGGTGATTCGTTAAAATTTTGAAAACTATTCTTTTCGTTACTTTTTTTAAAACAGAAATTCGATTTAGTTATAATTTTGTCTACTAATCTTCATTTTATATTTAATTATAGATAAGTGAAATGTTGTTAAGCATAAAAAGTCATATTTTGTTCCATTAAAGTTTTAAGTGTTAAGTTTGTTTTCTTTATTAGTTGCACTTCCTGGAAACTAAGTAACCTGAAAAGATATGGCAATAATTAGATAAAAATATTTCTATTTGAAACTGTCCATATAATTTTAACTTTAGAATGTAATCTTTTCATTCATGATCATTTGTAAATTCATAATCAGCAGTGAAAACAAAGCCCCATGTTGACAGAACAAGTAGAGACGTCAAATAAATGTTCCAAACTAGACCTGATAAAAATTTTGTTGATGAGTTGCTGTTTAAAGTTTTTAAGGAACAGTTAGCACCAGAAAAATGTACATTGTCAGGACACTTATAGCTGCACTCACCTCACCTACCAAAAGACATAGGCCACATATTGTTAAAACTCGGAAGAATTTCAAATAACGAAAGGCAACCCAAATCACAAATAGGATATATGATTTGTATTATTTATTGAAACCTAAAAAATATGCGTGGTGCAATAAAGAATACTACTCAGCTTCTACTGAACTTGTCGTCAGTTTTTTTACCCCTAGATAAATTAATTTTTTTCTAGAATTAATTCAAATCAATAACTGTCTTATTCTAACCTAAATGAGAAAGACGTTGACTTGTGAATTTAATTTTAATGATCACTGATTTTACATTAAATACAGTTCCTTAGAAATTGACAACAAACACGTGATAGCGATTTATGATACACGTGATAACGATTATCGATTTCAAAACTATTTCCACGGTCGCAGCGGTAGATTTGTTTTTAAGGTACATGTGGTCATAAAACTTATAGATGGCAATTAAAAGAATTATTTTAGCTATCTGGCCTGATTAAAGTAATGTTTAATTGAAATAAAATATAATAATATAGAAAAATTATCTGCAATGAAAACATATGGTGTTTCCAAAGTATCATTTGTAAGACGAGAGCAAAGTGGGAATGTCTTTAATTGTACCACTGTCGCATACCAACCAACCAGCAAGGCGTCAATCCAAAGTTTTTCTTTTTTGAATCCTATAGAAATCGAATTATAACTATTGTGCAAACACTATCTGTACATTATGATTATAGGTTTTTATATTTAGTTTTTATTTTTTAACATTACTTAAATTATACGAGTATAAACATTTCACATCAGTTGACCCCCATTCACAAATTGTGCCTCGCGCGTGTAAGATCTTTGTTCGAAATGAATATATTAAAATATTCAGAATTTATTTTTGTATTTTCAAATATACAAATATTGTGATTTTAACACCTTGATTACAGGAACGCATGCAGGAATTCGAGTAAGCATTAGTATTAGTTTCCTCATTATTAAATTATCAAATTACACAGCGGGAAAAATTTTTTCTACATTTTATATTTTATGTACTTTGTGATAAAATTATAAAAAATAGGTTTTATGTTACTACATACGTGAAATAATGTTCAAAATTCGGCAATGTGTGTTCGTGAATTATGAAGTGGGTTTCGTGAAATCCTGTCAGAAATGAAAGAAATAATGTGGTAAGTTTTTGCAAAATATATATTATTATACATAAAAACATGTTTATTTTTTTAGATATTTAACAAGTGTTTCCATTTGCATACCTAGAATACAAGTAAGCGTACACGTATTCGAGCATTCGTTTCCCAATTAATTAAAAATATACAGTTACATATTTACAGGGGGAAATAATTTTTTCTATATTTGGTATATCAATTAGTTTGTAATAAAATAACAAAAAGATATATTACTAACGAAAGAATTATAAATAAGGATGATATTTCCCGATTGCACAAAATGGGCTGTGAACAAACAAAAGTTTGTAATTAATTTTAAAATATTTTCACTTAACAAATAAACGTAATGTTTTTTTTCTTCTTTCTGTCTGTTTTGGAGATTATGGATGTAAAAATGAAAGTGTACAATTCGAGTTATAAATACTTTTTTGATACAATTTTAGAGAGATTACACAGCTTTTTTTTAGAATTTTACTCCAAATTCACCAAAGAAAATTGTAAAATAAAAAAACAATTAGTTTTTCTGTAGCAATTTTTTTGCTGTGTGTGGCAAAAACTCGACATATCACTTTTTTCAATAATGTTTATGCATTTTTTTGGAATATTTGTATGAAATTTGGATTCATATGACTTTAAACATTTCTTTGGTAAATATGAGTTTTTTTCACATAAAGATGAAGTTTTTCATCTGGCCAAGTTCACGAATTATGAAATAATTGGAAACAGGTGCGAAAATGGTTTTTCCAAATTTCATATGCTTGTAAATAAAAAAAATATTTTGTCATTTAGAAAATTTCATAACCTTTTCGAAAATGTATGGTTATAGATAGTTTCCATGGAAGTAATTTTTGCAATTAGTTGATAATTAAATTTTAGCAGTGCAGCGTCACGAATTTCATTTCTTCAGGACCTCTGCGTCGATTCGCTAATTAGCACCTAGTCCGTAGTAGGGTTAATATTTTAATTATTTTCTTACTTAAATAAAATTACAAAACATAGGCTTGTATATTATATTGATTAGGAGAAAAAATCAGAAACAAACCAAGTAAAATGTTGAGAACCTCTAACTTGAATGATAGATTCTGCACTCATCAACATTAACTTTGTCAAAATTGCATATCTTTAAAATCGTCTGGGATATGAATCTCTTGATGAATATACAATTATATTAAATTATAAAATATATTAAATAACAATGCCTATTTCTTCAACTAACTTATAGATATTATTTTATTAATTTTTTAAAGCACATATAAGTCAAAACAAGGTGATTGGTGTATACATAAAGTACTATGTAATTATCACAAATGTACAAATTATCAATATACAAACAATTATTTCTAAAATTGACATCACTAGTTAGAAAAACAAAATTAAAAATGGATGCCGCTTTTGCCGATTCTTTACGTTTAAACATATCAAAATTACTATTAGAAAATATACTTACAGGTGAAAAGTTTTACTTTTTAACTTTTGTTTGGGAGTCATTTTTACACAATTTCACAGCACACAACAACATTTAACTACTTTAAATAAATTTAAATCTCAGAGGTCTATAACAGATAGCTGTCGTCGTATGACGACTGACTGGCAGCAAGCACACCCATTTTACATGTGGTTTAGGTTGTGAAATTCAATCCATATGCGAGTTATATTGTCATTCTACATTCTAAGGTTAGAAACCTAATATTTAATACTTGCCAACGCTATCGAAATCAATAGATTAGTTATAGCATTTAGCCTATTATCCATGAAGGATTAGCATTTAATATACAAATAAATTAGAGAATTCACCATTTTCAGCCAGCCAATTGTTGAACAGTAAGAAAATTATGAAAAAATAATTTATTTCCAAACATAAATTCTTTCCGATTCATATTTGACAACTATTTTCTCAATAAAGAGTGCAAAGTTTAGAAAATTTCATTGACATAATTCATGTTAGGCTTACGTAAATAAAAAAGGTATTGCCAAAAACAATTCGATGCTGGCAATTGAGGTGAAAGTGAAAGAATAAAATTAAATCGTATAAATTTCGAACAAGTCTTTTAATTTTATTAAATAAACATACAGATAAGTATAAAGATGAATAACAAAAAAATTCTCAATCATCCTGAACATCCTCTACATCCACAATGTATACACTCCACTATTCTGCCTTCTTCAAGTTTACTCTTAGGAACTCTACAAATACAATTTGTTCCAAAATTTGTATCTCTTGTTTGAATGCATCTAAGGCAACAGAGATTCTCATAGCCAATCTTTTTCCACTTTGCAATTAAATTTCCATCTGCTATCTTTTCATCCAAACAATATTGATATAACTCACGGCTGATGGCTTTTCTCCTATAAAATAGATCATAAATGTACCGAGATTTTTGATGATGTATTTTGAATATTGGCCACAGGGATTCTTGCTTTCTTTTGCCTTCATGTGGTTCTGTTTCAGCTGAAAATGGTTTTAGAATGTCAGAATTATTATGCAAATTTAAGTACTATAGAACACAGTATTGAGTCAAAAGTTGTCCATACCACAATTAAACTTTATTTTTTTTATGCAGTAAACATATTGAAATATAAAACATTACCAGTGTAACTAGAGGGGATAAGTAAATATTTACAACTGAAGTTGAGCAATGTTATTATTGCTTGATCATTATTTGTTTCATTCATCTCACACTATCGACACTATGGAACACTTCAATTTCACTCATAAATATGAGTGAAATTGAAGTGTTCCATAGTGCAGTTCCAAATCATGTTTACTTAATTCAAGATAAACTATTGCCAAGATTATGTGAGGACTACAACATAAGAAATTAAAATGAATATGTCCCAAAGTTAAACAATAATATAATTATTAGATACATTACTCAACAGTTATATTATAGTTGTGGAGATTTGTTTTGTCGACATTCTTGAATATATCTACTTTTTATACTATAATATTACGTATGTCGTATCAAGTTCCTATAAAAATGATTACCCTTTTTAATAACAATATTAAAAAGAATTTATTAAAAAAAAAGAATTAACAATTCTAAAGCAACAAAATAATTAAAAGAACAATATTCACAACACAAACTGTCAAAAACATGTTTCCGTAGATAGAATCGATTATATCACTAATTCTTTACCGTGTGACTATCCATTTGGCAACTTTTCTCTATTAAATTCACACAGAAAGTTTACATAATGTGGGGTAGGTTATAATAATAAAAAACATGACTTTTTAACATTTACGTGATTATGGCAGTATTTAAAAATAACCAACACCACCGGCAGGCATTTACATTTATAGCAATTCAATAAAAACTTTTCAAACCAAAATTTCATATCTGGAGCATAAAACTGCTTCACTTTAAAAGCCATAGGACATATCACCAATAAACTAACTAATTAACTCGCAAACACATTGATGGAAATAATTGTAACAAAGTTACATCAATTTCGAAGTTCGATTAAAATGATATGAATATAATAAAAATGGATTTCTAGTTCAGATGGGTTTGGAACCAGCTTTTTGTAGTAACTAACGGTTATGTCAAGTGACTATACTGATAAAATATTCAGTGTAAAATAATAAAGTTTAATTATGATTATCAAAGTAATAAGACTTAAAAATTGTATCTGCGTAAATTATAGGAACCTAACATTTTTACAGAAACATTCAAATTTTCAGTCAACAGAAATTGTAAATCTTAAAAGTTTACAGGCAATAATAAATAAATACTATTAAATTTCTCAGGAAGTTTTGTCATTTTATATGACTCAGAATTTTAATTGCTGTAATAAGTTTTAGGACGTTTGTATACTTTTATAAAATCTTTGAGTAGAACTATGAAAACGGTTATATTTAGGTTACCTTCTCGCATCTTTTGTTCCAATTCTTCTAATGTGGGTTCAATGAGTTCCCAGCCTTCTGGTGGCGATTTACGGCTTCTTCGGACTTTAGGCATAATTCTGTTTTTTTTATTAAAAATATAACTCTATAACCACAGAACGTATCAATAACAACTTATTTTCCGTAAAATTGACAGCTTTCAGATGGCTTTCAGCTTACTAACAACGGCCAAAACACTTGTCAAGTTCTTGCGGGTAAAGGCAAAGGAAATAAACCACATAGACAAACTTATTTTTAAATTTTCGTAATTTATATTTCAAAGCAGTAATGCAGAGTAATATGATTATGTTTATAAGGGAGCTATTTTGGAGTCTCAAATAAAAAGGCATATTTTATAGATTTTCAGTTTCGCGAATTATACTTTTCTTGTGTTTCTGTTAAATCTAATCGTCTACCAGTAATGTAAACTCAGCAAGTGACACCAGATTTTAATATGGAAAGTAAGACAAGAAGTAATAAATCGATGTGATTCCATTTGAATTTAAACATGGTTGTTCACCATACTTCCTCACTGTTAGCACACCTTAAAGTGAATATGCAAAACAAATAATACAAATGTATGTAAGGTACTGGCTCATTGGCTCATAGGCATCTGGTGCCAGAACAACTTAGCATAGTTAAATACAAGTCTCAAATAAGAGGCTACGTTACTCGCAACGTATTCTTCTTTGATTGTCAGTATTACCTGTATATATACCCGATAAGATGGCCAATGTCGAGGTTTTACTATTTAATTAATACTTCATAAATAATTATTTCTATAATCGTGGACGATCTTAGATTCCAAAGATTATTAAATAAAATAATAAAGCTAAAGTATTTAACAAACAACTTTTTCGAGTACTTTTCATTTCCGGGAAATTCTAAAAGTTGTTCCAAGAACAAATAGCCGAGCACCACATTGTAAAGAAAAGTCTCTAATTACTGCAAATAACCCAAAGAAATAAGAAAGCATCTACAAGAAAAGACTAAAAAAAACAGACAACGTCACAAAGGCACTAAAAGTATTAAAAAATATGTTTTCAGTCAGAATGACAAGAAGGATTAAAAGCAAAATTTTACAATTCGAATGGGAAAAGGTTCAGACCTCAAAATTAATTATTTTGTCAAATCAAATCGATAATAAGTGAAAGTCTCTTGTAAAAAATCAATCTTGTGAAAAACCATAAATAAGAATTCTAATGATCTGTCAAACAAAGTGGTTGCTTAAATATTTTCCGAGTATTCTCTACATTCATATGCCATAAGTTTCTGAAAAGTTTTATGGTAAAGTTTATTATATACTTTAGATACTTTGTTCATCATCGTTGGTTATCTTCTGTTCTAGTAAGTTTTTTTTCGCCTAAATGCATCGTTACGTGAGTCGTGGTTTCTGTACGTTAAATAGATCCCAGTATTTCCCTTAAGCCTTCTTTCCCACCTCCGTCTTATCATAATGATTTCTTTATGTAACTGTCACTTTTGCTACGACAGTATATTACGAAACTGACGTAAATTGAAAATCGAGCAAATAGAAAAAGACAAATCAAAAACCTCCAAATCCCAGTTCAATTCCTTCAGCACTGATACCGTTACCCGGAAGACTCCTCGCTCTGCAATTAATTCTTATTCCTGAATAGGAAATTCTTCCCCACTCCATTCTCTCTCCACCTCGATACTCTTCCTTCTAATTATCTTGAAGGATGCTTATGTATTGATCTTTCATAGTGTACGTCCAAAGGAAAGAACCTAAGCCTAATTCCGGTTTCTCGCTTCATGCGATAAAATTTGATTCAACACTAAATCAATTTTACTTAGATAGCAAAACTTGAGATGCGGTAACACAAATCGAACGAAATAGAATTTCAATGTGGTTCTCTTCTAGAGAATCTGCCAATCGTTTTGGCATCACTCCGCTTTTACAGTTCAATACGAACTTTCCATAACCTCATTTAACATTTAATTTTTTGATGGCTATGTTCCTTTATCAGATGGGGATTATTATAAGTCCACCAGTGTTCATTGTGTATGTTGAACAATTCCACTCTTGCGAAGGTGAACTCATCCGTCTACAGAATGTTCACACCGGGATTATCCAGAAAACATCAACAATGTGGCATGGCTCTGGATCGGACTCGTACAACGCTTGAGCACGCAGGTAAACTCTCACAGATTAGCAACTTCCAAATATACTACTGGCTAAGCTGGAATGGTACTGCTGCGCGGATAGCTTTCGAAGTATTGAAGCACATCTCCTTCGAGATCAGCATGGAATCTCGGCTAACCTGAACCTCGTGCCTGTTAGCAAACTAGCCGAAATCAATTAGCCTCTGTGTTGTACTCAAAATCGTTTGACGTGATGGCACTTCATCGTTGGATATACCGCGTTTACGCAACATTTGGAGATATCGGGGCTCTGAATACAACCGCCTAGCTCTACCCAAAGAGTCATTAGCGAAAGCGTACAGCCGCACCGTTACAACATTGGTGGAGTATTGACAATTACAGTTTGCCATAGTGATGATACGAACACTCTCCAGAGTGGAAAATCGCCCATCACGCAGCGCATCGGTAAATAAACTAAAAATTGCATTTGTTTTAAGCGCGAATGCGGAAAGATAATGGGCGGAGTCACAGTCATGTCATTGTCATCCCTTACGTTGATTGGTCTAATTACCAGTCCACGTGGACCAAAATGTGATTGGTTAATTGTTACTAACTAGGATCGTGTTGGCACGTTTTTGAGTTTGGTGCGTAAAACTTAAATACAGGTTGATTATTTTTTTGTTTCGCATTTTAGGCTTTTCGTTAAAAATTTCATCATCGTGTATTGTGTTTAATATTTAATGTTGGTAATGGTTAGTGTTCGTGATAAACATGATATAAAACAATGAACAAAATCGTATCACACATTATCTTAGAATATCTTCCATATATATATATATCCACGAATATATATAACTGTTTACAAAAATCAATTAACACAATTCTGTACTAGCCATAGGAAAAGTTTTAAGTGATTTGTAATTTCAAACAGATGTATTTTCACCAAGAATTGGCTATGTCAAAATACGTTGTCACATCGATACATTAGCAAAAAGTTATTTTATTTCTTAGTTTCAAACAAATAATGAAATAATTATTATGCCTATGAGTCATAATACCTACGATACGAGTCCCCAGTGGAAGCTAAAAGAGTATTTCGATTTATTTATTTGAACATAGTTTGAATTGTGAATGTGTAATTTCAACTAAGTATTTTTGTTTCATTCTATAGTGACTGCGCGTTGAAAAAAAAATCGTAACATAAACATTGCAAGTGATGTTTACGTTTTGTTTATATTAAAATGCTACTTAATTTATTTGAAAATGTTTCTTTTGTTCGTGGTATTATTATTTAAAAATAAATTAATTAAGATAGTGAAATATTCTAAAGCATTTATGACTACTAGTACTGACTGGGTTTTTATTTAACGTCGAACGATGAAATCCACATGTTTTATATAAAACGCAGAACACAGAGCAAATGCGTTGCAATATAACTTCCGCGTTCAACATCGCGCACGCTACACTGTCGAAGGAATATTCTTGCTCAACAAGGAGCCATAGTGGTGCTACAATTTATACGCAAAAATATGAAAAATACATTTTTTTCTTATATCGGTAACTAATTAATATTGACATTCCTGGTATAAATAAATTAAAACAGGAATGCCAGCTCATGTTAGTAAAAGAGTTATTTTGATGTAGATTCGAATGACACAAGTATGAAAATCGTGTCAAAATTTCAAAACATGCTTTGAAAACGGACGTTATTCAACAATAAACGCTGTCGAAAAATTTTTACTTTTCTTGTTTCTATGCCCGTTTGTTGTATAATTTACTTCGATGTTATTTTTTTTTTGGAAAAAAATCACTTCGAATAGTACGTAAAATTTCAAATCGAAAATGTTAGAGTATTATGGACGTACAGTGCTGTGAGGTATATCAATAGTATATCTCCGTATTTTTTGGAGAAATGTTTTTCTTTACTATTTCATTTTTACTTACGTAATGTGTATACATAATATTTTCGAAATTAACAATGATAACACAAAATCCTTTAAGAGGAAATCGCAACAGTCACTTGGGCATTTTTATTTGTGTTTTTAAGCACTCCGAGCTTTTTGAACTAAATACATTAAGGTTAGCATCTAATAAACTCATTACCCCAGGCAGAGCCACACTCGAATGATATAGAACGGAAACCACGAACTAACATAGACAAAATAGACCAGTCTTATAGAAATTTTGACAAGTTCCTTAATATTCGTGAACCACTTTTAGTGCCCTTTGTCATGTATGGTAATATAATGTTAGTGTGTTTATCAGTGTTAGTTCATACCGTAACCAAATAGAATATTCTCACTTCTCCAAAGTATGGAATTATTTTTCTATTGCAATATGAGAGCATGGGAGTAGCTCTGCTATAACTTAGTCTGGTGTTTGTTTCTGGTTATTTTTTCACTTTTCTAAATTTAATGTAGAAATCGACCTGAATATGCTAAGTTAAGTAAGTAATAAATAAGAATAGTTGTAGAAAATAACAGATACCGTCATCCCGAATCTCAAAAACATTGTGAAATCTAAAATCATACGAAAACGAATATGATGGCCATTTATTGCATATGAGAGATGCCGCAATCTCAAAACCATTGCTAAATTCAAATTCACCCCCCTAAAATTAGTCGAAAGCTAATATAATAGTGATTTATTAAAAACGACACAAAGCGCCATTTAAAAAATATGACATTCGAGTTCAGCACCCTAAAATTAGCAGAAAACAAATATAGTGACGATTTATTGCAAATGACACATAACGATATCTTAAATCATTGAAAACATTGTGAAATTCGCATTCAGCACCCTAAAATTAGTCAGAAGCGAATATAACTAGTGGTGATTTATTGCAAATGACACATGGCGCACCTTAAATATTTTTCTAACCACATATATTTTTTTGTTTCTTAAATTGCGTTGAATAAAACTGAATTTTTTTACTAATCAATGTTGCATCTTACAACTAAAATGAAACAGATGCTTTGATTGTATAGGATACTTAACGTGACCATACGTCCCGCTTTGGGCGGGACAGTCCCGCTTTCAGGCCGTTTGTCCCGGTGTCCCCAGCGAGGCCTACATAGTCCCGTTTTTGCAAACAGACCAAACGATCATTTAAAATGTATGTTTCCAGCTCGAAATGAGTGGCACTGCGCGGCGGCGGCGACGGCCCGCACGGAAAGGCAAATTACGAGAGAGTGCGCGCACGCGCGCCGTCCGCCGAGCGGTGCCACGCTAACGCGTGTGAGTAGGATAGATAAACCCCACCCGCCCGCGCTTACTCGATGTTCAGTCAACGTCAACGACTGCAGTGTTTAGTTTTAGTTGATTTGTAAAAACAACAATAATGCCTAAACGCAAGTGTTCCTTTAATAATAGTTTGCAACAGAAGTATCCATTTATAAAACAAAAATAAGATGATACCGCAGACGTTACGTGTGAAAAGTGTCGTACTGATTTTAGTGTTGGACATGGTGGTGCCAGTGATATAGAAAAACATTTAAAATCAGAAAAACATAGGCTTGCCGATCAAGCTGCTGCTGCAAGCTCGTCAATGCTTAGTTTTTTAAGAGAACGGATTTGCCGACTTCCAAGGATTTGGATATAGCTGCAGCTGAGGGTACGTGGGCGTTTCACACCGTGCAACATAATCACAGCGTTCGCTCAAATGACTGTTCTTCTCCTTTAATCCAAGCATGTTTTGAGCATAAATTTAGATGTGCACGTACAAAGTCTTAAGCTATTGTTGTAAATGTGCTTTCAACTATGACAGCCGAAGATTTAAAAGAGCATTTACGCAAAGCCCACTGCATAACTTTATTAACGGATACTTCAAACCATGGCTCGATCAAACTATTCCCAATTTTGATTCGCTATTTTTTACCATACGAAGGCGTGAAAGTCAAGGTTTTAGAGTTTCGGGAGCAGCCAGGCGAAACATCGGATATTATTATCGATTATTTGAAGGAAGCGTTGTCTTGCAATGACTTGAATAAAAAAATTGTGGCGTTTTGTGGAGACAATACGAACTGCAACTTCGGGGAAAAGAATAGGAAAGGAACAAATAATGTTTACTCAAAATTTAATGCATCGCTCGGCAGACAGCTTATTGGAATTGGATGTGGAGCTCACATAGTCTTCCTGTTGACTTCGAATGCATCATTGTGAAAATTTACTCATTTTTCTACATCTACAGCGTTCGAGTAGAAGCTTTGAAAGAGTTTTGTGATTCTACCGAGACTGAGTATCATAAACTGCTGGGCTATAGTAAAACAAGGTGGCTTGCGTTAATGCCCGCGCTTGAGAGAGTTATAAAAATGTTTCAGCCTTTGAAAAACTATTTTCTGAGTATCGACAAATGTCTAAATATTTTAAAGACGTTTTTTGAAAATCCTAGCTCAGAATTGTGGTTATATTTTTTGCACGCACAAGCAGCCACCTTTCATGAAGCTGTGTTGAAAATCGAAGGGCAAAATGTGTCGGCCATAGAGTCTGCCAAGGAAATTAATCGTCTCCGTGATAATCTGGCACTAAAAGAGAACACGATTTTCCTTCCCCATATCGTCCGTAACCTGCTTGTAAAATTACAAGAAAGAGAAGCTGTTGTTGACCAACAGAATGTAAAAACTGCGGCGGCTGAGTTCGATAAAACAAGCAAAGAATACTTGGAGCAGTGGTGTCAATTCAACACCGAACTAGAAGTGTTTGAATGGGCCAATTTAACAAAAATGCCTACGTGGGAAGAGGTACAGAAAGTGCTGGATTTACTGATTACACAAGGGTTTATTAGCAGCAACCAAGATACGAACGTTTTTGACGAGTTTTCACTTATTTCCAACTTTGCGACAAATGAAAAAATCTCTGGCTGGAATGCGAAGAATGTTGTCTCCCTCACCTGTCGAAAGAGTTTTCTCACACATGAACAAAATATGGACAAGTGATAAAACACAGTTGAGTGTAGCAGTATTGAAAGCTCTTTTGAGTACGAAGATAAATATAAATAAATCATGCACTGAGTTCCATACTTATCTAAAAGCAAGACCCGATATTTTGGAAAAAATTTGTTCAGCCGACAAATATAAAAATACGACTTAGAAGTCACGCCACTACTGGGGCTTAGTAATTCGTGCCTACTTGTTTAATATTTTGTGTTTAGTGGTTTGATTATTTTGTGTTATCTATCTTCTATAAAAAACGCTAAAAACTTTTTTTATTATACATATAATTCCGCAGATGTCCCGCTCTGCCAAAAAAAATAAATGGTCACGTTAAGGATACTACTTGTCCTTCAATATGGTGTTCATTTATTATGTGATATATAGGTCATTTTTATTGCATCTCAAAAACATTCTGAATTCTATCCAAACTAACTCAGTTTTCATAACCTTATTTAATATCTATGCGATTTAATATATCAAGAAATATACACATAACACTGGTCAACAGTGAATTTAGTTCCCTTTGATATGAGAATAGTTCTAGGATAATTTTATGCTGACTTATAAAACTACAAATGATTTTGCAAGATTGACTCTAGTTTTTTTAAATAATCGCCAGACTTATATTACAATGTAAAAATTAAAATTTTTGTAGCAAAATATTAGACGTGTGTAACTCTTTACAGAAACTACTCAGTGTTCCGGAACATATCTGTGTTCCAAATGATCCGAAACATTTTATTATATCAAACGTATGATTTGTCACGTTGCATCTCGGATTCTGAATGAACGAAAAGAAACAAAGCGAGCACTGTTCTGCTGATTCGTTTTGATGAGTGAGATAGAGATAAGAATTGTGCGAAGTATAAGTAGAAGAATTATGTGAAGGAAAGAAATGTTTATATAAACAGTATATTTTATTCACTTGAATTATAATACTAACTGTTTAGTTGATTTGTATCGCCACAATACACAAACGCGGCAAGTTTAAATGTTTGTCGGTTTGCCATTAAACCTACTGAAATCAAGCAATTTAATTTATAGTGTGTTGTATACTTTACTATGTTATTGAATATTAAAATTTAAAGCGTTTAAATATTTCACGTTAAATACCTCCAGTATTTAATATTAGTATGTTAAACCCCTAGTATTAATAAGCTTTTTATTTTTTGTTTACTATCGAAGGCACATGTTTGAAAACATGGGCACAGTTTAAAAGCACCAAGAATCCTGATAGCAGTACGGTGAACTTATTGCTTGTAATAAGTATTGATCAACTAAGGATAAATTCCTTTGTAAATGACAAAGGAACTTTCTGAGAGTTAACTGTATTTCGTCGAATCGTAATTATAATCAATAGCCAAATATAGACATGTGTTTACTGTTGAAAAAAAGTGGCAATAATTTCAGAACTTCAAAATGGTGAAAATAATGTGGTTTTGTCTAAAGAACTTAAAGTGTCACATTCCACGATTTCAACGATGAGAAAAACCGTACTGAAATATTAAATCAGAATCCCTGAAGATTAAAAAAAAATCATAACCCAACTTATCAATTTATCGAAAAAGCACTTCTGGTGTAGTTCAAAGAAACAAAACATACCTTTGAGTAGTGAAACATGTTGCCAAACTGTTTGGAAAAAAAATATTGAATGCCGACGACAGATTTTTTTTTAATTTACCTCCTGAGAGGGCATTAAAATTTAAAGGCGAAAAATGCATAGGTCAGAAACTATCAAAAGATAAACTCACAGTGCTTGTAGCCTCCAGCATGAACGGAGAAAAACGAAAATTACTGATGATGAAGAAACCAAGATGTTTCAAAAATGTCAAAATTTTACTTCAACGGATTATGATTCTTATGATGAATTGGACAATATACCGTTGGCACAACTGGCTACAATATCTTCAGAGAAAGGTTTTTTGGAAATGACAAAATCTTAGGCATTTCTTAGTCACATTTTCATTACTGAAGGTCGTGCCCATCTTAAAGTTGCATTGGTAAAGAAGCTGACTAGCGGCTTTCATGCTTTTCTATCTTCGATTTGTCTCAAGGTGGGAGTGACAGGGAATCCCATGAAGATCTTAACCTGATCAGGCCAGTGACTAGGACATAAACCATGATGTCTTTGGCCCTCTATTTTCCCAACAACAACCAATTAATCTAGATTGTTTGGCTGTTTACAAGCTATTTGGCCAAAGTAACAGAGACCTTGTTAGTACACCACACCTGAAAAGTGTGGAGAAAACAAGTGTTCATACCAGTCTCTTCACGCTGATATTGGAGATCTTCTAGAGGAATATATAGTTGAAACCAAAACCTAAGATTATGATAAGATTGGCCATGATGACGTTATCGTATCTTTCTTTTATTTTGTTATTTATTTCTCTATGTGTTCATTTGAATTTTAAACTTGGTACACAATTATAATCCCAATCCAAAAAAGTTCCAGCCAAAAACTATTTATTTTTCTATTGCCAAGTAGGTACCAGAAGCAACAATATAGAGACAACTACAATGTATTGGTTTTTAGCATTTTTAAAACTAATTAATTTAGTTTATCAAGTAACGGTCCAATAATATATTGTTGATAATATTAAAGTAATAAAACATTTAAAAACCCCTCTGTATAGATTATGAATGAAATGATAATCTTCTGAAACCAGGTGAATGAAACCATGTGAATAAAACCATGTGAATGAAACCATGATAAGAAACCATAGAACTCTTTCTAAATCTGCAAACTCACTGATTTTTTTAATGTATGTTAAGAATAAATTGTCTTTGAATGAGATTTGGTCATCAAAATTAATAAGTTTGTAAATTACACATTTTTGGAAAACGGAAATATCTACTGTGGATTTAATTTAGCGAACATATCTAGAGTATCTCTGAGATATACTATCTACATCCAAGATCTAATGACCTTTCTTAGATGAAAATATGAGGTAAAGTATAAGTTAATTTATATTGTCATACTACAGGTGTACTATGACAATAAAGGCAATGAATTTTATTTATTCTTTCCAGCTATACCATATTTTTAACGATTGATTCAATGTAAAATCAGCTGGTGACTTGAAAATAATTTTAATGTACATTTAACCATTATCAGTCAAGTGTTCTTAAAGAAAATTTCTACTAAGTCAAAGTTTATTACAGTTTTTGAATAGTTTTGTGTCCGTTAATAATTTTTAAAATTTTTGCTAATGTAATTTTAAATTAAAATAAAACACAAACTCATTTTCACATAAATAATGGTTGATATTTGGCGGCATCTGACTAGAAACTCTGCTATCAATGATTTCTGGATAGTGATATTTGACTGATAAGGGTTAAAAGTATTGCCAACACTTGGTGAGGGTAAAGGGCGAACAGATTAAATATTTCATCAAATCCAATAGTCATCAAAATTACTCGCACACTGAAATTGCATAAACAAACAGATAGCTTGTATAAAATATTCTTTATTATTCAGTAAATCATGTATGTGTATAATCAAAAATCTTAAAATACTATTTCAATAGATTTCATCAAAATTATACAACAAGAACAGTTGTCAAATAAACTAAGTTGTATCTGTAATTCCTTTTTTCTTTTTTTATATTTGATCTTTGTTATCTTTTTTTCTACCTTGTATTTTAAAATAATTTTTGATCGATAATTTTATTTTATTATATCTTTAAAATATTTTTTATATTTATATCATCTGACATCAGTATGCACAACAATTCCTAACCATGTAAACAAGGCAAACATGTTTCAATGTTCTTACTTCAGCATATTTAGCCTACTCTACTGAATTTGTTTGCCAGTGACTTGAGAGCTGAATGACACATTTCATGTCTCTGGATATTATTTATCTAAAAACGTATCACCATTTTTTTGTACTTCAATTGATCTAGATAAAAATACAATTTGAAGTGAAAACAAAGTCATTAGAATTAATTTTCGTTTATATAAAAATATTAATACGCAAATATTAATATTGTAAAGCTCCTTTCAAATTTAAAATAGAATTTTATTAAATAAATTTTACACAAAAACTGTGGTTTTATTTTATAAAAAAGTTAATAAATAAATAATTACTATTTAAAAGAAATTCAATATTTAAATGACTGTATACAAAAAAATATTTTGATAATTCACATCTAACATGTGTTTAAATAAAATGGCCATAGAGAGATGTCCAAAAAGAGAGCAACTGAATGAACAAAAATTTTGATTTGATCTCTCATATTCATGCTATTTTTCTTCAAATTAAGCTATTCTTTGATATTAATTTATTGCTATTAAAGAAAATATATTGAAGAAGTATATATTATAATATTAAGTAAAGAAAAATTATTGCATTAATACTTTGTGACTAGACACCGAAGCTAGAACCATGGATTCACACGTAATTGACTTGCTTCTAGATTAAATACACTAGTATATAAAAACCAAGCGTCATCATTTTTTCTATTGTCATCTAAAGCAATTCCGTACTAAGTAAGAATCCTGTTGAGCAAAATCCATTAAGCACCATTATGAAAACACTTTAATAAAATCAAGTGAATGAATAAAAATAAACTTGAGAAAATTTTAAGCATCTGGTAAATTAAGTAGATATAAGAAATTTTGTTTTTGGAACATTATTTCAAAAGGTAAAGTAAAATACAATATTAGGCTGGTAACACTTTTATAGATATCTCCTTCCTTTGAAAAAAAAAAACGAATATGGCTTTTTAGGTTACTTTTTAAGAAAGGAAATGATAGGATTTAATTTCTTTTAGAGAATCTCATAAATTAAAAAAAATTGGTCGCTGCATAATTATTTTATCAACCTTAGTGAAAAACTTAGTTTATAATAATCAAATTTAAATTAGAGTACACATAAAATTTGTAAGTAATCAAACTGCTTCGTTTAAAAAAAAATACCCCAAATTTAAAAAAATGTTACTTGCTTTCAAAAGTGATCATTAACTAGCTAAGAAATTAATTTACATAATAATATTAAGTAGGCACAGAAAGTAACTAAGTACGGAAATAAAAAAAATCTAATAAATATAGATAAATTTAAGTCATTTTCAAAAAAATGCTTTCCAATTGGGTTACATTTTAGTACAATATCACTATTAACATTTATGGAATGTAATTACAAGAAAAAGACAGATGTAAACATAATAATGAAATAAATATTTAAAAAGTTGTATATCTAAAAAGGCATCATTGTGGATTAGAAAATTATTTTACCTATGAGAAAATTCAATAATTATAGTCCTCATAAAAAAATTTTCTTCATAATTTAACATATTTCATCTTTCATTAACGCAAGCACACTGTAAACAAATTTACTTTAGTGTAAATATAAATATAGCCATTTCAAAACCTTGTGTAAAAATATTCAATTATTCTACTTGATTTTTGTGTTCACAGATATAATCTCAATACTGGGTTCGGTTGTCAAAATATTGACTAATCCGATCAAAACAAGCTACAACATCTAACTAAATAAAATAAATATAAATAACATAAAATTATTGCTGATAATATAAAATAAATAATACTTTAAAATAATTTAAATACAAAAACAATTTAAATAAAAAATTCATATAGTGGAGTACATAGAGAACCAATGTCTTTCCATGTTATTTGATCTTCAACTGAAGCAACATGACAGCTGGCAATATCAACATGGCTGCGCCGGCAAAATATGTAGGTGGTGCACCACAATACCAGTAGACTAGAAAAAATATATTCAATTTCACTTCTTTTACTGTAACAGTAGGGCATTTCTTCTTCTGTTCTCGAAATATTAATTAATTCATGCATTCACTTCAAATAAAAAAAACATAGATTGCTGTCACATGGGAAATGTCACATAGATGTAAAAAAATTTAAAAAAGTTCATCTGTAAATGCATGAAACATAAAGGTCACTTGAAAATATTCACAATGCCATTAAATGAAAAAAGAATATGTTTTGAAGACATGGGTGAAATCCAGTTTTTTCAAAAAGTTTCACTTACTACTTTTTCAAAAACTAAACGTTTTATTGTTTTTATGTATCAGGTGGCACTGAAACCATCTTGCATGATCTCTATATGTAAGATATGTTAAGCGCCTAGTTAATTTATGACTGAAAATTTTAAAAACAGGCTACCTCCCTCTTAAATTTTTTTTAATATAGGGATATGACATGTTGTTCTTGGTGGAAATATTAATAAAATTCAATAGAAAAATAGTATTTAAGAAAAAATTCGAGTCTGTATATTTGTCTATAGCTCGAGAACTAAATAAGTTAATCATTGATTTTAATACTATACATAATATACCATGTCAACAGCATTGGACAATTATCAAGTATATCTAAAAAGATCATCATCTTCAAACATTATATATCCATCATTAGACAAATAGGTATGAAATTAATATTTTAAAAATCTATTTTGAAATGCTTCAACATTTCAACCAACAATATACCAACAAATAGAAACCTTGCCAAAAAATTGACATGCTACTAGGTAATCCTACTATTATTATAAACGCAAAAGTTTGTGAGGATGGATCCTTGTAGCTCTTTCACGCAAAAACTACTGAACGGATTTTATGAAACTTTGCAGTAATATACCTTATACATCAGAATAACATATAGACTACAATTTACAAAGATATTGTCTGATTTGGCTATTACATAACGATAAGAATCAAATAAGTCGAAAAAATACCTGTCCTCTGAGAGTTATCTTAGCGTGCGCTGCCTAAACCGTTAAAGTTACACTAAGACAATGTAGAGTAGGATTGTTTCACATAATATTTATGTTTCACATAATTATAAACAGTTCTAACTAAAAGTCCGCAACAGCATATATCTACATTTTATGTTTATTTATTTATTATTAACTTTTATGTATAGTACATATGGCGGACTTATTGCTACATGAGCAATCTCTTCCAGTCAACCATAACAATTTGTATTGAAATTTAGTTGGTAGACTATAAGAGATTTTACAATGAAAATTCTTCATAGCACATTAGACAAAAAAAAATACAAAAGTAAATTAAAAAAGAAAACAAAATATTGACATGATTTGGGATGGAAAAGACAGGAGGACACAAAGGAAAAGGTTTCAGGAGATGCAGGACTTTTTCACTCGACCTTTGAAAATATTTAGACGTGATTTTCTTGATGTCAGGATCCAAATTTTTGCTGCTTGGACAGTGAAGGATTTTTCGTAAGTGGTAGAGGTATGTTTAGGAATAAGTAGGGTGTGTGAACTTTCAGATCGCAGTCCAAGGCCGTGAGCAGACAAATTTTTAAATTTTCCACTAAGATAATTTGGGCTATGAGGATTTTTTAATATGTTAAAAAGAAGTGTAAGTATGTGAAGTTGGCGTCGATCATGGATCTTCAGCCATTTGAGAAGTGACCTGTATTCAGAAATGTGATCATATTTTCTGAGGCCGAAGATATACCGAATGCATAATTTTGAAGACGTTCTAACTTGCACAAATATTCTTTATTAAGATCAGGATAGCACACGTCTCCATAATGGATTAATGGTAATAAAAGTGTTTGACAAAAGTAGATTTTCGTTTTATGGGTATAAAATTTTGAAGACGTTTCAAAGAGTGTATCCTGTTGAAAACACGACGACTAACATCATTTACTTGAGGCCGCCAATTAAGATTTTGATCGATCAGTTTTTAACAGTTGACGTGTATGGTATTATTGTACTATTTAGCACTAATTTCGGTAAACTAAGTAGGTTTACTTTAGAAGTCAGTCTTTGACTACCGATGATAGCTTGTGACTTACTTGGGTTAACCAAAAGACCCATTTCATGAGCCCACTGACCAATTGAAGCGAGATCAAGGATGTCGATGGTTTTTGATAAGGAAATTGTTGTTGATAAGGATTTGATAAGAAATCGATGTTGAAGCCATTATAACCAAAATAACCAGGCATACATTCTATTAATTTGAATTCCTTTTTTACAATGCACATTTTATAGTATTAAATTAATTCTCATCAAAATAAATATGTTTATCGCTTTTGGTATTTAAAGTAGATAAAGTTTGTCTTTTGCACTAAATAATATGGACAAATAGTGTAAAAGCTATCACGATATGCCTGACTTGAGCTGAACGCTATTAAAACACGCTGGTGATATGCTGCCATGGGTCAGGGGTGCGGGAGCCGCGTGGAGCACGGGAGTGGAGGGACAGCGAGACAACATAACACGCCATGTCTGAGTGCACAATCCGAACACGGGCAGATATCCCAGAGATGAAAATAGGATGCTTTTCATCGCGGAAAGTTTTGATAATTTGGCCGACGATATGTATGGATCAGTATAAGGAATATCTATATTTTATCCCCAGGATACATTCCCTTGGGATAATTATAGGAAATGATATTGTTTCCCAATGTCCACACGGGCAACAGCTAATGGTAAATAAAACTGTTTTTTACCTGTCGATGCGATTAATGGACCAGCGGCTCTAGCAAGAGCTCCTAGAGATCTCAGACACCCAAGCACAGCCCCTCGCGAAGCTTCCTGGGCCAATCCAGCCGCTACACTTGTAATGCATGACACGGCAAAGGCGGTTGCTGCAAGAGTCAATAGAAATGCACTGATTCACAATGTGTTGCGAAGTAAATGACACAATAAAACAAAATTATCTCCAGGCCAGGACAATTTCAGAAAAAATTATTATAAAATAATATAGGAATAACAATTGGAATAACTTCTTTTGCGGCCTTAATATGGTTTAGTATGATTACTTTTTACATTGTTTATACGGGTTCCCTTTAAATTTACAAATTTGTATATATACAAAATAAATTGCATCCAAACTAAATTCTCCAAAAAATTGCATCATGTAAGTTTATAAACATAACAAATCAATGGTAATATTAATATGTGAATTAAAAAGAAGCATTTCCACCTAGGTTTCGTTGTATTACAACATCTTCAGGTGAGATATAGATGTTGTAATACAACGAAACCTAGGTCGTGGTAAAGAAATTAAAGAAAGTAGAAATAATACTACATCACGTAGTTTCATTTAATTGTGAATAATGAATTTCTACAAAATTAATGCCAAGTACATTCAATGTTCAAAAATTTCTATAAAGGCCACAGTTCAAAAAATAATTTTCTACCCTTCTAAACTTAAAGATTAAGGAATCTTATTTCTACGCAAACCAATATTGATCCACTTATATTCATTCCTGGTTATACATTGTGTTTAAAATAATATAAAAGTTAGAATGTCACACAAATATATTAACGAGTGTTTCTATTGAAACAATGGCTATTAAAACTTTTGTTGAGTACTTACAAACTGCAAAAAGAACTAGACCAATCCAGAGCCAATGTATAGGTTGTAAGACTATTGTATAATTAAGCCCAGCCAAAGCAACACACACAAAGCTCACAGGGGTCAGAACGAGGGCACCCCTGGCTGCCTTTACTGCGCTCGCCGCACTCAATCTACGGGCAGCCCCACCTTGTAATATTGCCATGATAACTCCTATAAAAAGTTTATAATGTTAACTTTAGCTTATTATTCCAAATGCTGATACCATTTTGCAAATGAACAATTATGTTTAACTAACAAATAAAGTTATATGTTAGCTGTATTCACAAAAATTAAATTTGAAAATAATTGTTTTCCATTTCATTGGGCATATGTTAATTCAATCGCTAGTAATGGTGTTTAAAAGAGCAGACATGGTGGATTTGGCCTTTCACAATAGTTTTTTATATCTGTCACATCTACTATTGTTTACTTGGCAAACAGATTACAAAGACTATCATAAAAGTGATAAGCGTTCAATGTAGCCAAGTTATGATTGTTATCTTTTATTAAAGCAATCATTTACGTTATCTTGTCTCCATATTTTTTTGAAGCTTATAAATCTATATTTGATTTTAAACTTATATGTATTCATATTATTTTAGCATTTTAACCGGGAAAGTTTTTATTCATATCAAAATGTTTATTCTGTCAAGATATTAGTTCATACTGATTCAATTAGTATATAGTAACAAAGGAATACAAGCAAATAGAAGCCTTGAAATCACACGACACTACACCTTTATAATACACACCAAATACAAAAGAAAACTAAATTTTTTATAATTTTGAGTTACAATTATATTTTTTACATTTCTTTCCCTACAAGACTATCTAATCGTAATATTTGGAAATGTTTTTTATTAATATCAAAAGACTTATGAAAGAAATATAAAAAATTCATCAGACGTTCATAAGACATTTTAAAACTTTGTTCTCCTGTAAAATTACAAAGAGTGAGTTACAATGTTATTCCTTGAAGATGTCATACTAACACTTGGTAGATATTTAAATATATTACGTTATGTTAGTAGAAAAACATACTATATTTCTTCAATAAGAATGCAAACAGAACTAAACCACCTGAAACCGTAAGATCCACAAATACATACATATTTGCAAAGTGGTGGCTGTCTCCAAGGGATTCAAGTTAGTACCGAAAACAGGAACGTAGACAGAAACTATATACCCAATCGTATGAAGTTCGTACTGTCAATAAAAATAAAATTTATCGTTTTATAATCTCTGAATGCCTATGAGTATTTACAAGTCTCATAGTTAGTCAGTTAATTATCAATAAACATAAGTCCATTTAAACTGTACTTAATATTATGTAAAAAATTAAGTTCCAAATACATATAGACTTAATTGATCAGTTTTTTTCATTAAAAGGCTTATTTCTTAGTGACGAAGTGACTTGAAACAAATTACACTTAACTAAAGCAGAAGCAAAAACGTTGCTTTTGATATTAATAAAAATAATGAAGTGTGTATAAATAGAGCGAACTACTATAATTTCACATTTATTTAATTAAGTCTTACCTATAACAAAAAACATTTTTCCTTGCTGCAAAGCAGTATACCCAAACACATGATGAGTCAAAAATGTGAGCGTAAATTCTAAACCGGCGTACAGAAAAAGATATCCGAAATAGATTTGTCCGATTTTCGACAAAGTTTTTCGCTGTGAAGTATTCAGTTGGTCCACAACTTGGAAATTTATTAAATGTATCGGCGAAACAAATGAGACGGCTTTGGTAAGCGATAATGCAAGCGTCTTCGAGCGTTTTTCCTGAAAAGGAAAAAATGTGAATTTAAGATGTTTGTTACATGTTTTCAACCATTACTAAAATTTATTAAATGGAGGAAACCATCGTCCTCCATTTAATAATTTCAGTTATTTGATAAGTATTGTTAAGATTCAACAAGACAGTAACAGGTCGCGATACCCTTCATACAAAGACAAAACTTCAACCACGATATTAATAATATTCTAATTTTTAATGGAAATGAAAATAATTTAATAAGAAAAACCTGTTAAACACAAGTGAAACTTGCATTACGAGGGTTATGTACACACATAAGCATTTATAAACAATTAATGGTACATAATATTCCTATTAAACTATTTACAAAATATTCCTTTTTTAGAACGAAAATATATTGCCGAATGATAATATATCTTTCAAAGGTGTTTATTTAAAAAAATTATTTATATACGAAATAACTATAAATTAATGATTTTCATTCTTGTGCTGTGAGATCTCGCTTCTTTTCAAATTTTATGATTTTAGGTCAACAGGAAGTACCCTTTAAGCTTTGATTTATTTGAGTGTCAAAAAGTGCGGCATAAATGGCCGTATTTTGTGTTTTGGTATTAATGGCATAACTTATAAGCAAAACATTGGTGGCCTTAAATTACTTTCCTTATATGTCAATTATATTGATATTTCAACCTATTTGCATGATTAAATTATTATAAATATAAGGATAATATATCTTTATATTTATTATTATATGTATAATTTACTAATTTTTTTTAAAGTCTCCAAAAAGACGAGGTACTGAGAAAGACATGGATAAATAATTTGAGATGTAAAACTAATAACTGGTTACCAACGAGAAACAGTAACATTGTTTGGAACATTTCACAACTGGCTGCTTTGTAATAGGTGAAAAACGAATAAACGAATCTTTAAATAAGCAGTTCCATCGTTAAATTAAACTTCGAGGTTTGTACAAGACGGTTTTTATTCATATACAGTAAAACCCACATGTTAACGTAATAACTGTAGTAGTATGATAGTTTTTATTTCTAGCCGGTTTCTTTATCATTTCGTATAAATAAATATTTGTCTGTATTAAGTATTGCTTTATTTTTAACAATACTATGGTCATAAATTAATTAGAGAGTTACTAACACCATGTAATATGGAAAAGGTTCATATTTAAACATTACAATTCTACAAATGCCTTTCAAAATATCATATATTTTATCTAAACTAATTATTTAAAAGCTATAGAAGAAAACTTGGTTCATCCAATGTAAAATTGTACACTTCTGAAATGATATCTATCAAAGAATCAGAAAATTATATCTTTTTTTAAAAAAAAAAAGATCTGTTCAAAGAGTTCAATAGCAAAAAGAGAATGTCTAATCAAAAATATTGATATAGTCAATAATATCAAAAATGTTGTATTAAATGTTTTTAAAAGTGAACTCTGTTTACATTTTCTCGTTAGTTTAACAAATAGTGATGTTTAACAGACGAATAGGTAGATGACAGAAATCTACATATTTATATCGACAGTTAAACAATTTTATTTTTTTTTCATATCAAAATTTAAATAGTCACTCTGTTGAATATTGAGATATTTTACAAATACATTTAATTTAATGCCTCTAAAAATAACACTGAAATAAGTTTTTCAAAAATTTCACTGAAATAACCTTCAGTCTTTTTTTAGGACATTTAAACTGTTCAAAAGTGCCCAAATTTTCTATTCCTTTCTAAAATATTTTATTCCCGCTAATTACAATATTCAAATTTGTTCATTTTTTCAACAGTAACTGAATGGATATTTCCTTGATGAAATTATATGCCTACTTCTCATCGTTTTACAAGTATAGGAAGAATATGACCTATTTTTTTAGGAAATTCAATACGCCTGTTCCACTAGCAAGTTACATCACCAAATGAAATTGAATGTATGCAGTCATAAAGAATTAAATTTCATGAAAAATTTGTAACTAACAAAATAATTGCAATTTTGAAAAATTACGATAATTTGAGTAAATCACACACAAATTCCAAATTTCACTCCTACGTAAACATTTCAAATTCAGAAAGTGCTAAGATATATTTATATAAAGTATTCAATTTATTATTACGATTTGTATCCAAAAAAAAATTTAATGAAAACAAAAAACAGACAGAAGTAGCACAAATTATTGTACTGGCGTCTCCCTCACTCATCTAGTCCCTCTTACTTAACTGGCATCAAGAAATTTATAATTAAAGATTAATCATTTGAATGTTGATATTATGAATTTGTTCACGTGACTTCGCATTTTTAGCGGCGAGTTAGGTTTCCACATAATATGTTTGATAGATTATTCTTACCTCCGTGAAAAACACAGTAACAGAAATGTTTAAATATTGAATTTAGCATGAAGCGATATCGCATCCAAATTGGACACGGCACTCAAACATGTTAATAATGTTTGAGTGTAGATATCATATTAATAAACCAGTACACTTAATATCAAAGCTGATATGACGTTAATAAAACAATTTCTTTCATTGACCACTAAGAAAATGTAATCAGCGCACATTTAATTCAAAACATAAATTTCTTGACAAAAAGTAATTACTAATCACCGTTTCGAAAAAATACTTAACAAACTATCTTACCTTCGGCAGGGTCTCTGGTAAGCAAAATGTCACTAACACAATATTGATACATGACAAGGCTACAGCATACAGAGCGGGTGTTTCTCCCCATTGCCCAGAAGTAGATCCAGCTGAATTCAAAGCAAACCATGCACCCGCTAATGGACCAGCTATGAAGCCTATAGAGAATGCCAAACCCACTAATGCCTGAAAACAAAAATTAGAAAATATTCAAATTATTATAATTTAATCATATACTTTCGGCTGCCTTTTAACACAAACAAATCTAGGCTATTCCGCTATTTCTCCTATTTGTTTTATGTAAATATCATCACAGTCAGCTAAAAGACTCACTGCTGAACTTGAGCCTCCCCATAGATTCTCACAATCTATTTATCCCTTCTATTTGTTCAGGTTTAAATCTATAGCTACTGACCTGATGTTGATCATTTTTTCATTGTATAGGATCTTATCCATGAACGTTCGCTATAACACACTTTATACGAACTGTTCAAGATAGTCAATCACTATTATCATGCAATTACTATTTAAGACATGAGTAGAAGAAGGGCATAAGTCACATTTCCTTATCTTTTTGATTTTTTTAATTTTTTGGATAAAAGAAATCTCTATATATAATTTCTTAAAGGTGCTTTTTGTCAGTATATCATATCTCCCTTAATACTTCATCAAAACTAATGATTGGGCTATCATTTTGAAGACTACCTTCACCGCTAATAACGAAAAATAAACAATTGAAAATTAATTTTTTAATTAAATTTATTAATTCTCTATTGTCATTTCTCAAAGGTGTCTATAATATAACGCTGACTTGTAAATTGGTATTTCTAATTATGAATAACACCTAAAAAGGATAAAATTTATAAAACTACCAAAACATTTGAATGCACGTAATATTTGAAGTAAATAAATGTATTGCAAATAAGATTACTGCTAATCAAACATTACAAACTGCAAGCTGTTCAAAACTGAAAAACACCATTTTTTCACCTGATAAAAGTATATATTAAGATAAACATGTTTTTCTCACTAAAATTCTGAATGATAAAACCCCAATATTCATACCCGTTGCAGTAAAAGTATATGCAATCATTTGAAAATATCATTAAACAAAGAAATCTTAAGTTCCAACGTCATATCACAATCAAACAGTTCTGGTGGTACTGAATAATACATGTAAAACACAAACACAAAACATAAATTTCTTATTCAAGTGTAACATTGGAATTACAATGTATGGAATATACTAACATTTATATCGGATCCTGTTACAATTTGTACACAAATTTTCGACTCTCTATTAATCCCTTGAGTGCGCAGGTCACATTTACGTAACATAGACGCTCATACCATGTTAATAAAATAATGTATAACTCCAAAAGTATTGATTTTATTGCAATGAATTTTTTTGAAATAGATATAGAAGAAATTGTACCATTTAACATTAACCTTATATGTACAGTAAAGAGTGTAAAAAAATAATGAACGAGACGAAAAAAAATCTCGGTTTCCTTAAGGAAAATGTTTATAAGGAAAAGTCTTTATAAAATACTATTTTTGTTACCACCATAAAATATATATACAATAAATAAACATAAACGTAAATAAAAAAATTCCTTATCCAAATTGTTTATAGAGCCTAAGACTTACGCTAGCTGTCTCACGCAGATTAAAAGTGATAGCGGCAAAAATAACTGTACACCATACACAAATGTTATCACCATTCCATTCGATATTTTGTACTCTTTCTTATGATATATAATTGTCTATTTGTTTATCTCATTTTAACTTATAAGCAAAGCGCAAAAGGGTTAAGATTACATATAAACTGAGACTACAACTTTAACAAATATTTAATTAAACTAATGCATTTCTCACCATTCCACGGGCTCGCGTTTTCTCTGTTGACACATCCGCCACAACTGCCATGCTGAGACTCACATTCGCTTTACTAAGCCCACCGATGACCCTCGCCAAAACAAACAGACTAAATGTATGAGCATACCTCCAGATACCATGAGATAAAGCTATGCCAATCTGCAAAAGAATTTCATTTTTAACAATATTGTGTCCAAACCAACCAAAAAAAAACAAATTGGAGGATACAAATAATATATTCACTTAGTATTTAATTTACTTAATTTATTTTTATATAAATTTTTGTGATATATTAAAAAACAAAATTCTAGTTACGAGATGACAGAAAATGTCAAATCCAGATTTACATATTTTTACATCTAATAAAATTGTAACAGAGTGAATTCTACATATTGAAAATATATTAAAGAAAGTAAATGAAGTCAGAAAATTTTTTTTAGGTAGAAAGATAATAGAAGACAGGAAACTTTTTTTAGAATGTTTTCTGCATATATATTAATTTGAGCGGGTATCATGCAAAATCCACTGGAGGGATTTTGATGAAGTGTGGTATGGTAATAATATTTAACAAAGAGCAACATATAAGAAAAAAAATACGAAATTTTTTTTTTCCTATTTACACACAATTGAAGTTGTAGGCACAGTTAGTATAAATTCTTTTAACCGATGATGATGAATTAATTGTTAAAAACCAATTAAAAACCAGAAACAAAAAAAATGAAAAAAAAAAATATTTAATAAAAAAGAGGGTTAGTTTTGTACATAATTCAAGGCATCATCCTACAAGTCCCAAGACCTACATGACACAAACTCTTAAATGTTACTTGTCATAGATTTCCCTAATATACTAATTGAAAATATTTTTAAATTGTAAACTATAACATTTAGATATTATTCAGTTATATTATGAATTCTTCCGTACGTACTGCGGGAAACTCAACGCAGTACATCCTCAGTGGTAAGTGAAAATTTAGGTTATTCGCCTGAATAATTTGATGTCATTGTTAGTTTTAACAACTTGTTACGATATAAAAATACTGAAAATATTAGCAAAAAGCTAGTGATGTTGTATCCTACAAACATTTTGATTTTGAAATTTCTACATAAAGAGGTAAACTTTGTGTGCCTACAAACAGTAAAAAAACCCACTAATCTCAACAAATTTATTGTCGTACACATTGCTGTTCTTGAGACACATGCTGAAAATTTGGTCAATTAAAATTATCTCACTTTGATAGTAACTTTACATGGCAATGTCACAATAGAGGAACCTTGGCTTGCTAAATAATGATTGTAAACTTTGCATTGTTCCATAATCATATTAATGTACAGTACACTAATCCTTGATTAGAACAAATACATAAAATACTTTTTAATACGTCTAATTAAATAGAAAGTGAAAAAACAAGTTTGAGAGATTGATGGATCAATATTTGATTAATTTGAGAGACTAATGGATATATAAATGGAGAACTATCAAAGCAATTAAATGTCAACAATTAAACGAAAAAATTACTATCTTCATTTTATGTCCATGAAAGAAATATAATGAAACATTGATATAAAATTTAATAAAGTACAGATAATTTAAAGCCATACAAAATCTATAATATATCACAATTCCATAAACATGACTTATAATTTCATACTAAACATCTTTAAATAAAACCCGATACGTGCATTACGTTAAAGACACGAAATCTTATCTTTTATTCAATAGAAACATACCATAATAAAGGATTATTTAGATAATTTTCTTGTCAGTCACGTAAAGACATGTTCGAACTAAAGGTGGCAAATGTATGAGAAATAATTTATGATCACATTATAATAAACTATAAGAATTATCGATCTAATGGTTGAAGCTTATTTCTTTGTTGTTAGAATCTTATAAATTAGCAACATGGTTCGGTCTAATTCTGTAAAATTAAAATACACAATTTCAAACAATTGTACCATTATAATTTTGACTAATAATTTTAACAGTTAAGGTCGCCTAATATATGAGTATTACTCTCAGGGGAAAATAGTGATCCAACCACCTTCTAAATTCAGCCTAAGAGTTTGTCTGTTTTAAGGACATGGCTAGTACTAAAATTTTGGGCCACAAAACTTACATAGCTTAGGCAATTTAAACAATTAGAAATGTAGCTATGTGAAGCACACACATATAGGTAGAATGTATACTGTTCACGGAAGTTAAAATTTAAAAAGAAGTTGTTCTTCACAAGATACAAAATTGAAATTGCATGCTTTAACAGTGTAGTAAACAATATATAGAACTCGCTTACTTCACTTAATCAAATAACTTCTTCATCAAATAATGAATTACTTATAACCTTAATATTTGCACTGAATGAACTTCTATAATCCTTGCAAAATAAAAATCAATTGTTGTCATAAATTAATTTTTACACGGGTGAATTGGCAGGTAAGAACTAGTTTTTTTTTTATTGCTCTAAGATTATTAACCCCAGAGACACAAGATCTCAAAGTTGGACATACTTAGTCCCTTCCTATTCTGGAGAGTCCCCATATAATGCCAGCCAGGTGAGACGTATTTCTACATCAAATATATGATATAAACTTATTATTAGTGCCCAATATAACAAAATGAAATAGAAACAACACAAAAAGCAAACAAATAACTGACTTTTTCAACCGGGACACTTTGGCTTAATAGGAAATGCTAGAATTTGGACACCAAACTAAAAATATAAAGATAGCTGTTAAGATCAGCAACTTCATAAGTGTAAACTTATTACATATTACACAATTCTTATAAGTAGTTGTGTGTGTAAAAAATAAGGTATTACATAGTATGCTATGTTCACATGATTCTACGCAATTCTAACGAGACACTACGTACCTCGCACTTCTAGCTGCGTCACTTGTACCCTCTACTATTATTTAAAATAAGTGCATTGTTTACACAATCATTTATTTAAAAATACAGATTACATTAAACATTTATTATTGAAATTTTCTCCTTTCATTGCTTTCTATAAACATTGTCCATCATAATTTTTTTGGCCTTCACCACGCTTGCAAAGTTTTGACTATTATATTTTGTCTTATAACAATAAGAAAGTCTATACGAACATGGTGACACTGGCCACAAATTTATGGAAGCTTGCATGCAGACGTAAAATTTACCATTTTCCTTTTAAAGGGGACACAGTGGGAACTGTGATAAGTCAAATAATCTATTTCTTTTTTCATATTTTCTGAAAATTATTGCACGTGAAAAAGGTTTCAAACAATTTTCTAGCAATTTTTTTAAAAACAATAATAACATTGCATCGGACCCAGCAGAGATGCACAAAAAAAAGGAACTTGACACTTGACCTGTGTTATCTAACATATAAAATGTGAATCACATTTTATATGTTAGCCAGTATCTTTTAAGAGGGATATCATTTTCGTACCTGAAATACATATATATATATACATATACATATATACACATATACATATATACACATATACATATACACATATACATATACACATATACATATATATACATATATATATATATATATATATATATATTGATTTTGGAAAAATAAACGCTAGAATTTTAAACAGGTGCTTTTCGAAGTCTTTCACTGAAGAATGATAAAAGTTGATACAATAAAAATTTATTCAAAGACAAAAACTTATTTAAATAACTGAATGGTGGTGTAACTTCATACTTTGGTTACTTTTAAGTAAAGTGATGCAAAACCAACATAAATCATTATATCCGTGTATAATAAATGACTTGGCATTTTACTATGTCAATTAAAGATAAGTTGGGTTTAGAAACTTCACAATACTCTAGACAGTATGTAGACTTTAGATAAGATTGGACAAATCTATTTGATTTTTTACACATAAAAAAAAATGTAAAAACTAAAACATAACTGCCCTTTAATATACCTTTCGAGGAAATATGCTTTAAAGTTTTGAAATTGAAGATTCTGTCCCAAATGTGCTTATGTTACATGTTTGAATAGGGTCAATATCAGCAATACTCAGAGGATGACCGACCGGGAGCATTGTCCAGAAGGAGTAAAGCTTTATGAGCCAAATTATTTTTTAAACATAGTGTAAACCATTCTTTAAAAAGGGCTGATGTTACCCATCGTTTGCCCTCCAAATAACTGGCAGAGTATCCTTGACGTAATTTTTAAGAGCTCGTGAATTTTCAGACCTGTAAACCAAAAGTAGTTTTAATTTGAGATCGCCTTCATTGTTTGATCCCAATAAGAATGTAAAGCGATCTTTAGCCACTGTAAAGTCAGGTCTAAACTTCTCTTCTTGCGATATAAAAGTGCAGGTGGGCATTTTCTTCCAAAATAAACCGGTTTCATCCAAATTGAGAATTTGTTTCGGTAAAAAGTTCCCACTTTCGATGATTTCTTTAACACGCCGGGAAAATATTGAGCAGCCATATGATCCACACTAGCAGCCTCTCCTTGCATTCAAACGTTACGCAGTGAATATCTCGTCTTAAAGTGCATGAACCACCTGCGGCTGGCAGAAGAAGTTTTTGTATCTTCATTGCTATTTTTGCTACTATTGTTTTGCAGTGTATTGATATTACAGAGTGCCATGTTTGGAATGATAATGAGACTAAGCGGGAGCCGTCACTGAGTTTCATCTTGAATCCAAGTGTGTAACAGTTTTTCCATCTCAGAAATTAAAGTGTTTCTTTTAAGTATGATACTGCTATTTAAAGAAACAGGATGTAAAGCTGTAAAAAGTTTACCTTTAAATATTGTCAGTACAGTCGTATGCAATAAATTAAGTTCACATCCAATTAATGAAGGGTACAAACTGCGATCATTGAGTTTTAAAATCTGAGATTTAACCTCCATTGTTATTGTCTTTTTTATTTTTTTCTGCACTTCACTATTACTGTTTCGTTTAAGTGGTATAGTAGTAATTCAATTTCAATAATTTCAAACAAATTTTATAAGTAAAAATAATTTGATCATAAGTTGTATAACACAGTGATATGGCATGCTACTTTTTTAATACAGGGAATCCCCCAGACGTCAAGACCAGACACCTGAACCAAAGAAGTCTATATTGCCAAAACCTGACACGGCTACAGCAGGAATGGTGTCAAAGTATAGTTTGATGTAACTTGAAACGACTAACTCGATGATTGTCTGTATACAACTCAAGAACAATAATAAAAATAGAGACACCGTGTCTCTGAAACCCACTGTTAAAAGAAATTAAGTTTCAGTGAATGTCATGAAGTCAAAACGAGTCAGGCACATCTTGCACTTCAGAAGATTCCCAAAACACATTAGAATCGACGAAAACAGCTATAAACTGTGAGTCTGGCAACGAAGCCACATCACTAAATCAGCCCTCATCGTTTCAAAGCTAACATTTACCACATATGGGAAAAAAGTCCTACACTTTTGAACATGACATGAAGATCAAGAAACAAACTGACAGGATCCAGCACAATCACAGAAAACAGCTACTGTGTGACCAAAGTGAGTTTAATCAAATGGTCATGTGTTTAATATTGATAACTGAAGTGCTAAAAATGTGATCGAAATGGTGAGTTTCACAAAATATTCAACTTTCATAAAAACACTTGAATCGTGTAGACATATTCATAGAAAATCTATATGCAGATAATATTTATAAAAACCTTACCTAGAACAAAATTTGAAAAAGGGATTTTTTAATGTCAGAGGGTCACAAAATTGGAATGACACAAATTATTATACTTAAGCAGTCTCACTAAATGTAGTAATTTTTAGATTAATGGTAACAATCTATTAGTATTTAACCTTGTACAGTGATTAAGTCTTCATTTAATTGCATTTTTAACTATGAATTTTCAAACTCATCAACATTAGCAGGTGTTAACTGTAGTCTGTATCGCTTATGTGCTTTATCTTATGGTAAAGAAAACTGTCTTCTGATCTGTCAACGCCTCATAGGCACATATCAACTGTAGCTCTGGAGTTAAGACTTTACTACTTTTAAATGTTAGTAAAGTGCTTTATCTTGGTTCTTTAATTTTCGTTATGACTTAAAAATATATATTTTTTGGGTTTTAAATTTTGCTTTTGAAATAGAAATAAAAAACAATGTTTCCAATACATTAAGAAGTAAACTCAGATAAGGTTGGGGACATATACATATAGAGAGTTATGAAACTGTCAATCACATTTTTCTTAAAGATTACTTTTTTTTAATAACAATATACAATGCTTGTCTTATCTTACAATTTTTTAAGGTCCCTTAATTAAACATAACATAAAAAAACTTTTTTAACGTCCACCATTTTGTGGAAAACATGAAAAAAGCTACGATAAACAAAGTATACACTTACATAGATCAAAGAAATGTGTAGTTTTTTCATTCTTGAGATATTGACCCGGCCACTGGACCAACATCTTTGTATAATGTATAGTACATTGTATTATAATTTAGACAATTGTATTTATTTTTTGATAAAAATTGGTACAAAATTAAATTGATGTGTTCTTAATAACATACCTTTGTCCCAAAACTAAATTGATTTGTTTAGTTTTAAAAATAAATTTGAGAAAAACTTTTTTTAGATCTGTCACAATACCTTTAAGATTGCAGTTCGCATTATAAGCTATTCTGTTAATATAAGTATAAATGACTAATAAAAATAGCTTCGATACAACTAAACAAATTATATTATATGTAGTTACTTAGATGTAAATACAGGAAAAAGAATGAAAAAGTTTTTGGTATGTATACGAAAACCAAAACAATTTAATTCAAGTTAATATGTATAGAAAAAGCCAAATACTTCGTAACTAATTTATATTATGTGAGTACATAGTTAAGATATGTAAGCACAATACACTGTTTTTTTATTTAATAACCATGTGTTTTTTTTAATTAATTATAGCGTCTTAATAAAAACTGTCTAAATTTAATTAACTCACTTTGTTAATATTCAAACAATATAAAAGGTATTAGACATAAATTAAATTCTTTATATTCATTTAAAGTGTAAAATTCACCAATAAAATATTTTAACAAGTTATCTCACTAGTATCAGAAACTGAAAAACAATTGTAATTTAATAAAAATTATGAAATGTTTATGTCGCAATTTTAATTAAAAAATACACAACTTATGTGAAATGAAACTAATTCCAATTATAGTGTAACCATAAGAACAAAAAAATAGTAGCAAACAAATTAGAAACGGAGAAACACCAGCATTTCATATAAAAAAAAATGTTGGAAACTTACCAAACAAATGAAAAGTGCAGGTTTTCTTCCATATCTATCAGACAAACTGCCAACAATGGGACTAGCAACAAATTGTAAGAAGCTGTATAGGGATCCCAGGACTCCACCAAATAATACCGATACAAATCTATCTGGAGCACCAGTTAATTTTTGAAAGTTATGAACAGCTCTTAACAAAATGGAATAAAATGTATTTCCACTTGATTCTGCTTTATCATAGTAATCCAATAACGTGGGAAATAGTGGAAGTATCATAGTAAACGCCAGTAAATCGAGTAGAAGAGAAAGGAATATAATACTTGTGACTTTTTTACTATTTTTAACTTCATTTTTAAAAAATTCAGTCTTTTCTTGAGTCTTATCCAATAAGTTTCCGTTTAAATTAATATCATTTTTAATATTTTTGTTGTGGCGTCTGATCAGTGCATTGTCCTCTTTAATATCTTCTGTATTGGCGACCTGGAAATAATATTAGTTATTTAAATCAAGAAATAAAAACTTTCACTTCAATAATTTTTGTTAACTAATACATTATTACCATATTCACAAAGTTGAAGAATTACACGTGCACTCTGTCTCGTAAATTACGACACAATGTTCCTTCCGCAGACAGCATCACCTAATGAAAACACTTTCACTTGTTCAGTTTCGTTGTAAAACCTCTTCGGCCTGCCGAACGCCATCAATCAAATTAAAGGCAGAGACGATCGTTTACATAGATAATATACTAAAATCGTTTACTTGAATTTTGACAATACTTTCCTAAAGTTACCAGTATAAATACCATATATTTACTCTCAAATATATGTATGTAATTTCATTTTTTTAATAAATACGAATATTTATACAAATTGTAAAAGAAAAAAATAATATTGACTTTTTTATTAAATTCAATTTAAGAATTAAATGGAAGAGAACATTTTCTGTAGAATTTAAATTTTATAAATTTGCATAAAATTTACAAATATGCATAAAAAATATTAATGAATGTTAATAAAATTATTATACAATGTACTTATACAATGTTTTATTGTAAAATTTAATTATTCCTGTAAGAGTAAAATTTTAATATCTTAATAGCGCTGGCAATTTTTCAGTAGTCCGCCATTTTGCAAATAAAACGCCTCGGTGCAATGCCGCTTTGCTGATAATTTCTGAAATTCAATTTATTTTACTATAAATCATTTGTAAGAAATAAGTGTTTGTGATTTTGACAATGGGCGAAGATAAAGGTATGTATCTAACAACTCAAAAAAATAGGAAACAATCGTTTACGTTTTATATGCTTACTTGGCAGTAATATATCATGTCGTGTTTTGGTTACATATTTCAGAGCGTCGTAGGAGATCCCGATCTAGAGAAGCACGAGAACGTAAACGATCTCGATCGCGAAGCAGAGACCGTCGTGAACGCAAGCAGAGGAGTCGTTCAAAATCACCCCCAGGGCCAAAGCGATCTCGACGCAGGAAGCCTTCGCTTTACTGGGATGTTCCCCCACCGGGCTTCGAGCATATCACTCCGCTTCAGTACAAAGCTATGCAAGCGGCTGGCCAAATTCCCGCCAATATCGTGGCTGACACTCCTCAGGCCGCCGTACCTGTCGTCGGTTCCACAATCACCAGGCAAGCACGACGTTTATATGTCGGTAACATACCGTTCGGTGTGACGGAAGAAGAAACGATGGAGTTTTTCAACCAACAAATGCATCTATCAGGTCTGGCGCAAGCTGCCGGTAATCCAGTGCTCGCCTGCCAAATTAACTTGGATAAGAACTTCGCGTTCTTAGAGTTCCGCTCCATTGATGAGACGACACAGGCTATGGCATTTGACGGTATAAATTTCAAAGGACAGAGTTTAAAAATTAGACGTCCACATGATTATCAACCAATGCCAGGAACTGAAAATCCATCGGTCAATGTTCCAGGTAATTTTGTTGTTGCATCTACCTAATACACTAAGATATTTAAATAAACATAGAATACTACATAGTCTGATGATATCAATTCTATATTCGAAAAACAAATCTCTAGACATAAACATTGTTTCCGTCTCAGTATTTCAAACATAGCTTCAGTCATCCTTGAGAATCACCATGTTGCTATTCAGTAAATATTTAATTGACTGCAGATTTATCAGGAAAATTATGTCATTCCTGACCGTTTCTCTTGTTTGTTACTTTAAATAATGATACTTGATCACAAACTTTCTAACTGAGCACGGAATATTTCTAAATCCTCATGTGCTAAATTCTGCTTCTTTTCATTTTGGATTACTGCAATCTATTCTGTAGTTATGCAAATATCTCTGTATGAGTGTACTTCCAAAAAAGTAAAAATTCCACTATTTTTCTTCTACATAGTCAAGGAATAGTAAACAATTTATTAAAAAAAAACTGTGACCAATGATCTGTTGCAAAATGTAATTAATATGGAAAAACTTAATTAATTTTTTATTATAAAACTAATCTTAATCAACCAAACCAAAATATAGTATACATTTTCTTTCATCTCAATAAAAGACAGAAGCAATAAACTCACTATTGTGTAAGAGCATTAGTTATAATATCTATAACTATTTAGCCACTATAGAACCTGTTTAATTTTTTTTATTTCTTCAAGAGATTTTGTCATATTTTTTCTATCACATCTTGAGTTTTTCAGGCTTAAATTAATACTTACAAATCCTTTAAGTTAGCTCTTGATTCATAAATCTGAAAAATATGTGTCATAGAGAACTTTTATAATTTCACATTCCTATTATACAGTTAATTTATACTTCATTCCATTCCAATAAAAAATGTTTGTAAATAAAGTAAAATGTTTTTTATAAATAAAAATAAAGTTTGATTTATTTTATTGAAAATTATTGATATACACATTTACATTGTATAATATAATGCCAAAATGTGTACAAGTAATGCCGAACATTGACATTCTCACCTTTTCAAATGTTATTTTTCTTTTAAATAAATATATCTGACATTAAAAATAACCATTTGTAATACAGCACCAGTATTCTGTTTTAGTTTACCTCTTTTAAACATCATGCTAGAAAGACAGTTCAATATCGTCTATATCAAATTATAATTGATTCATCGCCAATATGTCACTTCAACACATTACGAAGTGAATTATGTGTAATAAATAGAATATATGTATATGGACTTCGTACATCTCGTAATGTCGAATATTTTTCCAAAATGTTTCTTACCTCTGAGTGTTGTGTAATTGACAAATAGGTTTGTCTATGATTCTGCTCTTAATTTTACAATTGATATTAGTAAAATATCGGTGAATATTAATATTTATAAGATTATTTAGCATGACAATGAAATAGTATAACTGATTTCCTTAGAAAACTGTATTCCTTTTTTACTTTTTTCTGAAAATCTAGTAGTTAAGTTTAATCTCTTCCAAAATAGCAAATAGAAGAATATTTTATCGTAATACTATATTAAATTTGATCAATGTGTTTTAATATTAGCTGAACATTAACATGTTACTGAAATTACAGCCGGTGTTATTAGCACCGTTGTACCCGATTCTCCTCACAAGATCTTCATCGGAGGTCTACCCAATTATCTAAACGAAGATCAGGTATGTCTCACAATCGTTTGTAAGTAATGGAGTAAGTTATTCATTTCTTTGATACATTTTTTGTTACGTAAGTGAAGAAAATATGAAACAAGAATTCAACTAGAAAGATACTGCATCAATGAAATTATCATCTATGTAAAATTACATTAGTCCTATTTTGGTTATTCACTGCCAAATCCTAACATAATTTGTAACTTTGAATTTTTACATAGACATCAGTATCTCTCAGGTTTTAGATAAAATGTCAATTTGTCATGGCCCCTATGTTTATTATTATTATGTTTTATATAATTATATTAATGTGATTATTTTAGATTAATTTTAGCAATATACAAAAAATTATATTCTTCATCTCCTTTGTATTCGGCTAAAAACGCCAAATACAAATATTAAATAAAAATGTAGACTTTGTACCATTAACACTTAGATTCATTTGCAGAATAAAACAGAAATGTCGTTTACAGGTCTCTTTTAGGTTCAGCGCATTTAAAACTTTCAGGCACTCTGATCTTTTGTTTTTTTAGAGCACAATCTTTTATATTTGTTGCATTTACCATATATAGCTATATGTATTGTTTAGCTACATTACAGGAATTCGCAACACACCCTCGGACATGCATCATCGATTGTTACATTACTTTGCAGCCGATGTAAAATTTACAGCTCCTAGTAACTTTATTTACGGACATCATGAATCTTCGGTGTTTTAGCGCACATTGCATTCTCAATTTCAGGTATTTTCAGGTGTTCTTTCATTTGTATCTTAGATTGGCGCGCTCTCGCGCCACTCAATCTCCGCCCTCATTCAGCCTAGTGATTGCGACGACCATTACTCATTACATTTGCTTTTTGCCCCTCCCTAGCTTAGATTTGGCAAATATGCGGTCCGCGTCTCACTGTTGTCTCTCATTCTCAACTATACGTACTCGAATGAACGAGACAGCGTCATCGCAAGGCAAGTCAAACATTTACAACTAATTGTGATAAACGCGCTTAGAACAGGTCAGAAAAATTTATTTACTAATGTTTGGTCAATAAGTTTTTTTCCTTAAAGGGTACATATTTTGCTGCAATTCAAATAAAATATATGTACGGCACACAAAGGTATTGTGAATAGCTTAACTGTATTTGTATTCGACAATCAACACGACGTTTTCAAATGGTACAAAGACGTTATTATATTATGTATTTACGCATTCATTTGTAACTTTATTAAGGTAATTAGCTGGGGTACATATTTTCAGTGCTAATAGGGTTGTATGTTGATTAAATAATTTGATTTGCAGGTTAAAGAATTGCTCATGTCATTTGGGCAATTGCGTGCTTTCAATCTTGTTAAAGATTCATCCACAGGTCTCAGCAAGGGCTATGCATTTGCTGAGTATGTTGACATTAGCATGACAGACCAGGTTAGTTTTATTATCAACTAATTCTTGTTACCAAATATTAATATGAAACTGTCTAATTTATGTCCACCATTATGCACAATGCTATTAAAAATTATACAAATACTGAAACATTTTTTATTAATATTATGTTTTTCACTACAATTTATTTAATTGGTAAATAAATTTGATATGTTTTAAAGTTGTGATTAAATAAATTTCTCTGAAAATTTATTGCTTTCATCTCTAGTATTTTCTCAAGCTTTTGTAAAAATACATGCATTTCCAAACTTTTACCTAATGGAAATAAAACAAATACATATTTGTTTTACAATTTTGAAAAACAACACATATTTGTTAAATACACATATAAACATTACATATTTGGCTTGAAATGAAAAAACCTCATGGAAACATATTGGTTAATGAATTTCTTCCATGGACATTGATTTTGAATTAAAAATTAAATTAGGCAAATTTTTTTAAACCCTTATTAGTGAAAATGATCAAATATTTTATGTTTTAAACTATATACATATATATATATATATACTTATATTTTATGTTATAATTGTAGCCGACCGAAATTTCCTGACTACTATGATAACTTGCATCTTAGAATAGTTATTTCGAATTTACTTTTATTTCAATAACATCATAAAAATAATTGTAAAGAGAGAATTATGAAATTAATAAATATGTCATTTGTTGTTTTGACCATAAACACCTCAGTGAATCTATTAATTCTGCATTTCACACTATGGCAAGACTTTCCTTAATTCATGAAATACCAACATAAGATCTTTGTAACAACGGTGACGAATTAGACAATAACTCTGCATTTTTCTCTCAGGCTATAGCCGGACTGAACGGCATGCAACTTGGTGACAAGAAACTCATTGTGCAACGTGCCAGTATCGGTGCTAAGAACTCCACACTTGGTGAGTTTATTCAATTTTCTCAACTAACATGACTCCTTTTTACTTTTATCAATATAACGAGACACTTGGTCTCGTGTCAATATATTTTTTTATATGGCTTTCATGGTTTATTTCATTTACTTATAAAAGAGCACGCTCATTTTATAAGGGGTCTTGGGCCCAGGAAAAGAATTCATTGTGCACAAATGAAACGTACATCATTTTAAAGCTTAAAATTATTATGTTTTTATTACACTGCGGGGCTTTAAATATTTGTAAAAATAGATCATGGTTACTGGCAAACTGTCTCTATTAAGGAATGAAGGCCATAAAATAAATATAAGATCATAGTAATGAAGATTAGCACCACTTAAGGGTTCAACTTTCAAGTGTTCTATTTTCTTTTATATTTGTTAATTTCAAAAATATGTTATATAAAACATTAAACTTATTGTAATTATATGTAATAAATATTTCGTTACTAATTTGTAGAATTTTATAAATGTAGATTGTGGTTGTACAGATTTAGCGCCACCTAATAGTGTCATTCTTCATACACTCGTATGCATAAATGACACTTGTCAAGAAAAAACATAATAAAAACACTCAATTCATACAATATTTGTATTGAAATGATTATTAATATTCTATACTAGTTTTTCATGGAAATTTGTTAAATAATTTTTTATGATGACTTAGTAAATCATTAATTTCTTTGATAATGTTCTAGCTTCATTACGTGAAGGTTTTACAAAACAAAGTACTTCAATGCACCTTTACCAACGTTCCTTCAATGAAAGGGTTCCATCCCTGAAGTATAATTCTAAAAGATCTACAAAGTGCCCATCTATCGCTACAGTTGCTATCGCCTCTTTATTTGATCTCTTTTTCTGGTGTGCACAATGGATGTTCTAACAAGTCATACTTTTAAAACACTCAATTTTGCCATTGCCAAAACACCTTTGTATTTTGTCCTGGTACAGATGACTAGGTTTCTAGATTTTTTGGCTAGATTTAGATTTAGAGGCCTAGATTTTTTGTAATCTAGGCCTTTTATAAATGTTTTCATCGAGTTGGTCCAGAAGGTTTGTTTATAGTATTCACTAGTTTTTTAACCTGTTTCTAAGTAATCAATCCCTTTTGTTTCCCAAAAAACACTGTCCAGAACCTGTCTGGCAGGTGAAATTAACTTAACCTTTTTTGGTGCAGAGCAATCAGCTTCTACCAACATTGCCGTTTCATTTCTCTTGTGTAATGATGGATCAACCATAGAAACCAGTTGACGCACAAAATCAGCTGGATTTTTATATAGTGGTCTAGACATTTTTGAGAAATTATTTTTTCCTTTTTTTGTTTTTAGTAATATTTAATAAATGCGGCACCCATCTAATACAAAGATTTCTCATTTTTAATTCTTAGTGTAAAGTATACCATGATCTTTCTTCTGATGTACCTATGGTCTAAGCTCTTCATACACCTTTAATTGCCATTTGTGGTCTTGTTTATCTGTATTCATAGTTTTTGGCCGTCCTTCCCATATATTATTTTCATCGTCAAGAGAAGTACGACCATGATTTAATTTAGGCACCCACTTCTCCACTGTTGAGAGGAGCAGACTCCTTATAAACTTCAACCAACTTTAGACAAATTTTTCTCGGCAATAAACCATCCAAAACGAAACATTTTATGACATCACAATATTTTAGTTTATAATTTTAACAAAACACACAGAATAGGTTAATTTAAAAAAAAAACTATTTCGCAGACTTAGTAGTCTCTATGCTAGACTGAGAATGTATCGTCTCACCCTTATATATGTAATAAATATTATAATGAGTCTAGTCGAGAGAATGAGATGCAAAGGTTATTGTCCTATTTCTATGGTAGTATGTTTATAATTACACAAATAATATTCAGGTGGTGCAGCTCCCGTCCAGCTACAGGTGGCTGGGTTGAATCTGGCTGGTGCAGGCCCAGCCACGGAGGTGCTGTGTCTCCTTAATATGGTCACCCCAGATGAACTGCGCGACGAGGAGGAGTACGAAGACATTCTTGATGATATACGGTAAGTGATGGTTTATTTAGTAGGATTCATTTGATATTTTTATAGATTGTTTCATGTAATCTCTAAATTGCTAAGTTTTTAGGTGTACCATCTACAGAAGTATATGCTTATTTTATGTAAAGAGACAATTAATTTAAATAGTCTTTGTTTTAACGCTTACAGTTAATATTTTTATTGAGGTTTATACGGACAAAATACAACATTTTATTTACAAGAGTTGAATAATTATATTTTACAGTATATAGCTAAAATTATTTATGTCCGGTTTCTGACAATACTAAATAACCTTTCCATAACTTGTTCATTAAAGTTATTGGCTCAATAAACTATAAATAATATATAAAATATATTTCCGAACACTATTTCATTCCACTGATAACTATTGGTTCTAAAGTACTTCTTCTTCGCACCACTAAATGTCTCGTTCTTGGAAATAAAGTTTTAAACATATTTTTTAATGAAATACAAAATCGATACAAGACAAAATAAAATATTGCTTTAAATGCATCTATATTAATAATAAAGTGAAAATTTATTTAAAAATAGTATCATTTTTTAATGATATTGGCTGTATATGCATAATTGCGCTGCCGATCTTAAAGAGTTAAAGGAACTATATTAATTAATTTTTTCACATGATTGTTACACTGTACTCTTGTCAAATCTATATCTCATATTAAACTCTTCATCTGTAAACATTTCGAAGGGATTTCTAGGATCTCTCAAATTTCGTGGAATTGAGGTGTTATTTATAAAATTAATAATATCTTATCGTTAATAATATATTATTAATTTTGATGAAGAAGTTGAATTATTAGTAGCTATACAATCCATATTTGATTTTAAAATATCAGAAAAACACAAACTTGTAAAAATAACACAAAAAGGCTAGAGTTACTCTCAGTTTCGTATGTGACGGCTCCTGTTAAGAAATAACAGTTTATCAAAGAGACAACTCGCCATCGTGCGTTTGGAAAAGATTTTTGACAAGTGATCCATTCAATAGAGATATTGAATAGATAAACCGATGTCAGATCTACCTTAGGAACTGGTCATTATAGCAGTGGGATAATGATAATATATCCAATAATGTATACTCTAAACTGGTATATTTATTTTCTTTAAAATTCTCTTGCACATCATACTTTTAAATTTCAGCCAAGATGGAAAGATATCAAAGAATTGTCTTTATTGCTTTAGCATTACGGCCTTATTAAAACATAAAAAACTTAAGTTCAGAAAATAATTTTATTTCTTTTTCAGTATGATTATTTTAATTATATCAATATAATTGATACATGATGTATGTTGTGTGTTTCATATATATGTATGTTCTATAATGTATAAGTAGATATAAAGCTCTAGATGCATACGTTTGATGCATAGTTTCCAGAATATTAAACTGAAATCTAGCAGATTTATTTCATTTCTAATGGAGATCTCAATCAAAATTCTACAAAATTGCGGGCGAAAGTCTTTTTCGCACGCATCCTCGAGGGGAATGTTTTTGAATTGGTCGTTTGGAATAAAATCGTCTGTATGAAATTTATGAAAATCTGAGAATTGTGCCTATTTCTGGCATTTCGAATTACAAACTTTTTTGTCGATTGACTATACTTTTATATCTTCTCACATACACTTAACCAGTTTTTTTTATTAATACTGTTGTTATACTTTATATATCTAAATGTTGTTTGGGATCTTTTTATAAATGTTTTTAACATGTTTAATTCCACGAAACTGACAGAAGTCCATATAGTGTTGGGCCTATTTGTTACAAGAATAAAAATGACTCATATAGAGAAAATTAAAAAAATAAACTCCTTAAAAGTTTTATCAAAATCATTAATCCGACAAAAGAAAAATCTTGTATTTTTTTTATGAAAAGTTCGGTTATTTTTCATAATAGTTTGTAAATGTAATTTCTACGGAATTCTTTGAACTGATAAAACAAAGTGCAGATTGTGAGTTGTTATATCTTCCATCCACCGATGTACCATATTAATCCATGAAGCTCGGCAGGATCGTCGCAAAAAGTTACATAAACCTCGATAAGACCAAAATAGACATTTATTTTGACAACAATAGAACCATTGTCAATGTTTATTAACAGTTTATTTTTAAATAATTTAGGCAATGCCTACAAGTTAAAGAAAGCAAGAGGCATTGATTATTTTTTGTAATCGTTTCTAAAAAGTTATTATGTATTCTGTTAAATTTTTTTATTTCCAATTAACAATTTTTGTATTTTAATAATACAATATATGCACATTTATGAAGATAGTTTTTTTTGTTTCGTATTATGGTTACAAAGTGTAGTTCTATTTTTTCCTCTTTACTGATTGTCAATTACTGAATTGTTTGGTTTTTTATATTCTAAGAAATACCAGCTTTTTTCAAAATTATGTTTACTTATGTAATGTCTCTGCCTATTTTTGCCGGTCTCCTTTCAATACAATTTTCCAAGAGCTTGAAAGAAAAATATAATGTCACTCATTTGACTATCACTGCCGTGATGCAGTTGATGCATTCATTGCATTCATGCTTACATATTTTGCAAATGTAAAAACAGTTTATTAATTCACAGTTTTTTCTTTAATTTAGTTCACTTTAGGTATGTTAGGTAATACATAGGAAAAGCAGTTCTTAACTGAGTATAATTAAATGTATCAAATTTCCATTTAGTTAGCTTATCAATATAACAATGTACTTAATTATTTTTGTTGCAGAGAGGAATGTAACAAGTATGGTTGTGTCCGCAGTATCGAAATACCTAGACCCATTGATGGTGTCGATGTACCTGGATGCGGAAAGGTAATGTGAAACCGTGATAACTTAATAATTTTGCATGCGTATGCTCGAGCGTACACAATGTGTAACGAAAAGTTCTCCATAAATGGAAAAATACTACGTGAACTCCCAACTAATCAGCATGAATATAGAGAGCTACCAGAGAATCGTGTTTCCAAAAATGACGCTTATTATATTTTGAGGAGTTTAAATTATTATAGTTTGAAGATCAGTCGAATCTTGTGTACATAATCCACTAAATCCATGCAAATATTTATCTTAACCTAACCTGGAAAATGTTTGTTGCATTGGATGATTTTTAAAAAATAAATTTATAAGGAAGATTTCTTGAGTTGATAACGCTTATTAGCTAACAGAGTTTAGTTTAACAATGATCAGGTTTAGTACCAGTTTATGTTGCGTTTTGTTTACCATTGAAAAAAAAATTATTTTTAACTTAGCGACATTTTATTACATTCATTTTTATCTTGCAGGTGTTTGTCGAATTCAACAGCATCGGTGATTGCCAGAAGGCGCAGCAGACGCTGACCGGTCGCAAGTTCAGCAACCGTGTCGTGGTGACGTCCTACTTTGACCCCGACAAGTATCATCGACGTGAATTTTAATTGTAATTAACCATATTTTGTAATGTCCTTATTTGTTTTAAGTACTTCTCAGAGCTATTGGTGGGGCTAAAGTATGTATCGCACATTTATATATTGGCAATCATTTTGTTTTGTAAAATGAAAAAATATTCCATTAAAGTAAGTTAGAATCCTTTTTCGTTGTTGCCACTGTAACGTGAATGATATGTTTAATGACAATTAAAATTATTTGGCAAAATGTTATAAATAAATTATTCAAAATAAACTTTGTCGATACTGAAATGGTTTTAATGATATTTTTTTAACCCATTTATCACCTGCTCAAAATTTTTAACCTTCCGAGTTGACCAAAATTCTTTTTGATTTCATCCGAAAGGTTGTATCTTCAACTCGTCTTTTATATAAAATGATGGAATATAAGACTAATAAAATTCAATGAGACTCGTGGACAAACATTTGTTTAATTTCTGACAATTTTATTAACCGTTTTAGTGCCTTGGTTTTTTACTCATATGTACTTAAGAATTCCAACGAAATCTTCCGTTTTTGATGTCATTTACCCTTGTCTCGAAAAAAACTATCTCTTCCAAAAATCATCCAGTTTTAATAATTTTTTCCGTGTTTTCTTAATAAAAACTTGTACAAGGATAATAAAATACAAAGAAAATTATGGAAGTATATTGTGAACAAAAATTATAATAAAAACTGAAATCAAGGATCCTTTTCATATTGTAATTACTGATAATATTATAATTTAAACTTTATGTAACACGTCGAAAGATGAAAAATTAGCGATGCGTGCGAGCGACCTCCCCTACCACGCACTAAACAGCAACTGATTTCACGAGCGCCATCGCACTCGTTGGAAATTTAGTTAGTACTTGCACGAGCGCGATGGCGCTCGTTGACACTCAAATGGTTAAGTTCTTCTTCGTTAAGAATTTCATATTTTCATTTAACTTCCATATTCAGTCTTTACAATGTTCTTCAATTCCGGAAGTATCCAGGTATCCATATGATATATCCATTAAATAAAATAATTTATGACTGCTTTATACTTTTTTCTAACTCGGGAATTTCAATGAAAATGCCAAATACTTGGAAAAGGGCATTTCTATGGAAATGTAAAGCAGACGGGAAAAGGGAGCAGCAAGATAACCGCTGTAGTTCTCAGTACAAGTCATAATGACTTCAAACAAGTTTTAGTTTGATGTGGACACTTGAATATTTTGTGTTTGTTTGTAATGTCACATTTTTTATGATAATGGATTTATTTTTATGAATGATGATGATAGGCTAAGAATAAATTGGATGGGATTATTGTTTCTTTAAGTTCTTTACCACAACCTAGGTTTCGTTGTATTACATCTTCAGCTGGGCCATTAGCAAAGATCTTGGCTAATAACCCACCTGAAGATGTTGTAATACAAGGAAACGTAGGTCGTGGTAAAGAACTTAAAGAAAGTAAAAATAATACTATATCACGTAGTTTCATTTAATTGTGAATCATGAATTTCTCCCTAATTAACGCCAAATATATTCAATATTAATCATGATATGGAGATACCAAAAAAAATAAAATTATTTATTATTAAAAGTAAAGATCATTTTTGTTTTTATAAAATAAATTCAGCAAAATTACAAATTCAATCATGTGACAGTGGTGAACACCAATCAGAAAGCGGTTACATCACACCTCACAAAACACCATTGTTGTTGACATTTTCATATACAGAACAGATTATTCGATTAATTGTTACTTTTAAACAATTTTGTCAATTTGATACAGTTGTTCTCAGTTACACTTTAAAAGACCTACAATTCTCAATGGAGTCGGGAGTTAGCAATGGAAACGTTAGCAATTTACCAAAAATTGACGTTTGCTTGATTTTTTGCATAAAGCAGCGACTCTGTTTCAGAATGTTAAAACTTTGATGAAGTATATACACAAGTGTAAAATATGTGTTATAAACTGAAATAGTATTATTTCAGTTTCGAAGTCAATAAGTGTTTCTTTTTACACACGTAAGATATTTTAGACGTTAGATTTGCGAAGTATAAACAACTTAACCCCAAGTCATACATTGCTTTAGATTTAGAAATAGATTGTGTGAGTTTTCTTAGTTTGTAATCAGTATTAGCTCAAGAGTTTTGACGTTTAATGTTTTTCTGTAGAAAATACAATTGCAAGTCATTGTTTAAGACAGGACCATTATCACAATGATTTTTTAGTGAAAACACAGTTTATCGAACAGGTGCTTAAATTAAAAATAAATACTTAAATCAAAAATATATTTCTGAATCAGTAGATAAACTACATTGCAAGTTTTAGCCATTTTTTCCCTATTTATTTAATTGTTTGAAACATAAAAATAATTTATTTGACGTTATAATAGTTTTGCTTTTACACTGGGGCACTGCACAGTACTTGTAACAAGACAAATTCATTTTTAATTAAACAAAAGAAGCGACTGTCATACACAGACACGATTGATGTCATTCAAGCAGACTTGACCATTTTCAAAGTAAATGTAATTTTTGGGTTAAATAGATATTAATGTATTAACCACTTTGCGAAAATTTAGTCAACAAGCCTATAAAATAAACTCTAAAAAAATCAATATATTCCAGTGTATATGAATGACCGGGAAGAATTTTCCATTCTATTCGGGTTTCATAAGAACCTAACTATATGCGTAAATGTCCCATAAGAAAATAAAAACATTATTTTGCTATCTACAATTCAATTGGATACAAAAGTTTTTAAAAGTTGAAAGAAGAAACCAGAAATTTAACAATATTATACAAAACAAAAATTTAAATCGATAGAATATTATGGATGTTGAGAAGTTACACAACCCATAGGCCGACCAACTACTGATGTTTTAGACATTGGCGGTCATGTGTATTATAAATTATTATAGAAATAGTAAAAACCTGAAAAAAAAAACAAATTAGGGCCAATTATTACGATAAGTGAAGAACTGCATGCCAACTATCGCAAACCGATCTTGAAATGTTCGAGTAATGAGAAATTTTACAGGTAAAATCGCCATTGAAAATATCTATGATATAGTAATGTTTCAAGATAAGAATAAATTCCATACATATATTTTAAATACTATAAATCACGTTAGTACCAGGGTTGTTGCCAGATATCAACACCCGCATTGATGATCAATGCTGAAGTGTAATGCTGAGATTCTCATAGTGAGATGTAAGCTGGAAGTGGAGCTAACAATGGGTCCATGTGCTCACTCGTATTTTTATCAGTTTATTTTGGCCAATAAGAATTCAGATAATTGAAGCAAATCTAGTAATATTATCTTATATTTGTTAATTGAATTATCATTTATGCAAGTGCTGAGCATGCAAAATTCAATATTGTTCTTCTTAATCTATGATGTCTTCTCTAATGCAAAGTATAATTTGGGTTACCGAGCTGTGTGATATTTGTAAAAAGAGTTACTAGTGAAAAGAACACTCAAATACTTTGTTAAAATTCTTTGTATGTAGAACAGCATGCTTTGTTTTGAGTTGTGAAATTTAAATTGGACAGTAAACTACAAAACATCTGGACCTGGCTGGAAAAGCTGAACACAGGATATTTTTAAAATATTGTAGATAACTAATTTATTATATTCTTGAGATTTCATTTCACTTAACAGAATATTATGGACTTTCACAGTAAATTTGTTTTCTTTTAATGAAGATAATACGATAGTGTTGTGAAGTAATTCATGGACAAAAAATTATGTAGAAAAATGTTACTTTAGTTAGTAAATTCAATCAAAAAAGGATTAAATTATAAACAAATTTGCAATTACTTTTCATATATGTATTTATATAGAAAGTAAATCATTAGTAAAAATGGAAAAACTTAAAAAATTATGTTTTTGGTATCATACATACATTTAAAAAATACATTAATTATGTTTATACATTTTAACAAAAACAATAAAAAAGTCACTTAAAACATTTTGTGAAAACTTGTTGTGCACAGTGTAATTGATAATTAAATTAATTTAAATTTAGGAACTAACAGTACCTTGCATCTTAGACCGCATGGAATTTCGAAATGCAATGTTTTAATTGGTATATTTTAAGCTATTCTTTTAGATAAGCTTAATTTGTTTAGTTAAAGTTTCGCGCATGTTTATATGCTCTCTGTCCTACCGTTCCCCTTGCAACTCCCATGTGTTTTTATAGCCGGTCGCTGCACATGGCAGAGATTTTGTTCTATTTTCTACATAATATTTTCATCATCATACTTTTGGAACCTTTAAGATATCAACAGGAAACAAAACCTAAAAGGGTCTAAATGTTACTATCTATAATGTTTATGGTTACGTTATCTATAACTATTCCATGCTATTAAATGCTGACGAAATTTGCTGAATTTTTGATATATTATTCAAACTATAAATATCTAAATTTAAAAATTATTTGCTGTTTAGTTTTGGTAAAAATCGCTTCCAAATTTGTACAACAGGAAAAAACATTACAGAAAAAGTAGGTACTCGTATTTTACCACACTTCATTTTATTTAAAAAAGGCAATTATTTCTTTTACAGACTTTTAAAGTGACGTCATATTAACAGTTTTGAAAAAAGAATAATAATTTTCAATAAAAATTTCATAATTTTTGGATCTTATTATCACACAATGACTACCTTAACAGGCTCAGTAATTTTTGAGAATTACAATTAGTCCATCTATTTATTAGGTAAAATCTTACAGCAATTCAAGACCCAATAAAGCACTTTAAAAGGATATGGATAAAAATATGAATGGGATAAAAATAATTCAATGAGTATATGATTGATAAATTGATCAGTGAGATTATCGCATTTCAAAACTTGCCATTTAACTTGGCGAAGGTGCTGGAATTCAAAGATTTGTCCAAGTAAATGTGGTAAAATACAATTTGAGAGGGCACAATTTCTTATATCTGCAATTATTTAAATGAACTGTGAAAGTGAAAAAAATTATTGAGGAATTTGAACCCATGTTTTTATACGACCAATATTTAGTGAAACCAATGTTTTTCTGTTAAATTTGACATATGAATGTTGGATAATTTTGAACGCAAGTGGATCTTCATATTGAAATGTAAAACATTCCAAAATTTACACACGGGAGATATTACTTCCAGCAAATACGATTCTGTATTAACTAAGGAGAGTATATTTGAGAATAAAGATTAGAAGAGAAATATTACATGACTTTAAATAAAGGATCCAACATGAAAAGGGAGATGACATTATTTGGATTTAATGATGTCGATTACACAGCGCACAAAATTTAATTAGTTACCAAAGCTAGTTACAGTCGCAGCAAAGTTTTGTTAATTTTAAACAAAAAATAAAAACAATTACCCAGCCATTTCAGTCATCCGACAATAACACGAACATTATTGAAATTAATTCAAGAACACCTCAACCAACCATAATTAATAGTTTCTGAACACTGTATTACAAGGTACTTTGAAAATGATGGGAAGATTTTAAAGATTATAAAGATACCACTCATAATGGAAAATCATAGAAACCTGTATGGATTTATTGCGACCCTTCAAAGAAGTTACAGTGGAGATAAGCAGTTTGAACACATTAATTTCAATAAACATTCATGTGTTGATGAAGAAACTGCTAAAACTGGTAATTTAGAAGATATACAAAATCTTTACAACTTTAAAAATAAATGCTGCTGCAACATTATTTTCAACAAACTATTTTTTGCTGGCATTTTCCTTTACAAAGCTATTTTTTTTAATACACTATTTAAAAAAAGTTGAGACTGAGATATTAACTGTTTTAGTGCCATGGTTTTTTACTCATATGTACTGAAAAATGCCAAAGAAATCTTTTGTTTTTAATGTCATTTACCATTGTCTCGAAAAAAAACTGTATCTTCCAAAAATTATTCAATTCTAATAATTTTTTCGGTGTTTTCTTAATAAAAACTTGTACAAGGATAATAAAATACAAAGAAAATTATGCAAATATATATTGTGAACAAAAATTATAACAAAAACTGAAATCAAGGTCCTATCGTATTTTTGCAGTCCGGTACATCCTCCGTATCAGTAAAATAATTGTTATCGTCACTATTATCACTATTGTGAGCGCACCACAATGTTACTCCCACTATCACTTTCTTCACAACTTGAAAAACGATCATTTTCACTCGAATTATTTTTGTATTCTGACATTATGGGTTAAAAATTTTCTTTTCCTGGATCCTTTTTATATTGTAATTACTAATAATATTATAATTTGAACTTTATGTAACATGTAGAAAGATAAAAAATTAGCGATGCGTGCGAGCAACCTCCCCTACCATGTGCTAAATAGCAACTGATTTTGATGATGATGACGAGCGCGATGGCGGCAAATTTGGTTAGTAAGATTTGTGCTTGACTCAAGGGAAAGACGAGAAATAGATGAAAAAAATTACGATGCAATAATTAGCTCGAAACTAAAAAATATTGCAAAGAGAAAAGAATCAATATATCAGAAAATCCTTCTAATTAGTGAAGAATCCATACAATTGCTTTCTGCCCTTGTTCAGAGAATTCTCTCTCAACTGGATAAAATTCCAAATGAACAACTTTACATCAATGCTGGTATAATTTATGAGTTTTTTGATTTCATGCTAAAAAGGTAGTTAAATAATTATTTTTAAACTGTAATTAACCATTAGTGCAGTTCCACTTTAAATTAATTGGTCATGATTAATTACCTAATAATTAGTATACAAGTGACTATTTTTGGATAAAAACCCAAAAAAATTTGTCTTTAATTAAATGATCTTAGTTAAATATTCCCTTTTTACTTATAATTTAACAGCAAAAAAATTAATTGATTTGATCGGAATTTATTCCTAACATCCACATTATGTCTGTATAAGCAGATGTCATGAAAACCTGCATCAGCAATACATAACCCTGAGCAATACACATAAAAAAAATTGAACGGTCTATGATTCTTGAAATTTCCACTTTTAAATACTTTTTTCATTTGATTTGATTACATGAATCTAATGTTAAAAAAATGTTTTTTTTTCTTTCTATCTGTACAAAGAAATTTAACTCAGAAACGACTGGAGCCATTGATTTTACACCAGTTATGAATAGTAACCTAGGGTTTAAACAACGTGAACATTTTCAATTATAATCCATGGGACACCACCCAGTGCAGTGAAAAACTAAATCCATTCTTTTTACCTGTACGAATGAATTTAACTCAGAAACTACTGAGACCAACCACATTGATTTTATACATGTTATGAATAAATAACCTGGGGTTTGGACAATATTGACATTTACAATAATAATCCATGAGACACCATGTTGCAGTAGAAAAACTAAATCCACAGAGCACCAGAAGAGGATAGCGGAACCCTATACTCTATGTTTTGTGCCTTAGACTATCAAAAATTTTTTTTTTCAATGATATTCAATAGTGTGCTTATGTATGATGCGGTAGCAAATAAGTTATGCGTTGTACAAGTTCATACTTCATTTTAATTCTATTTAAATAACAAAATACCAAAGTCCATATGAACGAAGTTGTTGGCACAGCTAGTTTATATCTCATTAAAACTATATTATGGTATTTATACTATAAAATATTTAATAGTGTTTAAATATTATTTTAGTAAAATATTAGTTTTAATATTAATTACTATGTAACTCTGTAGGTTTATTGACTTCTTCGATATGAGCACCCTAATACACCAGATCCATAAATAAAGATAATATATATATTCAAATTAAATTTAATAATTTTTTCTTCTTTTCGTTTATTTAAATATTATAACATACATGATTTGATGTTAACCGATTCAAATAACGAGGATCTGAACAGACTTGATGATTTATTTTAGATTCATAAGATATGTAAATAAGAAAACACCAAAGAGTAACTGACTTTTAACATAGGGATTAAAATAAATTTGTACATATAAAGGATTTATGCTTTAAGTAAAGGAAAAGAGTACCATTTATCAACAATTTATAAAAACAGAATTATTGTTTAGAAGATCCTTTTAAATAATCTAATAATTTATTCATTAATCCTTTTTGTATACCACCATTACATTTAATATATATATATAGCTCGGAAAATATGGTCTGGCGTTCGTGGCAGGGACGGTGGTAAAAGTGTATTAGAACCGAGGGGGGTGGGGAGTTACTTCAAAAAAGAATATGTAAGTTTGGCGACTGAATAAATATTTTTTTTCTATACAACGTTTTTGTCATTACTTTTTGAACAGCCCTCATACTGTACACTTATGGTAAAAAATATAAAAATAGTCATGTTTAAATTGTCATGTTTATTGGGAAGAAAGCAAATTACTTAGTAAAATTATATTTTCTGAAAAAATATTATAACCTAATATAATAACATTATAACAGAACAAATGTACATCTTATTTCAAAATTTATTTAAATATACGGAATTTTCTGATTATAAATAATATATTAAAGTCATTTTTCACTGGCCTCATCCCCTATGTCAGTCTCGACTCTACAACATTTCCATCATAATTTAAGTTTCGGAATTCACAATGGTATTGTCTGGCAATTATAATTTTTCACATAGATCACACAAGCCGAACATTCATAGGTTTCATAGCCAAATTTGGAACCCTTATAGTTTTGCAACTTTCATCTGTCTGTATGTCACCGGTGTTTTACTCGCTGGCTATCAGTGTTATGAAGATGAAATTTGACATAATTATACATTTTTATAACGCCTACAAAGTTATGAAATAATGATGAATATTTTTTTGATATGGTGTAGGGTATCGGTGAAAAGTCATGAACGCTTTTTCGTAACAGAAATCCCTTATGAAATATTAAGCCTTAAAGTGATTATTTTAGTTAGAGTTGCGTGTGTAAATGTATACAGAACCCTTATAGATAGAGTTCTATTCATATTTAACAGGTTTTATAACAATACCATTTGCACAAATTTTTTGCAATCCTTAAATTAAAAATTTTTCATTAAAATCCAATGAAAAGCTTAGGATTTGGACCTGTACTGGGGGAGCCCACACTTTCGAATAAAAGGTTCGAATAGAGTCCACGAGCATCATGTGTCCGAGAAATAAGAAAGTTATAAATATAATTTTAAGATAAGTAACATTGCCATTTTATTTTAACATAGCTATCAAGACTCAATTGCAGTTTTGGCCAGTGCAACTATCACAGCATAGCTTATTATAAGATTTTCTTTGGTCTACAATATGCAAATTACACATTACCAAAGATATTTCATATAAAAAACAGTAAGTATATATTCACTATGGCCACTTTAATATATACATAATGTGCATATTCCCTTGAATAGAAACAAGCGATAATTTTACTATGAGGTGTTGATAATATCTTCTGTAAGTCGAAGCAAAAATATAGATTTCTCCTTATGTTGATCTTCAATAAAAATCTCTTTACACTTGTTTTTGTCATTTAATGGTCTTTATACTGTTCCGAATTAACATTATTATAATTTTCACATAGGTTTTCTCGGTAAGTGGAAACCCAGATGGAAGTCATTATGAAAAACAATATCACAGATTATACTGAAACACCCAGATTATACTATTCACTGTAGACTAATATACCAGTTGACTAATATACCAGTACCACCCAATTGTTCGCCTGTCGTTTGGCGAAAGGTCGAGAGCAAATCCCTACCAGTAGAATTCTACTTTATCATATTACCTTCGCACACTCAGCCAGACAAATGATCGAATGTATGACTATGAAGGGTGGACAAATTATACAGCTCCAATCTTGCACCATACGATATCAATTTATTCCCAAGAATAAAAGATAACTACAAAGAATACAATTCCTGGATCCCGAAGAAGCAGTGACTGCATTCGAGGAAATTTAGAAAAGATATCCAAGGAAGAGTGTGCTGACTAAAGCTTTTCTCGGCGGTTCCTTGGAATAAAACAATGCGAATAGTGCCACAGAGAATATTTTGAACAACAATAAATAAATTACAAACTTGTTAATTGGTTAAATTTTTGGTATTCTAAAAATTTCCAGTGTTACCCTCATATATGCAGATGTTTAAGCAAACAACTCTGGTAAACTTTAATATCTATCCCCTTTTAGTTTATAATATTGTCATAAGAAATTTGTCTTCTATTGCTAGTTGATCTTTTTCCTTTAATATCTTTTAGTTTCACAAATGAAAGCAAACAATCATAATAAACAATAATAATCTTCATTTATAATATGCTTGTCCTCTTCTTGTAATTACAAAACAAGCAATATCTATAATGTAAGCAAATATAAAATAATTGATTACATAAGAGTTAATTAATAGTTCATCGTGCAATATGCAAGACTTTCACACATACAAGACAAGTGCACACATTAAGTTGATTCGTTACTCAATGTGGATCCACAATTTTGCAACAAACTCAATGCTTTTTGAAACAATATTATTAACTCATTCCCAATATGAATTAATAAAACGAAGGAAATCGTTAGGCATTTTTAATTAGAACTATATCATGATTATCCAGGTTTATTCAAAACAAATAAATATTCATATTTTTTATAAATAAAGGGAGATTGGCATTAACCACTATAATAACAAAAAAAAACAATATTAAACAATTAATGATGGACAAAGTGATGTACTCCGTGCTATTGTCAGATAACTAGCATTTTAAACACGGAATACTAGGTTATTTTGTTCGAATTCAAAAGAAAAATGAACTGGCTGCAAATTGTCATAAGATATATTTGTCAGTACTTATAATGAATTTCACATTATATTCAATGTTGATTATGATACAATAAGAATTTTTGCAATTAATTTTATTTTTAGTTTCGTGTTGTTAATTTACATCTGATTAAATAAAAAAAGACAATGGGAAAAATGGTCCAAACATTCCACCATTAACGAGACGTATATAATTGAATAGTATACTAAATATATAATAACTTTTACTAAGACCGCAAATTAAATTATAAGAAAGTAAAAAGTTATGGCCGATTTCAAATATGTATTTTTTAATTATTTTTTTTTGTTTTAACTTCATTTTCTATACATTTTATTCGACAATAAAGTAAGCAAGAATTTTCGTTATAACACTATCAGAATAGCGAGGAGTCACATCACATATTTCTATCTCTTTTCCACTCAGCAATTAATAGAACCTAGAAGATATCGCATCGTAGAAGCGTCGCCCCAGATATTTTTGTCCTTTTTTACTCTTTCACATTTATGCTTTATGCATCATCTAAGCTAGTTATTCACTTGAAATAAGAAATTCACAAAGGATCAAAACTAGTAGTTAAAAACACCACAAGGAATAGGAATAAGCTAATGTTATCTGTCTCACTTGGGACATAGAGACTCAGGTTGTAGGGAAGTGCAAAGATATGCTTTTGCTTATTTATTGGTGGCTAATGGCTATAATGAGATAGATGGCTTTATATCGCTTCTTCTTAGGTGAGTATATATTGGTACTTTGAATGATCTATATCGATGAGCTACACTCATTTGTTTTATTACCTACCGCCTAATGGCAGTCATTAGCCTGTTAATTTTTTGTCTCTGTTACACTTACGAGTCATTATCGTAAAAGCCTCAATGCTACGATTTTTGTCTCATTCGCGCTTCCTATAATTGTGTTATTATTATAAACTAAATTATGGGTGGTTTATGTGCTTCGGGCATGCGACTTTTTCTTTACAGTTCTTCATTAGCTTGCTTTCTGTGCGTACTGTGTGTTTATTACCTATTGGATATTTTTATATTGACCATTAGCTTTCTCATTTCGGATTTTCTGTGACCCTGTATTTGTGACTTTGGCTTTCGGACTTAACGTGAACATGCAAGTGGAGAGAAGAAACTTTATAATATGTAGCTATTCACTATTACAAAGAAGACACTGTCAGCTTCTTCAACCATTCTTAAATGACCATCCGGGAACTGCTGAGCATATTCAAAGACTTTTGGCTCCTCGGCAGGTTAGCAACTACATCAATCAATCTAATAGGTAATTATAGAAACCTATAACACAGGTACTAAACTAAACTGGCTTATGCTTCTGTCACCCTAATGCTGTACTATTCAGTACCATCTTATTTTAAAATATAATCTCCTGTTGTGGTGAGACATAAAGTGTTGATTTATATATTATAATCATGTTATGTTGATAGATATATCCGCGAACATTTGAAATAACATGTTCCTTCCAGTTTTTATTAATCTCAATATTTTTACTTGTTACAGTTAATTCTAAACGGCGAAGAATACATCTGCCGTAATGCTGTAAAATACCAACCTACAATCAGACTCCTGGCTGCAGATCTCGATGACATTATTGTAGACGAAAATGAATAAGAGTCTGCTATAAAATGTCACTATATTGTACAAAGACAAACAATAATAAACAATCCTAAAAAATAGGTTTTGTATTTTTATAATTAACTCAATATTAATTCAGTAACCAAAACTAATTTCAGTTTCAGTAACTTACAAAAAAATAGATTTACACAATAGTACAGCCACTCACCTGTTTTACATTTTGAAATTAAACACAATAGGCTTATAATGCTTTTGAAGGTAACTATTGCGTTTAATAAAATAAAAAGAAAGTAATTATATAAAAGAACTCAATGTTTTAATTGGCCGTAACTCTTTTACTTTTTTTACATCTTTTTTGGTGTCTTAGTAGAAATTATTATAAATTTAATGAACTACTCAATTATATACATCTCCTTCCTGGTGGAAATATGGACCAAATCTCATTTTTTTCCCATTCTCTTTAGTGGTAGTTTTCAAGATTTAAATTAAAAAAAATTTATTTTGAATTGTTGTTTTTTATGATAAAATGCTGAAAAGGCTCGATGTTTTTGCTGCATTCGTTTACTCAGCGATGGCATTTGAAAATCAGTTTGTACGCAAGCTTTTATATTTAGTTAATCTTTTAAAGCAAGTTATAAAATAAATTGATTTGTTTATATGTATTGAAGAATATACCAGGTTTGATTTTTCGTTTCAAGTTCCCTTTATTGAAAACATTAGTATTAAAGGATTCTTAAGATTAATACAAGTTTTTCTACCCTTTAGATCAAAACTTTTAACAATTATAATAATTTAAATATTATCAGCTAATAACATAATATAATAAGAATGCAAATAGCTATAAACAAAAACATACTCAATTGCAATAAAGGTCAAAACCCATTACAAAGCCACGACACTGCGGGAAGCGGTGCGGTGTGATACCATGAAGTATAGTTTATTCTACTTTTTGTCACACAAAACACATTACAGCAAATCTGGCAAGCCCTGAGCGACTGACTTGCTTCACGCAGTGCCATGCACCTGTTTTACATTTTGAACTTATGACTTAATCAAATTTTCAGGTAAGATGTTTTGATAACGAATAGTGAAAAATGCAGTATGCAGTTTAGTTTACATTTATTAAGAAAAAATAAATATTTTTATAGTAAAGTACAAAAACATGTCACATTTTTCAGGCAGAACATTAAACAATTACATCATGAAAATTATGGTTACTTCTTTAGTACTGCTATTCATTTTTGCTGTTATAATAATCAATTTAGTCTTTAAAAATTAAAATTAATTTAATATTTTGAATCATGCTTATTTACCACTTTGTGGCCACTATAATTACCTTACAATTTTTACTGTAAAATATAATACTTACCTATAACATAGACATTCAAACCTTCGATACAATCATGGAAAGTCAAAATATTACATACTCATTCTTTATTCATATTCAAATTACTTACGTTATGATTATTTTAATTCATAAAATAGGAAATTATTTTAGGATGAAAAAAATTTACTTATATATTGTAGAAAAGGCAAATGCGGTGTTTTAGCGCTTAATCATCATCATCGCATAATTCCCTTCGTAAAAAATGATGTATCAAACAGACATCTAGAATGCCATAAAGAGAATAATTAAAGTGAGGTATGTACGAGGGGCGGCTGAAAAGTTTTCAGTCTAAGTACCTTTAAGTATTATTAATGACTCGCGCAGCACATCACTAATTGCAGGTATCCTAAGAAATATAAATGCCAAGTTTCATGCCATTAGCTTCATTACGCTTTTAGAAACGGAACCATAAACGTCACCATGTCTGTGTCATCCGCACTTTGCACGAAATTGGAGTACAGAGCTGTCATAAAATTCTTACAAAGAAGAACAAAACGCCAATGGAAGTATTTGAAAAGATGTCTGCACCTTCATTTGCGACCGTAAAACGTTGGAGCTGAGAGTTCAAACACGGCAGGGAGTCGCTCGAAGATGATGCCAGTTTGGGATGCCCAAACACCGCCGTTACCGAAGAAAACATTGTAAAAGTAAAAAAACTTGTTCTCGAAGTGACAGATAGCTGAAGCCATGGGCATTAGCAAGGAATGAATCGGCGATATTTTGCATAATAATTTGCACATGAAAAAGGGGTGCGCACAATGGGTGCCGAAAACGCTCACGCCTCTGGGCAAGCAGCATCGAGTCACAACTTCGCAGGAGTTTTTGATCATCTATGGCGATAATCCTGTCGATGTTTTTCTCGTCTTGTCACTTCTGATGAAACATGGATTCGACAGTACGATCCAAAGTCAAAACAGAAGTCAATGCAGTGGATAGAAAAGGGAAAAAAGTCACCATGAAAATTCAAAGTGGAAAGATCAGCGTCCTAACTCATGGCCACTGTTTTTTGGAATTGTGAAGGAATTTTGTTCATCGACTACCTTCCTAAAAATACTACAATGAACGAAGACGATTATGCTGCATTGTTGCCAAAAGTGTGTCAAATGGTTGTCGAGAAAAGAAGAGGCAAACTGAGGAAAGGAGTCCTGTTTTTGCAAGACAATGCGCCCGTCCACACTGCGCGAGTTGCAAGGCGTGCCCTCGCTGAGACAGGATTTGAAGAAATCAACCACCCACCCTACAGTCCAGACCTGGCCCCTAACGATTATCTCCTCTTTTGAAATTTGAAAAAAGACCTCCTAGGACGGAGATTTTCTAGTGACGAAGAAATGAAGACGGCCGAAAACGAACATTTCGAAGACAAAAACAGCGAATATTTTTTGACCAGGTTAAAAGTCCTTTTTAATTAATGTAAGAAGTGTATTGAAATAGAGGGAGATTACATCGAAAAATAAATTTTTTATACATTTCTATTAGCATTTTTAATAACTTAGGCTGAATATTTTTTCAACCACATTTTTCTTACATCTAAAGACCCGAAATAAATTATAGAGAAGTAATTTTGTGCAAAAAATTGATGTATTAAAAGAATTTTATTGTTTATTTAAAAAATGATATAAACTTTATTATTGATCTATAGTTACATATATACTGATATTTTCTTATTTCTAACTTATACTTCGTTCTGCATCGTTGGTTGATATGTGTTCAAAGTGCGGTTTTCTGATGAAAGTACGACCTTCCTCATAACAGCGTAAAGACCACCTCCAATTATTAACATCCCGACGCCAACAATTGTAACTATTGCCCATGCTGGGATTGCATTTCCCCCTATAAAAGATATTAGATTCAACGATTATAAAAATGATTATTAGAATTATCTTATGTTTTTATTTCATAAGACCCCTTTCAGTTAGATTCTTTTTAGTCAGCTTTCACCTTGTTTAACATTATATTGTATGAATAGTGTATCATATTGTGTTTACAGCTTGTTATTTAAAAAAATAAGAACTAGACTGTTTCAAAGCCTTAAATAGTATTTTGTAGTTTAAATATTAGCCTAATCGAAAAATAAGAGATCATTTTACTTTTATAATACTATGTACTTAATTTTTTAAATAAAATGACATTAAGAACACTCCGGCACCACTTCCTTTTTTCTGGCAGTAATGTAATAAAAAAATACCTAAACCCATATCACAAATCATTAGCATACATTAGACTTGAGCATAAAACTATCGATTGTAAATCATCCTGAATGATCAGCATAATATAATAGGTACAATGTTTAAATAGAATAACCCAAAATTGTTACAGTTTAACTTGCCAAAAGAAGTGTTTATAATAAAATTAAATAAAAAGAATATACACATCTAAAGTTACTTACTATAATATTGCCTGGTCATCACCCTTCGTCCCCGGAGAATTCTGCGCCTCGCTTCAGTGTTCTCTACAAGAACACTCAACACCACTAAAATAGATCAAACAATTGTGAGTAAATAAAAGATCTAAAAAGTCTTGTGTTCCAAAAATAAGAACACACTCCTGATCCTAAATATGGAAAAAAAATTAAAGTAAATTCTTCACCTCATAGCGGAGTCAATTTGTTTCAAGTAAACATAGTACACTTACCATGTGTACCTTTCAGTCATCTAATATTACATTACCTTTCATAATCTGGCCACCATAATTGTCTATAGCAAACTCAATTAATAAAACTTTTTTTAGAAATAATCTAACATGACCCTTTGTTTACACAGTTACACTTTAAAAGTAGTTGTTTAAACGAAAATATAAATAATATAATATTCATTTTAATTTACATCTAAAACATGTAACGTCCGCATTCATTTTTTTATGAAAAATTGTACAAAATACATAAAAATTCTTGCGGCATTCTCCTACTGTGAAATGTCCTTTGAAACTATATCTTAATTAACAGTTTGCTAAATCTAACTGTTCAAATGTAATCCAATAAACTTAGTAACCTATTTTTTTAATCTTTTTTAATTACACGGCTCTGCTTTAAGCTGTAATGTTTGCATTGGCTTTTTCAATATAATATACATTTGGAATTAAGTACAGTCAAACAGACTGACTGCTCATTTAAGAGCTGTCTTAAATTTTTCAAAATATTTTCTTGTTTTTTTTTTTAATTTATAATGTATTTGCATCAAAAATGAATACATGCCACATCTCAAATATAAAAACTTATCTATTGTTTTCCACTATACAGTTAATAATCTAATCTGAGTCGGCATCGCTTCCTAATTTCCTGCTAAATGATTATAAAGTAAGATTACACATGTGACACATACATCCGTTGACTGGCAAATGAATCATTGGAATCGATAGAGATTTTCCACTTTTTGTTTCTGCTTTATTTCCCAATATTCTACATAATTTCAATTTTCAATAATATTAGGTAATTCAGAGTAATATAGCTATTCCAATAAGATGGCCAATCGAACTATTTCAGTGTTCTTTAACTACACATCTCTAATTAATAACATCTATTTGATACGAGTAACGCATACCAGCCGCTGTAAACATTATCTTTTCTAAAAAAAAACAAATTATGTTTAACTCAAATGTTTGAATGAATACCAGGTTTTTAAGTATTCACAATAATCGGATTTCAAGTTTTGAGAATTATCATATGTTTTTTCTTTATATCGCTTACTGACCCCACGAATTAATGAGACCCCAGATTTGAATATGTATTATCATGAGAATGACTAAGAATACATTCCACTAGCTGCTCGCAACGCTTGTGCCCATGACCGCAATCATATCCATTCTACTAATTTGTCAGTTTTATAACTGTCAATCCAAGTTGAACGGGGTAGGAAAATGCGTATTCATAGTAGTAAATGGCAGATATTGGATAAAAAGAAAAAGATTATAGCATTGTATTTTTTATTCATTTTTTCATTATATATTCATTTTTTTATTTTTTCATATAATTTACACTTACAGTAATTGTAAAAGTGAAATTTAATTTCCATAAAAATTTGATGATTTTTTGCATGTTTTGCATCTTTTGGTGTAACCTTTACTTCTATTAGGTACTTCTCAAAACTGCGTAATATCCATCACCATGTTTAATATTCAAAGATGATATAAATTTATTTACGTAATCTTCATATATAAATCTGTTAAAGACAAATTGACAGATAAACAACTGCAATGACCCATGGGTCGGCATGGGTTCGAAGCGGTCATGAATAATGACGCCATCAATTACGTTTTCATCGCAACTACGGTCTACAAGTGGAATGATAGAATGAGCGTTTTGAGCATTACAATAGCCTAATGGAACATACCCTAAATGAGGTGGTTAATTTTTTATTAAGGTAATTTTGAGATGAAAACGATAAATTAAAACGATTTCATTTTATAGTATGAACATATGGCCGTTTTTTGATCCCTCCTCACCGTTGGCACACGTTAGAGACAAATTATAAGCATAACAAAGAATCCAAAGACATTATTAGTTCCTGGCTCCTTGACTCATAGTCTAGTGCTAGGCTAGTCTAGTCTCAGCACAGTTTGAAAAAGAGCTAAACAAGTGACTAAGCCACAAAGAACTCATCCTTGAGTAGCTATTATTTTATATGTACATATACAATGAGTTGGCAAATGGCAAAGTTTTACTATTTAATTTATATTTCATAAATAATTATAGTTACGAAAGATCTCAGTTCTTTGAGATGATTAAATAAAAGTTTAGTAAATAGTTAAATGAATATATCTTTTTATTTTAAATGATAACATGGCTTCCTAAAAAACATTGGCATATTACCATATATGCAAACATTTATTCTTATCTAGTTGGACTATTGTTTATTTAAATTTGAAATTTATTATCAATATACAAAAGATTATCTGAAAAGTGAGCCTGCATTCACTACTCACAATGTATACTAACAATTCACTTTAAGATAATAAAGGAATTGAAATTGATAATACTCATAATAATTTTTGGACAAAAATATTTTTTATCCATATAAATAGATTGGACTCATTCAGAAGTCCACACTATTTTGCCATTTTTTTCTCATGAAATAGTTACCTACTGAGTTAGGGTTTAGTGTGATCTGAGCTTTAGATTACTTCGAACTTGTACTATTTACATTTAAAATTATGAGTATGTAGATGCACAAAAGTATAAGTACATAAAAGTTATAAAAAATACTCTCTATATCATGATAAATATTATATAGTACTGATATTTTAGGGTCTTACTCAATATACTAAATTTCCAAACGTGCCATTTTTTAAATATTTTATTAACAAGTCATTAATTCACCTAATTATAGATGAATTTAAAGTCATAAATTTAAATCAAGTGGTATAATAATAAGAGAAAGAGCCATCATTTCAGCACCAACTTTTTTTTTAAACTGTGACTTATACCTCTAGCACTATCAGTAAAATTTGTAAGGGTATTTTTTAATGTTAACAATAGGTTTATTTTCATGGATGTCTTTTTAAAAGTTCTGAGGCACAAACAAGTTTTAAAAAATTGTCTTTTTGTCTTTCTGTATATTAGTAAAAATTGTCTTTTTGTCTTTCTGTATTTATAACTATCACATTGTGTATTTATATATATAACAATATTATAAAGCATTAATCACGACACTGTCTACACAAAATTTAAGAAATTTTTATGAGAAAAAAATAAGTTTGTTAAAAAACAGACTTAAGTTAGGGGAAGTTGTAATGAGCACAGCTTGCAATTTATCACAATTAAATTAAAATTATTTTCACTAAAGTACCTTTCAGGCGCATGTTTAGAAGGGAATTTAGGGAGTCCAAACATTTCAGGAACTCTCCAAATTTACATTAGATAAATGAATATTTCTTGAGAAGCAATTCGTTAAAAAACATAAAACAGAAGACTGAAATGCATAAAATGATAAATGATAATATAAGTCTTTGTATTTTTATTAAATATACATTATTACACTTTGCGCATTGCTATATATTGCTTCAATTTTCGTATTGGTATACTCTGATCCTATCCGAAACCAAATCCTGGATAAATGCCTTATATTTATTATTACTCATAATATGGATATTTTTAATTTTCATGTCATTCTTTAGAAGAATATTGTATAGAAAAATTTTTTTCGCACAATTACTTAATTTGAATAATGAAATGTCACAAATTTATGCGCAAAAAAAGAAGGATAAAATAGATACATTTTTTAAGACCATGTAATAAATATTATATTTAACTTGATTAAATTTTTTTTGGGAAGATTTTTCCACTTACATATAACTAATAAATATTTCCCAAAACACATACACATAGCACACAGTTACACACAACACATGATGACCTCATTTTTAAGTTTGTAGTAGTTTACTAAACTTTGGCCGATTATTCTTTATATTGAAACACTTACCTAACAGAATGGTCAAATAAAAAGTTAAAGATTTAAACGATTTCATCTTGGTGTTTAAATTTTGTTTCGATATAAAAATTTAAATATATCCAAATGTGGCAAGAACACAACACAATAATGAGGTGAGCTACACCTTGTTTTAGTCACATATTATCTTATCTAAACTATACAGATAAGATAAAGGGTTTTGAATCATTCAATGTGTAAACAGGCTTACATTGCCACACTAAAATTATATTGATAATAATGGTAAGATATAATGAAATTTGTTATTAGTACGATACCGTAAATATTTAATTAGCAAAAAATTAATGATTTTAAAATGATCCATCACGTTGTAGACATCTATAGCATCAACCGACCTTTACTGACTTTTTTAAATTGAAATAAGGATTTGATTATCTATTTATGTATTGTATATTTTTATACATTAAACAATCAATTGAAAACATTTATTTTTATTTTTTTAAAGAAAATAAAAAATTACTCAACTTGTTTATCGCATCAATGTTTTATTTACCTTAAATAATTATTGCAATATTTATCTAAAACATTAATGCCAGTAATGATAACTATAGAAGTAAACTAAGATAATTGTAGATTTAACCATGCTGTTATTAAACATTACTCATTGTTAATGTATGTTTCTCCACTAGACATCAATGGCACGCCAATTTCGTAAAAGCAAAAATCCATTGCAGTGCCGATTCCCCGACCGTCCAATAAAAAAAAATTGTCCGTGTCAGCTCCGACGTGTGATTGTCTCAGAATGTATAAAATAGGTAACACTGCATAAGTATAAATATCAATATCATTAAATGTAGACGGAAAATTCTTTAATAAAAAAATGCTGACAATATAATTATTTTTAAGTAAAACACAAATGAACAAGATCAAATTTATTATATGAGTAAACTATTAATAGATTTATTATATGAGTAAACTATTAATAGATTTATTATATGAGTAAATTATTAATAGATTTATTATATGAGTAAATTATTATTATTATTTATTTATATGAGTCAACTCCAACAAGAAAAATACTGGAAAGAATGGTCGACGTTTAGATGAAGCGATTCCCATGTCTGAGCCATGGTATGGGTAATAAGTTGACTACCATAGGCAATATCATTATTACATAACATAGTTACACATAGCCTTACTATTTATGTAATGATCAGCTTCCCGAGGAAACTGAGCAGGTATTGGAAGAAGTTATCAACGTTCCAGTTCCATTGGAAACAGAATTGGGATTTGTGAGGCGTCAAGCTTTTATTAATTCATATTTTGCAATCGGTTAAAGTTTTTGCAAAATGATCTGCAAGTTTAGCACTAGTAGATCATATGTTATTTTTAAGTACCGATAAACATTAAACTATATGTATATTACTTGGATCTGTTAAGGAATATTTTTAATTTTTACACTTACTTCATCCGTGTACTTAGTCGCTTTATTGTTACTTCATTTGTTTTCCATCAAGACTTTATAAGGTAAATATTATTAGTAATGTTTTATCAGATTCAGTATTATTTTTTCTTTTACTATTTTTATTAATTTTTAATGAAATTTATACTTTTATAAATAACCGTTACTTGTTAAATATATTACTAAAGTATGTTGTCTTTTTTGATTTGTATTTATTCTTTATCAATTGGGATGATATCACCCATAACTGATATTTATATGTATTGAAAAGGTTTGAAAACTATTATTTGTGACATTTTTCCTTTGTAATAATCTCATCCATCTGACATTAAGAAATATATAATTCATTTTCAAATGTATAGATAATATTACAGATACTTGTATCTTCAAAACTTGTATCGATATGTATCTACAGCAAAGTAGCACCAATTAGAAATCAGGGGTAAATAACCTTAACACTGCTTTAATTTAGGAAGTTATTAATACTTATAATAATAAAATTGATAATTTAATAAATTAGTACAACATATATTGTATTTTTAAAAGTTAAGTATTCTAAATTGGAATTCAAAAATTATGTTATTGAAATTCAATCTGACTAGCGACATGATTCCCTTTACCTATAGCTAGAATATTAGAATGTACATTAAAATTAGTTTGCCCTGGATGATTCACTTTACCTATGGCCAGAATGATAAAATGTGCATTCAATTAGTTTGGACTAGATGGTATAAGCCAGTGACTGCTTTAATTCAAGAAGTTATCAATACATATTTATTCTTAATATTTGGAAATTTAACAAATACTTGCAAAACATTACAATACATTAAGTAAAAATTCTATTATTGAAATGCAATGTATGGTTCAATTTGCTCATAACTAAAAGAAAAACGTGCATTAAATTAGTTTGGGCTAGATAATACAAACCATTCTTTCGTAGTGTTTCAATATGAAAATCCTATTTTATTGGTTAATACACCATTTCATTGGACATTTGTTTTACCAATCTCTTACCAAATTGTAATGTATACTTACCCTTATTAACAAAGCTTGACAACATAAACGCGACTTTAACAATTAGTAAAAAATTCCTATCAATTTTGTGTATGATCAAAAATATAACCTTAACATTTTTTAGCTTTTAAATGTTTTAAACAAGTGCTACACTGCCTTTCTACACACGACAAAATAATAACTAAATGATTTATTACTGAAAATTTTACTATGTGTTGTGAAATTTTAAAAATAATTACGTATTTGTAAAGTAACGTATTTCATTTATTTTTTAATTCTTCCACCTCAAGCAACTAACGGTGGCTGAAAATGAGGATATCCGAATGCAGGCTGCTGGTGCGTCTCTTGGGTATCAGTACATTTGTGTCCACGTTCAACATAGTTTCCTGTACTTCAACCCTAGGCTGACCAGCAGGAACATCTTTTGTTATCTCAGACAATGTTGACAAAGTTCCACGGGTTCAGCGAAAACTTCACTTCTGCTCGTCGATTGTTGCTCAGACGGATCTATAGATAATTGACTCTAATTAATTTAATGTTAATTTATGAATATTGCAAATGTGTAAATGTATAATATATGCAATTAATAAAAAAGGAAAAAATATAATCAAAGCTTTAAATCATTTTCTATCCACGAAGATGTTTGACTGCATTGCTTTCTATCAGCATGCAGATTTTCCTTCAAGCAATCTTGTAACAGATTTAATGAAAGCCGTAATTGAGAAGTACCTAAAGTTCATTTATATTTTTTTACAAAACACCTTCCTTATTAACCAATTGACAAAATGTCAATTATTTAATAAATATGTATTATTTTCCGAGCAGTAATACTGAATTGTTTTACCAAATCTAAACTGATGGCTTGGTACCACTTTTTGTTCCCCAAGTATGGGATGGATACGTTGCAAGATTCATTTCTGAAATAACTTGGGTAATATAGGACTAAACTAGAAGACTTATTGATCTATATGAGGCCACTTCTGTAGGAGGTTTTCCAGGTTTAGCAACCATATTTATAATCGATTTTCCATAGTAGTGGAAAATACCGCAGTTTAGTACTGCATTGAATAGGATCATTATGAGAACTATCCCCTTTCCTCAGTAGCTGTTTGAGTACCTTTACCATTATCAGGGCAAATCCTAGTGCCTTTTTTGGCATTAGTGGGAGTATAGATTTTCTGACTTCTGTTGATGTTATCAACTTCAATAGCAGCAATATTTTTTGGTCACTATTCAGAACATTGTCAATCTCTTTTTCAGGGTACATAGAATCTGGGTCATTGGGTCTAACAACTCTTTTAAAAACTGTGCAAATAACTCTGCTTCTTCTGATGGTCTTCTTGACCATTCACCGTTTGGTTGTCTCAATGGAGGAATGTGTTCTTTGGCCTTTTTAGAGTTTTAGTCATCTTCCAGAGGGAGTAATCTTCAGCTTTGTGTTGAGATAGTCTTTAGCTTGTCTTGCAAGGTGATGTTCTCGTTTTCTCTTAGCATCTGATTTAAATCCTCCTGCGCGTTGTTGAATGCCTTTTTGTCCTGTCAACTTTATGCTACTGACTTCTTAGACTCTTGAATTTCCAAGGTAGAATCTTGAATCTTTTGTTTGCAATCAAAGTATGAAGTGGATAGACATGATGTTTTTTGGATTAGGTTAATGGCATAGCAAGCAGTGTTCTTTACGTCGTCTTCTATTTAATTTCGTATTTTTGGATAAGTTCATATTTTTGGAAATATATCCCGGAAAGATTCCCAATCGGTTTTGCTAACATACAGAGTCTCAAGTGGTTCCCTCCAGATGACAGTGGCACTTAGAATGCAAATTATGGGTGTGTTGTCACAGGTGCTATCCTGATGATTCCATTCGTGTCTACACTTTCGACATTTCTTTAGTAACGAAGAAGTCAATAAGATCAGGAGTTTTGCTGGTGTCTGTAGGCCAATAAGTTGGTTTTGAAAGTGAAACGAGAAAGTCTTTATCTACCCCTTTTTTAGCTCTCAACCTCGTGTCTTTGTAAGCCTAGAACCCCAGTAGCTATTTTTAGCATTCTAATCTCTTCCAGTGATTAATCGACTTCTAAGTGCATAGAAGAATTTGGTAAACAATCCATTGACAGTACAAGCAGCAACTGTAAGTGCTTCTTGCTATTACCATAGCTTGCAAGAGTGTTTAAAATTAAAGAGAGAGTGTTGTTTTACACTTTCCTTAATTACAATTGCAACTCCTCCATGCGACTTTCTATTGGGGTGACTAGAATAGTATGCATTGTATTCATTCATTTTAATCACCCTTTCGTCAGTCAAATGCATATTTTGTTATGTTTGAGGAACAGTTCCATTTCTAGCTTATTGGGACCTAAGCCATTTATGTTCCACGTAGCATGTTAGAACAAGTAGGACAATGAATATAAAGTGGAAGACTTATGGTGAGATTTTGTTATCCACAGGTTTGTCTACGTTTCTTGATTATTTTTCTCAGGAACATAATCCCAGTGTCAATTTCAAAAATATTTCTTCTTTCTGGGATGACAAAAAGAGGGGGCCAAAAATGTTCTCTTCCTGAACTAGGTCGAGTGCAGCATTGTATGCATAATTTTTTACATATTCGAAAAATATACACAAAATATTATATCCATCCTTTTACTCCAAACTTGGAGTCTAAAAAATTTTTAATTATTTATGAAAATAGGTAATCATGTAAAGAACATAAGAAAAACTGAAATAATACGACATTTATAGTATTAGACAAAAAAATGACCTAAACCTTGCTTTTCTACTCATTACAAACAAGTAACTATCTGACTCAATTACTCTTGATTTATTATTGAATTACAGCTGCAAAATTAATTTGGTTACTTAATCATCTATGGCACGGAAACCTTTGTGCTCAAGTCAAACTCAAAATTATTCCGATAAGATTACTGGGCTCTAAAAAGCAATTGAGTATGAATTGAATGAGATTGATTAACAGAAGATTAAAATCTACAAAAGTTGGCACACGTTGGCACACGCATTTCTACATAAAATTCATCCATTGTCAAATTATATGACCAAATTATTGTGAAATTATTTTATTTTCACCCTCCATTGTAAAATATTAAAATACATGTAAATATAAAACTTAGGGCCTTAAAGTTGCAAGCTGATCAGCAGAGCTTAAATTACTAGAAATACATAGTTCAAGTCAATTTCAATGCCTTTACATTTTTAGTATTATTATCAATAGTGGGGAAACTCAACTGCAGGAACTAAAAATTTGTAAACGATTTTCTGACCCCTAAATTTTTACTTACCAAATGGTGATAGCTCACTCTAGGAACCATCAGATGTTTTCTCAGCCAGTGGTCTAAGTCTCATTATTTATGTTATAGCTGTTTAAATTGTTACAGATGTATCTACATCAGTAGGTACTCTTCATCATCATTATGTATTATGCAATGCCAGGTAAGTTTTGACAAAAATATATGCATAATCCTGATGGTCTCTTGTTTGCGAGTCATCCTTATTAATGAATCAAAATTAACTATAGCTTTACAGACTCTGACTTTTGCTTGTTTATAAATATTTATTTCGCCTTTACGATGTAATTAGGTTAGGTTTTTTATTTCTTTTAATTAATTTGTTTGTTTTTTCTCTTTAGTCTACAGTCATGAGCACTAACTTCTATCTATTCCTTAACAATCCTGTTATTGTTTTGCAGATGATTTAGTTCTCTCAGTGTAGAGATTATGGAGGAGGGGGGGTAATTCAATAACCCTCTGTAGCCTGAGGAATTTTTTTTAAATTTTTATTGAGATTTGTTGTCTGCAGGCTTTTATGGAAATAAAATCAGTGAAATTATTACAAATCATTATACACGCAATTTATTGCACACAATAACATTACAAAGCTGTAAGTAGAGATTGAATATATAATGGCAGGTTTATCTATGGAGTTTTTTCAGCCAACCTTAAAAGTGGTGAAAGTGGATGTAATGGGCGAAATATGCAATTTCTTATTATTAATTTATTGACACTTGACAAAAAAATTTGTAGTCGTAAAAACTAAAAAGCTATTCAGTTCAAAATGGCTAAAAACATCTATAATATTGGAATTTCAATTATGTCATCTGCCCTGTCTTTTGGGAAACTATGAAAAACTTGTATATATATATATATATGCAGTTTTTCCAAAAAAGTAGTACTGTGGGTTTGTTGAAAAAAGGGAAGGCACTGGTATCCCCATTCAATAGTCTCCTCCTATTCTTCAGGGCTCCGTTTATCTTCAGTAAAAACCTGAGCGCTGTAGGTATAGGTTGTCAAGGTCAGTGACAGATTTTGTACAATGCATTTATTGCGCTCATCAGTATGGATAAGATCCAAATTTTGAATCAAATTCCTTGTCGACCAGGATAACAATTGTCTGGAAATTCATCAAATGTTGCAAAAATATTATGGAGAGAATGCTATGAAGAAAAGGACAGTATTCATATGGGTGCAACGTTTCCGAGAAGGCCATAATAATATTGGGGACAATGGGAGATTAAGACACCCATCCACCTCAGGAGCATTAAATGTATGCATTCAGTAACCGCTGACTAACTAATGATCTCATAAGCATTATAGCAGAAAAATTTTATATCGTAATGGAAAAATTGCAATGAGCAGAGCGCTAACCGAAAAACTCAGTGGAATAGGGCTAACACAAACAAGAATAATGGATTTATGAATACGGTATTGAAATCAAGTCACAGAGCAAACAGTGGGAAAATTCCAGTTCTCCAAAATGGAAAAAACCCAAAAAAAACAAAACTAAAAAGCAAAACAAAAAAATTTAAAAAAAGTTAAAAATCAAAATGTGTTAAATAGTCATTAAATATCCCACCAAAAATCAAGTATAGCCAATATCCATTGGAGTTATGTATGTCATATAATAAAACACATTTGTTTTATTAAACATTAGTTACTTTTTTATTAGTTTTGACTAATCAACATAATTTCTAAATGATAACAAATAAATAACTTGCATAACATTACTCAGTTTTGTCAGTAAAAAGTTCCTTTATATCTAACGCTTGGTTTGGTTTTTTCTCAGGTTCCACAGGTCGCTTAGGCTGTACTTTACCAAACTTGACTTGGTACTCGCCTCTTTCTTTCTCAGCTGCCATAACGCTTTCCTCAAAAAGTCTATCTTCAGGCACTCCCTGGCTCTTTAATATTTCATATTGTCGTAAGAGCCGTTTGGTGTGCGTGTCACCAGATTGAGTTAACATGTTGACTGCTGCTAAGCCATGGCCAGCTGCATGAAATTGACTGGAAAATAATAAATTTTTGTTTTTCGAACAATCATTGAGATGATAACATTTTAAGGTTAATATAATAGTATATTTACATTTTAAGAAAATCATAACTAGGAAATAATATATGTTTTTGCATTACTATAATGTGTGAATTGACAGAAAACATTTTTTTATTAACAAGAGACAGTTGTTTAATGCTTGCAACAATGAGTGGGATATTCATTGTGTCCTGAAGTCTGGAAAAACTTTGTCACAGGGTTACTACACAATATACAGATTAGTTTTAAATGTTATCCTAAATTGGTTATTTGTTAAAACAATTTGAAAACAAAAGGATGACTGAAAGTAGCGGAAGGAAGAGTACTTCAATTTTGACTAAAGTATCAATTTAAATAATTGTTCTTGACTGTGGTACGTAGTATTAATTTACTCGATTACATTAGAAATAATTAAATTATTATTATATTAATTTATTAACAATTACAGTAACTTAAAGAAAGTAGAAATAACACTAAGTCACGTAGTTTCATTTAGTTGTGAATAATGAATTTCTACAAAATTAACGCCAAATATATTCAACACATTTACAGTCTTATATTCTATTCTTGATAATATGAACGGCGAGAGTTTTAAATTTACTAGTTGTATGACTGATTGTATCGTATCTACAATAATAATATTAGAAAATATGAAAGGTAACACTAAAAGTTTTTAGAACCTCAAAAACAGACATCGCTTTAAATTCATCTTGATGTAATACACACAGTTTCCAAATTGCCGCCAATTTGTAAAAGCAAATAAAAAATTTAAGTTAAATTTTTGATTTTCTAAATTTTAAGTTATTTTTTTTACCATTATTACAAATGGTCGGAAGAACTTACAATATTACACTCATTTCAGCATATGTTCTTAAATATTGGATGAAGGCACATCCCTATGGTTTAAAAAAATTAGAATATTGCATTAGTGAAGGTAGTAACAATAAAAATAATGTAGAGACATATACAGAAGCTGATACATAAAACGGTACTGATATCAACAGTTACATATGGAAGTTAGTGATGAGTGTTGTATGCTTAGAATATAGAGTAATCCAGAAGCCGCATACGCACAAACCTCTTCGCGATCGCGATGAAGCCAAAAATTGGTGGAGGGGGCACCGCAGTCCGCCTACTAGCCCTCCCCCAACGCGCACGATGTTACCAGCAAAATAAATTCACCCAAAAAATTCAGGAAATCGATGCATATAAATATGTTTGCTTGCGGCAGTACGATTCACATTTGCATCAATTTATATGGTCATGGCTTGGCTTATATAAAGTATTATTAAGGCCGCTATGTTAAATTTCTAAAATGTTTATTCTGACCACAACCAACGGCCAAAGAATTTAGATTAAAATTATTTAAAAACTTTGTCACATTTTACCATTTTATTTATCACTTAACACTTTTAATACAAAAAGAAAACAATTATCTTAGTTTCTTAGATAGAAGTTAAAAGAAATGTGAAAAAGCCCATAATAAAAGTTGGAAAATATTCGATCTCTTACTAAAGAAATTCAAAATAGGACGAAAATTATTACATTAATTATAAAAATTATTTATATTAATTAGCATTCAAAGTCGTGATAAAATTTCTTCATATTTTAAACAATTCGGTTCGCATTTTCCAAGAAATTAAAGAAGATGGAGGAAATGAATGAATGTAACATGTGTTTCTTACCGTAATCCTACATATAGTGATTATATACGCAATACGTAAAATTTATTCTAAAATTGGATATGATAACGGAAATTCAAACGTTACACCAAATTCTCCAATGACATTTTCCAAATCCCATTTTTTTATAAATAAAATTTTACATTTTTCAGTATCGAGCAATTAAGATATTTTAATTTGGGTAAACAATTTTTTAAAAGGTGACAACACCAATAAAAATGGCGCACTTCTGTTAATAATAATCTACTTTAATATTTTAAAATTGCATAGTTAATTGAAAATGAAATTAAGTAATAGTTTTTACGTATGGAAAGTAATCCCCATTTGTTTCATTTGCAGTCCAGTGAGATTTTTGCAGGTGGGAATAGCACAAGCCGGCATTTTAAGCTATATTGTCACGTAACCTTTCAGAGCTGTGTCTTAAATTCAACTGATAGCTGTGTTTCGATACTACGCATTTTAAGCGTAGTTTTTTGGACACACTATCGCGCTTGTTCTCGCCTTCTGGAGTACTTATTATTCTAAGGTTGTATGTCTGTTGTATTCTCATTTTTTCTTCTATCGCTCAAAATAATTCTACATGAAAAGCTGACCGAGGACAATTGGATACACAAACTTTCAATAATAAAAAGTTTTTAAAATATCAATAATTCCAAAAATATTCATAAAAATCTGTGTTTTAATATTGGGGCTAAATTTTTTTTTGTCATTGAAGATGTACTATTCTGTCTATCTCAGTGAAGAGAATATTAGTATAAGTTTTCAGTTGGCTGTTAGTATAATGTTAAAACATTTTTTCAAGTTGATTTTGTGATTTTAAAAATTGATTAAATATTTAAAATTTTAAAAATTATTAAATTTGTGTTGGACTTGCGTACTAAGGATTCTCAACCTATTATTCATAACCAAATATACTTTTCAATTTACTGACAACATATTAAGCCACACAAAATTAATCCTGCAATCTTTATTATTTGCTTCCTAAAAATATGCTTCTTTGTTAACATTGTAAGGAGGAATATTTTGTAGACTTGGTTTAAATATTTTGCAGACTTGGTTTTCAGCATTTGTAGATTATGTAGACTTTATTTTGTAGACTTGGTTTAAATATTTTGTAGACTTGGTTTCAGTATTTTCTAGAATGATATTACATTAAAAAGTAGTTTCGGTATATTTATAACTCTTCCATTCAAAAAAGACTTTTTTCATTCTAAATTTACACCCTAAAGTTCTCAATTATTTTTTAAGTTGTTATACAAAATATGCAGGTCAATAAGCTCTTTAAGCTCTTTAAAACCTTTTTGTTTTGAACATAGCTCAAAACTGCTACTCTAAAGTAGTTCTAATATTTTGCTTGGAGTTTCCCTTCCCGCCTTTTCTTTTGAGTAATGCTTTGCAGCGACATTTGTTATGCTTCTGGTGAGACCTCATACTTACTGCTTGTACAAATAAACAGAAAAACCAGACAAGACAATTTTAGAGAAACTGTTTGAAATTTATATATAATTTATAATACACATATTCAAGCAAAACAACAAAAAGTGAGAGAACAAAAGTGACCAGAATTAAAATTTAAAGAAAAAAACAAAGCGAAGATCAAAACAGCCAATGTTAGAAAAAAAATGGATAACTGTAGTCAAGGTTTGGAAATCACTCACGCTCTCTGTTTATCCTCTTCATAAAATATGGACTTAATAGGAATATCTGTAGGTTTCGGCCTGGCATATTTCGGTGCAACTGCAGGTGGAAATGCCTTGTACAAATCAAACCATATTGGTCTGTCAGCCGTTTTCATTCCCCCATGAGCGAGTAGACCTTCAACTCTGTAATAGAAATTTGAGATGAATATCCAAAAATATTCTATACTCTATTATATATACTAAAATTATTATGTACTAAAATTTATTTTTAAACAATATCTAATGGCCCAATATATTTTATAAAAATCTGACCACGAGTGTGTCAACCATGTCCACAGTAGGGTCCTGCAGCCATCATATGTTAGATAAAATAATATTCACATTGTCAGTAATAATTATTAAACCCATTTTGGCGCATACAAGAGAAGTAAATTATTCAATTGAGCAGACGGACCGAATTTATCAAAGTTAGATATTATTTATAAAGTTATCCATTTACCTATTGAAACTTAAACTTGAATTAAACTTTAAATAACAAATCATAAGAGCTGCTTCACCTTGACCAAAATTTTTCTATGAGGATGATTTTCAAAATATTGTTGCATTTTTAAAATTGTTTACAACGGCACTTTAAAAGTTGAGGGGAGACTCCATGATAAAAATTTTAAGCACAATATCTTTCAAACAGAAGTATTAAAGTGACTTAGTTTCATAAAATGTTTTATTCTATTTTAAAAGACCTATGACACCCCTTTCGATGGGGTAGACAATTGAATTAAAATTGATTATCTCATTTCATATACTTTTCTAAACATTCTTCATTTCTAAGCATACAATAAAGTTTAAAATTAGACCAGGATACATAATTTTGCTCAAGTTTCCGTAAGTCTTCTCAGTCAATCTGTCTGCTTTTTAAATTATTTCGCCAATTTGAAGATAAAAAATGGGGCGTCATTTATTGAGGTAATATATGGAGGCCAATAAAATTGATGTAATATATGTGACTTAACGCACATGCGTTAAGTCACATTGGTACTGTGAAAAGGAAATTTGGTAGCATAAAACTCCTATTCAATAAACAGAACAAGAATAAATATTCTTTAAAAAACGTGCATCTGTTCATAAAATAAAATGTTTAGCCTGAAAAGTGATTTAATGAGAATACAAAGATAGAAAATAGTAAAACTTAGATGCGTGGTTTGCCCCTTCGCAACCTTGCAATGTTATAAATATACCCTTGTCGAGTATGCTCGTCATTTCCGCCACTTATAGCTGTGCTGAGTGTACGTCAATGAGCTTCATGACGACATATTGATTTGATTGTGTTGCCAGAAGGGGAGGTTCAAAATTCTGCAGAATGAATGGAAAAGAATATACATTCTTTTTTAGTACCCTGCTAATTAGGAATTTATTAGACGTAAATAAGTCAAATGTCAAGTCCTTAACGCCATTCATTAATGAATAATCGTCCCTTAAAAAGTAAATCTAGAAGTGAATTGTGAACATAGAGCAATGCGAACTACGTGCTGTGGTTAAATTCCTCAACAAGCAGGGAAAACTCCTCAAACCATCATGAGTTTTATGGGAGTTGTTTAAGAAGATGGTTGCCCTGGTAAAACCATGGTTTACAAGTGGCATGGTCTATTTAAACAAAGTCGAAACTCAGGACGTCTGATTGAGTCCACCGTGTCGAATTTTGTCGAAAAACTTGTATTGGAAGAGACTCACCTGAAGAAGAAACTTTCCGTCTATCTGATACAAAAATTTTCAGAATTTTATACGACCATCTTAGCATAACTAAAGTTAGTGCAAGATGAGTCAGTGCAAGAGAAAGTCAGTGCAACGCATTTAAGGAAGGCATTTAAGAAGTTTTTAAAGCTGTGTGCTGTCGTCAGCAGATGTTGTCGTCAGCGTTCGTACCTAAGATGATTTTGGAGAGAATTGTAATTGGAGACAAAACTTAGGTTCATCACTTTGAGCCTGAGCCCAAGCAAAAGTCGATGCAATGGCGCAAATAGGGCACTCCACCCCTTAAGAAACTTAAGGTCTCGGAATGGCTGGCTGGAAAATTTATGGCAACCATTTTTTGGGATTGTGAAGGAATTTTATTGATCGAATATAAAGAAAAAGTTACGGCTATTACTGAAGAGTATACACTACCGTATTGGATAAACTGAAGGAAGCTATCAAAGAAAAGACCACAGAAAACGGGCTAAGGGTGTGTTCCGTTTCCAAAATGCGCCGCTTCACAAAAGCAAAGTTGCAATGGATGCTGTTCACAAACACACATGATTCGAAATTATTAAAATCCACCCTGATAGTATTAAAATAACCAAACAAAATAAACAAGTTTGTTGCAACATGCATTGCCTTAGGTCTCTTTTTGATGGCTAGGATTTGATTTGTTTTTTCTTTCTTAAGTGGTACACTATATTCTTGATAGAATAATAGATTTCATTTTTTCTATTACTCTGGATGAACTAACAACTTGGTATCTCCAGTAATAAATATTAAAGATTTTAGAGTTTGCTTATATCCGTGATATAAGGAGCATTTCTCATAATTTTTTAAGTGACCTATGAAAAATGGGTCAAATTGTCTTAATTACTACATACCTCCCAAATTATTTCTGTTATTTGTAGTAATTTCCATTATACTTGCATCCACTCAGAGAACAAAAGTTTGTATTGAAAGGGTTGGATAGGCAATGTGAAACCTCTGAACTCTTCGAAGGTGAAGATTTTATGTGATACGAAACTGCAACCGCTGCAACCATACTGATTACAAGGTTAAAGACGAATGAAGTGACTTGCAGTCTCAAGAAGTAACATAAATTTCCAAACCTGTGGTAATATTGCAATTAATTGAAATTCCCACTTGGGCAGCTTTTCAGTCATTTTGGAATAATCTTTTATTCAGACAAAGTCGTCATTATTAAAATATATATCGATGAACTAAGAATATAGAAATATTTACTATTTAGTAGGTTAAAAATCATTTATCTGTTCACCTGCGAGACGCTGGGCTCCAGATCTGAGCTGGTACCCAGGTTTAAAGTGCTCTGAGCTGGGGTCACGTCTAAAGACCCTGAATAATATTAATATTTGTCAATAAAAAATTTTATATTTTGCCAAGTGGCAGTTTAATGAATTAAAAATTGGTCATAGCTGTTTACACATGTGAAGAACCAACAAAAGCAAATAAATAGAATTTATTCCATAATGGCTCCTTACATTACTAATAATTATTGTCCTCTGTCAAAAGATCTGATGGTTTTCTGCAAAGTATACTTGGTCTTCTACTTTGAATGTTGGCATACCTTCACGAACTTCTCCGACACCGAAAGATGATGATTAACTTTGACATTTTACTAGCATGCCTGAAGTCAGCCTACTTTTCTCAAACTTCGTTAGAATAGTTCAAATCTTATCTATACAGGCCTAAGCCATCAGATAAGATGAAAATTGTTCAGAGTGGGCTGATTTTGTGGCTAGTGTTTCCCAAGGCGGGATATATTCTCCACTTCTTTTTTACATATTTATTGATACAGTCGTTAATAACCTCCACTGCAGGTATTAATTATATGGAGGTGATCTCCAATTATACATACATATTGACCCTAATAACATTTCCAAGGCTATTAATTCCTTGAATGCAGATTTAAGTTTGATCAGTCAAAGAGCTTGTAACATGGATCTCCTTGTCAAACCTAATACATCCTAAGCTATTGTGATTGGTAATAGGAAACTTCATTCAAGAATTAATAAACCTGAAACACAAGTGCTACTAAAAGATGCAGTTATCCCGTTCTCTACTACTATAAAAGATTTGGATCTAGTAATAGATCAATTTCTTAATTAGCAATATCAGTCGTCGTGTCTTCAGCATAATATACTATCTTCAACATTCCATTCCCCTTGAAATTAAAATACACCTGTGTCAAACATTGTTACTGCATCTATTAGTCTATGGGGATGTGTACTTTCTAGATCTTTCAGAACAATTGCTTTACAAACTTCAACATTTAAGTATTCACTACATTTTTAGCCTCAGAAAATCTGATCATATCTTTGACCTCAGGATGTGATTCAAATGGTTGAAGATTGTGACCAGCGCAATTTTCACATTCTTCTGCTGTTTTATATTTTAAATAACTCTCATAGTCCCTCTTACTGTTCGTGTTGCCAAGTTATTGAACTAACTCAATTCCAACACCAGACTATCACCATCCACTCTAGCATTCAAAACTGCCTGAAAAACTTTTCTTTAAACAATGTTTTCCCATAACTTTTCTTTAAACTATCCTTTTCCTTTTATATTCCTCTCACTTTCTTATCTTACCGTCAACCCAGATTCAAAACCCCACCCGCAATATCAGATTATTTTTGTGTTTTTTTGTTTTCATTGGTCTCTTTTGTTGTTTTCCATTATTTTACCTATTATGTTATCACGTGTGGCTGTCTGCCTATTCTTCCTATTAACATAGTGTGGTTATCACATATGACATTTTTAAATGGAGCAGCGGAACCTATGCAACTAAACAGCTTGGTGGGATATAGAGTAAGAATTGTTATTTCTTCCCTTTCAAAAAGTATATAATTGTTCATTAACGCACTGTAGCTTTTGTTAATTGTAAGAGATTGCCAGATAATTGTTCGCTGAAGTCATAAATAATTTGAATATAATTTTCTTAAGATAATATTTAGATCATAAAAAAAGCAGTCGAAAGCCACTATGTAACATTTGACTAACCACTCTAGATTTGCATATGCATACATGCAAGTCTAGATCCCTCTGCCAGGAAAGTCGTTGAAAGTGTTCATACCTGGACTCTCTAGCATAAATTTGAACATGTGCCGTTTGTGACTGGTAAATCAAAGCAAATATTTAGCACTTGACATCCTAGCCCAAGACTTGATACATGGAGCCCCTTTGACTGACAAGCAACTGAGAGTATTCAGTACTGATGTTTATTAGCAAAAGAAAAAAATCCACTCATTTTGCAACATTTTATTAATACATTTATTTTAGAATACAGGTACACTATTAAGACTCATTATAATAACATGAACAACAAACTTTTTAAATCCTGGTTAAACTTTTTAAATCAAGGTCTTACCTTTATTATCTAGTCAAAAATTCACATCATTCGCTGGTTCAGTATCAAATAAAGCAAAGTCCCCATTACATACATATCATATATTTTCAAAACATGTGCACTTCACATACACTAGCTTCTATTACACTTTTTCATAACTGGACAAACATTACGCAAACATTTTTTTTTCATCTGATATTCCCTTTCACACATCAATTTTGCAAAAAGAATATAATTGAAACAATTTAGTAATGGTAAGAAAAAACTTTAATAACGTTATGGTACTTAAGAAGAATTAATTATAAAAATGTAACTTTTTTTAAAGATCACACTGCATGGCATACATCATAGTTTTGCGTAGCGTATCAAGACCCGTCTTACGACTTTCTGTTATCAGCTTCTGCTGCATATTTCGTGCATCTATAGCCATTTCTTCGAGCAGTGCATCACATTGTTCACGGTGTGTTGCTTCAACCATTTCACATCTAGAAAAATTTTAATTAAATGATATTTTTATTGACATTTTATAATTTTTTTGCAAGTTAACATAGGTATAATAATGGAGTTAAGGCCTATTTAGATTTATCAATTATTTACATCTTAACCTATGGTTAAATATCAATTTAAAGTTAGTAAGTTTTTATTTTTTTAGGGAAACATAATATTGCAAGGTTCAGTTAGTAGTATAATTTTGAATACACATATATTTAATTATTTAAAAATATTTTTTGAAAATATATTTACTGTTTCACATAAGAGGAGTGAATTTCCTTCAAAGCTTGCAAGCGCTGTGCGTGGACAGCCGCTGCTTGTTGAACCGTTTTCATTTGTGCGGATGTGATATGCAGTAATCTCTGTTCATTTTCCTTTAATACAACTCCATCGGCTTCTAATTGCGTTAACACTGAACTTAAACTTCTAATTAAACGCTCATTGCCTTGCCTCCTGAAATATATTTCTCAACAATAAATTACCCTATTAGTAATAAGCCTACATCTTTCAAAATAAAAATGTGTGGTAATTTTTTAATGCCTAAGATTTTTTACATATTAAATATTAACTAATATGTTTCAAATTTCGTCAAAACCACATTTTTATGTAAAAAGCATCTAACACAGTTTCAAGCACAAACACAAGTCAAGACAAACTAAACAACTAAATATTTGAGCAATAATTAAATCAGATCTTGAGATTGAAATAATCATTAATAATTAATATTCATACTAAATATAGGTTTTTTTATAATAACACCAATAAAAAGATATTTATCTTTAAAAAGTGAATGTAATATTTACCTTATTTCAGCTTGCTTTTCCATTAAAGTGGCTAATTTGTTTTGACTGTCTTTAATACAATCCGTAGCGACAGTATCAATTTTCTTTTTCTTATTCTTTATAACAGATTGAAACTGACCAATAAAATTAGACATATCATCTTGATTACCAATATCTCCAAAATCACAAACATCTTCAGCTTTTTTATCAACAGTTCCACTTTTCAAATATCTCTTTGATTGTGGTCGTTTTCCCGAAACAGTACTCGGAATATTCATCAAATAATTGTTTTCTGGGGCAAAATCACTGGATTCGTTATCTTGATTTAATCCTGACAACATTTTACTTTTGTCGGCTATTTTCTTGGAAGCGTTTAATTTAGGCATTGAAACGAGTTAATTATGTACGCGATTAGACAAAGATAAGTATCAAATAAAAATTTCCCGCTCATATTCATTTTCCATATTCGAAAATTTTTGTTTAATTTCGAATAAAAACTCTGGAATTAATGCAGGCCAGTTGTGGGAACACGGATTACAATTTGAAAAACATATTTGTGATAGATAATTGTATGAATAAGTGTTTTATATTTAATTTTAGATAAATGTCTTACCTCGTAAATATAGTTCCAATCTTCTCTAGTCTACTAGATGCCATTTTCACTTCTATTTAAACAATCAAACTTTAATATACTTTTTTATTTAAGGTTAGTATTTTTCACTATTTATTTCGACATATTTGACATTCAACATATGCTTTTTATCAGAGATTGAATACTAGTCACTTGATTACGTTAATAACGTAACTAATGAGAATATATTTACTTATTTCTCGTTTACTTTTTGTTAGATTTAATGCATTTCTCTTTAATCGAAATTGAATAAAGTATAAATACAATTTTCTAATATGAAAATAAGTATCAATTGTCATTTACAAATTAATTTCATTCATATCATTTGTTATATGAAGCAATTGTAAAACAAAATATTATATTATAATGATACTTTTATCATGTTTTAATCATTATTTATTGACATAAGAAAATACTTGTCTTTCAAAAGATGACTATATTCACGTTATTATAAAAACAAATTCTTTATAAAGAACTATATTAAATAAGATGTTTAAACTTACTTTTCAATATTATAAAATAAACGTTTCACATCTCTAAAGTAAATCTTAAATTATAAAGTTATAAATTATTTTACAAAAATAGTAATATAGCAACACAAAACGCATTTATGCATTCGAATTTTTTAAATATTGCGTTCAAAGATAATTTACTACGTGCTACGTCATAACCTGTTGATAAGGAAATGTAGAGATTGAGATTGCATTAATAATGTAGTTTCAGTTATTTAAGTAAATTGTATTCAGAAGGAATGGAATTTGTTTTTTGGTGAATCCGTTTAAAACATATCATTGTAGAACTATGGGGCCGTTATCAATATTTCGCCAATTTGCAATTATTTTTCAAATTTTACTAACGTTAAATGTGTATGTAATGATGAAATATTGAAACGTAATGTAAAAATGATTGATATTATAATTTAGTTCCGATTTATTTCGCTACATTGCACAAGACTATAATACATTCACTATGGATTCATTTTATTGCTACAAGATGGCAGTACTATATTGCTTAATACCTAACTTGTTTGGAATGAAAAGGTGTGATCATACTGCAAGTGAGAAATGTAAGCAACTTTTTGCAAGTTGATATTAATCCTGTAATTCAAACCTTGGCATGCTGTTTAATCTATAGCTATAGTTTTATGTTTACCGTTACATAAAACCTGATAACCATAAGACATATTAAAGTGTGAAAATTCATGCTTTTTGAATTGATCTTTTTTAGAATCGTAACGCATTATTTATATTTTATTGTTCACTAGCTTTTTCCCGCAGCTCAGCTCGTATAGAAGTTATGATGTTGACAACTTCCTATATATATATATATATATATATATATATATATATATATATATATGTGTGTATATATATATATATATATATATATATTTATATAATATATAACATGTGGATTTGACCGTTCGACATTAAATGAAAACCCAATTAGTACTAGTTGTCATAAATACTTTAAATTTGTGAAATAAATAATTACACCAAGAATAAAAAAATATTTTTAAAGAAATTAAATAGCATTTTAATATAAACAAAACATAAACACCATGTGCAATGTTTAAGTTACAGACTTTTGTTCGGAATGCTGTCGCGATCGGATCAAAAATTAGACATTCACAATTCAAGCTATATTCGAATTAATTTTAAATTGTTTTTCACTTTCGCGGAGGATGCGTATCGTATTATGACTTTCATAATACCGGTATTATTTTGCTATTTGCCTGTAATTAAGAAATAAAATAAAATTAAGTGAAGCTGTCGATGTGGCAATGTATATTGGCCTAGCTAAGTCGTAATGATAATACATTGTATTTGAAATTATAAACCACTTAAAACTATTCCTCTGACTAAATTACTGAATGTTGTTAATTGATTTTTGGTGTACGCTTGAGAAAAATGATCTAGTATATAAGGATTCATTTAATACCGAACGGTTAAATCCGCATTATGTATATATATATATATATATATATATATATATATATATATATATATATAGTCGTTAAAATAAAATTTCAAACATGACTTTTTTTAGAAAATTGAAAATAATATTAATAATTATTTATCATCTTTTTCGTTTGAAAAGTGTATATATATATATATATATATATATATATATATATATATATATATATATATATATATATATATATATATATATATAAATATATATATAATCTTTTATTCCTCTTTCCATTTTTGGTAAATATGCTCGTATTCATAAATTATTTTCTCTCCTGTTCGGATATGTATCAATAAACTTCTATATCTCACTATCAACGTTTCCAATTACTTTCATATTTAACTTTCAAAGAGTTAGTTACTATAAATAGTTTTATAAGATTCTATTTTTAACTGCTTTATGGGTTCATACGTTGTATTTTTATTTCATACGTTGTACATTTATTATGAAATCCTTTCTCGTCTTTATTTTTACTATACCCCTATTAAAGTATTCATAAACTTTATTAATATTGAAATATTTTCATATCACTTCGTTTATCGAACTGTCGTTTTATAACTATATGGTTCAAGCTAACTTGATTACTTTTAATATTTTAAGTAGACAAATCTGCCGTTTTAAACGTTTAAACCGGTGTAACGATTAAAAACGTTTATTCTGCTGTACTTTTGGTTTGCGGAACAAGTCAGAAAAACTTTGGACTTATGTAAAATTATCGCTCTCTACTACGACTCTATCTTTATGACAAATCTGTTTAAAAGTAGATCTATGAAAATATATAGTTGTCTCGTTCTTGCTTATGATGTTTCTATTTGTTATAGCATTTCCGAATTTTTTTCGAATTTCGAACTTGTTTTAAACAATTGATTTTTTAAATTAAGTTTTATGGTATGTTATTTTTATATCGTATTTTGTAATAATAACTTTATGAGAAAAATCAAAATGGATAAGCTAAGAAATATTTTTAAATAGTTACCTTTTATATCGCGATAGTGATGTTATTTACGAAACTTACATAAATATTAAGACTCTGGCGTACCGTTTCGGGGAGTCACTAATTACTGGGGAAACCGGTACTAGCAAGGCGCCGGCCAAAGACCTTGCTCGCCGATATTGTGGGAAAATGAAGACACAATTATCAAAGCAAAATAAAAATGGTTTGAAAACCGCCGTGGTTTGAAAATCGCAGCTAATAAAAATATGTCAAAGAACCTGTAAAATGAATAAAACAAGAGATTCTTGGTCTCATCCTTACCCAGTAGCTGATTCGACTTCCTTTTTTTAATACTATCTGTTTAAATAGTATGGTTTCATCAAATCTAATTAAATTCTATTTGTATGTAGAGAGAAATTACAAATCCAGTCCAATAAACAACTTTATTACAAATTCTGTCCAATAAATAACTTATTGCAAAATCCTAAATATGAAGAGACTTCTAATAAGTGAAATAAGTGGTATTTATGTCATTCTGTTGATTTAGTAATTCTTAAACTTATAACTTAGTAATGTTGATGAGTCCTGTTTTATATTGTTTAAATAAACTACACCATTTTAATTAAGTCAGTATGCAAATATGGTTTTATTTTATTCCGTAATGGTGACAAAAATGTTGCAAAATGCAATTATTTAAAGCAACCATTGGTTTTACATAAACATTAATTATCTTGCAAAAAAGGGAAAGCTTTGTTTTTTAGGGTGTTACATAAAACGGTTTATGTGATCGACATGAAACTTTCACTGTCGTTTACCAGAAATTATGCATGTAAAGAATTTCAAAGCATGCTGAGTACAAAATGTTAATTAATGTATAAATATATATGTGTATATATATATATATATATATATATATACACATATATATATATATATATATATATATATATATATATATATATATATATATATATAATTTACCAAAAACGACCTGTCAAGACAAGTAGAACTCCCGCTATGTGGGTTCTGCCCACGTTTAAGCTCTTGTAAACATCTTACATATTTCTGTTAAAACTATTGACAAATATGAATTTTTCGTAACGTAAATATATTGCCTACTATAGCTTTCAAAGGCTTAAATACGTGGTGTATATTTAAAAAATTACAATATCTGGAATCATCACCATAATTTTCCTACAATCTTAACATAGGCTTCTAATAACCATAATTTTTCCATAATTAGTCTAGGAGTAGTTTCGGATATAAAGGAGGAACATATTTTTGCATACTTTACAGTATATCTCTGAATATAATTATGTAAAAATGTGTGCTACCTGAATATATACTACCTATAATTAATTTAAAAAATATTTTTGAAATCAGAATTAGAGGAAAAAATTTTTGGAGTTCTTAATTTGCCTCTCTCCCCTTAAAATTTCAGTATAAATATTTTTGAGTGTTGGCTATTGAAATATGTACAGGTTAATATGCTTTATTACTGTGCTAAACTTCAAATTTCTACGTCAAGCGGTTTCCGAGGAAAACAAAAACAGACCATGAGTGATCTTAGGATAGTTCCATTTTTCCATCTAACATGATACAAATAACAATGAAACAAAAATCTCGTTTAATTTACATTATAAAAGTAATATGTCCCGTGCATGTGAGATACTGGTGATAAGTGATCAAATATTTGTTAATTAGTTCACAATAATGTGTGTTTCATGTTAATTGTTTATGTTGAAAGGTATTTCCCATATTATTGCTTTTAAAACATTGTACAGTCAAATCTGGATACATGAAAAAATTCTGTGAGCAAGAAAAATTGTCAAGTTCCATTATTTTCACCCCTGAAAACCTCCAGAAATGACCTAGTAGAAAGTCTTTTATGTAAGTTCATAACCACTGTAAATGGGATATAACATAACCCCTATAAGTGAAACCGCATCTCACCCTACCCCTACGAGTGCAGACTTTCACCTAAAGAGGATAAGCGGGTGTCTGCACTTCTAAAACGACAAATCTACTAGATTTGTTTTCTATTATTTATGCCACTTTCGAAGTATTGTGGAATGAGCTTGTCATTAACACACACTTATTTCAGTTGATAAATGTCAAATTCTAGAGATGTCGAGATCGATGTTCGAGGGTGGGAAATCACGAAATGACATACAGAGTGAGTTTGGCTTGCAGAATCTACCTTTTATACCAGCCTAAAATACAAAGATTCCGCAATGTCGCAGTGCTCTCGGGGACATTGAAATATTAAGAGGAGCCAAGTTGCTGAATTTCCTAAGATTTTAATGTGCCTTGGATTAAACAAACCTTTGATAAAAACGTTCCCATAGATGGATCATTGTTGAAATAAATATCTAAAGACTGTTAAAAATGGGAAATACAGAACTTTTCAATAGCAAGGTAGTTTGGAGGGTTTTAAAAAGTAATTTGACATATTGTTAAGAATACGGCTGGGGAAAGTAAATCTATAGATCAAAGTATGTGTAATCAGAGATCTGAAATATACAAAGTCTTTTAAAAGTATTCAGATGATATTTGCAACGTGAGACTGAGACTGGTTTGTTTTTGAAGTGCCTTCTGAATAAAACCTTTGCATTGAAAGGGGATGAGTCAACACGGAGGGAACAAATTTAACTGGTATGGAAACACTCCTTCTTCTCAACATTGGGAAATCAAAGCAACTGAGACATTTCAAAGATAAGTTCATAAATTGTATTTACACTTCAGGTGCCTTGAATACCACTTATTTCATTTATTAGAGGGGAAAGAGAAAGGTGAAAAATTTAGAGAATTTGTTTTCACAAATGTAGACATCTGTTGACCATGAAAACCCTATACAAAGGCTTAGATGAAAAAGGTTGTAAAATATTTAAGGGATGCCTGAAGAAAGTTGATAAGAAAATGAAGAACAAAGGAAGAATAATGTTTTGTTTTGGTGACTTTTTATTGCTTACCCCACATGCGCTTATCGACACTTATAAATGAGAAAGTTAAATTTTTGCCAGCCAATACCGCCTGTAAGCTTCGATCATTGAATCAGGGTATTGTAAATGGTTTTAAATGTTTTCATAGCAGTGAAGGAATCAAATATATTCACACATACCTGGATAAGAATATTAGCTCTGACATAAATGTCTCTTAGTCTTGAAGTTCGCGAGGAAAGCGTGATGTACCGTAAGTCGCATAATTGTCAAGAATTACTTCGAGAAATCTGGGTTTAGGATTGATGCAGGCATGGTGCCAGAGAAAACTGATATTGAAGTTGGGCCTGGCAGTGAGGACTCAGGACAGTGGCAGTGAATCTGACCAATCGGTCAGATTTGTGCCCCATGAAAAAAGCATGTTAAAAATTTTCAAAGACTTTGTAGAGGTTGCGGATGATGTGGCTCTTGGCAGAGAATACACGAGTGATGACATTATTGCGAATTGTGTAAGCATGTTCACAGGCAGAAATATTGGTAAAGATAAAAACAATCAGGCAAAAGGAAGTTTGCATACAGATATAATATACAGATAAAAAACAAGAAGCTTTACTTTTTAGCTGACTGCCATTCTAGGTGGATCTCCACCTAATTCATGTGGGAAACAACCAGGTTGTTTTTACCCAACGTTTCTAAGCAGTTACATAATAACTGGCTTAGTAGTGATAACTGGACTTCACAGGTTTACGTTTAGGTTAATAAAGGGGTAATGTTTTTGAATAGTCCAATTATGGTTAAGGCTGTTGTGACTATTAGAAACTGTACTTCAACTCACTGTCAAGAAGATTTTATATCAAATACTAAATGATTTAACAGGATAAGCCAATTGCAAATGATTTAACGTAATGCTGTTTAAAGTTTCCAATTTTCATGATACATCAAAAGTAGAATTATAAGGAAGACATTAAGGGGGTATTCTCACAAGGCAGAAAAATTAATTATTTTTGTGGTTTTAGGGTGCCATAATGAAAAAGGAATCTTTACAAATTCAATGTGTATAACATTTTGCAAGTAGTAGAATTAATTGGTAGTAAATAATGTAAAAAAAATTGTTTATGTAGAATAGTACATAGTAATTTTAAACAAAATTCAATGAGTGTCTTGGTGCCACATTATAACAAATAAAAAATTTTCAATATTTAAGAATTGAAAAAGAGGCATTGAAAAATATTAAATTTCTGATAGGAATGAAATATAATGTTGAAAACTTTGCAAACAGATTCAAACCTAAGTGCGGTTTAATCAAATTAAACCATTTTACATGTATATGACGAACCAAGTTGGAGGCTGCCTCGTTCGATCGCTCACTGCACTCGGTCAGTGTATCGCTCGCATACTCAAATTAAACAGAGTGTATTCTGTTACCGCATAAAAATTGATAGCATATTCGGACATGTTTTATTGTTTTAGCCTGTAGGTACCTTTCTTACTCGTAGGTTTTAATAAATTATTTTCGTTAACTTTTTTAGTCGTGTTTTTGGAACGAAGTTCCTTATTGCGCGTTGCGAAAGGGGGCTAGATGGAAAAAATTAAGACCAAAAGTTGTAACGACAATTTTTGCTATAGTTGCTAGCGGGCGCGCTGCAAGCCGTGCGGCGTGCGCGTGTTTCTCTGTCTGACTCTCTCTCTCTCATAGAAAGCGAGCCAGTTATTTTCGTTTCGTCTTTCTATTTCGCATTGAACAGTGGTGGTGTCGCGACGGTTATTTTTGTTGAGTGTATACAGGTTTTTTGTACATAATAAATAATAGAAAATAATAACAATAATTATTATTATAACTTAAAAGAAATAAAATTTTATTACAATTCCTTCACTAATTAATCGAAAGAAACTTCGTTCCATCCGGGTGTCCCTTGACACCTCTCAAGTTTTTTTTTTGTTTAGAAAAGTTTTATTTTAAGTCTGTTAATTATTTAATTTCTATATTTTAAATTACAATGCCGGCCCAAGAAAGAAGTCTATAGTTAGAGAGATTTTTGAAAAGCCAATAGACAGAAAAATTGTGTGTAGACAATGTTTTTTGTCTTATAAATATTCCGGGAATATGAACACGATGATGACACACGTTAGAAAGAAGGTTTACTTGTATGCTTATTTATATGAGTTACATGATCCAGGTGAACTTTTTATCTTAACGGAGGTTGATAATTCTTATACATTCTTTGTTGTTTTCATTATTAAACTACCTTTATTTATCAATAACCCGATTAAATGACTCAAAAATGGACGAGTTCTTAAATAATTGAAATCGATTTATGACACTACCCAATGATCATTGTTTGTTAAAACCACTTGACTAACTCGATTTACACTAATTTTCAAATCAACTCGAACTTGGTTTGATGAATTTCCGATTTTGCTCATCTCTAGTTCACTCTGTAAGATATATAGAACTGTAGACAGTTGGTTGGAACTTAATCTAAATTGTTGTATTTTACAAAGTTTGTGTGACTAATTTCATACGACTTATAATTCAATCCTATTAAAAAATTATATATAATATTACTCCCTATATTAATATACTGTGAGCGAGCATGAAAAAGAGATATGTTAATTCCTTTTATAGTTTGTTTTTTTGCATCAGGAAGTTTCACTTTCAGCCTTTTTCATGTGCATGCATGCATATACAATAGCGTTCTAACTTGGTTTTTTAATGAAAGTATGTCGTAAAATGTAGTATAATAGACAACATCAAGAATTTTAAATGGATTTTAAACTCTAGTTAAAAATTACAAAAATTTATCGTGGTTTATTTAAAGTCGACATAGTCATAAAACCATAGTCACGAAAAAGGATAGAATAACATATGATAGAGAAAGGGATGAATATAGTTTTTGCTTACTTTTTATATTGGCTTATGATTAAGATAGATCATCAACTGCTTGATTCACTCTACTGTATTTTTGCTTACAAGCTCCCAATGCAGTAATTTTACTTAAAATGAAACTTTATTGCCTCAACTGAATAAGAAATATAGTTAAGCACTCTCTTCATTGCTGGTCAGCTTCATAATCTCGGGTACAAAACTTAACAAGGATAAAACCAATTCAATTTTGATACTCCAATGTGACAAATTCAATTTTCCATTTTTTTGTAAGTATTTACAGCTATCACTTATTGAACAAATGTGTCGTTGAGTATTGTTTCTCCAAAAATTGATACTAATTTTAAAAAACTGACCAAGTGCGTGTTGGAACATGCCTAAAATAACATTCCCTAGGCATCCGTATCTTTTGAAATTATTCATACATGATAACTAAAATACTTTCATTTGATAGTTCTAATCGGATGTAAGTACCTAGCATTTCTTCAGATTTTTTAAACTTGCGGTCACAAAATTAAGGGGCAAACACCTTGGACATAATTTTTAATTTAGATATTTCGTAAAGGGGTTTAAAAATTAAAAATTATAAATGTAATTCAAATTTAATTTTAGAAGACTTATTCAATGATGGGTGTTATTGAACGGAATACATAAAAAAATTCTTCTCTACTTACAAAAAATTAATTTTTTTTTAATATATTACTATACCTTAATTGAGGTCGCCACATTAAAGCATATACTTGCACAGGACTAAAACAGGCTTCCTTGTTTCAATACACGTAACCCTGTAAATGTAGTGACTCCACTATTTCATTTTTTCTAGTTATATTGAGAAGGTTGATAGAAAATATGCACCAATGACAGAATATATAATTTTTGGAAGTTTTGCATGCATGTTTGAGAAAAGTTAGCACTAACGTGGCAAATTCACTTACAATATAAAGTGGCCGGTTTAAAATAAATTTTGAAAATTGATCTGCCCTTGTTATTAGTAGAAGATTACTTTTAGTTTGACCTTTGTGTAATATAAGCATATATCACATATGAGGTATAGTAGCCGACAAATTATTACCTAAATCTAAAAATCTTGAATTCAACCTAAATCTTAAAGTGCTGGCTAGAAATGGAAGTGTTACAGTTGATAATATGAAGGGTTTATTTTTTACTTATGTTTACTCGCAATTTACTGCAGTTTACCTAATATTATTTATTGTTGTAATAGCGTTTGACAGTTGACTGAGAGATATGTATCAATAGTGTACATTAAAGTTTGAAAATGAATGAATAAGGATATTTTTAAAAGTTTAAATGAATAAAGTTATAAATGATGAATTATTTGCATAGTTTTCTACTATGCAAATAATTCATCATTTATAACTTTATTCATTTAAACTTAACTAATTTCAAAAAACGAAAACGATAACCAATTCAACGTGCCTATATATTTTTGTTAATATATGTTCAGTCTTAATTTCCATAATGATACATATACCAATTTTGATAATTATTGTTTTGTTTGAAGCAATAAGGAGAGTTGATATTACAATGTTCATTTCTTCAAGATATCTCTTAAGAGTAACTATTTTTAGAGACTAGACTACTTCTTAAGAGTAATCTAAGGAATTATGAATATTTACTAATAAACCATCAGACGTGGCTGTCCTTCATTTCGTCATGATGACACTTAAAGGTAAGCTACAGATAAGAGTGTGTCTTTTTGTGGAAAAAGGCAATCGCAGCACCAGCTTATTGAGACTTCGATTATGGGTACGAGCTTATGCTAATGGAATTTTCAGCATGTCATTTGTGATGAAGGCATTTTTTTTGAAGTTTTAAATTTAATATTACCATGATAATTTTAATAAATGACGTGATAATTATTAATGACTGAAACATTTATAAAACAATATCAAAGTTCCTTTGATGCAGTAGCATTACTTGAGCTATTATCTATCTTTATTTTACCAGATTAGTTTCTACAATGTATCTATTTCCATGGAACTTACATTTTTTTAATTACCTGCATGTTTATTTCCTTTTTTAATCCATTTTTTTTCACAAGAATATATGTAACAAACATTCATGCATCAAGCTGAGGCAGTGAACACAATCCTCTATGGTTTCATTACTTAGAATCCTATTTGCATAAGCTCTCATTTGTGAAAGCCTATGTTTACGTTGTTCAACATTCCCTCTTGATATTCTTTTTTTAAATGATCCCCCTTTCCTCTTTCGTGTTTTTATAAGGGTGGCGTGTTTAGTAGGCCTACCCATGTTGAAATATAAATTTAATTCAAAGAAAGAACTGTTAAGTTAAAAATAATAATTATTTACCTTAAGTCTATAATAAGTATTGACACCAACATTCATTAAATGTATACTAATAAGTGTTAGTTTTTTGTGTAGTCGGTGCCGATAGGGAACCTTACTGCTAATTTCTCCCGCTAGGGGGTTACTTGTAAAATAATGTAAACATCATAGATAAACATGATGTGACGTGTAATTTATATTATTTATGTAATTTATATACATCTGCTTGTGGAGTATTGAATTTTATTGGTTTTGCGATGATTACATCTCGATTTATAATAAATATACATAAATGATGTGCAGTTGGATGCTGTTGCAGTTGGAGCAGTTGAAAATATAGTTGTTCATTTATTCCTTAAGGACAAAAAACGTCAGACACTGTGGGAAACTGCTGTCTGTCACAAAAATTTTAAGAGATCAAAATAAAACCTTGGCTTTGTTCAGAGCATTCATTTTATTCTGATTTTTTAATTCTAATATTGTTAAATATCTGTCATTTTTTGTCACATTTTCTCTTCACAGAAAATATTTTAATTTTGCACGCCATAAAGTCACTGCTTTTTTGACAGCTAATTTTGTTTACGTCTTATTTCAGTGGCTCCATTTACGATTAGCTTTGCGTAAGATTACCTATTCCAAAAACAACTAAACAAAAATGGCTTCCTTTTTGCTCACATCACTTGTTTGGATTTAGAACACACTCTAAAAAAAAGTAATAATTGTTTATAGGCATTTAAACATGTATTCTCATGATAAAAGTTCTATAAGGGATTTTTCCTTTTTTAAAAGTAAATTTTCTTAAAAGAAGAGGATTGTTAAAAGTAAATTAAGGAATTTTTCTTGATAAGAAAAAAATATTTCAAACAAAACTATTATTGATCAGTAAATTATACAATTTTCATGAAGAAATATCAATAAACATGAACATTATTAAAGCAAAAAGTAAACTCTGAAAAAATTATGCATCATTGGATGGATAAATTTTAAATATATAACTAAAACAAACTTTAGAAATAAATACTAAAAAACAAAATAATAATAAGTTTATGGTTTTCATCTCAACTAGGACTATTAAATAAAGAAGAGAAGTCATAGAATGCATGACAGAAATAAAACTTGTTAGTTTTGTACGCTTTGAACAAAACAAAAATATACTTCGAAAAATAACATCACAAGACAAGAAATAAAACTGTAGAATCATGAGAAGTATAATAATAAATTCGAATAACGAAACAAATAATTCAAAAAGATCAAGTCTCAGATGTGGCGTAAGGAGTTTCATTTCAAAAATAATCATATTGTACAAAATGATGACTTTTTAAAGACCAAAATTTTGACTGCTAAAATGGTAAATAAGAAATATGCTATCATTATATAGTCAGTTTAAGTGAGAAAGAAATTAATAACAAAAAAATCAGTATTTACATATAGTTTAAAACATTTGTAATCCTAACCACGACATGACACTTTTGACAAACCACGTGATAATTATTAACAATCAATAAGCACAGCAAGAAAGTCAATAAACAAATATCAAAATTTCTTTGATACAGTAACACTACTCGATCAACAATCTCTGTTACCTTAATTGCAGGTACTCCATTAAAATTTTAGTCTTTACAGTATAAAGATTTCAATGGACATATATCTTTTAAGTTACCTGAATGTTCAATTCCTTTTTTTATCCATTTTTTACAAAAATATATTAAAAAACACACTAAAGATCTGCCGTACTTCAACATTCACAGTGATACATTTACTATAGGAACACTTTTAAAAGGTACCTCAAATTCTCCTAGTAATTCTCCCCTTTAAAATTCTCCTATAATTTTCATGAGGTCTTTTGTCCTTGAAAAAACAATTTGAAATCATAAGTACAAACAGGCTAGAAGGTGCAGTGTCATTTTTCAGCCGGTATACACTTGAACAGAAGCCCCATAACTTTTTGTATTTTTTAAATATCAAATTCTAATTAAAGCTTGTTTTGAATGGACTATAGAAAAATAAAATTCACAAAGAGGAAAAAGTTGAATTTTCTGACCTATTTCATGAGAATACTCTCTTCTAAATGACATGGAAGTCAATTATTATTACAGTACTTAGGTTATACAAACTTTTCAGTCCATCGTAAAAACGGTTCCTTTTTGAAGCCGATTTTTTTTTATTTCTAGAGTTTCATTTATGTTAATTAAAAGTGTAATTATTAATCATTTAATATTTATTATCTAAATTGTTACAACAGTAATAATAAAATTAATATGATAATTAATCCATAAGGTTATATACAAAATATCGATCATAAGAAAACCGTACATCGATGCATCGCTCAGAAGAGTACAGTAATGCATATTTTTCAGCTGTGATACCAGCGGTATGTTATTTTATTATCAATAAAAACAAAAATAATCTATTAAATAACTAAATGAAACAAACAATCAAGTTTCTTATACAATTATTAACAGCCAGCTATTGTTGGAACAAACAAAAACATCATTGGCTGTCCACAATTAAATGTAACTATGTGATGTAGTATTTTCTCTACTTTCTTTAAGTTCTTTACACTTTTACACAATATTTCTGAGAGTTATACAATATACAAGTATTTTAATGAGATTTATTATCCTCACTAAAATACTTGTATATTGTATAACTTTTGAAAGAGTAATAAAAACTATACCGCTCCCCTACAATAAACTCACTAACATAAGCAGTGGGAAAACAAACACAAACCCGGCTTCCGCTATTGTGTTTGAAACATATAAATGATGTTGGATGTTCCTAACAGTTAATCTTTGCTAATAGACACCTGAAGATGTTGTAATGCAACGAAACCTAGGTCGTGGTAAAGAACTTAAAGAAAGTAGAAATAATACTATATCACATAGTTTCATTTAATTGTGAATAATGAATTTCTACAAAATTAACGCCAAATATATTCAATCATTGGCTGTATAAAAAATTGGCGTTTCAATATCTCGAGTTCCAAATGAATGTAATCACGAGTAATAGCTAGTTTGAAAATGAAAATCATTGATAAAATACAAATAGTATTTATTACATTACATTACACTGTTAATAATATTTACAACAAAAACAAATATATTCCTTTCAAATTCCCTTGAACTAAACAAATATTAAAAATAATTCTTGCCATTTCATTAGAACTATTATTAAGGTACAATAAAACAAAGGAATTAGAAAGGAACGCTGCTTATAATATATATACTAATATTCAAATTTTATTTATCTCTATTTTAGAATATACAAAATAAATGACATTCTCCTTTTAAACCTATATGAAGTATATATTTCATTTGAAAGTTGGCAATTCGAACATGAAAATAAAAATTGTATATAGTGCATTTGTTTTTTTTTTATACATGCAATATTACATTATTGCCAGTTTATAAAAGTGTAAGTAGTTTTTCTTTTTACTGGAATCATCATCTTCAAACTTCCAAGTTTAGGTAATTTTAAAAATTTAAAAGCAATTTATTGAAATATAATGATATCATAAATTGAATATAAAAAAAAATGGTTTTAATCGATCCTAAAGGTAATAAATAATGAATAATATAAAATTGTTAACTTTTTTCTTTATGAAATTTTTAATTTATATTGAAACAATATTTTTTTAGTTTTATGTCTATTGCCCTTACAAAACTAAAGCATTTTAAAATTTACACAGTTGACCGGAAATAATAGCTATTTTACTGAAATTTTAAAATAGGGGACTGACTTATAACATTTATATCTAATCTACCATGTTACAATTGGAACATTATAAATGTCAGCATATTGAGCCATGCTATTCTATTTGAATCTGGCTCTTTCTAATTAGTTGCATGAATACTTTTATTTATTACGTTATAGGTCTGAAATACTTGGAATGCGATGTCGCACCTATATCTATTATTTAGAGTACATAATTCGCAACCAACTACTTTGGAGTCTGTTGTCGTACATATTTGTGAGAAAAATGTTTTCTTCAAATAACGGTAATAAGATTAAAATGAATGTAATTTGATATTAACATTTAACGGACAGCCTGTTTTTCTCTAGAGTTGCAGTTTTATTTGTCGAAAATTCGTGGGCATTTTCAGTAAAATGCATAGACCCTTAAAAACATTTTGAGAAAAATAATTTTGGAATTCTTATAGATTGTTTTTTCTATTAATACTCCGAAAGAATAGACGAAATTAAAAATTTGACCATACTATATTTCTACACAAATATTTTTGAATGTTGAGATGTATGAAAATTAATATATATATATATATATATATATATATATATATATATATATACATATATATATATATATATATGTATACATATTTATATATATGTGTGTGTGTGTTTTGCAACTCTTAGTTGCAAAATACATATATATATTAAAATAAAATTTTCTACATTGTTTTGTAATTTTCTACCTTGATAATTTCATACTCACACTTCATAATTTCATACTACCTTGATTTCTATACATCAAATTTTAAGTTATTACACTGAACAGTATCCTATTATTTTTGTCGAGGTACAAAACTCTTATAAAATCAATTATTTACAAATTAGTATTTGTTAAGAGTGATATTTCAAAACAAAAATTCACCCTAGTAAAATGAAACCTTACAGAATATGACACATATTTAATTTTTTTCTTTTTAGTGCTGCGCACCAAAATTGGCATAATGGAAGACTTAAGAAATAACTTCAGTCTCCATCTGTCTATCTGGAACAGACATTTTTCTCAGAGACTATTTGACATTGATAGTTGAAATTTGAAAAAGTTTGATTTTGAAGGTTAATTATGAGGGATACAAGAAGTTAAAAAAAATGTTTCCAAATCATCAAAAAAATGAAAGCTTACGAAAGCACAAATTCAAAAATATATAATTTGTTTTTTTCTTGTAAACTTTATTTAGCACTTTTGTGAAGAAACCTTCAAAAATCACCCCCATCTCAGAAAGTATCGGTCAAAAAACCTGAAAAAATTCACAGCTATTGGAGATAAAGTGCTGATTCAACAAAAAAATGAAACTTGCATTACATCAGACATTATTTAGATAAAAAGAAAGTTTGGCGACAACCTTTGTTTTGATTTTAATTCAAATGGTATTAAACTGAAGAACAAAGTTTACATTATCGAGTATTTATCAGTAGAAACACTTCTAAAATTAAGAATATTCAATTTCACCCAATTTGAAGAGGTTTTTTACGTTGGGTAACAAGAATAAGTCCTATAGAAATATTACGAATCAATGTCATGAAGAACATTAAAAAAAGGAGCCAATCATTTACATTGGAAATGTTATGGAAGATTATTGTATTTCTGTTTCTACGTCATCTCTTTCTCTTTCTTATACCTATAGTTAGACAAAGATAAGGTGTTGTCTATATTAGTGTTGAAAGCAAAAACATATTTTTAATTTCCTAAACAATCAGACTTTTGAACTAACCGATACATATTTATGATACACAAATGTACCTTCAAAGATAATGGATAGTATAGAGCACTAAGCGAGCAAGTATAACTTATAGTAGGTCGCTTTTTTCCTTGTATTGCAGACTCCAAGGTTTTTTAGGATATTTTTCCTTTCTTTTGCCAACAATTGGCTCAGGAATGTGCTCCTGACATATGATCTAGGCAATCTACCAGGTGGATCAATTTTCAGAATTTATTGTGGGATGAATTTGGAATCGGGATCCTGTTGATCGGTAAACTAAATCATAGTTACTTCTTTCAGAAATACACCGTAAATATTATGTATGTTAGTGCTTAACTTCTTGTAAATAGAAGAAGTCACTAGATTCAAATTCATTTTCTGAAGACAGTAAACCTCTACACAATTTTTCTTTTCTGAGAACAATAATTTCATTGTCATCACTTTCTCCTTCATACTTTTCTAATTCATTATCATTTCCCCATTCAATAACTTATGTGGAAAATTTTTTTCTTATTCGCCATTTTCACAGTTGCAAAACTACTAAAAACACAACCTACAAACAAAGTTGTGCAGATAATAGTAACAAGAAAAAATCTGACGTGCATAAAAATAAAAAACTAACACAGCAAAATCAAAATTGAGGAAAACCAATTTTAGGTGGGCCATTTTAAGAAGTTACGATGAAAAAACTTAAATCTTTATGTCCATTCGTTAAGTGTTAATATGCTAATGAAAGCATTCAATATAAATTGTTTAATACAAATATTTGCATCACTCTTTAGAAGCTTACCCTTATGGACCATTCATGGTAAACTGGTGATAGATACACCATGAGACAATGTTATAAGTCAGTCGCCATCTTTATATGTTTAACTAGATTTATCCATTACTCCATTCTATAGATATATTGCTTGTTTTTTCATATATTTAATCTATACTTTATTTATAAGTGTTAAAATCACACAGACTTCATAACGCAGTCTCCGAAATATATTTTTACTTTTTCTTAACAATCTTATCACAGTTGTCATATTTTGCATAGTTAAGTTTTTTAGAACAATGAATTTATCACAAAACACAAATTCAGTTGTCAAAATTATTTTTATCTGCCTTCTGAAAATGCTGGTAAATACTCTTAATATTTCACAAGTTCGTGCGGCATATGCAAATAATAGTTTCCGATAGATTTCCAGCTGGTAATTTTCTTCCAGTTTTTATATTTTTAAATAAATAATTGTCTCAATAAAGTAATAGTAGCGTGCGTAACACTATTTCAAAAGATTTGTTTTTAATATACAAAATTATGATAAATAATAAAATATCAGTGTGCCGGCACAATTAACTCATAAATAGCCTTGACATCAGTTACAAAATTTTTGACATAAAGAACAGGTTTAAATATAAAAATAAATTACCTCAAGTGGTACATTTTTAAAACAAAATTTTGCTTAGGTCTTTAAATTTATATTTTAAAATTGTCTAATCCCAAAATATCATTCTTGATATCCTATAGTGGCAGTAATCTGGTGTTTTAACAATTCATTTGTTCATCACTGTAATTAAATGGATTCATTTCTGTATTACAAAAATGTCAACATTTGACGTAAATAATGTGTCTCAGTAGTAGCAGTTTGGCTGTCCTTACACTGTCTTATTAAATAACATACCTTTCAAACGCACTGTCTTATTCAATAACGTATCTTTCAAACGCACTGTCTTATTCAATAACATACCTTTGAAACGCACTGTCTTATTCAATAACATACCTTTCAAACACACTGTCTTATTCAATAACATACCTTTCAAACACACTATCTTATTCAATAATGTATCTTTCAGACGCACTGTCTTATTCAATAACATACCTTTGAAACGCACTGTCTTATTCAATAACATACCTTTCAAACGCATTGTCTTATTCAATAACGTATCTTTCAAACGCATTGTCTTATTCAATAACATACCTTTGAAACACACTGTCTTATTCAATAACATACCTTTCAATAGCACTATCTTATTCAATAACGTATCTTTCAAACGCACTGTCTTATTCAATAACATACCTTTCAAACGCACTGTCTTATTCAATAACATACCTTTCAATAGCACTATCTTATTCAATAACGTATCTTTCAAACGCACTGTCTTATTCAATAACATACCTTTCAAACGCACTGTCTTATTCAATAACATACCTTTCAAACGCACTGTCATATTCAATAACGTACCTTTCAAACGCACTGTTTTATTCAAGAACATACCTTTCAAACGCACTGTCTTATTCAATAACATATCTTTCAAACGCACTGTCATATTCAATAACGTACCTTTCAAACACTCTGTCTTATTCAATAACATACCTTTCAAACGCACTGTTTTATTCAATAACATACCTTTCAAACGTACTGTTTTATTCAATAAAATACCTTTCAAACGCACTATTCTTCATTATATAATGGCGATGCAGTAGATGTTCATAGGGGCGATATGTCACTAGATGAAAAACGGCAAATAAAGAGAGAATTATGGCTTTCAGAGTCAATATAGATATTGCCTTTAAATAATTAGTGCATAGAATAATGACTATTATTATTCACTGAAAATGATGTACGGAGTATTAGTTTACTAGCGAGGGATGTTTTATAAGAAACAGAGTTCGATATTTAGAAAAGAGATATTTTTTTCTGAGAATGTGGATAGTTTAAGGCCTATTGTAAAAATGACTCCAATGTAGTAAAATGCCAGTTTTTTTAAATAAAATAAGGGTTATTGATGTGATTTGATCACTTAGAGCTTATAAAAGACAGGTAAATATAATATGAACAAATAATGAATACACAGTAAGACCAGAAGTCGATGAAACTAATGCGTGCAGTAACAAACGAAGATATGCGAAGGATTTATTACAATTTTGACTTTTTTATTTCACGTCACAAATGAAAAACTAAATGAATGTACTTGAAAGAATTTTTATAAGAATGAGTTTGTTTAAAATGAAATTAGACATGAATTGCGTTGATTTTGAACACTTAACCAGCCATAAATGTGAGAATATATCGGTGAAATAATTGTTAAACATTACTGATGAATTGTAACATTTTTTTGGTTTGGTTATCAAATTTTATCACTCCAATATTGTTTGGTCGATTTGGAACTATTAGATAGACTGCCAAGTATGTATGGCTAATGGTTTCAAACCAACCGAAAAATGTTGAAGTGATAAAATTTGATAACCAAAGTAAAAATATTACGAGTGATAAATTGGGATATACAATTTTTAAAAATAATAAGTTAATCAAAATCTGTTATAAAATATAGTGCAGTCGGAATCGTTTCTCTGAATGGGATCTGGGGAAGAAAATTAAAACATATAGTGTCAATGCTGGCACACACAATGCCGGTTATCCAAAAGTATACCAAACAAACATCTATAAATTATTTTTTGGAAAAACAAATATATTCCAATAATTTCCACATCACAGTAAACATATACGGCAATTATAAACAAAAAAATACACAGAATATTTAGTATCCGTTCAGATTATATCCAGTCATCAATAACAATCGATAACTATTCACAACGAGTGTGATCGGAGCGGACCACAATAATATAAAACAAAACATTCTACTTCCTACGCTAGGACTGCGTCCTCTGACTGTGCTTGCGGAAGCACCGTTTGTCAGTTTGCCGCGTGAGAATGTCCAACACAAACTTGCGATGTGAAAACAGACGCATTATGTCCTCTCTCGCTTCACTAACACCGTCACACACTATCCTGCTACGCTGCATGTTGCCCTGTAAAAATATATGTAATAAAATTAAGCGAACACAAAAGTAAACAAAAATCAATAAAGTAGGTTTCTTCTTCAAAAAACATGTGAGATACGGTTGAAATATTTAATAATGCTGAATGATTACAATTGGGAAAATAAAGGTTATATTAATGGTTCCGAAAAAGAGCTTTAAAAAGGCACTTTCGGATTAAAATTCATAATCTGGCGACACTGTTTTGTTTTCAAATTATAATACAAACATTAGCTGTATTATGTGTAAATGAAACCATCTATATCGCCGGCAAAAAATTTCTGACAAACAATTTATTACTAATAGCTTAATAATAAGAACTAGCGTGACCCGTGCGAAGTCTTCACATTATTTATTCCATTATGAAGCTCAGATGACAGATCGAACAAATATTTTACTAAAATTGACATATAGAGGCGCAAGTATCAAAAGCATTGAGCTAAAGCGCCACTTTATTTATACGTGAGTGGATTTGAAATTAAACAAAAATTTTACCGACCGTCAATCATATTGACGTTGAGCCGTTAGATGGCAGCATTGCTGTTTTGTGTATATAATTTTAATAATTAATTAATTTGCAAAAACAATAGCAATAATAAATTTTTTAGTTGTGGATGCCGGTAGAGCAAGCAATTATCTATAAAATGATATATAATTTATGTGGATTAGTTGTGAGGTTTTTTCTAAAAAGGGAGTGTAACATCTTAACCTTAGCGTATTAATATATATGATGATGATGATGATGATGATATACATACAGAAGCTATAAACTAATAAATACTGTTCATAGTTTATGAAAAAACTAGTTAGAACAATGACTTAGTTTAGAAAATTACATCTTGCAAAGGATATTTCTTTAAGGAAAGAAATTTTGAGAGCATAATAAAAAATCACTTATCATTGGCGTCAGCTATTTCTTAATAAAAATAATTAAAGACACCTTTAATTTATTTAAACCAGTAGGTATTTTTTTGGTTTTATTAATTATATTGTGTCTTGTCTTTGTAATAAAACTTTTGGGGACAGTTTATATTATCTTACTATTCATTTAAAATGGAGAAAATTTAGGTAATGTGAGTAAATTTAGTAAAAATATTTAAATGCTTGTACATTTTAGTGATTTCCAGTGAAAGATTCAAATTCTAAAATTATTTATAGTATAAAAAAATTATTAAGTTCGCAACTAATAAACCTGCCTTTTGTTTCGATATTTCTGGAATATCTAGCATATAAAGATAATATCACATCGGGGTATTTAAAGAGCGCAGTACTCAAACTTCTGTTTAGCTGGTAACTGAGTTTAGGCAAGTAAAAAGCAGACAAAACATGGAAATATCACAAAAAGAACTTGGAGTGTTTTTATTTCTTAAATTCCTTTAATGGTGAAAATCAAGCTAAGCAACATACAATGTACACAATGATGAGTCGCGGAGTACTGCCAAGCATTATTTCCAAAGATTTAAATAAGGAAATTTTTTAAGGCATATCCTCATCCATTTAATTTAGAAAAATTAAAAAGCCTTACTGAAATAATTCTCAGGATAAGTTTGCATTATCTGGTAGAACTACTCTCATGTTCTCATACTGCAATAAAAATACAACACCCCCTCTTCGTTCTAAACTTCAGAGGGGACCTAATCCCCTTTGAAGTTCCGAAGATAGAGCTCGGAGTCCACAGCGTGAAAAATGAAAAATGTATCACTTGGATTGACTGTGCTTTCCCACCTATTGTACTCTCTGAACCTATTGCACATTGAATAACGTCTTTTTCCATCACTAAAAATTAATACTTGAATTTTTGTTGCGTAGAAATTATGCAATTTTTTAGTTACAAGCCACAAAATATTTAAAAGGAACAAATTTCTCATCTATCCTCATTAATTAGATATAAAAAATAAAACAATTTCGTAATTAGTTCACAAAATACCAGGACTATTAGTTGCCAACATAATATCATAATCCACAAATTGTTTCTTCAACGTAATAGCGAAATGGACTTTAATAAATATTCTCGACAATTCATTCAACAACATTACCTTGACCAATTCTATTAACCCGTGTAAATTGGCAGGAATCTTAGACGAATGCGAGTTCTTAGGTTTCTCTAAAGTTCGTAAAACTGCTTCTAACTGCTCAAAAACACCAGCCTCCAACTCCGTCTGAAAGAATTGAAATTATCTATGTTATCTCAATGACAAATTTTACGTAATGCGAGAAAACTATATCGAAAAGAAAGGTAAAATTACTAAATTCTCTTCCATTTCCCCTAAACACATTCACATATAATGACGAGTAAAGTTTATAAAATTCATACATTCTACAGCATAACGAGTTATGGTGCAATTACCACACCATCTATAATATGCCATGCAATGCAAAACTCAATGCAAAATAGCAGTCACGCTATTTGATATTGTCATTTTGTATCTAATGTTAATTTACTAATGCAGTCTCGATTGTAATCGAATTGGACAGTATAATGTGTTTGGATTGTAGGCGATTGGATTGTGATCGAATTGGACAGTAATGTGTTTGGATTGTAGGCGATTGGATTGTGACCGAATTGGACAGTAATGTGTTTGGATTGTAGGCGATTGGATTGTGATCAAATTGGACAGTAATGTGTTTGGATTGTAGGCAATTGGATTGTGATAAAATTGGATAATAATGTGTTTGGATTGTAGGCGATTGGATTGTGATCGAATTGGACAGTAATGTGTTTGGATTGTAATCAATTGGATTGTAATCGAATTGGACAGTAACGTGTTTGGATTTACACCTGTAAATTCAAACACATTACTGTCCAATTCGTATTCTTTCTGTGGCCAAGTAATTATCCATGAGCAAACCACTTCAATCCATAATAGTATTATAAGCGGATTTATAAAATATAGAGTAGCTCTTTACTTTGTAGGATGCACAAGTCTCCACTATCCTACCAGCAGCCAAATTATGTTTTATATATTTTTACAAGAGTGTTGGCAGTTTAACTAATGCAATGAAGTAGTATTATTTCTACTTTCTTTAAGTTCTTTACCACGAACTAGGTTTTGTTGTATTACAACATCTTCAGGTGGGCTATTAGCAAAGATATGCTATGGGGCTATTAACTATTAGCAAAGATATGAATCTTCGCTGATAGCCCACCTGAAGATGTTGTAATACAACAAAACCTAGGTCATGGTAAAGAACTTAAAGAAAGTAGAAATAATACTACATCACATAGTTTCATTTAATTGTGAATAATGAATTTCTACAAAATTAACGCCAAATATATTCAATAATGCAATGAAGTGAATTATAAAATTTACGCAATATAACGCAGAATAGCACTAGTCTGTTGTCTTCTACGTGAGCATTTTGAAAAATATTATAAACACTTTCAATCAAGGGACTATACTTAGTTTTCTATGAATTCAGCCCATACAAAACTACATTTTAGTATGAACTAAAGAGTAAGCAGATACATTAATATTTTTTAAACAGGCTCTGACCAGATCATCCATTTGCGCCGCTAAATGGTGCACCTTCCATCCATCGGCCTTAAGCAGTGCATGACGCTGGTTTGCAAGCTCGACTACATCTGGTGGACGCGGTTCACGCCGCCGCACGTCTGCCGGTCTTGCAAAGTGCAATGCTGTTGCGCGCCATCCACAACGCCAGCTCGAGCCGAGTAGAGAACCTGATGACATTACATGAGTACTTTCTGTTAGAGGTGAATAATATCTACAATTGTCTCCACAGCATCATGTATAAACGGTGTTCGGGAATCAGTGTCACATAAAGAAAGACGCTATTCGTTGGCTATAAAGGAACAAAATTGTCATTAAAATAAAACATAAAACACGCACTTTTTGTAATTGAGTGCAAAAAAAATATTACACATAACTCTTTTTAACACACCCAATACTTGTCTGGAGCGTGGTGCTTACCTGTGCAGTTATATGACTTCGCAGTTGTTCACGGTTTATTCCCCTGAGCGGCGCTGAATAATGTGCACAAGTATAGTGTGTACGAAAAAGATGACAAATAATTATGAATATTATTTTCAATTTTCTGAAAGAATCAGTCAATCAATTATTTTTCAGTCAACGAATAACGTCTTTCTTTGTCTGACACTTATTCCCAGACATCATGTATAATATACACATATACCTAAATATGGAGAGTTATAAATGTCTATGAGATATGTAATGTTTCGACTTCAAAATTGTGTACCATAAAATTTTTTTTTCTATACTAATAAAAAAGTAGTCATTTTAACATTTAAGTAAATTAAATGTGCCAGGCACATTACGAATGGTTACACGGTAAAAATTTGACCTTAGGCTCAGGTCACCTTGCCCTCTCTTTATTTTATCTTTAATTTGTTCACAATTAGTTATCCATTTCATATAAAATCGTTCTCTTATTAAATTTTATGTCTTTATCTTCATGTTGAGTATTAATTGATATAAAAAAGGTACACAATTAAATGAAACTACGTGATGTAGTATTATTTCTACTTTCTTTAATTTCTTTACCACGACCTAGGTTTTGTTCTATTACAACATCTTCAGGTGGGCTATTAGCAAAGATTAACTCTTAGGAACATCCAACAGCATTTATGTCTCAAATACAATAGCGGAATCGTATATTTATTTTTATTTATGAATAAATAAAACCGGAGATATGTTGAATTAGTAGTATAACCTTGTTCTAACTTCCATTTAATTTTATTACATACACCAGAACATTTGCATTGTATAACCTCATATAATAACAGCAATTGAATTTATTACCCTCACTAAAATACTTGTATATCGTATAACTTTCGGAAATACAATAAAACCTACACTGCTCGCCTACAATGAACTCACTAACATAAGCAGTGGAAAAACCCACACAAACCATGCTTCCGCTATTGTACTTGAAACATATAAATGCTGTTGAATGTTCCTAAGAGTTCATCTTTGCTAATAGCCCACCTGAAGATGTTGTAATACAACGAAACCTAGGTCGTGGTAAAGAAATTAAAGTAGAAATAATATCACATCACATAGTTTCATTTAATTGTGAATAATGAATTTCTACAAAATTAACGCCAAATATATTCAATATAAAAAAGGTACTTGTTTTTCACCAATCATCTTTATTTAATTGTGTTCTCTCGTAAATAAACAGTTTATCCGATAATTATAAATAAAATTAAACTCACGCCTAGGCGGTGGTGGGACGGGAGCTGGTGCAGGCGGAGACGGTGCTGGTGGGGGAACTTCCTCTGGTGTGAACTCACACTCCCGTACCTCATTCACCAACCTTCAAATTTAATTATTATAGTACAGTTTAGTCTTTTAGAAGCTAAAGAATTTGATTAATGATAAATACATAAACAGTGTAATAAAGAATGTGTCCATTATTCATACAAGGAATTCTATGCATGATGAATGAATAACAAATATTAGTTTCTTGACATTTTGGTAAAAATGAAATGTTATATTATATAAAAATGCAAATATTAACCATTAGAGTCACTTGCGAAATCAGTTGCTGTTTAACGCACGGTAGGGGAGGTCGCCCGCATGCATCGCTAATTTTCTATCTTTCTACGTGTTACATAAAGTTCCAATTACAATATTATTAGTAATTACAATATAAAATTTTTAACCCATAATGTCGGAATATGAAAATAATTCGAGTGAAAATGATCGTTTTTCAAGTTGTGAAGAAAGTGATAGTGTGAGTGACATTGTGGTGCGCTCACAATTTGGCGTAATGCAGATTTTGAGTGATAGTGATAATAGTGACAATAAAAATTATTTTGCTGATACGGAGGATGTACCGGACTGCGAAAATACGATGTGACCTTGATTTCAGTTTTTATTATGATTTTTGTTCACAATATATATTTCCATAATTTTCTTTGTATTTTAGTCCTTGTACAAGTTTTTATTAAGAAAACACTGAAAAACACTATTAAAATTGGATAATTTTTGGAAGAGATACAGTTTTTTTTCGAGACTAGGGTAAATGACATCAAAAACAAAAGATTTCTTTAGCATTTTTAAGTATATTTGAGTAAAAAACTATGGCACTAAAACGGTTAAACTCAGATGTAACTTATGTTTTAAGATATGGATAAAATACAGTTTTCAGCTATTTATGAATCATAGATATAAGAAAACGTACAACCGAAATAAAGAAACTCATAAAGTTGACCAGGCCATTACTGTGATATAATTTAATTCTTAAATAGAAATTACAATTTCTAACCATATTCGCTTGGAGAAGTGAAATACTGAAAGGAAATTGTTAGTTTATGAAAATGGCATGGTAATGACAAGGAAATTGTTAGATTATGAAAATGGAATATTAATTATTAGAAATTTGACAAAATATTCCTTAAAAGAAAACAGCCTCATATTTCCACTGAAATACAACTTGGATATATATGTGACTTGTATGTACGCGATAGAAATATCATAGTATCGAATGTAAAGAGGTTATGTAGTGAGTGCATACAAGATTACAGTTTTAAAAACTAAATGCTATATTATGAGATATATCAATCATTAACATGATTTCATACAATACGCTGCACCATATTTAGACATTATACATCATTTTTATTGATCACATTATTTACATTATGGGGTTTTCATACGAGAAAATGACAGCAATGTGATCAAAAGTGTATTAATTAACCACTGGATGGCGCTTATTACATCTCGTATAGTCTTAATAAGGTATAAGAAAGGTGTAACAAGACTCTATAATAAATAATAACAAATGACATAATATAACTGTCTCGAGGATAATTGATACATCTTTTTTCTTTACAGCACACTAAATATATTAAAGTCGTTCAATATTAAGAGCATTTAAATAATTTCTTTTTCTACAAAACCGGACTGTTTCTGCATAAATTTCGACCCTTGCTTGAAAAAAACTGAATCCAACCATGTGTTACTTACTCTTTCATATCTCCTTTTCCTGTTAACTCTTTAAACAGGAATCCTCTCCGTTGCCAATTTATGCCATATTTATTCCCCAAACATCTTACAATTTAGTCTGATTCACTATATTTCCTTCCACTCTAGTCTCATGATTTTTAAAACCTATCTCTAAATCTTTTCACTAATATTCTTTGAAGATTTCATTTCTATTGCATTTATATTCTTCTCACACTTTTAAAATAAGAATAATCTATAATTTGTTGCCATAAAACTTCCCTGTTGTGAAGACTCCTTTTCTCTCATAGTCACTATTTTAGAACAAAATATTAAGATAAATAAAATGCACATCTCACATCTGTTTTCTGGGCTTTTTTCTTGGTGACACCTCATGCAGCACCGGTGCTGGTGGAGTGGCAGGTGCGGGTGGCGAGGGTGCATCATCGGGGCCAGGTGAGGAGGCCGCCGACACTGTGGTGGAGCCACCATCACCCCACGGTGAGTCAGCACGTGGTGGTGTGGAGGTAGGTGGCGGTGGTGCCGGTGCAGGTGTTTGCTGCTGCGTCTTGTTGGGTGAACTGTGATTGAACGGATTTAGAAAATATTTTTATTTTAAAATTAGACATCTGTGCACTATCGAAAATTCTAAATTATCATACATCTGAATTTCAAAACTAACGTACCATATTTATTAACATGTTGATTGACATGAACATTAAATGTTCTAATAACATCATATTAATTCACATGTTGTTTAACATGAACACTAAAAGTTCCAATAACAGTATATTTATTAACATATTGATTAACATAAACATTAAAAGTTCTAATAACAACATATTTATTAACATGTTGATTAGCATGGACATTAAAAGTTCTAATAACACCATATTTATTAAGATGTTGATTAACATGAACATTAAAAGTTCTAATAACAACATATTTATTAACATGTTGATTAAAATGAACATTAAAAGTTCTAATAACAACATATTTATTAACATGAACATTAAAAGTTCTAATAACAACATATTTATTAACATGTTGATAAACATGAACATTAAAAGTTCTAATAACAACATATTTATTAACATGTTGATTAACATGAACATTAAAAGTTCTAATAACAACATATTTATTAACATGTTGATTAACATGAACATTAAAAGTTCTAATAATAACATATTTATTAACATGTTGATTAACATGGACATTAAAAGTTCTAATAACAACATATTTATTAACATGTTGATTAACATGAACATTAAAAGTTCTAATAACCACATATTTATTAACATATTGATTAACATGGACATTAAAAGTTCTAATAACAACATATTTATTAACATGTTGATTAACATGAACATTAAAAGTTCTAATAACACCATATTTATTAACATGTTGATTAACATGGACATTAAAAGTTCTAATAACAACATATTTATTAACATGTTGATTAACATGAACATTAAAAGTTCTAATAATAACATATTTATTAACATGTTGATTAACATGGACATTAAAAGTTCTAATAATAACATATTTATTAACATGTTGATCAACATGAACATTAAAAGTTCTAATAATAACATATTTATTAACATGTTGATTAACATGGACATTAAAAGTTCTAATAATAACATATTTATTAACATTTTGATCAACATGAACATTAAAAGTTCTAATAACACCATATTTATTAACATGTTGATTAACATGGACATTAAAAGTTCTAATAACAACATATTTATTAACATGTTGATTAACATGAACATTAAAAGTTCTAATAACACCATATTTATTAACATGTTGATTAACATGGACATTAAAAGTTCTAATAACAACATATTTATTAACATATTGATTAACATGAACATTAAAAGTTCTAATAATAACATATTTATTAACATGTTGATTAACATGAACATTAAAAGTTCTAATAACAACATATTTATTAACATGTTGATTAACATGAACATTAAAAGTTCTAATAATAACATATTTATTAACATGTTGATTAACATGGACATTAAAAGTTCTAATAATAACATATTTATTAACATGTTGATCAACATGAACATTAAAAGTTCTAATAACAACATATTTATTAACATGTTGATTAACATGGACATTAAAAGTTCTAATAACAACATATTTATTAACATGAACATTAAAAGTTCTAATAACACCATATTTATTAACATGTTGATTAACATGGACATTAAAAGTTCTAATAACAACATATTTAATAAGATGTTGATTAACATGAACATTAAAAGTTCTAATAACAACATATTTATTAACATATTGATTAAAATGAACATTAAAAGTTCTAATAACAACATATTTATTAACATGTTGATTAACATGAACATTAAAAGTTCTAATAACAACATATTTATTAACATGTTGATTAACATGAACATTAAAAGTTCTAATAACAACATATTTATTAACATGTTGATTAACATGAACATTAAAAGTTCTAATAATAACATATTTATTAACATGTTGATCAACATGAACATTAAAAGTTCTAATAACAACATATTTATTAACATGTTGATCAACATGAACATTAAAAGTTCTAATAACACCATATTTATTAAGATGTTGATTAACATGGACATTAAAAGTTCTAATAACACCATATTTATTAAGATGTTGATTAACATGGACATTAAAAGTTCTAATAACAACATATTTATTAACATGTTGATTAACATGAACATTAAAAGTTCTAATAACAACATATTTATTAACATGTTGATTAACATGAACATTAAAAGTTCTAATAACAACATATTTATTAACATGTTGATCAACATGAACATTAAAAGTTCTAATAACACCATATTTATTAAGATGTTGATTAACATGGACATTAAAAGTTCTAATAACAATATATTTATTAAGATGTTGATTAACATGAACATTAAAAGTTCTAATAACACAATATTTACGTCAATGTGGACCGGTCAAGATTTGACCGATCACAACTTAACTCATTAGCATTAGCTTTCGCCAAATTGTTCAATCCTTTCCATTTTATTATAAAAATAATTATTTTTCTTAATATTTAGGATTTTTTCACTACTTTAATATTACAAAAATGTCAACCATAATGGATCGTAATGGTGATGAACTTTTCAATAAACAAAATTCAGATGCTTTGTATAAATGTCGGAGTAATGTTGAAATATCATATATTATATGTTTGTGGTTTAGAAATTTCTACTTTATATAGCAGCGAAACAATATACACTTGCAAAACCTGTGTACAGTTTACCACCCCGAAAAAAAATTATTAAACTGTGATGTCTATAAATTTGTAACTAAATTTGTTAAGCATAAATAAAGTTTATTTAGATTGTTTCACTTCATACTCGATTATGAATAACAGCCGGTGACGTGACATAATTTCCATGTGAATTGCTAGGCCACAATGTCAACATCTAAAGCTTTTAAAGCAACCTTTTATCATAAGGAAAATTCTATATGTCTTACAGTTTCCACTGAAGGCAAAAAGGAGAAAGGCAAAAGTCAATATAATATGGGGTCCAAATGTTACAAGAAAATCATACTCTTAAATAGAGAACATATGCATTTATGAAGCTTGTTAATATACAAAATTGTTAATGAAACATAAAAATAATAAAAATCTAATGAAGTACATAATAACTTTTTGGAAACGATTACGAAAAATAATTAATATCCATTATTTTTTTTTAATGTGTAGCTGTTGTCTAAGTAAATTAAACATAAACTGACAGAACGTAGGTAAATACATTCATTTTGTATTATCAAAATTAATCTTTTCAAGTTTTACGTGGCTTTTTTTGATGACCCTGTCGAGCCTGCAAGTTTCACGGATTATTATGTTACATCTGTGTACAGAGGATACAACGAGATACAATCAGCACGTTCTTTCATCTCACTGGTTCTTTACGTTTCTTTGTGTGTTTGTTTGACAGTTTAAATAAAAGTTTTAAGGGTTTTATTTCTTTCACTCAATAAGAAAAATTTTGTTATTACAACTAAAAATTACACACAGGAGAAGCCTATTTTATATATAACATATTATATCATCTTTCAATGTACATATCTATCTATTAATATAATTGTTTTCATTTTCAACTATATCTCAATACTAGGTAGAATTAAAATGCACTACATTTGAAAATTAGTTCATATATTGGATTTTGTTTTTAAAACTATATATTATTTTTGGATATAGTCTATATAAACAATATCAAATATTTAAATACAAAAACAAAAACTACAAAAAAAAAGCAAATAGACACAAATGTGAAAAACAATATTTACCCATCTATATCTCTTTTCCTCAGAATGGAAGGCCGGGCGGCCACTACTGACGACACAGAATTGGAGACAATAGGTGCAACGGACAAGGTTGGCGTCAGGCGGCACGGTTCATTTGCTGTACTTGTGCCCAGACCTACGCAGAAAAATTTGTTAATACGAAAAGCAGAATAATTATATATCTTAAACTTTTTTGTTAATTTATCATAAACGGCTAAGCCATTTTGTTCTCTAAGCAAATGGCTTAAAAAATGAAATTTCAACATTTTATCTCAAACCTCTTTGATTTATTTTTTAACGAACTTCTATAACATTGAATCCTACTTAAGGTTATATTTTCATAAATTATAAACTTTCATAAATAATATGATAATCTGCAATTTATATTTTTTCCTCTTATGTTGTACGCGTTAAGATCTAAAACAATTACCCACAAACAGTGAGTATGCTGTCATAAGTTAACAGGTATTAGAATTAATTTGTAGCATTTTACGAGAAGTGGCGTGGGTGTTACAGTACTCTGTTTTACCTTCAGAAACAAAATTATCTTAAATCTTTTTGCAAAATTATCTTAAATCTTCTTGCAAAATAAGATGTGTCTTAAAAATAACAACTGCTAATAAAATCAGGTGTTATTTTTAAGACACATCTTATTTTGCAATTGTTAATAACAATAAGTTGCAATTATTTAAATATATCGAAATTTGTGCTAAATAAAGTGTTTTTGCAGTGAGTTTTACATTACTTTAATATGAATAAAAGTACTACGGAGTCATTGGATTTTGGAGGAAGTTTATGTTGAACATGCTTTAGCTGAGCAAACGTGTCGGAAATGGCTTGCACGTTTTAAGAGTGGTGATTTTGACTTGGAAGACAAGGAACAACCTGGACAGTCAAAAAAGTTTGAAGATTAGAGAAAGATTGAAGAAAACTCATCTTAAACAATTAAAGAGTTGTCTACGTCATTAGGGGTTGATTTTTCAACTGTAAGAAAACCCCTTAAAGCTTTGTGAATGATCCAAAAGGAAGGAAAGTGGGTCCATATGCCGTATCCTCCAAATATTGTCCCTTTGAACTACCACCTGTTCTAATCGATAGCTCATGGTTTGTCAGGGGAGAATTTTACTTCTTATGAAGATTGTAAAAATTGGATCTATTCGTGGATTGCCTCCCAGGACGAAGCATTCTTTCAAAGGGGTATCCATCTTCTACCTGAAAGGTGGGGAAAAATAGTGGCAAGCGATGAGTAGTATTTTTATTGATGTATCTTTTTATTTTCATTTAGAATAAATCGTTATTTGTCTCTCAAAAACGCTACGAATTAATTCCAACACCTAATAGCTTTGTTGTCAAAAAGATAATAGCTAATCTTCAACAATCGAGGTATATCAAAATATATAAATATTTACTATATTTATAGAAATAAAAAAAATATATTAATCCGAGTAGGGTCAGGGCGCTAATTGCGGAATTTACCTCAAACAATTGAAGTTTGTGGCAGCTACACAGATGAAATTTGTTATCAACTTATTGCAGAAATTACTTATACAAAAATTATCTAGAACCATACATTTTCAAAAAGATGATAAAATTTCTTAAAGAAAGGCTTTATTTGCGGATGTAAGAAAAAAATAAACAGAAAAATTCGAATCAGATTCAAAACGTGTTTATAGATTGTCAATAAATATAATAGAGAATATTCATAATTAATTATGAATATATAACTTAAACAAAATTATTCTTACAAACAAATATTATTCAGCAAAATAACACTTGTAAAAATAACTTCTAAGGCTCTGTAAACTCATTCCTTTGTATATAAGATATAAGAGCTAATCTGCATTCTGCACAGCTGTGTGAAAGACTAGATTGACATTGTTATCGTTTGGTAGCAAATATTGTCACATAGTATTGGCGTTATGATGGTTTATAATATTTCCACGAAATTTCTTTTTGCCCACGAAATTTTTCAATATAACTGTTATACCACTAAACATCACAGTATATTGTATTCAAATACTATCAAATACACTTTTCTAGCAAGACAAAAAACACTGTCGTTTCTTCCGTTTCATTCACATTTCTTTGTGACTGGCGTAACATATAGCGTTGTCAAAATAATTCAGCGTTCAATGTTTTTCAATTACCTGTATGTGACATACAAACAAGACATAACGTATTATATATAAAATTTTAGCTAATGAAACTTTGAAGATGAATACAATTTTTTAATTTCATTTTAATTTTTACATATACAGACATTTATGAGCATTGCCATATTACATAATAAATAATACAGACTTATTTTGAAATCGTAATTAAAATTAGACTATTATTATTACTAAAAAGCAAATAATAAATAAATGAAACACTATAATATTAACAGTCATTTCGACAAGTTTATTTTAAAAATCTATGATAGTATTTTTTTATATTCTTAGATATTTGGGTGAATAGGGATGTTAAAAAGATTTTCAAATACCAATAATTTTTATTTCTGTATAACATTAATCGATTTGTTCGGTGGCCTTGACATTGAAATTGACCACATATTGTTCTATCCTTTATCCTTTTCTTTTTTACATTTTTTTGTAAAATCATGCAAAAGAACCGGATAGTGTGAAAGGTCACGTTATCTATCGCGTCATTAAGAAGATTATTTAAGAAATACTGCCATTTTTTGTATATCTATCAAAATAAAAGATATACGTTGATGCATTCCTATATTAATGATTTATAACAATTTTCATAAAAACATGATTTCTTCAAAAATATTTGTATTGCAATCTACCCGTAACGCACTATAACGGATTGAAACGGCACGCTTTAGTTTATTTATATACTGTATATTACAAAAACTTAATTCGCTCGTTATTCCATTTACTACGGATCGCTTACAGAAACAAACACACAGTTTAGAATTGGTCAACAAGTGATTTAAATAATATATTTTTATCATTTATCTATCGCAATAACATAGTAAAATGAACTAACATCTAATATCAATCAAAAAATATTGAACAAATCATTCATATATATTGTTTTTTGTCATCCATAAAGTTGGTGCGTACAAGTTTCAGTTATGGGTCTGATATTGGACCCGTGGTCGAATTTCTAGAAGTCGAATCGTGAGGATAACGAAAAATAAATTACAATAGTTTTGTTGAATATAGAGCTTTTCGAGTTATAGAAATAAAGAATGTAAAGTTTAACTTATAGAGGCCTTAAATAATAGGAAACATTACAAATATCAAAAAATATCAGTTATTTTACTTTGGGTAGTTAATAGAATTATGTTTTGAATCTATGAGATTTCCATTTTATAAAGCAGGGAGAATATGTTATCATCAACACCGCTGCTTCTCTTGTTGAAAGTATGTAAGCTCTAGCTCGTTTAATAGTTCAGTCAGTTCTTCAGGAACTTTATCAATCGATTGTATCATTTTCATCAGTTCTGTCTTTGAGAATATTAAATATCTCGGAATCATTTAAAGCTTCCGATACTATGACATCATTATCATAAAATGTAATATTTACAAAATTTGTATTTTCAGTGTTATAAGACAAAATATGATTCTATTAATTTCCCATGAGGTTATTTACAACTGAGAATAATTCTACTCCTAGATTTTGACGTTCGTAAAATTCACACGTTTTAAAACAGTTAACAATTACAATTTTTTCAAACTTTATTGGATATTTTCATTGTCTATAGAATGGTTGTAGTGGTGGGTTTCCTATCCTCTATGTTAGAAATTAAGTTTTCTTGCAATATTTGTCTTTTACAGAGTTTTACAATTCTTTGTTACACCTTTTCACCAATTCTTATTTCGACACTGTTTTAGCAGATATGAGCTGTACTGTCACAGATCGGAGCTGATGAATATTTGGGCTTTTTAAAAATCTTTGGCAACTATGCCTATTATTAGATGCCCTGCAACATTACTCATATCAACTATTATAATTTTTTTGTGAAATACAACCTGTGCTAGTGTAATATGAAAAAAATTTATTGTATAGTATTCAGAGTGTTTATGTAGATATTAAAAATAATATTTTTGATTTCTAACAATGCAAAATTACATTACAATATTTTTAGGTCTCTTTAAAATTAGAAAACCTGTTCTTTTAAACGGCATGCAATTATTTAATTAAACTCTTAAACTATATAAATAACATGTTTTTAATATTATTAATATGGTTAAAGTTCATTTAAAATAGCAAAAGCCATAGCCGATAAAAAGTTCAAATTTGTCCCCGGCCGGAATATTTTTTTTAACAGCTACTTAAGACCTTTTTAACTTCCTCCAATATTAGTCCTTAATTTATTCCCTTATTTACACTCAGTTGAAGGGCTAAATAATAAACATTTTGAAAAACATTCATAACTTTTGAACGGCTTAACTGATTTCAACAAAAAAATTTACGCCGTATGTTTAAATCAGAGATTTTTTTGTGATGTCGTAAAATTATAATAAGACTGAAAAAAACAGATTTTAACTTTTTGAATTTTTTTATAGGAGTACAAAACTAAAAGGATGTCTTTATGGTTAAACATATGATACTTTATAATTTTTTAGAATTTAAAAAAAAAAAGTCAAAAATACCAAAAACTAGCAAAATACCTAAAATTTTTTGAGTATTATTTTATTAGAAGATACTCACAATCAGAAAGAATAATGATCTTGTAACCGATTTAATAATTTAAATTTGAACAATAATAATAAGAATGCTGATACTACACAAACCATATGATCATAATGGCATATGTGCCTTATTTTAGCCAAATGATTACTTTCTTTCTTGCATTGTGAAAAGCAACTTAAAGAAAATGTTTTCAAGTATTGACGCCAGTGATGAATAGCTCATTTAAATACAAATTAATTTAGTGAGTCGAAATATATGAAAAATGCCATGTTAAAAACTACAACAAAAAAAATATTCGAAGCCAATCCGGGCAGTGACAAGCTCACCTTTCTTATTCGGCCACGGCCTTAGTATAAAAATGTAAACTAAATATTCCCCAAATACTCTCAATTATTTGCCATTAATGAAAAAATATACGACATTAATTTCATAAAATAATGTCTTTGTTTAACACATAACGTCTTTCTATTGCTTTATTTTCTTATTCGGCCACAGCCTTTGTATAAAAATGTAAACTAAATATTCCCCAAATACTCTCAATTATTTGCCATTATGGAAAAAAATATACGTCATTAATTTCATAGAATTATGTCTTTGTTTATCATATAACGTCTTTTTATTGCTTTATTGCCACTTATTCACATTTCCACATTAATTATGATTTCAAAAAATGAAATCATTTGAAAACCATTTAAGAAGTTTCCTCAAGTAGTAAAATCTCAATAAACTAATTACAACAGTTACAAGATTTTTTTCAGCTAATACTGAATAATATCAAATACAAAACTTAGAACTGTTGTCCTATTAAATTTTAATATTCATTATAATAATATTTGGACTGTCCAAACACAAATAATATAACAAAAACAATAATCAACATAAAGGTTTTATTTTACCTGAGATTTGATGATTGTAAGGTGATAAAAGTCTCGGTGGTGCTGATGTGGTAGTTATGAGAGGCCTAGCTGGCGAAACCTCATAGTAAAGTGTAGAAACTGGTGTGGTAGATCGTGCTGTGCCGATCGAGGTCACACTCCCCACTGCTCTTATTCCCACGGTCGCAACCCCTACCACCTAGGTGAGTATATTCAACAGTTAGCAATAGAAGATGTATACATTATTGAGATTCTATAAAAATATTATACAGAGGATTTCAATTATAATGATGACTAAGGGATCTTTAAAATTACAACACTACATCCACATGTCGTAATATACGAATATAGGAATCAGTTATACAAAATAATATGCAATTTACATACACAATGTTTTTATTATACATTTATTTTAATTATATTATAAATAGTTACATAATATACATTATTGCATAAATTGAGATGGGTTATTATCACAGTGAATATTCTGTTCTTTAAAGATAATTTGATACATTGAATTCTTTGTACAAATCAATAATACTTTCACCATTATTGAGTCTCAAAATGATTGCCATTTTGTCTATAATAGTGAATGTACATTCTTGGCTAATTGTAGGTGCCATATTTTCTACTCAACAAGACACACTCACAACTAATACAAACAATATTTTTTATAACTGATCTGTATTACTAACTATAGACCCTAACTAACCTACCTGCCAGCAATCAACAAAATAAAAGATAACAGCAGTCAACAAACAAAAGTTCAATACTCACATGTGTTGACCATTTGTGAATGTAAATAAAAGATAAAGTCCTGAGCTTTTGTGTAAATATTTTGACATTACATCTGGGTAGGATTTTTCTAGGAATTCATTACAAAAAACTTCCTAAAAACAGTCTTGTAATTTGCATATTGTGTAAAATTTTCATTCCATTACTTTTTACAACTTTCTCTATGATCTCGATCTACAACAAACTTATGATCAACTTCAATTGGTATTTTATAACGAAGGCCCATCCCGCATTGTTTACAACCGGTTTAACAAGTTCGAGCATGGTCATACCAATCGAAGTGATGATCTAGATGAGGGACGCCCCTCAACAGTAACAACTAAAGATAAAGTCTGCTGCGTGGCTCATGATAAATACTGACAAAAGAGTAACCTATCAGTAGATTCCAGCATGTTTAGACATTGGTATAACTCAGTAAAGAAAATTCTATATAAACATTTTAGGTCTTGATTTGATTGAAGCTCAAAATACGATTGCGTTGATTGCTATCATAAAATATTACAAAAATTCTAAGAGTAACCTGTCAGTAGATTCCAGCAAGTTTAGGTATTGGTATAACTCAGTAAAGAAAATTCTATATAAACATTTTATGTCTCAGGTGACTTTGTGCTACGTGGATACCCACGATTTGATTGAAGCTCAAAATACGATTGCCTTGATTGGTATCATAAAATGTTACAAAAAATCTAAGAGTAACCTGTCAGTAGATTCCAGCAAGTTTAGGTATTGGTATAACTCAGTAAAGAAAATTATATATAAACATTTTAGGTCTCAGGAGACTTTGTGCTAGGTAAATACCCACAATTTGATTGACGCTCAAAATACGATTGCCTTAATTGGTATCATAAAATGTTACAAAAATTCTATGGAGGTTACTCAAATTCTGTATTCAATATAGTCATGGGTGACGAAAGCTAGATAGCCAAGACACACACGAAAAAGAGGCAGTCTGCGCAGTGAGTATTTCCTTTTGCAAAGTTGCCTGCAAAGGTGAAGGATAAATTGCTGCAAAAAATAGTTGCCTCGTTCTTTGGATAGATGAGTTATTAAGTAGCAGTTATACTAGAAATTAAAAGAACACTAACCACAGACTGATGTATTAGCAATTTTTTGCTGTTTTAGAAAATGTCTAAGGCAACACCCTCGCAATTAAATCCTCCTTCATTATGGTAACACCTCTACAAGCTCAGCCAGATAAACGACTGATTATTTGACTAGGTTGGGTGTAGAAATTATGGATCACCAATTAATGCTATGAAGCCCTGACGGCACAACATGCGATTTCTATTTATTCCCAAATATAAAAAAGAAAGTGTGAGGAATATGATACTCAAACACCGAAGAAGCGGTGACTGCCTTCATAGAGGCCATAGAAGAGACGCCCAGACCAGGAAAAATAGTGAGCCAACTGCTTCTCCGAGTGGTTCCATCAAATAAAACGATGCACAGAGTGCCACAGAGGGTAGATGTTGAAATAAGAATGGAGACTTAAGGTACATAAATTGTGACGAGTAGCTAAGTAATATTATTAACTAAATAATTTATGCAATCTACCTTTGCTGGTTGGTAATTGCGTTGAAGCAAAGGCAATGCACGTGGCGGTGCTGGTGGGCGTGGTGCAGCAGGTGGTACTACAGGTGCTGTGGGAGCTGTTGTCCCCAGCAGAGCTCTCTGTGGTGATGCTGCTGGTGACGGTCGAACTGTGCGGCCTACTATTTGCATTCATAATTTAAATTTAATGAAAAGATAAAAATAATTTGAGCTGCAGTATGGTTTTTTACCTTCCCAGTGTTTGAGATTCAAAGATTGACATATCTAAAATTTATCTGGATAAACGTGAGAAAGCAAAAAAGTTATTTTAGTTTTCACGATAGAATTTGAATAGATAATGTTTCTAATGCAAATGTCTCTATTTCGCTTACACAAACCCCTACCACATACCCCTGTTAGGTACAATGAATAAATTATTAAGATATGTACAATGTTTAAAAACTTAGAAAACAGACAACAACTAGTCAAGGAAACCAAATTTTTTTAAGAAAATCAAATTAATAATTCGTTTATATTCTCAATGACAAATGACTATCATTTAATTATGCCAATGACTTTATCATAGATCCAAACTAAATAATTAATTTCCCTTTAAATATAAAATTAGGCTGATATAACAGAAACAATATTATAAATATGGATAATAAGGATAAAAAAAATTCTAAAACCCAGAAGCTTAACTGAAATGAAGTATACAGGCAGGTTACACAAAACCAAAACATGAATATATTTAAATTACCACAGAGATCCTATTTTTATATTACCATAGACACCACACGTTTAGAAGAATCTGTAAGTCTTTTGCGATAAAAGTATGTTGATACTTCATATTAAAAGAAATCATTAGCTAAATACTACCATTTTGTTTTAACATATTTTTGATTAAACACAAATATGAAAAAAACATATTTACATGGATATTTTATTAAGAAAACAATATAATTATGTAAATTCTTTTATCATATACCCAATTTTATTAGTATCACATTATATGATTCTTTCATTTTAGAATCACTGGTTTTCTGTTTTAAACTTGGACATAATTAAAATAAGAACAGCTATATAATGAGGAGAAACAAAAGATGGCCTTGTCACATTTATATTGTAGTAAAATGGCAAAGCTCTTATTGTTTTCACGCAAAGAACACTTGTTGCAAATTTACTTCACAAGTCTGTTTATTTTTTGGATAGCATATTTCTATTAATAATTACATGTAATACCACCCCACCACCAGTGAAGACAGCAGTAACTTACCTGATAGCGTAGTGGTGAGATTAGCAGGAGGCGTTGTTGCAGGTCCGGGTGTAGACACTCTCTGCGCCACAGGTGCTGACCGTGCGAGGGGTCCCCGTGGAGCATACACAAGCGCCGTTCCCCGTACTCCACCACTATTCACACCACTCCGCACTGATGTGTTCCACCCACCTGTATGATTATTTTTGTACAGTTTTTATTACATTTCCATTATACAATTATGATAGTTTGGAACACTTTCTATACACTCATTTTTTAAAACAGTAACATTTTTACTATGTGTAATGTGTTTGACACATTACACATAGTAAAAATGTTATTGTTTTAAACATTATTGAACGGACTAGTCATATTGAGTCGGTAAAACCGATTGTCATAAAGACCGACATTCTTTTAATTTTTTTTGTTTATTCTTATATTATGTACACACAAGTCCATTTCAACAACAGTATGTCCAGAAAGCATAAAAAATAATTGAAGACATTTTAATTGAAAAACTTTTTCGGCATATTGTTTGTGCCGTTTCGACAAAGCTTCCGCAATCTCCGTGCATATAGGTCTTTTTTATCTTTTTTCTCCCTCTCTCTTCTTAATAGTTATTGAATGTAAAACTTGATACTCTTTCGCCAAATCTTTATTTTTTGTTCTTCTCTCTAACGTGGATATTATTAGTAACTTCCATCTGATATTATATTTTCTTTTTTATGACACGGTACGATTCCATAAAATAAATAAGTCACAAAATAAATCAGTACGTCTTGTATATCACTTATAAATGAACTATTCTTTCGACTGTGCTGTGAATGTGGCAACATTAAACAAAATTATTAATAAGTTTCTTAATGATTTTCTTTAAGTTGCAACTAGTTTCTGTTGCGTAATCTTTTTACTTTATAACATTTTTAATAAGGGCAGAAAATAATAATGCAGTCTTATTGCAAAAGGATCGTCTCTTGAATACATTTAATCATCAAAGTGGTCTTTGTCTCACGTAGATTCCAATTTACCAGAGCAGTCTTCTGTCAAGTGAAGCCCTCAGTTCTTTCTCTTTGTGCTTTAATCTAATGAGATGACGACAAGTGACTTGAAGACGTGCTACAGAAATAATTAACATTATTCAATAATAAAAAACGCGGTCTTGAACTTGTTTTAAACATTCATTAATAGGCTTAGATTGCATTGACGGAAATATATTTCTCAAATTAAATAATTATTGCTAACTCGTTTTATAGCTTTTACATGCAGTTTTAAAACAACAAAAGCAGTTTGAATTCAATTGACATTTAAATAATTTCACCTTTCAAATTCTTCTAGAAGTTATTCATCACAATCTTCTACATCATTCATTCTAATATTCATTATTTATGCATTTTTTCTTTGGATGTCATTATTTTCTAGATCCACACTATAAAATCTTATGTTTTACAAGTACAAAGGTTGAAATTGTTAATGGAAATAAGATGCGAATGAAGTTTCAGGTCTTATTTATTCGAGTAGTGACAAAATCATATCTCATTTACTGTGCTAAAGTAGCTAAAGTGAAGTCTAATATTGCATAGAGGATAAATAATATGTGCATCAAGTTCAGCTCCTAAAGAGTACATGTTGTGACATTAAATAAATTTCGAGCTGAACTGGTATTAAAGATTGCTTACACTGCTACAATGGACTAGCCTAATTAAAAACAATTTACTCTGACCTCACCACAAATATGAAATTTTTATCGACTCTCGATGATAAATACATCAACACATTTAAACAAGTATAATAATATTTATCACTATACTAACTAAGCGTAGACACAGGTATAGTCGGCGTAGGTGTGGTTGGTCTGGGTGATGCCCGAGGCACAGCAAGACTGGCCCCAGCAGCGGGGCCCCGCGGTACGTGGCTTGTAGGACCCCCAACTGTAACCACACTAGAACCTACAACTTTGCTGACAGATAGTCCCGCTGCGCCCATACTGACATTGCTGCTCATAGCTGTAAGTAGAGACAAACATTTATTTATTATATTTTTCACATATAATAAAAAAAAATTGATTGAAAAAAACTCCACCAATAGAGAAGAAATTTTAACATTAACAATGACCAATTAAACTAGAACAAAACTCAAAACTTTAAGCCAAAATAAAAATTTATGACAAAAAAGTATTTAAAAAAAAAAAGATAAAATGAATCTAATAATGTCCCCTCAAATGTTAATGTTATGGATAATTATATAAATTTACAAACAGCATTAGTATACTTTAAAGTTAAATCTTCATTTCAGCTCTGATATTTGTGGCAATGTCGTATTATTTCTAATACAGATGTTTAAAATAAAAGGTTTATAACATGTTATTTATATTTCTATGTTATTGGTTCACAGTTACTAACATAAAAGAAACTTAGTATTTCAGTTGGTTTTAAATAGTCTTAATGCAAAAATAAAGTATTATATTAATATTGCAGTCAGCTTTTTACTGCAATAAAAATGTTTACGGAAAATTATTAATTAGATTTATATACTATACAAATGAGATACTAATCTCTTGATAGCGAAACAAATAATCACAAAGAAAATGTTTACTACACAATCACGTATGAAAAAAAGAAAGGGTGCGTGTACTTATGTACGCGCGTGAGAAGTTATACTTCTTTGGTATCATTAAATAATACATACGGATAGATAACCTCAATTATATTGGAGCACTTGAAAAAGTCTATAAACACAATTTTTTCACTAATATTTACGAATAGTAAATATATTAATCAAAATATTGAATTTAAATCACTACTGAATATAATTTATCAGCACATATATAAATCGCACTTATATGAAACTAAAACATGTGTGTGAATGTAGACACTAGAAATATGTGGATAAATACTATGAATATGAAAACAGTGAACAGAGACGACGATGGTGTCAATAGCTTTTGTTTCGAGACTGCAACCGCTGCAACTTCATACTGTAACTTTTGTGTGACGAATCTTAAAATTTCACTCTCATCATTTTTTCATAACACGCCTAAAGAAGTAATACTTCAAAAATTAAGTTCTAAGAGAATATTATTTGTTTAACAACAGTTTTGGACAACATTCCATGACACAGCAAATTTTTAAAGCACTACAGCTTGTACATTATGTATTAACCTGGCCTCGCATTCCCCTGGTGGTGTGGTAACGGTGCCAAAACTCTAACGCTCGGTGGTATTGCCTTCAGGGTTCCACCGCCAGCTGTTCCAGTACTGACAACCATCGTCCCACCAGCATTTACAAGTTGACTGCCCATGCTCAGCATAGGACCTGCAGGGCTGCTCATTGACGACATCTGAGTCAATATCTGTGAACCCTGGCTCCCAATCTGTACAGAGCCCTGATTGTTAATATGAGATGATTGACTAACGAGTTGAGAAGCCTGATTGCCAGGAGCTACCAACTGTGTTCCTTGACTAATAATCTGTGTAGATGGACTGATTATCTGTCCACTGGGGCCGATTATTTGTGAGCTTGCATTTATTATTTGTGATGCCTGCGTTATCAGCTGGGATCCCTGACTGATGAGCTGCGAGTTTTGACTCGCCAATTGGGCGCTTTGTAAGAGAGGGGGTCCACTGACAATCATTTGTGGCTGAAAATAATTGAACATATTAGTGTTATCACTTGTTATTCAATAAACAAAATCTATTAAATAAATTGTTGCTTGTTTTTTATGTGCAGAAAAAAAATATTTTAACTCTAGTCTATGACCAATACGCCGAATGTAACAATGGTTGTGTATTCATATTCTATCTTCATTTAGCTTTTTGTGCATTGTCATATTTATAAATATCATTTGTTGTGTATCTAAGGTTCTGTAGTGTTTCGAAAGTTAAACAGAGTAGTGTTAAAAAAGCAAGTAAAAAATATACACTAATTTGGTAATGTAAATGATTTCAATATGTTTGAATATATTTTCTGTTTCTAATTAGTTGTCTGTTGTCTGTTTCTAATTCTAGAAGAATAAATAAATTAAAAGAAAAGAAAAGAGAAGATGACATGATAATAAATTTATGCCATAAAAAATAATACATTTTATTGATAATAAATTTATACCATAAATTTATGCTATAAATTCGGAATGCCGGGGCGTGCAGTGGGGCATTGGGGCGCCATATATGGCCACAAGAGTGCTCTTTTGCATACTCTAAACGTTGTTACGAAGAAAATTTCATACATTTTCATACGTTCAGTATACCAATAAGCACGCTCAAAATGACACACCACTATTCCAAATTTTCAGCCTAAGTACTCACTAAAAAATAGATTAGAATTCAATCTCATGTTTCGTGTAACAACCATTTCCTAAATACGAATCGAAGGTTTTTACTTTATATTTTTATTTCAAACTAAAATTTATATATTTTCCTTGATCAAATTTACTGATATTTATAGAAAATCTACAATTTTAAATACCTCGTTTCCTGTTTAATGTAAGGCATGATTTTCAGGTACACTTGCTTAATTGCCAATTTTGACAAAAGACAAAAAAAAATGTTCATTTGTTTAAACAAATAAACATTTTTTTTTTGATAAGGCATAACTGTTTTATATAATAGGTAATATTAATATTCGTAATCTTGTATTTAATTAAATTCACATTTGAAAATAATGCAGACTAATTTAACTAGCAGCTATTTTTCTAATACAGGTGGTATTAGAGTGAACAAAAAAGATGCTTTCGTTATTCAATATAGAAAATTATATTTTATACATTGAAAGGAAACTAATTTAGAGTACACCTATACACCGATTATTCTTACCGATTGTCTGCTTCATCTCCTGTCGGAGCGAAGTCTGGTGAGAGTCTGTAAGTTTTGATGACAGAACACAAGGATCAGAACTAAGCTAATCTAGGCAGTAGTAAACAGAGATATAAGGAATAACAACCACAAGGAAAGAAACTTATTGCTTGTTTCCAATAAAAATCATTTAAAGATGTGTTATCTTTAAATTTTTTATGAATAAAATGATTTCAAAATTTTAATAAAATTATATTTAAACTTCCTTTTCAACTGCGTTTAGAGCTTACAATGAGGAAAATATAATACAATATTTTGTGAAATTTCATATTTTTAAGGTCATCAAAGAATTTTCAAGGATGCTTTTAAGCAAATAAAACTTGAATAAAAAGAGTACTAAAAAGACATTGAAAAGGATTATTACTTCAATTAATGTTACCATATGCTGGATAAGTTATTATCTCTAATTAATGACATCCTAATAAAAGACTTAATTAATTTTAAGGTTAGAATCTTGTACACAATACAACAATCTTGAATTTGAATAAACATATAGACAAAAAAGGGATAAATAAATAAGAAGGGCTTCCGTGTTTAATTTGTGCAAAGATCCGATAATAAACTAGGTGTATACTCGGCGCTTAAATTTTTCAAAACTATTTTTTTAATAAATTAATAATGACAAATTTCAATTACCCTTAATGAAAATACCTGTGAAGCGATGCCCTGCGAAATAATTTGTGCCGTCGGTCGCATAAGGCTGAGAGGCACTGTCTGTGTTATTATCTGTGCTGGAGCTGTTGTTTTCGATTGACCTGTTAAAAGATGCGCAGTCTTTACGTCCGAATTGGCGACACTTTTCACTATTGTTATCTTCTGCTGCGCCAAATCCATTGGAAACATCTTTCCAGTGGAGCCACTTCTATCGTTTTCTATATTGCCACTCATTTTGCTAACGAGAAAGAAATGTTATTTTCGTAACTAATTTTCATAAAGTGTACTAATGAAAAATATAAGTGAGAATATGATGAAAAAATGCTTCGGGCAGTATATTTATTTCATACAACATACCTTTGAGACGCCACATTAAAATGCAATTAGTTTTAGCCTCTTTTCTAATAAATATCTACAAACTTTACTAGTCAAAATTCCGAAATGAACGCTTCGAAACGTCAAACAAAGCCATAAAATATGTGTCGCCAACAGTAAATAATTATTTGACAGACGCAAAGCACAATCACTTCTTAAAAGAAATATGGCGGATTCTTTCATTTAGACGATGATGGTAACATTAAGAAAGGAATAAAAAAATTTTAATGACTAAGTGGGAATATTTAAATATTTATTCAATTGTCAAAAAACATAAGGAATAAAATAATGGCAATCTACTATAATTTTTGAATGCTTATAGTAATTATGCCGGAGAAACATTAAATATGCAATAATTTAGGGTAATAATCATAAGTAACTTTAATTGATATAATTGAGATTTATTTTTAATCACTTAAATGGTCTATTAGTGCATTTAGGGCCGAATTACATATAGCATTATGGTGAAGTAAATAAAAAGAAAAATTCATCTTTATTATTATGTTCCAATTAATTCAAAATAACACATCTATATTTAAAAAAAAAGTAATTTTACAGCTCAAAATAAAAAAGTATATTAAGGTTTAAATTTATTATCATACTTATATTTAGTCATCTTTGAAAACTGAGATATTTCGCAAATAATTATTTATATAATATAAATTAAATAATAAAAATCTTGTCATTGGCCATCTTATCAAATATGTACAGATAAGTTGACCATTTAAGTACTTATAAGTTATCGGTAATGTAATTACTTATTTGACTTTTTTATATGTATTTTATTATATATGTTACAGCTCAACTTAGTATACGTTGAGCTGTTATCCATTATGTCTATTCGTACTGATAATATGACCATATATTCGAATTTGGCCCCATTCTTAAACTTACATTATCAGTAGCAGGTAGACGACACATTTAAAAAAAAAGTCATAGGACAGATAGATGCGTATTCATAATTCTCAAAACTAAAAACACTACCACATAATAATTATTACTATGAATTCTTAAAATAATTTGAAGTCAGTTCAAATTTTTAAGTTAAAAAATACTAGCTTCATTATATTTTTAGAAAAAATTACGTTTTGCAATAGGTGATATGCTCTTATAGTGAAAGAACGCTAAAGAATTTCAATTGACCCTATTATCGGATTGGCCATATTACACAGAATTGCTGTATAAGCTGTTGAGATCTACTTTTTTAAACAAATAAAACGATTTGTTTAATATGCATGTCCATTCACTTTGTTTTCTAATGTTCATAAAAATAATAATATCCTAATAAATAATTACTATACATTTAAAAATTAATACTTTTACTTAATCAACAAAATATAACTGCTAGAATAAGTTCATGTAGAATTTTCTTCCAAATAAGGATAAATTCAGGAATAAATTTCTAAGAATAGTTGGTTTTTAGTCATCACATATTAAAGAAAAAACATACAGAATGCATAATTTATATTACCTAAAACCTAAATGATGACATCCACGTGCAGCACCGGCAATGAATGGAAAGCCAAATTGACTCTGCTGTAAAAATATTAAATTATTCAATATATTACATGCATTGTTTAAGATGATATCAGTGCCATCTGGTGTTAAATTAATATACTTCTTGTTACATTGCTTTAATTTTATCATGTAGTAATTACAATTTCTTCATTCGCATTTAACGGCATACATATTATAATCAACCAAAATTATCTATAATACCTAAATACTGTAATTGTCATGAGTGAATATCAGACACTATTATTACTATTTGTAATCCCTCATATTGACTTGTGACAACTTTTTTACACTCAATGAAGTTTACTGTTTTCTGGCAATAAAATACTGCATCGATGTTGATAAATATGTAACCAAAAGTTCTCATTTCTGTTGTATTCAACTGCTCATAATCACAGTTTTGGGCTAAAATTATAACAATTTCATTTAAAAATAAAAAATACAAACTCTCAATTAAAGCATTTTATTCAATAAAGCTTACATATCTACACTATCTTCTTATTGAAATTAAAATTTATAAAAATTGTAACTGAATACTTAACAGGTTTAGATAGGTACTTTATTAACATTTTTATTGACCATAATTTGTTACTCGTATAATGGGCAATAATGTATATATATATATGAAAGTATATTTGAAAAAATGAGCCATAAAATGTAATATTATAATTATTAAGCCAGTTAAGACCAAGTGACAGTATTCTCAGATTGCAATAAAATAGATATTGAGAAAGATTATAAAAATTGGTCTAATCAATTATGTTTCACTATGTTTCTTTAAGACACAATAGAGAAATATACTTGCTTTTCTAAGGTACTAATAATAAGAAACACTTTTCCAAGAAACAATCATTTGAAAATATAGGTAGCAGTAGATTCATAAAATTATGCAGTATATTTATAACTAAAAAAAAACATTTACTTTGCAATTATAAACAACATAAAACAATAGAATCAGATACTGGGCATAGAATTTATAGAAATATTTAAAGGAACTACTGGTTATATAAAATAAATTAAATTTTTAAGGTAATCAATAGAAAACAACAAAGAATGAGACATATACAAAAATTTAGGGTATACAAATATTTTAACCTTCACTGGCACTTACCAATGTTTTTATTCATTTTTGAACATAGCATTCAAATATGTTTGGTTCATTTGCTTGCAAAACTAAAAAAGTTGTGGAAAATAAATTAAAGATAACCAAACATAGAAGATCGTACGGAGATGTCCTACTCCCGGTAGGTTATATTAACATTGAGGTATTATGTGGACATTATATTTCAATAATTCCCAAAGACTATACTATACATATATAGAAAAAATGCTATATTTTTACAATTGTTTGTTCGATGAAAGGAATAACACAGGAAAATTATGTTTAATTATCTGAGATTTCATTTGAGTCCATTTGAAACATTTAAAGTATTTTATTTAATTCTCTGATTGAAGTATACAGAATTACTTATTAGAATTTTGCTGAAGTTTAACAAAGATTTAAGTGAATACAATCTTTTACACCATATTAGAACATTGATTATAATTCTTAAAATGACCATCATTGGATCAAACAAAGTATAATGTATGAAGTTAACCATTATAAAAGGCTATTATAATTAATTTAATTGAAGGCAATCTCATTTAATATACTTTATAATTCAACATGGAATAAAATCTATTAGCACTAACCATATTACTTCACTGATTTAAACTATGAAATTGTACTTATGAAAAATATATTTTGCACCTATACACACTGCTCCCTACCTAGTATTAAATATTGTACAATATATTTTGACCCCTGTAATACTGAACAAATATCTTCTTCAATTTTACTATTGATATCGAAACAACTTTCAAAATAAAGATTACCTTATATACATATACAATGAATTAAGAGACCATCAAAAAATTATACTTATCACACCAAAATCTAAAACAAGTCATAATTTAAGCACAATATTTAAGTTGGGTTGCCTCACTCTACTGTAGATTTTTATCAATTTATTTGCTTAAATGTTATGTATATTAAATATGGAACTTTGATAGAGTCAATTACAAATGAGATCCCCCTAACACATTATTCAATGACAAATAAAAAATTGCGATGAACTGGATGAAGAAAGATTTTGCAAACATGTGTCAACTCACGATCCATCCGAACACGAGAAAAGAACTAGAGACCAGTTAACAAAGTTTTTAGTCTTAAAAAGCGAATCAATTCAGGCCAACAATGTATAAATACAACTGCAATTGTAACAAAGTTTCTATTACCTCGCAGAAATAGAGATCTTAACAACAGTGCTGTTACTTCGCATCTCGTCAAGATTAGAAATAGTTACTTTACTTAATATTTCTTCTCAGAAAACTTTCAAAGCCCAATCTATTCAGTTCTTAATTCTAAGAAATGCAATGCTAACGAATAACTAAAATTAGCATAACAATAATGTCTATGAATATTTATTCTTCAGGCATAAATATGCAACTCGTGGAATTCAAATATATTTTAAATTGAGTTAAATCTCCGATTTGCAAATATTTTTTTATAAAATATCTTTGTTATCCATTTCAATATGTTTCAAATTCTAGAGTACGAATTACGGAATTTACATGCTAACAATAATGGACATAAAATAGTATAACATAATCTCAAGAGATGCACATGTGCTTAAGAGTGTATCATTCAAAGAACAGACCTTTTTGAAGACCATATTGTAATGTTAAATGCCTAAATGCAAAGAATTATTTTTTCCTCTGAATAAACTCCAACATTGTTAGGTAAAATTGGTTTTAGTAACACCGTTAAATTAATTTTACAACTCATTAAGTATATTTTCTGAACATATGGTCTACAGCTGATAATATTTAAATAAACGTAAGAACGAGTCTTTTTTCACGCTAAAAAATTACAACACAAAGTGGTTTTATAAATATAAGTAGATATTTACTCAGGTTACAACTGGTACTTGTTTTCTTACTAGCATACATGTTTGTGCTTATTTGACATTTATATTCTAAATATACAACATCATTTTACACCATAATTTTTATTTACCTTTCGACAAATTACCGTTCAAAAAATGCGACAGAAAATTTCCAACACTAATAATTTCACTTGGGAACTAAAAAAAATATTGTTCGTTTCACCTTCGGTTTATTAATTAGTTTGCAAGTAATTTATTTACCCATTTTCAACTGTTGCTTTGTATAGCTGAAATTTTTCAACTATATACATACATGTATGTGTATATATATATATATATATATATATATATATATATATATATATATATATATATAATATGACAATTTTTTTAAAATATGATTCTAGCACAATCTTTACTCTTCATTCTGTCCTCCTTGTACTTGAATATTATTTAAGAAGTATTTAAAATTTTAAATAAAACATGTTTTTAATTCTATTTTGGAAAGTGTTAGCTATAAGCGTGCCATAAAATATAACCAATACAGGAAATATTTTCTCTGTTAAAAAATATACTAACAGGTATTGCTACTTATAAATTTTTTAACTGACACTGTTCTGTTCAAAAAGCACCATTTTCAGATTAATTATTGTAACGCTTTAAGGTATCAAAATGTATGCATTTACTTTATGTTTCTGTCAACATAAATAAAAACTTCAGATGCAATAAACAATTTATAGTAAAAACTATTAAAATTAAAAATCTCATCCAACTGCACTGGACAGTATTTATATCGACTCTATGCAAAATCCTGTTTTTGACTAATCGATACATACTAAAAGAAAATGGAATTAAACAGTTGTACATTCAAATTTGTTTAACAGATTAGTAAATAACATTCCAATCAAAAAACACAACAAAAAATTTGTTTTGAAATAAGTATGTACAAATGTTAATAGCTTACACAAAATCTAATTTTTAAAAAAAATTAAATGCAAATTAAAAAATATTAGGTATAGAACTATATTCTTATAACACTTCAATATTAAATATTAATTACATTAAAGAGTATTTTCCTAATTTAACTAGTCTGAATTGATAGACCATAATAGTCCACAATAGCAAATATGAAAACAACCATCCTAGCAACACTATTAGTTGATGTTTCAATATTTTTGAAGTCTGGGAAGAAAATTTTGTATTTAATGTTCCTAGGTGTTATTTGTTTCAGAGTATTCTTTTCATAATCAAAATGTCGCATGCCTTAGAAAATATGATTATTGCCAAAAAATGAAGTGTTACTGGTTAGTTATTTTAAGTTTAGCCTCTTATTTTTGTACACAGTCCATACTTGTTATTCGCAAGGTTTACATTTATCATAAATGCTATAAATACCAAACATATAAACGCTGAAGTCACATTTGTTTTATATATGATGTGCCCCAAAGGTTAAAGAAAACATTTTAAATGACAGCATATTTTAAGTACATAGGAATAAACAAACATAAAATATAACTAGAAATATCACTTGTCGGAAAACTTGACAAAGATTTTCGAAAAGAAAAATAAAGAAAATTCAATTATTTTTCAATCACATAATTATTTTTCTTTTTTTTTAAATATTGGATAATTGTTTTCATTTCAAAAGAACACCAAGTTGATTTGTAATGTTAAATTGTAGATATATTTATATTACAAATGTAAATACTATAGTCGTAATGTTTAACTGCAAATTTTTATGCGCAAATAACGAATATGGATATCATTCTTTCTTAGGGCTGTTTAGAACTCATCTAAATCATGGCATAATCATCATAAAAACTTATTGTGGCAGTTAACAACTCATTTTTGTCATCACTGTGAGCAATTTTACTACTAATATATTTAAAGTTAATATATTGTACGAGCTGAACTACATAAAGACATACTTATTGCTTTCTAGACACATAATCAACTAATTAATCAACAATTATTAATTCAAAAACATTAAATAGAAAAAAATAATGTAACATGATTATAAAAAATCATAAAAAGTAAGCAATCTAAATAACAAGTTGAAATTGTTGCACGTTTGGTGAAGAAATTATCAAATTTAGATTTTCATTAAGAATATCTATGTTATTGTGATACCATTTGAAATGTTTAGGAATTTATTACCAACAAAATTTAAAAAAAACACAGAAAAACAATTACCACAATAAGGATATCTTTTACGAATACTCTAAAAGGTTATTGAAACTTATATTTAAATTACTTTGTACGTTGACGTGAAAAATGGGTATTAAAAAAACTTTATTGGGATGTAGACTTATTTACAATAATTATTCACACTCAAATTGTCGATAATCATAATTGTAAGAAATAGCTTTTTATTTAGACTCAATCATACTTAGGCCCTATTCTAACCGCCCAATATAGTGGAAACTATTATATTACTGAAATATACATTTAATACAAGAATTAATTGCAAAAGATGAATTTCAAAACTTTTGTTCAAATAGGACAATCTGACTATAATTTCTTGCATTGTTATAGAATAATTACTTTTTATTTTATCTAACTCGCGTTACAAAATTTGTTTCGAAATATGTTTTCATAGCAGAATACATTAACATTTATCAATTCAGTTTTCAACTAAAAATACAATTAAAAATAAGTAAAACTTGTAAACTACATTTAAATCGTTTCTCAAATATTTGTTAGCATTATTTCTCTTTTACAATTTTGACATACAATTTAGATATAATCAAAAGATATCAACCCAAATTCATTAACGAATTTGAAAGGAACCCAGCTCCTAAACCGGTAATAAAATTATCTTTTATTTAAATTAAAACTAGTTAATGAAAATAATTATTTAAAAATTGGTTATGTAAAACAAATTTTGTAAGAAAAATTTAGCTAGAAGTTTGAATAAAAAAATGTTTGGGGCATGTTCTCTTTGTGGAAAAAATATAAAAAACTAAAAATTTTATTTCAATCTTTACAAATCGAGATATATTATGATCTTTTATTCACACCATTCGAATCTAACTAACGCTATTTTCATATATGCTCAACATTTAATATCCTTTTAGATTAATAACCAGAATATAAGACTAGTAAAATCGAGTCTCTCGATTTTCACATGATCTCACTTGACTTTTGTTAAATATTAATATTTAAACACTAAACTGACACTGGCCAGTCTGATGTAAGGCAGAATCAAAGTTTATTTTTACTGTATCATCCGCACTGTACATATTTCACTTCACATTCTAGATCCTTTCTGTTGGAGCACTTTTGCTCTATCGGTAGGTTCTGCCTCTTGGCTATTCAAGGAAGCACCACACTCGCGACTAACGACACACAGAAACTCCGCGTGCTCCTCCGTACCGTAATTATATTGAGAACCAATGTTTATAAGCTGTTCAAATTTCCAACCGTCCGACATAGTGGAAACCATTTGGGTTAATTCTTCCTCGTGAAACTGTAGCACCCTATAAACATGTTTTTTCGAATCTCTCAATGGCCTTCGATCCCGCGAACATATTCTTTCTTTTACTAACCGAATTAGTTCTGTAATATTATAAAATTCAGCCTCTTCTAATACACCTTCTTCAGCAATGTCATTGTTTATAACTAATTTACCATGTCGAAGATAATTTAATACTGGAGAGAAGTACGTAGGGTCTCTATCTATAAGATAAGCCCCCGTGTCGTCCTGTAAATAAAACGTGAATTTAAGTAGATAGCAAACAAATAATATGAAACATAAGAAGGAAGTGTGCCACAACAAACCCTGTCAGATATTAAGTCGCTGTCTTCTTGAACTAGTCTATATAAAAATGAATTTTGATCTCTTGATAGGGTGGTTTTTGTAGTAAGAAAATAGGTTCCTCCAACGTTTAATTTCACCCACTGTTTGCTACTCCGTCGTTCCGAATTGAAATTTTGTTTATTTTCTTTAACCGCATCACTGTCCTCCGCCATGGTAGATAATTACCCTTTACCATAAACACAAATTAGATTAGAGACAATAGGAGATGTTAGTGATACCATCGACATGTAACTATCTAATTTCTAAGTAGGTATTCTAAAAGTTGACTTGATTTAGATATATAATATAAGATTTATAATAAGCATGATAAATTACGAATAAATTTTTAATTATTATACTGAAATAAGCATTTTATTGTACAACGAATTTTAAAATCATTGCAGAAAATGAAATATTTCGTTAATAAATCACAGATTACTAAAAAATAAATGCTTATATTATACTATATTATATATTCTGTGATTTTAAAAACACAATTGAACTATTAAAACTGGTTAATTTTATTTTTTTAAATTTTTTCATAATGACCTTATTAAAAATTACAGCAGCCATATGACACATCTGAAGAAAAAATAAACTGTCAACTGGAAATATTGTCTCTTATTTCATGTTTTAATGATTTCAGCAGAATTCCTGAAATCCTTAATTGATGATAGGATTACTTAATTATTACGAAACCTTTCTGTATTAAATAAATTCTTTTCAATCATAATGCCGGAATTACTTTTGGATTCGAAAATCCGTGGTTGGGTGTTTTTACCAATCGTGACTATTACATTCCTAGTTGGCATAGTTCGTCATTATGTTTCGATCATATTATCTTCACAAAAGAGAGTTGAATTGTTACAACTTCAAGACAGGTAAATAAATAGTTTCACTTGTGTGCTTTTAAATGTCCATGCAACATAGATTGCTATTTAAGATGGTAAATTTTGACTATTTTGGAAATTCTGATTTTTCAGCCAAGTGATGATCAGAGCGCGTTTGCTGCGTGAGAATGGAAAATATTTGCCAAAACAATCGTTTTATATGCGTCGACATTGGTTTAATAATGAAGAAACAGGCTATTTTAAAGTACAAAAACGAGCACCGACATCACAGGTTAGATCAGTAAATATGATGGAGAATAAGGTGGAGACTGGAATAGCTAATAAAAGTTTATCAGGAATATTAGGCATCGATATATTGTTACAGACTTTTGAAAATAACACAGAAATTAGTGATTCTTTAAACCATACCTTTATTTCAGAATCCAATGACTGACCCAGCCATGATGACCGATATGTTAAAAGGCAATGTGACAAATGTTTTGCCCATGATTGTAATTGGAGGGTGGATCAATTGGATGTTCAGTGGTTTTTTAACAAGTGAGTAAAAATCTACATCTTTACTAAAACAACTTTAATAAAGGTCTTAAAGCTGTTTTTGAAAAATCATAAACAACAATAACGTTTTTAAAAACCCCAGTTTGTACGACGATGTGGAATCTTGTCAATTTAATTCCATCACAAGACTGAATTTTCTTTACAGTAAAACAATTTATGCTTATTATGCGTAACACGCTATAGTTAAATAATGAAAATACGTAAATTATGCATTTAGTTTTATAATTAAATCACATATTTGGAACTTTTAACCAAACTAGTAGAACTTAAATGATAATTTAAAAAATTAGTTGCATGGTCATGTAGTAGCAATAGGCATGTAGTGTATGAATATTTTGATTTGAGAAATTACAACATTCTGCAAAATGTACTTGCCAATCCTAGTAATATGCAGTTATTACTCGTGATATTTAGCAGATTAGGATTGTTATTAATATTTTTTGTGAACATTGTGCGTGACCTGAGTTCATCCTGTTGTACCTATCTCTTTGCTGAAACTTATTTGTTTCACTTATAAACTTTTCCTTATAAATTTTCTACAATAAAGTTCAATATAAATATATTGGTAATACCACTACAATTTTATTATGTGTTAATAAGAAACATAATTTTGTTACTTCCATCAACTATACTTGGTAATAAAACACCATTTTAATTTATTTGACTTTCTTCATTAATTTTTTACAGTATTACAGTCAGCATATTTAAAAAACTTTCTAAATTCTAATTGTCGTCGCCGTGGTGTATTGGGTTGATCACAAGGCATACAGCCTGTGACGACACGGTGCACTGCGGAGACCCGGGTTCGATTCCCGGCCGTTCGTCGGGCGAGGCTTATGGTTGGCTGTAAGAGATTGCTCACGTAGCAATAAGTCTGCCATATGTATCAATTAGATACATTAAAGTAGATAAATAAATTCCAATCAGAAATTATTATTTAATAACTATATCAGTCTATACATTTAAGTGTTTTAACTAACCCAAAGTATGCGTCAAAAACCAAAAATTTTCCAAATTGTAAAGATTCTAGTTAAAGAAAGTTTAAAAGTTTGCAAGTTTAAAAATATATTTAAAAGTACTAGGAACTTTATTAAGATTTAGATATCATGATTAATTTATTAGTTTATTAAAGTATCACAAACTTTGTATCACTGAGTTAGATTTTTGGTTTTTGTGTAATAAAGCAAGGAAACAAGTTTCATAACCACTTATATAGTATGTTATAGAAAACACTAGAATTAAAAAATAAATAGTAATAAAAAAGTTTTCCAGTTCACGGAACTGGATCTTATTTTCCATTTGCAGTGGTACTTATATAATTCAATAAAATTGACTGCGTTCATGAGCCAGAAAGGTGACTTTAGTACTGTTTTTGATTACGTGTACTGTTTATACTGTAAATAAAAAAGATAATGAGAAACAGTGTACTAGGGTGATATTTTGCGTTTAAGTTACCCAAAAATTGATCTTGGTAGTGGCAAAATTACAAAACTGCATTAAGTGCTATCTTAATTGACAGTTAATTATGTTGTACGACTTTTTCCATTTATTTAGTATTCTTCTTCTCCGTCGTTTTGCTCTTGACAGAGCGGTCGTGGTCAAGTGTAATATTATTATGGGTGGTGTTTGTTAGTCGCCTCACGATACCTCTCCATCTCTCCCTATTTGTTGTTGCTCTGTTGTATTCATGCAGGAGACCGCCTACAGCAGACTTGATCAGATCTGTCCTTCTACTCTTTCCTGCACAATAATGCACTCTATGGAGCTACTATCTTCACGCATGACATGACCAAAAAATTTTAGAATCCGAGTCTAAACAAGTATTGATAGCTTGCCTGATGCAGAGTTCTTGAAGTATAGACATTCATTGCGTGCTAAAAGTAACGTCTGCGGTGTAGAGAAATATACAGAGTTCGAACAAGCCGGCTCTTAGTGGCCGTGTTAATGTTTTGCTCCCTCCATATTTTTTCAATTTGTCCATAACACATCTTGTCATCGCCATACGTCTCCTCACCTAATCCTCGTATCCGCCATTGATAGAGATCAACGCTCTAAAGTATACATATGACTGATCTATTTTGCATTATTTAGTATAGATTGTGTAGATACATTATGCTAATAATTAATTATAAAAAATATCTTCAGTATTCACACGTTGAATAAAATAAAGTATTTCCATACATAAAAAATATCTTTCGAAATAAGATATCATACAATGTGAAAAAGGGGAAAAATACGCATTTGTTGCAAATGTATAAAAAATTAAAAATATTATTTATTAAAGTTTCATGAATACTATTAGTGATTGAGCAGAATCTGGAATTGTCCTTTAATTTAAGTTAATAATTATGAAAAAATATATTTAGGATTGCAGTTTTAACTTAATTATTTATTTACACACCTATTAGGTAACATTTGAAATAAAATTATATTAAAAAGAATATTTTTATATTCAAAACATTACTTTGATAGCATAATATGTAATATGTGATGTGATATATCAGTCCAAAGTAGAAAAGATTCACTGAGGTTGAGGTAGAAAGACATGGTACTATTTTGAGATTATGTTCTTCTAACGTTTAACTATCACTTTTTAAATACTAATAAATACACTTTCCATTGTGCCTGATTGATAATTATTTTATTATAAATGTGAATTTTTTGAGAAAATTTTTAAATTCCTCTGTTATGCTAAACATCATCTATTTAGTATGGCTTCATGTTGATAACTGCCATGTTACATTAAAAATAAAACAAAACTCTTTTACCGACTATCGAGATCAACAGATTCCCATATATAGTTTTTATAAATATGGTTTATTTGCTTGCAATTTTGAAATTAAATTTGATTGACTTTTACAGCTAAGGTACCGTTTCCATTAACATTGCGTTTTAAGCCAATGTTGCAAAGAGGTGTGGAACTTGCCCACTTGGATGCTTCGTGGGTATCGTCGGCATCGTGGTATTTCCTGAACGTGTTTGGCCTTCGAACCATCTATGCATTGGTCTTAGGAGAAAATAATGGTAAAATTTTAATGATGTATCATAATATGCGTTTATTTTGCCGACATGCCAAATCATAAATAAATTTGAAACTGTTAATTTTATACACATTGTGCAAATAGACAGCTTAGGCACCATATACTCAGCTAACATATTGCGCTTAGTGCAGATAGTTGGTCAATCGCCTAATGTAGTTAGCGCTCCTTGAATGGTCAGTTAGCAGAGCAATATGTGTATACTCAACCAATAGAAAGTATACGAGTATACTCAGTTCAGTTAGCCACTACTAGCAAAAGCAGAATATGGGCATGCAACTATGTTGGTGTACTGTCTCATAGGTAGTTTAGTATTTAGGTAGCCTCTGTTAGCGTGGTGGTTTTGCTAAATGTAATCTACAAACTATGATTGAATCCCATCTTTCATATAAACTGTTACATATTTTTTCATGAAATTCATTTAGCGTAGCAGTAGTTTCAATAAAATAAATAGTTTCATTTCAAATTATTCTTGGGTTTTTAAAGTAGTTTGAAACTGAAAGCCATGTTCTTGCACAAATTAGTATATTAAGTGAAATTACAATTAAATGAAACTACGTGATATAGTATTATTTCTACTTTCTTTAAGTTCTTTACTACAACCTAGGTTTCGTTGTACTACAACATCTTCAGGTGGGCTATTAGCAAAGATTCTTTGGCTATATACAGAGTGAAATATTCATGTTTTGTTCTATTCAGAGGAAACAACAAGCACACACAGAATCACTGTTAAAATCAGCAAACAGTTAAATGTCAGCCGAAGTAAGGAAACTTCGGACAACTTGAAATAACTTTTTGTAAAAATGTCTAGTTTTTCATTTTATAAATATACCTGTTATATTTTGTCAGTGAGTTTAATTCATTGAAGTAGTTGTTGTGATGCCCATTCCCTGTTTATGTCCATTTTAATAGTTTAGTGTGTTTTTGTTTGGACAGTTTAAAACAGTGTAATGTCCGTTGCTATGCAGGTGAGATTTTTGAAATTATCTTTTATTGAAAAAATAATATAATTGTGAATGGTAGACTCAAGCGAATTTTAGAGTTACGTATTCTAAATAAATGTATTGTACTCGATTTTTATATTTGATTAATATTTGTGATTAACCGATTACTATATTTTGAATAAGATATTGAACCGGTCTTGACGATATAATTTCACTTTTTTCTTTTCTTACTTAATAAAAAAAATACCACTGTGATTTTAATAAAAAAATTTATTTGAAAAGTGTCTTTACTATGTAAGGGTTGTCAAGCCTTTACTATGTAAGGGTTGTGGGTGGTTAAGTTTATAACGTCTCTTTATACAATCATACTTGCTTATTAAAATTTTGAATTACATTATTTTTTATGTAAATTCGTGTTTGCATTGACATATTCAGTGTTTATTGTCACTAAGAATAGCAAGTATGTTGAACAAATTTTTATTATGAAATGATTGCGAACAAAAATTATTTGTGTCGCATGTAATTTCATTTAATAACTAATAAACAGTGAAATTTTCAATGGTGTTAAACTAAGTAATTTGACAAATTCTGATTAAAAATATTATAGCAGGATATACACGGTGTCCGGAAATAGATGTCAGACAAAGAAAGACGTTATTCGTTAGCTATAAAGGAATAAATTGTCATTGAAATAAAACATAAAACGCATCCTTTTTCTGACTGAAAAAAAATATTACACATAATTCTTTTTAACACACTCAATACTTACCTGGAGTGCAATGTTTACCCGCAGTTGCGATGTCTTCGCAGCTGTTTACAGATTATTCCCCCGAGCAGTGCTGAACAATGTGCGCAAATGTGTACGAAAAAGATGACAAATAATTATGAATATTATTTTCAATTTTCTGAAAAAAAGTCACTTTAAATTTTATTTTAATGATAACTATTTTTCAGTCAAGGAATAACGTCTTTCTTTGTCCGACACTTGTTCCTGGACACCGTGTATAGAGAAATAATTCATAACATATTAATACAAAGTGTGAATGTAGTGATCCTTGATGAATTATTTTGGTAAGAACTTTGATAAGAAGTGTTTTCCTTAGTGGCTTGCCCTATGCAAAAAGCACCGCATGCCACTTATTAAACATTGGTTCTGTCACAGATCCCGTAGTAATTTGTAATCCACAATTGTTGCAGTGTACTATTATACGGACATTGAAAGAATATGAAAAATGTATTAATTTCTTATTCAGCTGCTGATCAATCGAAGCACATGCAAGAACAGATGTCTGGTGCAGCGATGGCAATGCCTCAGGACCCGAAAGCTGCATTTAAGGCTGAATGGGAAGCCTTAGAAATCACAGAACATCGGTGGGCATTAGCCAATGTGGATTCTGAGCTCATTGGATCAGTAGGCCAGACGACACCACAGATTGAGGGATCAAAGTTGTAATATAAGGCTGTCTGTCGCAGATGCCATTATTATCATTAAAAAGGTTTGAGAAAGGTAAGACTATTTTCTTCTTAACAAAGTATTTTCATATCAAACTAATATTAAATAACGGCTGGTGTATTTTAAAGTATTTGAAAATATTTATCAAATTTGTTAATAAAATATAAGCAAATATAAGAAGAAAAATTGGTCTATTTGTTCTAATACTGTGACAATAAAACTAAGGTATTGACAAAATAATATGTCGTCTATTGGGAAACACCATTAAGGCGGTGGTTTCTATGAACGCCTGTCGTTGGTGGCGGGCGATCGATGCGGATCAGTAACCAACAACGTCCATTTTATAAATATGAAAAATTCGAGCAGGGTTTTGTATGAAACGTCAGAGAAATCACTGCCTAGGAACTAAGAGTCTAAATTATCTCATAAAGAGTCCAAGGTTTGTGTACTCAGGATCTTGGACTATGTTCTATATTGTTTTTTGAATTGTATTCATATGTTTGTTATTTTTTAAATTATGTATCAATACCAGATATTTTACAATCTATAACACAATTAATTTTTCCAACCCAATCCTTGTGGTTGACTGGAATAGACTGTTTCTGTAGTAATAAGCCTGCCATGTATACGCCTATCTTTAGGTACATATGGTGGACTATGAACTTTAAAGTTCATAAATAAATAAATAGTTCATAAAACATTGTTTATTCGTCTCCAATGGGTACGGAGACTATTCAAAAATTATTTTATGATTTTAATATGTACGAATTCAAATCATATTTCGAGTATGTAATGATTTATATAACTATGTATGATATTTCAATTCTCAGTTCTTAGCAATTTCTTTACAATACAAAATCAATTTATACATGGGCCACATAATATATCTCTAGATGTTTGTGGATGTGATGTGGACAATTGAAAGCCAATAAGGCTTTTTATTTTAATACGTTCTCAATTATAAACTGCAAGGTAGTGCATTTATATTTACAAGTACTTTAATTTTAGCTGAAATTATTCTTCACGGTAAAGTATATTTGCACATGGTAGTATAATTATGGATCCATGTACATCAAGTGTGTTTACTTGTTAATCATAAATTGTTTTATCCTTTAAGGTTGTGAACAGTTTTAGTAGAGAAATATTATTTTTAATTTATCTGTACTACATGACTGATAATAAAACCAAGTGAAAAGTCTATTTTGGAGATTGATATAGATATTGATATGAAACACCAAAGAGAATAAAGACTGAAATGTAAATAAATTATATTAAATATATATAAATATAATTATATAATTATATATAAATATAATTTTAAATTACTAAATGTAATAAACTTTATAATTTTAAATTTAAAATAACTATTTCAAAGTTTTCATCAGCTTTATTTGATGATCATTGAAAAAAGTAAATAGAACAAGTTTAATAGTCTGTTCTCCAAAATAAAATATGTAATCATTTGCTGATGTAGAATTACATATCTCGAAAGATACCACTTGTCAGGAAAACAAAAAAATTTAAGGATTGGAACTTAACTCATATCATAATGCCTTGAATTTTAATTTAGATCCATTGAAAATAAAAGTTGAATTGATAATAACCTGTTTTTTACTTTGTTAATGACCTGCCCAGGTTTTTAGTTACATGGTTTCTTTGCAGCACCGACAATATCAATTTCTCAAAAATACACATTCCGTAGATATACTTTGTCAATGGCGAAATAAAATTTTATTTTCAAAATTCACAGTTATCTTAAAATCGCCTGTACGTTTTGCCAAATGTTAAGTGGTGAGATGTGTGACTATTACAGTTGATTAATTAAAAATTGACACTTAGCAATGTTTAATTATGTCTTTTATCTTTATTGCAGAAAGTGTGGAAAAAGTGGATTACCATAGCAGTGATTAATTTGGTTACGAATCACATAAAGTCAAGCGATCTGCAATTTGTTAGGACAAATATAATTTACGAGATAGCATGGTGCAGTGCATTTATAATAATGTGACTTGGAGACTTCATAGTATATTTGTTAATGAAATATTCTTGAATGCACCGTAACTGAATAGTTGCTTAGACATGACCTAAATATTTGTTCTAATGTATTTTGTATCTACTTCATTACTTGGCCAATCCCGATACCAACCTACAAAGTCCAAAAAATGTTTTGCTTAAAACTTGGCCTAATCTATTTTGACAATTTATGAAATAACAGATGGTCTTAGTTGCACAGCTGTCAAAGATGACATGACAGGACATGAACATTTTTTTGTTTTGTATACAGAATATATATAATAATTTTATATATATATGATTTACGTGGAAGTAAATTTCCTCGATACGATTTTAAAATTTTAAAACTGGCCTATTCTAAAAATTGTTTGTTTATTTGATTAAGTAAATGTGCAAATAATTCAGAGATTTTAATATCATTTTGGCTACACTGTCTGAGGTTTCATATGGCATCCAAAATTCACTAAATCAATAATTTTACAACATCAATCATTATTCAATGTTAGATTTACAAAGCCACTTGCGTGCTTTTGACATTATGCAACTTGTAAGGATGATTTTCTTAAAATACTAAGATTTAAAAAAAAAATTTTCTTGTATGCAGAAACATTTTAAAATCTGCATTTGCTACATAATTATGAATAATCTCAATGGTAAACGAGATTTTGATATAATTCCGAATAAATTTTATGGAACATCAGAACAGATTATGTATATAATTTTTGCTAACAACTTGTAGTTAATAATCACATGTGAAAGAGAATATATTGTATTGTTTACAGTAAAATTTAAAAAAAATGGCAATATTTTACAGCAGAATCATTACTACAACTGATTCCTTTTACATGATACTGTATACGCATACTTCTATTATTTGAGAGTATAGATCTTGATATCTGTGTATTATTGGATGTTTATCTTATCATACAAGAGTTTTGTATATGGAGTCCACCTACTTAATTTTTTTTCAATGTAAATCGTACACTTTTCAGAAATAAGAATAAGTATCAATTAGTAGAAGACAATTTCTGTAAGATATTTTTGTGCTAGCCATTAAAAATAACAGCTATGGCTATGAATTTGTTCTGGTAATTGAATACTATGTCAAACTTGAGGAAATGAGCATCAAATACAATTGTGAAAATCTGTGAAATAAGTCAAATGATAATTCTGGCACCTAATAATATCTTTCTTCCCATCTTCCATGTGAAAAGTGTTTCCATAAATAATTTGAATACAAACATACAAATAATTTGGATACAAAAATATTTGAATTATTTAAAGAAACAATTGAATGTTTATAGCGTTACATTCTCAGTAGAATAATAGAATACAACAGACAGGAAAGTCCAGTAAGAAATGTAATAAAATGGATGCCGTGACAAGGAAACAACTTGATAAGTCCACTTGAATTTAGAAAATCAAGAATGTCTATAGGGTTTATCTTAGAGGAATGTGGTTTTTTTTATCATGGAAGCATAATGCATTTCATGCAGTTAAGAGAGAAGTAAAAAAGAACTAAGTCGACTTTTTTTTTAAAGAAAGTTATCGACAGTTGCTGCCAGCATGTGCTCATGAAACCGTTGAGAACTGGTCATTGTAAAGTGTGAGGCAGGCAGGTGCATTGGAGTAAAGCCTACTTAATTGCATCACAAAATCAGGCATCTTGCAAAATACTCTAGTGTAGAAAATTGTATTTACAGATCAAGGTCAATTGTCTTTAAAGGGCCAATTTTTTAGATTATATTTCGATCTCCAATGATAGATTTGTTGTGTTACTACTGTTTTAAATAATAATTTCTTTTTTGGTACTATTTTCCATTCTTACATAACATTTCGTAAATTAATTTCAGCTATAACGGTTGGTGTCGGCCCTTATTTATTAAAGAAGTTTATTGTGTATTCTGTACAATGTTAGTTGTTGTATTAGCCTAATGACAATATTATTTATTGCACAGTATATTCATTATGTTATTGTCAGGCAAATTTTTAGGTTATGATAATAAAGTTTAATTGTTTATTGGTAATTACATATAATTTGTGTTTTATTTAGTTTTTAAAATAAATTTAGGCATATAATGGGATCATACATGGTATTGTTAGGGGTTTGTTGAAATATGGCAATGTTTATAAAGATTTGTATTTAAGTTAAAACAAGCAAGTTATAAAAGTTGAATTAAATATTTTAATTTTTACTAACACTATAAAACTGTACAGTTTTCAATTTTTACACTGTCTTTCGGTAATATTTTTGTACATAGTAAGTATGAACAAATAATATGAAGGAGTTATGGTCTTTGATAGGTTGTGACCAGAGACATCAGCTCACAAGAGGAAAAAAACCTTGATGACAGTCTTGCTGTTATTTTTATTATTAACAAATAGATGAACTCTAATGTAAAACTGAAAAATAATCAACATATATGATGTAAAAAAAAACAAAACAATTTTATATTTTTCCAATATAATATTACATTTCAGTAAAAAGTCTTCCTTTAATAGAAAAAAATCATCTTTTAAGTAAATAGTGATGAAAGTAAAAAAATTTTACATGTGTGACATTTATAGTGATTAAAAGCAGAAGTTTTTTCATAAATTCCAGTATAACGGAGATGATCAAAATAGGGAAACTAATTCTGGAAGAATTTTGGAATTCCAGAAGAGTTGGTAATTCTGCTTGTGACATATTAGCATCTTGCATTTCAGAATATCATATTGAAGCTTGGTTTTATAATTTTTAGGAATATAATTAGATTTATTGAGCCAATAATTAGGCACTATCTAGGTATAATACAAATATAAAATATTACATAGATTATTTAATTTTAACAATAAGGATTGATGACTGAACTAAAGTTAGTAGAGTAGAAAATGTGGAAAGAAATTAAAAAGTCTGGATTGAGTCAATCTTTTCACAACATAAAAGTACACTTCGTATTAGCAGGCCTTTCTTTTAGCAAAATGGGGGCAAGGAAAGAAATATAAATTCAATTAAACATTTTTCAATATTTTTTTAATAGTGGTTTATTTTAATTTTATCGATGTTATTGTTAGTCATGATACAAAGAGGTTTGATTTAATAAGTTAAAACCTGTTCGCTTGCAGCTCAAGATAGGGATGATTCGATACAAGTGCATTGTTGTGCCGTAAGGTACTTTCAGCATGATATATAAAGAGTTAACGCAATACAGCTTTAACTCTTCGATATTGTTTATATTTTTTGTTTCGAAATGAAATTGGCAATTGTTAATACAATTAATAGTTAGTAATCTGTATTGAGAAATAAATATATTTTTAAACGATAGCCGATAGATCTTTGTAGCAAAGAAATAGAATCTTGTTATTCTTATAATATCAAAAAATTATCATTTATGTAAATGTGTCTACAAATTGACTCATTGATTATTGTGTTCAGGCAAACATTAACTCTTTCAATTATCATGAGTCTGACTCGTAAATCTGATTTTGAACAACATTAATTATATTCCAAACAGTACCTAGAATATAATTTATGGTACAAATGTAAAAAAATTTCAGCATAGACTAGCCGTATGAGAAAATGTACATTTTGTTTTTGATTCTTTTGTTTATTCACAATTCATTTCTCAATATTAGTTACCAACATAGTAGCAAAAGTATTTGAATAATTTTTTTCTTCATATTTATGACCAAGGCGTTTCGAAAGCAAATACGCTTATAACTTGACTTATCTTCGTGAGAGATTACATTGTTTTTTTTGGGTGCATAATTTTTGTATAACGAAAAGGTTGAATAAAAAAAATTATTCAATGATGACAATCATGAAAAATTAAAATCATCTTTCAAATTTGAACACCTGGTAAATTTATTATTTTCAATGTGTTCTATGAACAAAACACATGTTGTATGAGAATGTTTCTAGAAAGCGAGCGAATAATTTTATTGTTAGCTATTTTGTTTCAATATCAATATAATAGGTATTAGCTATATCAAATCATCCCTAACTCGAGGTGGTCAAGCTAGACAATAAATAATTTAGACAAATCAATTTTAAAATTTGCTACTGCTAGAACAAACACAGTTGCACGTCTTTATATAACCATGTCTCAAAGTTATAAAATATGAGATGTGATCAAAAAGTATCTGAAATCTTTTATTTTCATGTCATTTATTTTTAAACGAGCTGGTTTTTTCTTATATTGATAGTAGTGTCTACGAGGTCCATATAAATTTTCAGTAAAATTGGACACAACACGTCTATGATAAGTTTCACTATATTCTGTGATTTTTTTAATTTAGAAAATGGAGGAACAAGGAGTATGTACCGAATTTTGCATTAAAAATAAAATAAAGTACTGTGATATAAAATGTTGAAAAAAGCTTATGGGCCGTGAAGAGGTTGAAGATGAGAGGGTGGAATTACCTGGCGCATATTGCTAATAAAAAATTCTTTTTGATAACTGGCGGGTCACTAAAAGAAATGGTGCAGGAAGTTGGTATCCCACACGGCTCCTGTAAAACTATTTCAACTAATATTTAACCCAGAATCCCTCTAATGCATTGTAAAACAACAATATAATTATGACATAGTAAAAGACCTAGTTGACTCAGAGGAATTGGCCTGAAGAACCAAAATAAAAAAGCCCATTAAGTATATACAAAAGCAAATTTCTCTTCGGGTTTCAATATAATGGCCGCCATCAATTTTTTCCATCAGGTTATTAATAAAACAAAATTACCTAAAAGTTATATGCCATTTGTATGAATCAATTTGAAAGAAACATCCGGAAATGTGGAAATACAAATTCATGACTATTGCATTACGATAATGCTGGAGTTGATACCTCACTATTGATCTAAAAAATAATATTGATGATGCCCCAATCACCATGATCACCGACATGGCCTCTTGTGACTTTTTCCTTTTCTATAATATAAAACTGGACAATAAAAGTATGTTTTACTACATAAGAAGAAATAAAGAAAAAGAGCTTTCCAAAAACATTTTAAAAACTGGGTAAAATATACATAATATTCGGATGGATTACTTTGAAAGAGACCAAATTAATTGTTTGGTCTCTTTCAAAGAGACCAAATTAGAAGAAATAAACATGTTCAAAAAAAAAGAACAAAAAATATTTCAGAAACTTTTTGATCATACACCATTAAAAAAGCATTTTTTAAACAGTAATCATAAAAACTCTATCTAGACAATGGAATATAAAATACATCACCCACTAATGAATCTTCCTAAATGAAGAATATTAGAAATCAATATATATGTCAATTTCTCAAAGTACAGTAATGTTTTTAAATTTTTTAATGTCATCAAAATCAATCATTTTTGCAATAAACGGTAAAATTACCGTAGTCATACAAGGTGATTTTATAGCGATTTCCCTGTCAAATTAATTTCACTCAATTTTGAAATTATGCTTTTAGCCATAAAAATAATTTAAAAAATAATATCGTGCAGAAACTTCAAAACTGATGAAAGAAGTGTCTTCAGAAAATTGCAAGTGGACTTGTAATTTTCTGAAAATGAGCTGTTTGAGCCAGCAATAATCTTGTAAGTTTTGATCCATAAGAGGAATTGTTCCAGTGTTAGAATCCAGTTGAAAATGTCAATTTAAATAAAATGATGCGTCCAAAACAGATTTACTTATAGAGTTTTTTTCTAGAGAATGACATAATTTTGAAAGTACACTAGTGATCTATGGTTTGATTCTAACGATTTCTGTGGCCTTATGATTTAAAAGTTAACCAGAAGTAAATTTTTTGACCCATTATTCAGGCGATGTTCTTAAATATACACATAAATAAATTTCATGTTACATTGTCTAAACAGCTTGTATTTAATACAATTTATCCCATCGAGTAAAATTAAACTTTCATATCATACATGTACATACTAAAAATTATTACTAAATTTCATATTTTCACATGAGTTATAACAAAAATATAATATAACATAGTAATGCAACGAAGCAAAGTATTGTAAGGCAATTTTGTAATATATCCAGGGTTAAGCATTTCGCAGTTCTATCTGCTTTCTCTATACCTATCTTAACTGTTTCTGTAAATATAATGTGTTACTTCACCAAGGGTAATTCCATGCTCAGGAAAATGTCAAACATCATAATTGATATTAGACCATTTGTAAAACATGTACAGTAATTCCTCGCCTACTGAGGATTATTTATTACCACAATTTTAGTTTATAAAGAAAAAAATTATTTTAAGTGTAATCCAAAATTTGATAGTGACGAGTTTTTTCTACAAAATGAACTTACGCATAGGTGGTGGTGCTAGGTTGCCTTCTTTTTCAATGAAAGAAACATCTTCATTATTAAAATTTTTATTTAATTAGATCAGAAGGCATACTACAGCTCTGTGATGAAATACAAAATGAAATTAAGAAAAATATGAAATAATCAACTATCCTTCCATATTTATGTAATTATAATTAAATAGTATGCACGCGTAAGTATTTGTTATACATAGTACAAAATTTCATTGATGGTACAGTAATAAAATGTAATGAATATTATATATATATATATATATATATATATATATATATATATATATATATATATACACATATATATATATATATATATATATACATATATATATATATAAATATATATATTACTTCAATAAATTTTATTTAAAAATTAATTTTTTAACCTAGGTGTGAATATCTTCCATATGTATTTATTTCAAACCAAAGCCAATGCGTATTCTTTAACTGCAGTATATCTACGGATCTTAATGCCTAGGAGTTACTGTAACTAAGATTTAATTGAAAAAAATGAAATCCAGCTGTTGTAACTAAAATTTTACTCTCCATACGTTCAAAACCTGTCAAACCGTTTAAAAATACGGAATAAACCAGTCATCGTGAGATAGTAGAATAAACTGAACTGAACTAGCCAATGGAATATTATGTTCGGAGTTAACATATTTATAACAAATGATTTAATATAGTTACACATATGTGCTATATTTTGAAAGCAGTCTAGAAGAGCAAAATCCATTTTGAAAAAATTGGGCGCTACGTTTAATTACAAGGAAAGACAATAGTAATGTATATGTAAGTAATATATAAGGTCAAGTATAGATTTAAAGATAGATACGAGATATTTTGTGTCATAGTACAATACATATTTATACAGTCAACAATATAAATCCAGCATCAGATTACAGTTAATAAATTATGTAGCTTTCAACACACTCATCATCTATCACATACTGTTTTAAGTAAATTGGGCTTTAAGAGGTAGTGTGTAGTCGTTAAGTTACTTCATTACTACTATCAACCCAACTTCTGTGGGAGATGAGCTATAAGTGTAAAGATCAATATTTGAGAGTATTTTTTTTTGATCATCTTATTAAATTTATGAAAGACACCAATTAGACCAGGGTTTCCCAACCTTTTTTTTGTTGACGCTTCCCGGACTATAAATTATATTTTCATGCCCCCCCCTTTGATTTAGTAAATTAAATAAAAATGGTAACTGAAGTTTGTAAATACACAAACTTACCTTTTAACAGTGAGACACAAGAATTTTACACATTCAAACTGATTTCTCAACAAAAAATGTACACCAAAACGTCAAATTTTTCCCAAGTTTGTGGTAATAATAGTGAATATGATATTTAATTTTATGCATGTAAATTAAACATTACATTGTAATGTTATTTGTTAATGTTGTATATTTTTTTGTTTTTTCTTTCTAAAATGCAAATGTTTTCCGCCCCCCTTGACATCTCTCTATGCCCCCCATGGGAGGCGCGCCCCCCTGGTTGGGGACTCCTGAATTAGACAATAATTTTTTAAATTATACACAGTCTATTTGACAAAAGAGTGTAAGGCTAAATTTTTTCTGGATTAGAAGGTATAATCCAAATGGGAGCAGGAAGACGCCTTGTATCGATAGCCTGGTTGTCGTTTGCCCTTGGCCAAGGAAGGACATAATTCAATATAATTACACATCTTTGGCTGTCGTTTTGTCAGCAGAAATTTATCACTGCATATCGTAATGACAAATTAAATGGTCAAAGTATATAAGATTTATCTATTGCTATCTGCCCAAAGATAGTTTATAAGGAAAAAAATATTGAGTACTGCAAGATGACAGTGATGCAAAACATAGGAGTCGGTCTTTATACAACATGGATATAAGAAATTGACACTGACATACTGGATTGGCCATCGCTATAGCCAGATACAAATCATATAAAAAATGTCTGGCACCCATAAAATTCAAGCTCCGGAAGAGAAAAACCTGGACGCTAAGTAGTTAGTTTGACAGATTTTATTTATAAGGGGATTAAGGTTTGACTCTCCCTTGATCATGCTATAAAGTTAGTATAATATATACATTGGAGATGCGAGACAATTATTAAGGGTGGAGACGATTGGACAACTTATTAATAAGGAAGCTCTGTGGTGCATATGTGAAATGAGAGTGAATTATTTCTGCACATTCCATTAAGAAGTGTATAGCTAGTCTATGGCTAAAGTATGTGTATGGCTAGGTCTTTTAAAATGGCAACTATGTTATATTTATCATATTTAAGCTCTCTTTGCAAAATATTTAGATTCAAGGTAGTGAGCAACGAACAAGAACTTTGGAACAAAATTATTTCGATTAACTTGCATTAACAGTTTTAAGAGAAATAGAAAACTACAAATCCTCACTTTTTGTGTGTCTTAACATGCATTTGCCTGTTTTTTTTCAATCCTAAATAGTTTTCGAGTTTTTCCATCCACATCTATTCAAACAGACTCTAAATACAATTGACAATAATGATACCATTTATTTTTTTTGTTATATATAAGATAATTTTCATATAGTTCTTTAACATTTTCCAATCAATTTGGGGCACAGAATCACCTACATGAATGATAGATACATTTCTTGTTACACTGTATATACATATATGAGAGGCAGTTCAATAATAAATTTTGTTGATTTGCAATGAAATAAAGTTTACATTATATTTTCAGCTCTTTAAAATTTAATGAATTCTCTTTTTATATGACTTTATGGAACCATGGCAACTATTGTGTCCAGAAATTTGAATTGTGTTTACAACCGTTTTATCAATACAATGCCATTCGACATAAATATCACTCTTACTCATCCATTTTTTATCAGCCTTCACACACTGGCGCTTCATTTCTTCCAAACCAATTTTGGAGTTACACTTGGTTTACTAACACATTTTACATTTCAGATAAATCTCACAATTTTTCATTTTCAAATACGGTATTAAATCTATACAGATACAAATTGATCTTACAATACAGCACTTCCATAGGGCATATATAATAGGAAAGAAGACATGTAGCATAATGCTATTTTTTGATTGCCTGTACTACATCTTCATCAGCAACAACATGGCCACTGCCGACACGTTGAGGAGAGTATTTGGTGCTGGTGCCCCATACCAGAGCGTACTTCAACTGCTGAGCTAGCGTGCGGTGAATCGCATGGCAGACATGCTCTACTGTGACACCCTGAAGCATCGACAGAAAGGAATGTAAAAATAATTTATAACATAAAAAGACATTTCCTTTAACTTTTACATGGGATTTTTGAAATAGAGACAAAGGCTTTGAATAACATTTTGTCTGAACTAGTTACATAACATTTTTCAAAATTTAATATATACTTATATTTAAATATTTTGCTTAACTTACATCCCATAACGAAACAAAAATTGCATCTACGCTTCACTAACATTAATTTTCAATCATCACTACAAAGATTTTCTTTCTGATAGTTCTAGACTGTTTATCAAAACAAAGCGCATATACATGGAATAAAGAGAATCATTAACACTATGTTGTAATATTAAGGGATGATATTAAAATTGTATTTTATGACAATCCACTTCTTTGATATCATTATTGAATATATTTGGCGTTAATTTTGTAGAAATTCATTATTCACAATTAAATGAAACTACGCGATGTAGTATTATTTCTACTTTCTTTAATTTTTTTACCACAACCTAGGTTTCGTTGTATTACAACATCTTCAGGTGGGCTATTAGCAAAGATCTTTGCTAACGTAAGTCGTGGTAAAGAACTTAAAGAAAGTAAAAATAATACTACATCACGTAGTTTCATTTAATTGTGAGATATCATTATGGTTATGAAATTGATATTTTAAGAAATAAACTACTCTTGTAGTACGTCCGACAGAAAATATTTAATATCAAAATTCAAAGTTTAAACTGATTTTAAAATCTAAGAAAGAAAGCCTGGATCTAAAATTTGAAAGTTGTCTGTGAACAAGTGGTGGTAAATAATATTGTAACGATAATAAAATATCTTGGAAAATTATATGAACCAACAACACAAAGAGATTATAAGAAAGGAATGGATGCAAAAAAGCAAGTCTGTTAGCTTTAAGTATCAATTTTCTAAAGAAAGTTATATTTCTGTTTTATTTTTGCTTTCCTGTTATACTGATGAAGTTAAACAAAATATTTAAAACCAATTTATGACTGCCAATGTAATTTGTAGCGTAAGGAGTTTCATTGTATAAAAAGTTGGTTTTGTTCGAATAAATTTTACAACAGATATAATTATATGGCCGGCAAAGAAACCAGCATTGCATTTTATAAAAATTTTATAAAGTAGATAAATAAATAAAATGAGACAGGCTCAGCAACAACTTCATAGCAACTCAGAATTTAGAAATATGCCAGTACCACATTAATTTTAGTAAAGTTTATCTGATTTGTACCTAGTGGCGTGCAGTGCTTTTTTCGTTGGGCAAGCTACTAAGGGAGCCACTTCTTATCAAAGGTGTTACCAATTTAATTCTTGCCAATTTTATGCTTCTTCATTCACTTTCTTACTAATGTAACATTTTCGATGACCAAAGAGCAAAAACTGTAAGACATATTAATGCAAATGATTGAAAACTAATACGCATCAATGATCACTACATCTACGCTTTGCATCAATATGTTATGAACCATTTCTTTATATATCATGCTATAATGCTTTTCATCAGAATTTATCAAATTGCAGTTTAACAACAATGAACATTTTTGGTTGAATACCATAAATTAAATATTCATAAATATATTATGTATATAGGTCAGATGTTCAGGCCAAAACTATGTATAATTGCTTATAAGACTGTTAGCACCAGATAGTGTTAATATTCTATGAATTTTTTTTATAATAGAACATTATGATACACATCATATTAGTTATATCGGGTTAGCCTTTTCTGACTCATTTTTTTTTACTAAAATTTGTAATATACGTATATGTACAAGAAGTAAAAGTGAATTTAAGCTTATTTTAGTATAACCTGAACTAATATATAATTTTATTATTCTATATAATTAGTTTCAGGGATGTAAGTGCAAATTGTGACACATTTTCATTGCATTGCACTCTGGAAATGAACCCTGCATTACGTTAGAGAAGACACAGTTCGATGTTAAAATAAAGATAATTATTTTTAAATTACAAGATTTCAATATATTAAATTGTTTTGAATATTTGACAATTTTGAAATAAATTCTGGAATGTAGTTTGGGAAAATGTCAAAGTCTGACAACTACAAAATGTCAAAATCTGACAACTACTAAATCCAACATATTCTTATCTTTGTATATATGTATATATAGTACACATTATACAGATGTTAAATTGCTACATAATTAATTGCTGCTTTGCTTCTAAGAATTTCTGAACACATGTCTGTAGTATTATAATAAAATTATAATCAATAACATTTAAGTGAATCTAATCCCGTTATCAAGAAATATTATTTCAATGTTAACTAATGGGTTAATTATTGTGCAATGCATGCAAACTAAGTGTCGTATGGCATCATCAAAGTGGTGCCGTATTTGTTGGATGCTGTATTTGCAAATAGACCCTTTATTGAGATTTGAATATTAAGCGATGCGAGTATTATTTCACAAAAAATATATCGACTATATGGGTAACACATAATTTTTTTGGAGTTTTTCCATTCATAGATGTTCTGTTTATGATAGTGAGTCTTTAACTGTAACTATCAGTGAAAAAATATTGGAAGGAAGATAAATATTTTATTTAAAAATAAACTATTTTTCCATAATAAAGGCTTTGAAATATTTATTTTTGTCTAATAATTTCGAGTGGAATCTAAAAAAACTTCCCACTATACTAATTAACCCGCATGTTGTATAAAAGAATTATGATTATGTGATCCAATAAAATTTAGTTCTTATAAAGAATAAACCTTGTTAAATTAACTTACACGTCTCAATATTAAGCCATCATCAAAATCTGGTGGCTGGCCAGGCTTCTTGGTGTAGACGCGGATCAGCGACAGATACTCCCACAATGTCTCCAAGAGGAAGTCCAAATTCAATTTCATATTACAGCTTGAAAAGTTTAAAATGTGTTTTGTAAATTTTTTTGCATCTCGATTTGCATATTTTAACATAATGTAAGTTTACTTGGTAATATTACTACGAATATCCAGTTGATGTACAATGAGGGACAAAAGTCCAATTGTGAAAAAATATGTACATTCTTTCTCGTTAATATTTTTCCTTGAAATTATAAATAGCTATAGGCAATTACATATATGCCAATTTACAGAATAATATTCTTAATTACATGTAAAATAGAAGTATACGTCAAAATAATATGAATTTACTGAATTTTAGTGTAATAATATTCATTTAACATTTTAATTAATGCTAAACCATCTTATGAGTAACTTTGTCAATTAAATTAATTAGGCTTGTATTGTTGAATGAAATTGTATACTGATAGAAATTTATTTAACCATATTTGCCTGTCCGTGTTATGTACATATATCACAGCGCTGTACTATGTCATTTTTAAATATTTTCAGATTATGTTTTGCAGGTTTATGCGTTTAGTCAATTCAAAGGCAGGACCATTTTTTGTAGTACTCTCTTATACATGAGAAATTGAGATAGTTTTTTTGCCTATCCCGTTAAAATAGGTTATCAGTGAATAGATCTTTCAAAACACAATTAAAAATGTAATTTAATATTTTAGTTACATTTATTTTTTCTCTGTGTTCTCGCCCGACTCACCATATTATTCAGATTTTTTAATGAAAAAATCATTCAAAAATCTGAATAAAACCATAATAATATATTTTAACAATTACTCCAATTGAAAATTGTTTTTACCTAGTTATATTAACAAATTTATCAGATTAAAAATAGACCCTGTTAACAATATATAAAACTTATCAACATCATTGTTGATATTGCTGAATACTTTTCACATACTCCTGTAAATTTACGCACACACAAGCAATACAATTTAGGTAACGCAGGATTCGAATCTTAAGAGGTCTATATAATAAGTCTACAGTCAATATACTCACCTGACCACTACTGTGTGAGCCTGTCTTGCTATACGGTCGACTTCTTCAATAGAAATTTGATCTATTTTATTATATACATATAAACATGGTAAATAAACTCGGTTCGCCGATATAACATCTATTAATTCGTCCGCTGTACAATCCTCCCTGAAAAGTACCTGCAACAATTGTTTAGTTAATACCAATAAATCAAAATAATTTTTGTAAATTCATTTGACTTGTGAAGTATTGGGTGTTATTATCTACATACATGTTGCATCTTTATGCAATTTGATGTGTACGCAAATGTATACAGAATCTTCATAGCACGAGGCGTAATTGCATTAAACAAGTTTTCATCTCTTGACCTCTGAACTTATTTAATATTTCTCTGCCTGTAAAATTGGAATGCCTATTGCATTCCAATTTTACAGGCAGTTGAGTAGTTGAGTAGTTTTTAACCCACAATATTATGATATATAAAGATTTATCATAATATTGTCTTAAAGATATATTATAATATAGTAAACTACTCAACCTATTGCATTATTCCTTTGCATTCCAATTTTACGGGCAGAGAAATATTAAATAAGGTCAGAGGTCAAGAGATGAAAACTTGTTTAATGCAATTAGGACTCGTACTATGAAGATTCTGTATACGTTTACGTACATATAAAATTTTAAATGTTTTAAAGACACATCGTATTTCTTTTAAACCATTTTCAAATCAGAAATGTTTTTTGTAAAATATGATTGTTGTAATGTTGTATGTAAAATATGATTGTACTACACTTTTTCTTGACTTCTTATTGAACCTGATTGGTATACAATTTTAAAATAGCTTTAATTTGAAACTAGTTTCTCAATTAATTTTAAACTACCTTTTGAGAATCCATTTTGCTTGGTTTAATATTGTACTAAAACTTCAATAGTATTGATGGAATTTGTATAAAATACAAAATAAATAAACACACGTACAACAACAAATACTTGAACAAGTTTGGCTCAATCTATTTCCGAGATCTATCTAAAGACACAGACCAGGAATTTTAGTTTAATTTTGTTAACTTGTCTCACTAGAGCATGTTTATTAACAAAAGTTAAAAAGTAAATTTCAGAAATATTTATTGAATTTCTAATTATTATCATTGAAAATTTCTTAAATTATTATTTCTTAAGCCGAAAACATATTATCGGATGCGACTTACAGTTGCGACCAAGCTCACCCCCTTCAAGAAGTATAATATAACAATCACTGGGAGAGATCACTTGTGTGGATCAAAGAGTGTACAAAACTATTAATAATCATTGGAAAAAAATCTCATTTTTTCCTGACATGTCCTGGCTTTTCTAGAGTTTTGCCTGACTCCAGAAAGTGACACCATAGTTAAATACTGAGCCAGTGAAATTTATATTAAGATGTAGTAATATTAATGATTGTACTTACTTCAGCATTGAATAATTTATATTCATGAAGAATCATTTGAACCATTTTTTCATCTATTTTAGTTAACTGGCACGTTGAATTAAAAGAGAGACCGCCACCCTTTTTTACCTAGAAAATATAGCGTCATAAAAGCGGTATATTATACTGTAATATGTATGGTAAATAATGAAACTATGATGTTATATTAAATAGATACATTATACTCTTATAAAACGAACAAAAAAAGCAACTCTGGGTAGTACTGATATATTGTCTACAGAAAGAAACAGAGTTAAAAAAATATATATATGTAAAAAAATAGTTGTATTGAAGATAAAACAAAGTCTTTTGAGGACCAATTTCCGAGCACTAATGACATGCTTGATATAAAATCATTGGCGTTAGTACTTGTTTAGCATTAAAGCCAATCTTCATTCAGTTTTTTCCGTCAAAATTACACTAATGTGCGCAGCAGAATATTGATATTTTTTTAATTTCAGCTGTCACCCAATATTAAAATTATTATTTCTAATAATGTAATTTTAATTTAATTGTCATTAACAAACTTTATATTTCTAATATATATATTGGCAATAAAATTCTAAAAACCCTTTCTGTGAGAGCAACTCATTCCCCAATATAATTCATACTCGAATAATCCCTTCTCTATACCAAATACTAAGACCCAATGTTACATACCGAGTTTCAGTGCTAGCATCAAATACTTTAAAGAAAGTGGACTATTGGCAAGAAAATTCTAAAAACCCTTTCCATGAGAGCAACTCGTTCCCCAATTTTATTCATATTCGAATAATCCCTTCTCTATACTAAATACTAAGACCCGATGAAGCATACTAAGTTTCAGTGCTAGCATCAAATACTTTAAAGAAAGTGGATTTAACATGAGAATACTCATAGTTGCCAGTAGAAGACAGATGTCTTACTAGAAGTATTCTCTACCGAGTACGAAAAGGGTTTAAAATGTTTATAAACAAATATATAAGCTGTACATTTATACTAAAAGCAATAAAATGCCTTTAATTTAAAGGTTATAATTCTTTCACAATCTAATCTATTTTAATGATAACATCAAACTTGTCGGGAGATTCTGTTTTAATTTTATATTAAATTTCTAGTCTCAATATTTCATTCTAATTTAAAAAAAAATTAATTGAGATAAACCATTCTTAAAAACAGTACTATCAATAAATATCTTTTCCCTTTGCGTTCTTTATTTCTTTAACACGAATAATTTATAAAGACACTTCAAATAATTTAGATATAATTATTTTTCCACAAAATATAAATATTTTATTTTATTATTGTCAGAACATCTACCTTGAAATAAATATTAGGTTTCTTTTTATTCAGTCTAATACCAACACTCTCCAATTCCTTCTCTAGGAGTTGACGATGCACGTAAGGTTTAGTTGCATCCAACATCATTAAAACAAGATCAGCTGTCCGAGCAACTGCAATAACCTGAAATGATTTATACACTTTTTTACATATTTATCATACTAATGTGCATTTGTAAAATGGTAAGTAATTATTAAAGATAAATAAGATATAGCGGAATGAAAAACTATTAGTGGATATTTCTAACTTAAAGTGAACGGGAATTCTGAATACAGAATTCCAGTTCACTATAAATTAGTCACATTAAGATATTTTCATAAGAAAATAAATCACAAGATTCATATTTCTCATGCAAATTAATTTATGTTATATTTTCAATATATGTATTCTCTGACACAGATCAGTTAAGTAAGGAAGCATGTCAAATCATTTGTTTTCATGAGTTATTGCGTATAAATACATAAAACAAAAAAGTCTATTGAAGATTATAATATGTGAAACGTTTTTGAATGTACTAGTTTACAGATAAAAATAACAGCAAATATGTGCAAGGACAGAATGAAATGGTTAAGTCAACTTTAATCGACAGTAAATTATAAATTTTTATAAACGCAAAAACATTATTTTTCTGTAAATTATCTCAATTGAAAAATTACTCAATTTGCAGAGTTTTGATCAAAAATCCAAAAAAGTAATATATTTCAATAAAATTTTTGATGCTTAATTTGATTCTGAATCTGAATCTGAAAAAACAAGACACCTAATTTTTCAAATATTTCTAATAAAAACCTGTTAAGTGTGATTAGAACTTCTACTGCGGGGTCTCTCTACATATTGAGGCACAGAATAAATAACGAAGATAAGAAGCATATCACGCGATGCGCCCAGTGCTTTATGTCAGAACTGGCACATATCTTAAAACACTTGTGAATACACCCCCTCTATTGCGTTGTTAATGCTCATAGGGTATGTCACAGAGAATATTTTGTGAATTCTTTTACCTTGAAAGTTTTAAATATGGTGTAGTGGTGTGTGAAAACATGCAAATACAACAGTGGGAGGAAAAACTTGGGGACTATTACAGTTACATATCACCAGTAAGTACTTTTTGTATATAATAATCATGACCTAAAAAGACATTTAAAAATGGTTGCAGCTCATTGCAATAACAATATTTTATATACTAGTGAAGAGATGTGACTTTGAGTGTCGTTAACTTTTTTGGTATCAATGACAAAATTGTAATTTAATGAAATAAATCTAAAGATCTGCCTTTTACACAAACATTTTATTTATTTAAATATAATAAAAGATTGTTCGTTAAAAATACAGTATAAGCAAATTTTAGTTTTTTCTATTATTGTTAATGTCAAAATAATGAATGTATAGTGTATGTCATTTTAAAGTCACTTGTTAGTGCAGTTTTCCCAATGATGCAAAATATAAGGAAAGATGGTTTGATGCGATTGGAGTTGACTGGTATTGGTCTAATAGAGATAGAGTTGACTGGTATTGATCTAATAGGTCTTCAGTGAGTTCGGAACATTTTGAAAATAAGTTGATGAATATGTCAAAAAAGCGTTGCTTTCCTACTATCAAACACAGTACTGCATTAAAATTAAATGAATTTATTCATTTTCAATTCTCCATTCCCACCTAGTCAAAAATGGACACGTGTATGTGTATACATGTGCGTGTATATATATATATATATATATATATATATATATATATATATATATATATATATATATATATGTATATATATATATATATATATATATATACGTGTATATATACTCCTTTGCAAAAAAACAGGCACAAAACGTTTTCGTTACAGCTACGGAAATATTAAAAAAAAGAGGTTTTACATGCGTTTGCATAATCGGAAGTATTCACATATAAAGAGTAATGGCAGGTAAGATATAGTATTCTAAATTTGAAAATTTTTAATTTATTTTAGAAATATTCAATTGGAATTAAAAATTTGTTAGCGTTATGTGGGGGTTAGATATTGTGTTATTTATTTCAAAATATCTGTTTATGTAATTTTATTTATTAATATTGCTATTAAATTGTTTAACTTTGTTTTCCATAAGAAATTTTATAATGTAGAGTACATTACAGGCAGACATAACAGTAAACACCGGTAATATAGTGACTCTTATTGAATAAGACTGTACTCAATATTATGTGTCACACCGGTTTGATGTAATTCATTTTATTGTTCAGATGATCTGGAAAATGATTTCAAGAGAGCAATTCATTTAAAAGAAGACAAGGACCGGGAAGAAAACGGTGCACTGAGCCCAGAGACGACGTATATATATTGTGAGCCAAGCTTTATGAAATTGAAAGTCTACTTACACAAACCTCAAAAACAATCTCGAAGCAGTAAGAGATGTAAGTGTTAACCTATAGACTGTCAAGAAAAGACTTCTAGAAGTTGATGTCCACAGCCAAAAACCGGCTAGTGGTCTTGAATTACCTCTGTGGGCACTGTATTCACTATATAGTGGAGGTTTGCCCAAAATTGTGCGACATGAACCAATGTGGAATGGAGTAGGGTTTTTTTTTCTGATGAAGCCAGAATTACTTAAACATTTATTTGGTGAGGAACGAAGTCACAAAGTGATCAGAAGACCTGGAAAGCGTTTAGCAAATGTATGTTTCGAAGAGATAATGCCTTACGATGGAGGCTCGGCTATGTTTTAGGCAGGCATAACTTCTGAAGATCCTACGGAGTTAGTTATTGTTAAAATTAATTCCATAGGTAAATAGCTCTATGAATACACAACGATACATCATGGAAATCCTAATACCTCATGCACAACCAGCACTAATTTCGTCTTTTAGATTGGCCAGCACAAGGTGCCAACCTCAATCCTATTGAAAAATATACAAATCGCGAAAGTCCGATTTACAAACTAAACAATTTTTACTCTTAGTAAATAATATTTATTGCATAAAATCTAACTCACTGTTGTTTTGCAAAGGAGTATATATATAAGCATGTGCGTGTGTGAAATCCAACAAGCAATTATTATACACTAACTGAAAAAATAGAAACAAAAATCATGCTTTCACTTTGAGCTTGACGTCACGTACAACCTGTTACCACAACGCACTGCTCGCGGCCCCACCCATCGTAAAAAAGTAAATATAATTGTGCCGTTTTTCCATTATAATTCCGTTATAAAATAAGCAGAAGCGGATGTTTTAACTGTCACGGAACTTCCGCATTTGTGGAAGCAGAAGTGGAGCTCTGTTACATTTCTAACTTTTTCCGTGGAAACTATCATATACTTACTAATCAAAGAAACTAATAAAACTAATTTAAGGTTAAAAAATTAAACAATTTTCAAAAAATAATGTTTATATTTTACAGTATATATTCTTCTAGAGTAGTCGTGGTCATCATGTCAAGTGTCTTGCAGATAAGTGATGCGCCATAGTATATCTCTCCATTCCTCTCTATCAGCTGTTGTCCGGGTGCACTCAGGTATCATGTATGTGCATCCATGGCTGTCTTGACCTGACCTATCCATTTCATTGGTGCTCTCTCACGTGGGCTGGTACCTTCCACTTTGCCTTGTATCACCAGGCGTTCAATATGATCATTGATACGCCCTGACACATGTCTGAAGAATTTTATTATGCGGATTTGTACAATATTGGGTAAATGCTGCCTGATACCAAGTTCTTGGAGTATTGGTGCATTAATACGGAACTCAGTCCACGACATTCTTGTTTTTGTGATGTTACTTTTCTTCCATATTCTCCTCAGCTTGTCCATAGCATACCTAGCAATCATCATATGCATCTTGATTTCGTCAGTACATCTGCCATTATTAGAAATTAATTCACACGAGTTAGCACGGTCAACAATCATCATCTTCGTGTTATTGTGATTAATTTTCAATCCGAATATATATTATAAAGTGTTTAAATCTCGGAAAAAGAGACCTTTACTAAGCTCAAATTTTGTCAGCTGTCTAGTCATAGCTTAGTCCATCAACCCTTTTCGGATTGTCTTTGATTCTCTCTGTATTCATTCATTTCAAAGTTCTTTCATAATATAAAATGTTATCCCCTACATTATTATGCTTTTATTTTCATATAGAAACTCAAGCCAAACTCAAATTATTTAAATGTGTTAATAAAAAGTTTTAAGTGCCAGATTGTAGAGTGAAATTATCAAAAACCTATTAAATCTATATAAACCTCATCTTTAAGTAATAGAAAAAATTATAATTGTTGCTAGTTAGCAATTTATAAATAGACACGAAACGTAGCTTCTTCCTACTCACCATTAGATATCTGGTTAGAAAGAACAGAATCTAGGATCCCAGTACTCACAGTAACAAAGTATAAGTGGTGCGGCTTTCATTCATTCATAAGACTGTCTTTATAGTATGTGACGCTTTACCGCTGCCAGTAAACTATTCCATCCACGAAACATTATTATATGATAATAATGTAAATTATTTGTTCACCACAATTTCCTATAATTAGTACTGAAGTACCTATTGACTTTATGTACTACTTAATTATTTATGAATTTAGAACCCTAAAATTAGTGCAAAACAGTGGCGATTTATTGTGAATGAGAAATGCCGCCATTTTGAATCTCATAGATATTGTGAAATTCGAATTCAACATCTGAAAATTAGTAGACAACATATATATTGGCGATATATTGTGAATGACAGAGGCCATCATCTTGAATGGCATAAACATTGGAGATTCGAATTCAGGACCCTAAAATTAATTGAAAACTGATTAGTTAGATTTAGAGTTATTACCTATCCCACAAATAGGTGTTTATTTATTGTAAAAAGAATAATATTTTATTACTTCGCGTTGCGAAACCGGACTTCAGTAATCTATGTAACGAGTTGGAAATTTGTTACCTGCCTTTATTATCTATGGGGTTTAATAAATATACAAATATACACACATATATAATTATTAATAAAAATAAATCATAATTAAACTATTGTTATTATCTAATTAAGTTAACTCAACATAAATTGATGAATAAAATGAAAACCTGTCATTGCTATAAAAATATCACTGTGCCTTATTGAATATTACAAAATATTCAGAGCAAGAAGCGTGAAAAAATAACAATACTCTCATGTTGATAGCCCGAAGGCAAATGAGCTAGAAAAGAATTGTGAGCCCATATATGTTACAAAAAAAAAATGAGCGCTGAAGCAATTCAGTCCCCTACATTGTATTAAAGAAATTGCGCATGGCAAATAAATAAATTTTTCAAAAACGTGAATTATGCAAAAAGCATTGCAACTTTTCATGTTCTTTATATTGCTTATTATTTTAAAAACTTCTAGAATATCCAGACATTTTCAAAATAGTATCTCTATAAGAGGCGTAGATTCCCAGAAGCCAAAGGCATTTTTGAGCGTATTTTGTGATATTTACATATTTATTTCTTGATTAATTTAAAAAAAATATAAGAAAGCTTTCTTCATATTGAACCTTATACACTTTTCTAACATTGCTTATATTTCTTTTTGTTAAATTTACTGGAATTTCAGTCTGATGAGCTGGGCTGTTTTCGGAATTTCCGTACTGCTGATAATTAATATGTTAATTCACTTTAGTGGGAAGTGAATTCATCAACGTTATTATGATTTATTCAAGGCAACAGATATAAAAGTTAAAGACTCCAACAACAACTTCAACTGCAGCTCCAATTTTAATTTAATTAAATATTTTTCAGAGCATTTCACAATGGCAGATCCAAAATGGTCAACTAATAAATCTATAATATCCGACCACAATTATGGTGAAATCACACCCATGGCATAGAAAAGACCATATCAAAATTAATCAGTTAATTAAAAAATTAAAGATGAATGCTTTAATATACAAACTTTTTTTTTGGAAGTTAAAAATTAAATATTTAATACCTGTCTTCCACGACCCTTGCCCTGAGCGGCGCCCTCAATGATACCAGGCAGATCCAGAAGTTGTATATTGGCACCCCTGTATTCAATAACACCAGGTATGCATGTCAGGGTGGTGAACTCGTAACTCGCTGCTTCCGATTCTGTATGAGTTAACGTTGATAGGAGGGTTGACTGAAATTTAATTAAAAATTTTTTTTAAACAATACAGATGATATTTTCATTGGTTTGAGACAAGTGATTGAATGTTATATTTTTATAAGGCAATTATAAAAAAAATTAATTAATGTTTACGTTTCTAACGATTATTTTGGTAAAATAACCGTTAGAAACATTTTAATACTTGCTTTAAAGGGCTGCCAAATGAATGTCAACCATACAAATCTTATATAAATATATATTCAACTTAAATACAGGCTGTTGTTAAATTTCTATAGCAAGCCAGCTTCTATGGGTTCCTGAGTACAATATAAGAGGATTATAATGATTATAATTGATAACATTTTTAGCATCTTATCTAATTTTTCTGAGACTCTATATTATTGTTAATGTAAGCACACTGGACGTTATGTAGCATTATGCTACAGTTATTAGTTCAGCGATGAATATTGAGCGATGCGAGTATTATTTTGAGTAAATAAAAATAGATTATGTTGGTAATTCATGTAATTACAATTCAGAAAAGTTGAAAATTTAAAATATTTTGTTACTAAAATATAAAATACTTCCCAATAACCAAGGCTCAAATCAATAAATTGTATAAATTATTATCGTCTTATTATTAAGGGAAATCTAATTAAACAACATATTTGTTACGATACCTATATATTTTACTTGACAGGGTTAGAAACCTTTTTAGTTATAAGTATAAAGTAATTGAAAGCTTATATCCAATACAACATTAGAAGTATATAGTATTGGTAAATAAATTAGTAACAAAAAGATACTCAAACTTTGAATATTATATAAGAATATCATATTTGGTAATCCATTAACACAATTGTCAACATTTTAATATACAGTAATTCATCACTATTTGCAGATTTGCTATTCACAGTTTGTGCTTTTAGAAAAGTTCTTTGCTAAAACTATAATGGTACTAGGACGAATGAATGCACTTACGGATATAGGTGTTTACCCTAACACACATGCACACAAGAATGCGCAAAGGCAAGTCAGTATTGGAACAATTGGAATATATTAGATTGTCTCGCTAGTATAAAGGAACTTACTGAAGAATTACAGCTGATGAATTACATAAAGGTTGCTGGAAACAATTATAGGCAGAAAACATTGTTTTCAAGATGAAAAGCATTTTACGTAAAGTACATAATATTATCATATTTTGTTAATTACGTAAATCAAAATTAATTTTTATTTTGTTATTGCAAGTTTTTTACAATTAATATAAATTATACTTTTGTATATTTTTACACTACAATCATGGTTCTTCTTATTATTAGAAACTTCACTGAATCTCCTTTTTTTGTTGGATCTCAATATTCGCCATGATTTTAAGGATAGATTCCTGCCAATATAAATGGATTACTGTATTAACATTATTGAAAATTGTTTTAGGAGATTGTTTTTCCACCTGTCCGTCTGTTATAGCTATTTTTCTCAGAATTATTTTTCTTTTTTTTTATTTAATTCCGTATGGAATGAGTAAAAAAGAAATGTTTCCAGTAGATAGTACAGTGAATTTTTATAATGTCAATATTAAAACAAAACAAACTTTTTGTCTTATTGTATCTGGCAGACCACAACAAATTTGGTTTTACCTTGATTTATAAATTAATATTATTAAAGCCACAGGCAAAAGATAGTCATTCATAATTTTGACTCAGTAAATATTATAAAAATATATATTCTAGCAAATATAAAAATATATTTTCTGGCAATTTACCATGTAATATTAGTGAGGTGTATGTGCTAGATATCTCGGATAGAATGATATCTAGTTTTCACTCGCAGTTGCCCTTTATTCTACTAAAATAAACCAAGTTATTCTTTTTAATACTCCTATATGAAGTTGACATCTTTCTTTCACAAATCATACAATACCCTACCCTGGTTCCACAAAATATATTTTAGTCCCGTCTTCCTTGCCGATTCGTTTTTTTCCTCATTTGATACTGTATAAAATTAATATTAAAGAATTGTTAGTTTTTACTAACAATATATAAAGCATGTACATTGCAATATTTGAAAAATAAAACGCTTATACGTACTTTGCCCACAGAGGGAAAACCAATTAAGGCAACACGAGCATCGCCCGATTTTAAAACATCAAAGCCTTCCCCCTTTTCGCTTTTCTTAGATGGCTCTAGCAGCTGCGAACGGTATTTAGCGAGTTTTGCTTTTAATAAACCCAAGTGGTATTCGGTAGCTGAAATCAGATAACGTTAAAATGAAATATAAAACTTTGAAAAGTGATTATGATTTAAATTAGAAAGATTTTGCTGTTATGTTTAGTTTAATCCGTTGAGTATTAACTTTAAATTTTGCAATAAGAATGGATAAGAACCTTTATTTTTCTGGGTTCTGGCTATCTCTTTTTCGATTTCGGATATTTTTTCTAAAATACCCATCTTTAAGAAATTTCAAAGCGAAATACTTAATTTATGAAAAACGTTCGTAAGTAAACCGAACATCTGACATCCAACACGCGAACCAAATTTTGACAGATATGATTTTTTTATTACGATAAAAGCATTGAGAACTAAGTGCAAGGAATAATATTTCTTCAATTCGGTTTTGCAGTATATCTTTTTTTTAGGTAGACTGATAAATATGTCTGTCATTACAGAAATAATACAGTTTATATAATAATTTTCTTAAACCCTGAGGTACCTGAATGTTATAACTTTTTTTTATTTTTACTACATTTTTTCCAGATACATTACATTTTTAGATATCATTGTCATTTTTTATGAAATCAAATTCAATACTATCGTATTGGATTCTTTTTTGAAAGGTACGTTCATACTTTTCATATTTGAAAATTTATTGTCATAACATCAAATTAATGGAACCAACAAATTAGTTTTAAGGAATATTTGAATTTTGAACATTAAGTGCGGCACATCAATATTCGATGTTATAATTACTTATACGTATATTAAGAAATAAATTTTGTCAATAAAAAAGGTTTAAGATCAATATTTAAAATTATTCTGTTACAACTATAGACATAATAATGTACAAAATAATTAGGCTAACAGAAAATAGCTATTTATTTATATAAAGAGTAACCTCCGATAATTGTCAAAAATTTGATTATAAAGACTTTCCGTATTATATATAATTAAATATCAAGAAGGTTCAGACGTTTACAAAACTTACATGACAACGTTATTTTACAATCAACTTCAAGTAGTATGTTTATTCTAGACATTGCAAATATATTTATTATTTGTTACTATGGCTTCTGTAAGTATAAAAGTAGAAAACTTTCAGAACATAACAATATGTTAACATTCCGCTCCTATATTTTTGAATACTAAATATTGTGTTATGGATTTCGAGTAGTCCCGGTCTGTTCCCTAGCTCTATTTTATTATTGCATTGATAATGTTTGTATTTTTTTAAATTGTTTGTTTATATTATTTTATATTTCATTGCTTATTACCTTACTAAATATTGTGTTATGGATTTCGAGTAGTCCCGGTCTGTTACCAAGCTCTATTTTATTATTGCATTGATAATGTTTGTATTTTTTTTAATTGTTTGTTTATATTATTTTATATTTCATTGCTTTTATACATTTAATTTCTGATGGTAAGTTTATTCAAGGCTTATAAAAATAAATATAAAATATAGATAAGACCGCTGGTAACATAGTGAAAGACTTGGATTCGACATCTAACAATTATATTGGGGACATGTTTATTGACGAAGATCAGGCCAATGCTGTTATTGCTAAACCAAGTAAAGGTAAGTAAGGGTTACGTAATTCAATTAAATTCTTAATTAAAAGTTAATTTTTTGCAGCTATGTAACCCACATGTATAAATTTAAATAAATATACTCACAGAGAACAACTTTTTTAAAGACAAGATGCTGGATTAAGGTGGAGCCAAAATCTTATTATTAACTATTGACATCATAATTAAAATTGTTATTTACTATTTTCCAATGTAAATTTTAAAAGAAATATTTCGTACTTTCTTTAAACTAATAGGGTATGTGACAATTTTTTTAAAGATGAATGAAATTATTGGAAACTTATCTAATAAACCAAGAATTGTGATATTTTCGCTAAAAACGTGTTTTAAGCCGACTTTCATTGTGTTGCTGTAAAGCTTCGCGCCAAAACACTAAGTCATGTGATACGTAAATTTCATGACGTCACAATAATGAATTTGCAAACGTGAGGTTCTGTATCTTTCATATACTTCATCATTATGTAGTGAACGACCAATCGTGCTAATTTACTCACACATTTACTCAAAGTTGGCCGCTATTAGCTATGTGACGCATTCACCTTCTGATTGGCAGACAATTATAATTGGTGGACAACTTATCTTACGGTGTTTGTCGCAAATTTTAATGTAAACCCAATGTATGGCAGTTGAACATCGTTAATCATTGTTCTTATCTAAAAAACTATGACATACACTATTCAGAAATTTACTTTTATTCATGGTACAAAAACCTACCGATTAAACTATTGTATCGATTGGAAGAAATTGTTCTTGCAGCAATAAGTCTGCCTTATGTATGTGGGTACTAAACTTGCGATATAGCTATTTAAAAAAAACAACAAAATTATATAACGCTATAGATAAATTAAAATAAAGTAACAAGCCGTCATATTAAGTTATTATAATATATTTATACTAGCTGACCCGTGCGAAGTCTTCGCACTATATCGCCATCTAGCGTGTTCCAAGTATACAATTTGGCTAAGATATTTGATGTGTCGCCCACAGATGGCGCTCATGCCAATTGTTATAAAAATGAATTTTTTTATTAACAAAAATATTTTTTTCGAATTTTTTTATATTTTTCGCCCAAAGTAGAAAACATAAGTTTTAAGTTGGTATTTTTTTAATTTTTTTTGGTGCAGTAGTTAAAGAGATCTCGCCGCTCGACCAAAAAACACCTTTTAGAAATAATATATTTAGATTAGATAATATATTTAGATATATATATATATATATATATATATATATATATATATATATATATATATATATATATATATATTTATAAATATCAAATTCAAGAATTTCTATGTGGATTTTTCAAAATATTGGATCAAAAATCATGCTTTTATTTTAATCTTACATTTTTTCGCAGACTTCAACATGGTGAATCCAATATATGAGCTAAATAACTAAAAATTCTAGTGGAAACTAAAAAAATAATTGATAAATGTACAAATCAACGGCGTTTTTTCTATTATTATCTAATACGAATCATTATTTATCCAAAATGCAGTTGCATTTGTGTTCATATTGACAGCATTGCCGTTTTCATAGCCGTTTCTGGGTCTGGTTTCTGTTTGTTGTGCAAACTTAAACTGGATTACAAGTCTGAAAAGTCCGTTTGCAGCAAAATGAGAGTAGTGTAGAATGATCCATTTTTTATAGACTGAAGGTGATAAGGAGACAAAATCGACCAAAAGTTATCAGCACAAATCCGCAGTGAGTATCTACGAATGAATTAAAAAATTTGTAAACATTGAAAAATTTTAAAACATATACGACCAGTACATGTGACATATACGCATGAAGATGAAGCTGGACGTTGACAACTCACAACTCACGACAATATTGAGCGCGTGGGTACATGATATGGTTCTGTTCGATAGACATACTCTCTGTTGACCAAAGGTAAATCGTTTTCAAATGAGGTATGGTTCTGCCTACGGAATCATTCACATAGCTTTAAAAAAAGATAATAGCTCACAAAGCTTCATGAACTCACGCGTTTGAACATTTTGAATGATAATGAAAGTGATGCCTTCTTGGATAGGATCAATACTGGTGATGAAACATGTGGATCATCATGAGCTGGAGAATATACTAACCAAACAAATTATGGGATCACCGAAATTATCTAATTTTTTCGCGATTTAAAATTTCAAGTTTTCAGTTTTTGAACTGATCAGATAATTTGTATATATATGTATAGAGTGAAATACATTGTTCTGACTGGGGCCTGCTCCCGGGAATTCCTGGTGTCGGAATACTTGGGAAACCCCGGTACTGGCGAGATGCAATCGGTGCCGGTATCTCGATTATAGATTTACGGTACTCCTGGTACTCCCGGTTATAGTAAGAAACCTCACTACTGAGCTGTAACCCTGCGAGTAATAATCTATGTCCGCACGGGCGAGCGGGCAATGTCGCGCGCGTTGTTCGGCTCGGTCGCCGAATCCGTTGGCGGTTGACGCCCGCGAAACAGAGACCCGCGCCAGGTCTGCTCAGTGCGCTGCACATTCATTCGTACCGTGGTGTTACTCGCGTGAAAACTCGTGTGACGGATAAGTTTATACGTGCGTGCGGTGCGTCATTGTTTTATAATCGATTGCGAGTGATCATATCATATGAAGCTACAAATAATAATGAAAAAAGTAAGTACCGATGTGAATTTTGTAAATTTCACTACAACTCGTATAAGTATCGTTAAATGCAGTGCTTACAATAATGTCAAGTAAATCAACAATGTGTGACGAACTGTACCTACGTGTAAATGGTGAACGTAAAGATTGCTTTATTTCTTTCACTACAGGTCTGAGTTGATAGTGAGTTTGCAATGGATTTCAAAAAGATTAGCTCTGGATCCGATGACAGATCATTGAAAAATATGCAACAAGACAATAAAATCATTAGGTGTAAGACAATAAAATCAGTAGGTGTAAGTACTATCCGACTACATAAACATATAAAAAGTATTCATCAAAATATTACTTTAGCTTCATATACTTCGCAGCAGAAAAATCTTTCCGACATGCGGATTTCCTAAGTCCTCAACTCAGTCTTTAGGCAAAAGTTGCAATTTAACCGACTATTACGAATTGGATTCAAACCCTACTATGGAAACAATAGTTTCCCCCTTGATGACGCTAGACGGAATATCATTTCACACGCTGTCAAATTCAGATCACTTGAGGTTACATTTCCAAAAAGTTGGGCACAAAATACCTAAGTCTGAGAATACTTTACGATAAATTGTATTAAAACATTACGGCCGAAAAAAGAAAGAACTAAAAGCTGAAATCGAAAGACTTTTATCTGAAGATTAAAAATTTGGTCTGTATTTTGATGAATGGACATCAAACCGAAACCGTAGGTACATTATTTTGATTTCGTATCCTCCCAGCTTTAGCGGTGAAAACAAATTCAAAAATTTGAGAGTCCATGGCTCTGGAACTGCAATGAAATCTATAGAGCAAATTGAAGAAAGACTGGCTAGCTTCAGGATTTGAGTGGATAAGGATATCGTCGCGGAAACTACCAATGGCTGCATGATAGTTAAGATAGGTAAACAACTGAAATCATACCACTAAATATACATCAATGTTCACGCTATTCAATTGGCAATATTAGATGTTTTTTTATAAAAAAAATCTCAAGAGACAGAAGATAATAATACAGAAAATCTGTTGTATCCTTATCTAAACTGGGACTGCAGGGTCAGCTATCAAACCAATGAGAATCTTCGAGATAACAACCAACGCCCTGATGAAGATGAAGATGATGGTGGTGCCGTCACGTTTTTGAAAGAGAAGAAATTTCGGAGATGACGAAGAAAATCGGTTAAGATGACTTGCTGACATAAGTTAGGAAAGCAGCCAAATTGTTTAAAAACTCACCTTCCAAAAATGACGATATTCGGCAAAAATATGTGCAGATTGATTTCAAAAAGAACATTCCTTATTATTGGATTGTAAAACGAGATGTAACATAATTGAATACATATTAGGCCGATTTTTGATGTCAACGAAGCATTGTTGAATTTAGATCTGAAATGTGATGTTGTGAAAGAGAAGAAGGAGAGTAGGAGAATTTGCGGGAACTCCATGATATTTTGGACATTGTAAAAACCATCACTGGTCACAGCAGATGTTGCAGCGAAATATGCGCTGAGGAAATTAATAGACATCAACTCGCATATGAGCTGGAAAATGGTGACACCTCTCGGTATTCAGAACGACGACGCAAACAAGTAGCGACTATGCGTTATTTAATAAATCCGAGTAAGTAATTTACTGACAAGGAAGAGGAAGATTTGTCTGTTTTTCCACGTCCTGAATGCATCGAAATGTCCAATGATATTGTCCAACTTTTGCAGCGCGCAGGCACATTATGTCAGAATACCCGAGCGCGGGACGAATCTGTGGATCAGCATAAAGGAGATGAGGAGGTGGAAATAGAGACTCTTCAACATCCTAATGCTCACAATCTGATAAAGAGAAATGGACGAAGAATTAAAACAAGTTATTACTTCGCAAAGTAGTACTCGAACACTTGAAAGTAAAGACGACATGATTACTACCATCAGAATCGAAATGGTTCTTTTTGATAATGGTGGTCATCGAAGGCATAAGTTATCAAAATATAAAATTCCTTTCGGACTCGATGCTTTTTGAAAGGTGTCATACTTTCAAAAAGCATCGAGTCCGAAAGGAATTTTTTTCGGCAGACTATATTTGTAATCGTTTGTGCAGCTCATTGTGCGACCAAAGCTTAGATGTCGTTACTTTTCTACGTTCATACTACCTCGGAAAAGGAAAAAAGAAATGGTACTGATTACAAACAATAAAAGTTTATTTTACAGTTTAAGAAATGGTACTGATTACAAACAATAAAAGTTTATTTTACAGTTTAAGAAATGGTACTGATTACAAACAATAAAAGTTTATTTTACAGTTTAAATTCTGAAAAATAATTTCGTTTAATTTCATTTTTTTTTGTCAATGCTATGATGTGATTTGTAATCGTTTGAAGACTGATAATAATTGTTAATGCCCTTATAATCCTACTTAAACTTATTATTTAACTAGATTGTGATATCGTGTTATTTTCATAATTAAAAAGCAAAGCCTTACCTTTTGAACCTGGTTATATTGTTTTAGAATAGTGATTATTTGACCAAAAAATCTTGATTGTATTGTATGTTTAAAATTTAAAGTTCTAAACCGTATGTGAAGAGAAACTTATCAATAGTAATTATCTGGTTGTCCGCATATTTCAAATATATATTTTGAATAGTAAATCTTCATTTTGTTTAGAGAATAAAGTTTTTCTTTATTATTTATGGTATTAATATTATGCATATAATTAAATAGGTACGAAAAACCCGGAAAAAGCTTACTGGCCTTAGGTTTTTTAGGAAGTACAGGGAATACTGGAAGTACCGATACCGAGCTGAGTGCAGCACCGAGAATCAAAATTTTAGGGACCGGACCCGTCCGCAAGCTCTAGTTCTGACATCATTCATCTTAATGTGACACTATATTTCATGAGAAATGGCAATATGCTATTTTTAGGTTTTTTGGAAAATAATTTTACAGGATGAAAAACAATTATGAAATGGCCAACATATTTAAAGGAGAAATTTTAAGATCTTCAGAATTTCTGTACGACCGTTTGTTCACGTGTCATTACCGTTTAAATTTAGACATGTGCTTCTTTTGTTACTAATAACTGCAAAAATCGTGTAAAAATACAAAGTACATTAAAAAAAAGGGTGCGTGTACTTATGTACGCGCGTGAGAAGTTATACTTCTTTGGCATCATTAAATAATACATATGGATAGATAACCTCAATTATATTGGAGCACTTGAAAAAGTCTATAAACACAATTTTTTCACTAATATTTACGAATAGTAAATATATTAATCAAAATATTGAATTGAAATCACTACTGAATATAATTTATCAGCACATATATAAATCGCACTAATATGAAACTAAAACACGTGTGTGAATGTAGACACTAGAAACATGTGGATAAATACTATGAATATGAAAACAGTGAACAGAGGCGACGATGGTGCCAATAGCTTTTGTTTTGAGACTGCAACCGCTGCAACATCATACTGTAACTTTTGTGTGCCGAATCTTAAAATTTCACTCTCATCATTTTTTCATAACGCGCCTAAAGAAGTATAACTTCAAAAGTCCTGTTTGCGAACTTTTTCACCAATGTCTCTAGAATTGTACATTAAATTCTGAAAAATCTTCGTAATTTGCTCTTTCAATTGGTGCCCCATTCTACATATAAAATTTAAAAAAAATCCCTCATCACTTGCCACTCTAAAGTATTTATATAAATCCTTTTAAATATTATTTCAAATATATGTGGAATGCTATGTTTTACCACTATGCCAAATTTCAAGTTTATACGTCAAACAATTTTTGAGAAAAACAGCGTGGACATTTTCAGCCGTTTCCCTAGAATTGTCTAACATATGATTCTAGAAAAAATAGCTTCGAAATCCTTATTACTGAGTCTTTCATCTTATTCCTAAAGCTACGTTTAGACTAGGATATTTTGGTGTATATACCGTCTTTCATTTGATATCTAAAGCTACGTTTAGACTAGGATATTTTGAAACGACCAGAAAACGACGCTTGTAGTAAATATTTCGGAAGTGTATTACTGTAAATGATTTTTTCAATTAACTAAATACAGGACTTTTTCGATGTAGCTTACCTTAAAAAAATAAAAAAGATTATTTTTTCAAGTTACCAACATTATTACGTAAATAACAGAGACTATTCTCTCAAGGTATTCTTTAGTTCGTTGTCTGCTTGATTTTGAATTACTTTACATTTTCACACGCAATTTATCAGTAAATTACATGTATACATACAAAACGTCATACCTAACAAGTTAAACGAAGCGCGATATCCCCACTTTTGCGGCTTAATTTCCTTCACATGTTTTCGTCAAACTATTTCAAAAAAATTAACCAATTTTAGATGAAAACCCAACAAATCTTTTCTATTTTGTTATAGGATTCCGTCGTGGGAAAAACTGAGATATTAACCGAAACATATAAGTTGAAGAAAATAAGTATATAATAAATTATAAAGTCTTATATTCGTACATATGTTTTTAGTGTGAATGAGGCAGGAGATCCCGTGACGTACTGATCGATCGTATAAATTCCATTATATTATTAAGGAGCGTAGTATCAACACCTACTGGTATTACTATTGGTATTGTGTAGTAGTAGGTGTTGGTAGTATGCGCGTGAACATTATTGAGGAGCGTAATATGCGCGTTCGCTGCACAAGTCGCCAATGTGTATGAACCTTAACGAAATTAAAAATAAAAATGTCACAGTTACATGGGCTCTACTAGCTTAGAAACTCCATAAAAGTGATTTGAATCAATTGAAAAAATAATTTTATATTTTAAGATGTACATTCAGTATGGCTATTATGTATATAGATATACTAGGCAGTATATTTGTATTACAGGAAGTCCTTTTTATTTCAGAATACATTCACAGTTACGACGATTTCTATGAAGAGATTGACGTCCGTGTGATCAATGACACGTCTATGAATGTGATGTATTTCGGACCACCGGGAATGTTTCTGAGATTAAGTCCAGAGACTATATTACGATTGTTCCTGGCGACGAATAAACGTGGAATTCCTATTAACAGAGCGATATACGCTTGGGATATTATCGCAGGTGTAAAATCAAATTTTAAGACTTAATTTCTGAATATAAATTAAGATAAGCTTATTTCAGTCAGTAGCTAAGTAGAAGCTGTACAACGGTAGGCTTACTCTATACTAGAAGTTACTCAAAGAACTCTAGTGAAAGGCTGAAGTTGGCAGAACAATTACAGATTTGTCCTTGGACTGTTACAGATTTGTACGTAGATCCTCTATCCCTTGTCAGTTTAGTATATCGATTAGTAAACGATTTATTTAAAATATCTTTTATATTTTAAATAAATCATTTACTCAAATATTTTTGTAAAACTGCAGTAGGTTGGAGAGGCTAAGAAAGATTGTTATTATTTAATATTATTGTTATATCGTTTCAGATGGCTCGTACGGTCGTTATGTTCAGCGGAGGGAACTATTGGCGTTTGGCGAATTGTTGAACACCGTCCCAGAAGAGGATCTTTACTACTTAAACATGGGCGATGAAAACGTCGTTTCGTATTTCGCTAAAGCAGCTGACATCGACCATCGGAAGGTATATTAACATTGTATTCACAAATTAATCTGTAAAATGAGACCAGGAATAACGTATGAAAATTGTGAAAAGACGTGAAACTTTTCATACTAAAAAGAAAAATATCCATCCAGAAAAATATCTTATCTTTACAAATTGCCCACCTGAAGATTGCCCATCTGTTGTAATACAACGAAATCTAGGTAGTGGTAAAGAATTTAAATGAAGTAGAAATAATACTACGTCACGTAGTTTCACTTAGATGTGAAAAATTAAATTAAAATGAATTTCTACACAATTAACGCCAAATATATTCAATGTTAGAAAAATATCGCTAATTACGATTGTTCAAATTTCATAATTATTTTTTGTGCGATTACTTAGAAAATAGATAAGAAATAAAAATGTTTAAATGAAGCCATATAACACCATTACATTTGAAATCAATCATAGGGTCTGGTGGTATTCGGTCCTAAGAGACCATTTTCCATTTTTTTTTCTGTAAACCAACTTTTAGGGGTTCTAAAGACGAAATCTGATGTTTCTCAATATTTTCATAATTTGTACACTTTTGTGTACATAGAGTCTCTATAACATACAAAATTTAAAAAACTTCAAGCAGTCAAGGATTACATGTTATTACAAAAAAGTTTTAAAACTTAAGAAAATAGTTAAAATAAACAAGAGTTTTGCAATTTTTTTATTGCCTATGAAAGTTTAAAAAAACAATTTCGATGTTTTAGGACACCAGATAAATACCACAGCTCACACAAAGTAACCTTATTCTTTCAGCGCATTTCGGATAGCTACATATTTGAGCAGTTTGTAAGTCTTTTGCTTCTGGGAAATGAGTCGCTGCTCTTGCCATTGAAGCAAGAAGAGGTAGAAAAACCCTTTCAAATCTCCCAGCTTGTCTTTTTCTGTGGGTGATAGAGGTGATAGATGATACTCATGTGAGTCTAGACAGATTCAACAGGTTCGTTCTTATCAATGATGCCGAGCTGAGCAATCTGCGTTTTGAAATAATAAAAGTCCATTACCTCCTGGTTCCTAACTTCTACCTTCACATAATTTTCCGTTTAATTCAATCAAATGTTGGCAAAAGCGATATCTATGAAGTGTTCTTAAAACCTTACAGGCTACTTAAGTGTGACAAAACCTGTAGTGCACACTATATCTATCGATTATCACGATTACCTTATCGATTATCACGATATTAATCGATTATCACGATTGATTCCTCCCATGATTGTATTGTACTGCTTAACAATATTTGGTATTTGAACATCAATATAAGCCTTTTGTATTTTTAATACCGCTTTGCTATAGAGTCATGACCTTAAAAAATTAATCATCAAAATATTCTCAAAAATACTATGCCAGGATTCCAGCCGTCTCTATAACAAGGAGTAACGTTTTAGTGCAATAAACGGATGCAAATATACATATATTTTAAATGATAGGATTCCTGGAGTCGAGAGAGGTGTGTCATCATCATGTCACATTGTAATCATTCTTACGGAGCTAGTTGCAATGTGGTGAAAATTGCATCAAAATATGTTCAGAAAAAAATGATTTCCTGCGTCCACAGGAACAAGCAAGATATCACATTTTATAATATATTTTGAATGGTAATTGTTTGAGGGTTGTATAGAGATATATATGATATAATACAACTTTCTATTTGGCTGTTGTTACTAAGATAACATTGTAAAATATATCCTTGAAATTCTTTCCAATGCTCGTGATAAATAAGCCTATAAGGTAATAACTTAAGTACCATACTCAATAATGGCCCTCCAATTTTAATTGTCTCTGACTTGTTGTTACTGTTCACCCCCTATTTGATACCGCATGGTCACCTCTTCTTAGATCCTTTCTACCATTACGGTGTAGTCTCCTTTAGTTGTATTGATTTCGAATCAGCTACTCTTTTTATGTCATCATTCCTTTGCTTTTATGATCTTCCTATAAATGTTTTACACAAGGAGTTTTCCCGTGATCTCCACTATATATGTCTTACACAAGGAGTCACATTTACAGCCTATGTGGACGGTCCACCTATTTCAGTATCATCATCATCATATATATTAATACGCTAAGGTTAAGATGTTACTCTCCCTTTTTAGAAAAAACCTCACAACTAATCCACATAAATTATATATCATTTTATAGATAATTGCTTGTTCTACCGGCATCCACAACTAAAAAATTTATTATTGCTATTGTTTTTGCAAATTAATTAATTATTAAAATGATATACACAAAACAGCAATGCTGCCATCTAACGGCTCAACGTCAATACGATTGACGGTCGGTAAAATTTTTGTTTAATTTAAAATCCACTCACGTATAAATAAAGTGGCGCTTTAGCTCAATGCTTTTGATACTTGCGCCTCTATATGTCAATTTTAGTAAAATATTTGTTTGATCTGTCATCTGAGCTTCATAATGGAATAAATAATGCGAAGACTTCGCACGGGTCACGCTAGCTTAGGCAGTATTACACCTATCAATTTCCTTTTCAGTGATGTTTGAGCCACTAGAGCAATTTGGTGACGTATTCTTTTGTGTGCTCCATGAGAACTGGCAGGGTATACGTGTCGAGTATTCGAGTTTTCTATTAAGATTCATATTAGTCAAATACTTCGTACTAGTTAGGAAAGCATATGCAGAGCATCATTAAACGATTATTCGAAATCGGGCAATTTGTTGTGATTATTGATAACAAAAATTGAACAGTTAAGTTTTCTTTTCCATAATTATTGAATTATACCCATCCCATTATAGAGGAACTCATCATCCAATTTTTCTACTAACTAGTTATAGCACCGGAGACCGATTCGTGAATATTTTTTTAAATAATTGCTTTATTTATATGCTAATTAAAAAAGAAAAATTCACTCGTTAGCTGGGCATAATAGCGGCCGCGTACAGACGATACAATGGCGACGATTGGAAAACGAACGCGTCGGTGATTAATAGCGTAGGTGGATTAATATGCGGTTTCCCACCTTCGGAACTCAGCCAAATCTCACCTGCCCTCATACCGGATTTATCTCAAGACGTTTTCGCCAGTATTGACAAGTGCAATGCGGAGCAGGCATTGGTAAGTCATTCCAAGTTTTGAGTAAGTCATTTCAAATCTTGAGCTATTATTGCTTGTATTTTTGAAAGTTTCTTTGTAATTCTCTGCACTATTAATCAACTTTAAGATAATGAAAGTTAATTTTTTCGAGGTAATTATAGAATATATTAAATGTCAACCTTAGGTGTCAGTGCGGCAGTGTATATTTCATTTGATAAAACATTGTTTTATACGTAAACTATAATAAAAGATTTTTTTGGTTATGAAGAATAAGAAACTTATCAAAATTTCTTTACAGAAAAATTTCTATGGCACTACATATATATTTTTTCACCTTTTGAAATCGACTCCGCTTTCACAACTGATACGAGATAAGGACACCAAATAGGGCTAACTTAACATTTGAACCGTCATTACAAACAAATTATTTGCAATAAAATGAAAAAAAAGAACATTCGAAATGATATATCATTTGTAATGTTTTTATTAAGTCTGACAAAAACAGAAACTCAAAGTTTTACAAAATAAGCTTTTAAAAAGAAAGTGGCAAATAGCCATATTAATGGCACGTGTATAATATATGGGTGCTTATATGGATATACGAGTTTTATAATCTTACATAAAAATTTAAAGAAAATCAATAAAACGCTCAACTTAAAAGGTAATCTGCGCTTACATGTAAATAAAATCAACTGCACTTAAATACTTAAAAGTACATTACAAATCACAACAAGGGCCAGTACAGCCGCCGTCTACATCATTAACTATAAGGCAAACTCCGTCCTCATCCATAAACTGCTTGCACTCTTCGGATATCCTCATGTCAACCATCCTATCTTCCATGCCTTTGAGGCAGTCTCAGCTTATTTACTTTTCATTGTTTTCTTTACTTTTATTCTCATTGGTTGAGGACTTTTCTTTATTTTTATTGCAATTTTGTTTTTCAGTATTTTTTGGTTTTTATTGCATTTTTTCTCTCATTTGTTTTTTAATTTCTCGTCAATTCAAGAATAGGCAAGAACTTGCCTTTTTTGTCTATCCTTGCCTCGTCTTACTTTGTTTGTCTTTTATTGCCTTTATTTGGATTTTCCTTTGTTTTTGACGGAGCTTAATTTTTAACTGTTTTTCTTTTGTTAGTAGATATTGTCAAAATCTTCTCTGTATTTTTTCTATAATTTATTAAATTGTAGGTCTTCACAGTTTCATCTGCTTGCATTTATTCTAAAATGTTTCTCAAAATCGTTTTGTCAAAAGCAGATCTATCCAAGATTGCTTCCATTTTATATTTTTTCGTTCATTTATTTCTACTTCTTCTGGAACACATGTAAAGGTTTAGTGCCAATAATCGATACCTTATTCCTTTATAAGGCGCTTAGCTTCATAGCTGTAAAAAAAGCATCCTCGCGTCTGTGAATACTACGGGGCCTAGGTAATATGGTCGTATGTTTTTGCATTTCATCTCCTGGGATGCATATAACGAAAATTGGTCATCAAAAAATGAATCAATGTTTATTGATCCAATTTTTAATGAATAATTATAGCATGTTCTGAACAATTATAGCGGCATCGACAAGTTTGCATTTAACCGATTTTGGTTAAAGTTAAGGGAAAATCAAATTAATTTTACGAAGACAAAAAAACTCATTTTTAATGGTTGAAATAATTTTGTCGGTTCTTCTTGAATGTTGACGCCAGCAGTGAACACCCCTATTTGAAATTAAGTAGAAAAATCAAAGTTTAATAAGTGAGAATGATCCTTCGAAGTGATTTTGGTGAACATTAAAAACCTTTTACGTAAATAAGCTATTTTGATCTCGGTGCACCAAAATATGGACTTTATAAGTTACAGCGTACAGTGGACCAAACTTACATGAAAATGGAATAATGACAAGAAATAAAGATGTATATGACAGAATAATATATTAAAGTTACACAGAATATCATTTTGGAAAACTGAGTTATCTATAAAGCAATTAAAGCAAGTTTTTCTCAAATAGTCGAATTCTGCGATATCAATATGTCCGTTAACTCACGGTGAACACAAAATTTTAGTCTTTTAAATGAACAATAACAGTAAAATTAATACATTAAATGTTTTAATACAGTTAATGTAACAAAACAATAACAGTAAAATGTTTTAATACAGTAAATGTAACAAAACAATAACAGTAAAATGTTTTAATACAGTAAATGTAACAAAACAATAACAGTAAAATGTACTCGCATTTCGCTAACTAGATCTTGTACTTAAGAATGTAATATTTAAGTATTTAATCGTCCACTGTACGGTTTTACTTGATTTTTTAAGTTTTTTTGCTCCTCACAATCAAAGCGAAGATTTTTTTAACTTAAGAAGTGGCTCTGTCATTATAAGAATTCTGTTTTTATAACGACATGGCCACTTAAATTTGTTTTTTAAAAACATTTTTTAACTTCTAAAGTGGCTTTGTCGTTATAAAGATTTCAGACCTTTCCAATTGACTGGCTATCTTACGCGAATTCATTGCTTCAAGAAGTCGTTTGAAATAAAAAAAAAAGGTGCGTGTACTTATGTACGCGCGTGAGAAGTTATACTTCTTTGGCATCATTAAATAATACATACGGATAGATAACCTCAATTATATTGGAGCACTTGAAAAAGTCTATAAACACAATTTTTTCACTAATATTTACGAATAGTAAATATATTAATCAAAATATTGAATTTAAATCACTATGAATATAATTTATCAGCACATATATTAATCGCACTTATATGAAACTAAAACACGTGTGTGAATGTAGACACTAGAAACATGTGGATAAATACTATGAATATGAAAACAGTGAACAGAGGCGACGATGGTGCCAATAGCTTTTGTTTCGACACTGCAACCGCTGCAACTTCATACTGTAACTTTTGTGTGACGAATCTTAAGATTTCACTCTCATCATTTTTTCATAAAGCGCCTAAAGAAGTATAACTTCAAGAAAATGGATTGTAGTTGAAAGAATATAAAACTTTTCCAGCAACTTCGCTTATGTAGACATTTTCTCTTCCTTGGTTAATATCATACGTTAATATCGAAATTACATTATAATGACACGCTGAAATGGATTATAAGACTTAATAATTTTGTATTCAAAGCCAGTTTACAGCCACTAAAAATATTATTGATTTGATAAAATCGTTTTCGTATTATAAAAACATAAAGAAGACAGAAAAACATTTTCGGATTTGTTAAAAAAATAAAAACTTTGCAAGATAGTAGAATAGAACGGAGTCATATAAGTGCATAAAGAATTGTTACGAGTAAATGAAGGATAAGGTTTTGTACATTTCTAAATTGTTTCTCGCAATCATTACGGTCGTCGCATCCTGTGTTATTCTGTTAAAAATTCTTCTTAATATTGTAGTATTTCTTTTTTCATTCTCTAGAATTTTGAGTAATCTAAAATAAATAAAAATCAATGCTCGCTATATGCTATTTAACACGGTAACATCATAAGGTTTTGCGCAATGAATATAGTAAACCGATGCTCTTTCTGGGTATCAATTGCAACATAGATAAGTTTCAAAATTCCTTCTTAATAATATTTTTGGTTTCATGTTCAAGACACTGTTCGAACTCGCAATACACCCAGATGCATTTGGTCGGCCGCAGAATTGGAATTCGTACGATATTGTAAAACTTGGACTCTTATTTTACTGTTAGTAGAGACTATTTTCATTACATTAAGACCTCTTTCAGCTTTCTTCTATTTGATTCAACCGCGTTTTATGCGGTCAGTCGGCCCACGTATTTCACTATTTCACAGTCTGTTTATGATTCAAAGATATTAAATCGACATTGGTACATTTTTAACCACTACTAAGTACTAAAATAAATGTGTTATTCTATAATAACACTTTTATTTTCCCAATACCTTGTCTATTCAAAATCAACCATTTTATATAAATTTTTGTACTGCTTGAATAAAATATATCTTGTTATGGAGACCTTTTTAGTACAATTTTTTTAATTATGGCAATACAAGACACAGTATGGCAATACAACATAGCACAATCATATTTAAAAAAAAAACGAGTGACGCTAGTAGTTTATTGTAGACTAGCGTGACCCGTGCGAAGTCTTCGCATTATTTATTCCATTATGAAGCTCAGATGACAGATCAAATAAATATTTTACTAAATTTGACATATAGAGGCGCAAGTATCAAAAGCATTGAGCTAAAGCGCCACTTTATTTATACGTGAGTGGATTTGAAATTAAACAAAAATTTTACCGACCGTCAATCATATTGACGTTGAGCCGTTAGATGGCAGCATTGCTGTTTTGTGTATATAATTTTAATAATTAATTAATTTGCAAAAACAATAGCAATAATACATTTTTTAGTTGTGGATGCCGGTAGAGCAAGCAATTATCTATAAAATGATATATAATTTATGTGGATTAGTTGTGAGGTTTTTTCTAAAAAGGGAGAGTAACATCTTAACCTTAGCGTATTAATATATATGATGATGATGATGATATGATGATGATATTGTAGATTACTGAAGTATTAGGGAAATTACCGAGAGCAGATTTGTTTGATTTTCTTCTTCTTTTTCATGAGACAAAAGAAAACTAGTGTATGGATTTTCATGACATTTTCATTGTTACATATCTGAAAGTCTTTGAAGTAATCCGAAGTTTGTTTAAATAAAAAAAATTCGTGATAATCGCATCGACTAATGTATTTAAATGTATGTTAAGTGTGTCAATTGTTTCTTGAAGTGTTAAAACAAAAAAATAACATCGCAGATCAAGGTGAACTTAATTGTTTTATATAAAGCGATATTACGAGTACATATATACAGAATGTACGCGATTAGCACCGACAAAAAGTATTGCCCTTGTGATATGACGCTCACAACCCTATGTGTGTTAATATACTCCCGCTCTAACTGTTATATTGATCGCAAGTTTTAACTTAACATCCGTAGTCTGTTTAATATCAACGAATTATTCAATTTATTAGGAATAAAGAGATTAGTGTAGAAGAAGCCCTCTTTAGGCTACATGTATATTTCAAAATGTTAACATCATTCAGTAATGGCAAATTAAATGATTATAACTTAGAATAACGAGTACTCCAGAAGGCGAAAACACACGCGACAGTGTGTCCAAAAAACTACGCATAAAATGCATAGTATCAAAATGCGGCTGTCAGTGCAATTTAAGACACAGCTCTGAAAGGTTACGTGTCAATATAGCTTAAAATGCCGGCTTGTTCAATTCCAACCTGCAAAAATATCACTGGACTGCAAAAGAAACAAATGTGGATTATTTTTCATGCGTAAAAACTATTAATTTAATTTTCAATTAACTATGCAATTTTAAAATATCGAAGTAGATTATTATTAACAGAAGCGTGCTATTTTTATTGGTGTTGTCACCTTTTAAAAAACTGTTTAGCCAAATTAAAACATCTTTATTGCTCGATACTGAAAAATGTAAAATTTTATTTGTAAAAAAATCGGGATTTGGAAAATTTGGTGTAACGTTTGAATTTCTATTATTCAATTTTAGAATATTTTACCTATTGCATATATAATCAGTATATGTAGGATTACGGCAAGAAACACATGTTACATTCATTAATTTCCGCCGTCTTCTTTAATTTCTTGAAAAATACGAACCGATACTGTTTAAAATATGAAGAAATTTTATCACGACATTGGATGCTAATTAATATAAATGATTGTTTCCTCCTATTTTGAATTTCTTTAGTATGAGATCGAATATTTTCAAACTTTTATTATGGGCTTTTTCACATCTCTTTTTACTTTAAGACACTATGATAATTGTTTTCTTTTTGTATTAAAAGTGTTAAGTGATGAACAAAATGGTAAAATGTGACAAAGTTTTTAAATACTTTTAATCTAAATACTTTGGCCATTGGTTGTGGTGAGAATAAACATTTTAGTAATTTAACATGGTGGCCTTAATAATACTTCATATAAGCCAAGCCATGATTATATAAATTAATGCAAATGTGAATCGTACTGCAAGCAAATATATTTAAACGCGTCGATTTCCTGAAGTTGGTGGGTAAATTTATTCTGCTGGTAACACCGTGCGCGTTGGGAGAGGGCGCTAGTAGGCGGAGCGCGGTGCCCCCTCCACCGATTTTTGGCTTCACCGCGACCGCGAAGAGATTTGTGTGTATGCGCCTTCTGGATTACTCTATATTCTAAGTTCAAAATGTTAACATCATTCAGTAATGGCAAATTAAATGATTATAACAATAATTACAGTTGTATCACCCGTGGAGATAAGTGCACTCTCACTTGACGCTATGGCGGGTATATCGGAGAACATGATGAGTTCAATGGATCAGTACAAATTACCGTACTTCAGCCGGCGCCAAGTGTCTCGTATGCAGCTCCGAACGCGCCGAAAGTATATGTACCGACTGAAGCTGCTCAACGTCGTCACTCTCGAAACGATGAAGAGCGGTGTTCTTACGGGCGGGGCTGCGTTCATTTCAAATATCGAACATGTTCTTGCGTTCGTTTTAATTTTTTATTCACATTGTTTGAAATATATCTTTCATATGTGTTGATTGCCAGTTTTTTTATATTAAAAAGAAAAATACGCTTAAATAATTTTATTTATGGTTTATGTACGAATACTGAAACTCAACCACTAATAAACGATGAGGTTTTGGTAGAAAAAAGTAAGTATTACAATGCTCTAATTCAGTCTCTTTTTTTCGCACTGAATAAATTTACGAGTTTATCATATTTTTTAAAATTATCTATCTCTGGTAAAAATGATTGTGAAATATTTATTACTACCTACCCGTTTGTCATGATGTCATGTTTGTACTCATTGCTATTGAAGACCGTATAAAATTAGTATTACTGTTTATATTACTATTATTTTATCTTTTAAATATTATTGTAATGTGTGGTTTTTTGTCTCTTTTTTTGGTTTCGATTATTTTAAATTTTACATATTGTTATAATGTGTAGCTTTATGCCTATCCCATTTTGTTTTTATTACACTGTAACTCTGGTTAACTGTAAGAGATTGCTCCTGTAGCAGTAAATTCGCCAGATGACTGTTCATCGAAGTTTTTAAATAAATAAATAAATAATAAATATTTTATAAAAAATTATTTTCATCAATAATACTTTTACCTCTGAAAAAGTTGGTTTGATGTGAAAAAGGCTGCTATTAAAAAACCGGTTTATTTAGATTTGTTACTACAATAAGTTTAAGATCTTTGTAACTTTAAAATTTCTGTGACTGGGATCCAGGTTTGCTAAAACATGTTGAATAATTGTCAAGACAAAATTGAAACACGTAATATAATAATGTTATAAACAATAAATTATATTATTTAAACATATTAGCGATAATTAAATGAAACTACGTGATGTAGTATTGTTTCTACTTTCTTTAAGTTCTTTACCACGACCTAGGTTTCGTTGTATTACAACATTTTCAGGTGGGCTATTAGCAAAGATTCAAGAAGATTTTTGCTAAACCTGAAGTACAACGAAACCTAGGTCGTGGTAAAGAACTTAAAGAAAGTAGAAATAATACTACATCACGTAGTTTAATTTAATTGTCAATAATGAATTTCTAATAAATTAACGCCAAATATATTCAACATATTATTAGCACTCAAAAGTGATTCAGTTTCCTAGCTTACAAATTTTATAAAAGAAACAAGTTTAAAAATACCTTCACTATGGTATCTAGTTACTTAATTATTTCAAGGACGGTTCAGGATCAATGCCAATCTGTGCATAGCAAGTCCTCGTAACTAACTAGAAATACTATATCTAGAAAACATCTCAAGATAACGGAAAAAAACAAGGTCCAAAAACTATATTCATTATCTTCTCAAAAACGTGAAGACGGCTTGTTTTGTTTAGAAAGCCTTTGATTCCATTCGGACGCTTACATATGGAACTTTAAAAAAATTCTCTCATGGCAACATTTAGAATGTATTAGTACCATAACAAAGTATTAATGAAATCTGGTGCAGGTTTATAAGAAATAAGTATATCGACCGATGTGTTCATAAGTCTGCAATAAAAAAACATTGTACGTGTCAGATGCGCCACTGGAGTTTAGTCTTTAATTACGATTGTCTTGGTTTGTATAAAATAGGTAACACTATATATAAATATAAATATCATCTATCAATATATCTTACCGTCAAGGCAGTGTTCATAAGAAACGCATTCGCTCGACTGTTTTTTCGTTGACTTACGTTAGAAAACTCCCCATGAATTTTTTTAACGGGATAATATACAACCTATGTCCATCCTGAAGGTCCTTTCTAAATATTGGTGAAAGAATTTTTGAAAGTAGATGAGTAGTTTCGGAGATTATACCTCCTACATCCAACAAACAAATTCCAAACTGTTACTTCTTGTATCAAAATTTGTTTCTTTTATAATGTATTTTACACCACTTAAAAAAATGTTACGAATGTAAACAAGTAGTGTACACTTTTTTATTGACTTATTTCTATGTTTAGTGCTTACGATCACCAAATGAGCATTGTGGTCGAAAAAAGACCTGGTGTCGGCTATCCGAATAGTAAAAGAGGGAACTTTGAATATCTAGCAATCTACAGAGAGGTACGGTATTCCTAGAAAAAACTATTAGAAACCATCTACAATGTGGCTTGAAGAAAAGGCTGGGTTGAAAAACAATACCGAGTGATGACCAGGAAATTGATCTTGTGAAAAGGATAATCAGGTTCTCTGAAAAAGGAATGCCTGTGACACCATGGATACTACGTCGCTTGGTCTAGTGATGGTTAAAAAGTTAAATAACATAATACACTATTTTAATGAAAACACCATACTTACTGGCAAAGACTGATAAAAACTTAACAAATTTACTGTTGATGAACACTGCAAAATTAAATAAAGTATGTGATAAACTAGATCTGAAAAATCACCCAGAAAGAATTTATAATACAGACGAAAAAGGTTGCCTTTTAACAATTCACCACCAACAAACTGTTCTGGCTAAAAAGGGGGTCAAAAAAGTGCATTTACAGTCTTCAGAATATGCTGAAAGTGTTACCATCGCGGGATATGTGAATGCACTAGGTACTGCAATACCACCAATGATCATTTTCAAAGGACGAAGCCAGAATTATTCGACTACTTGCCACCGGATAACTGGTAGAAAAATCAACAAAGGGGTATATGACCATTAAACTTTCAAAAACTTTTTAAAGCATCTGGCTCAATACAATAGTCCTGGGGAGTGCTTTTCGATATTTTATGGGGCAACCTGTCATTTATATGTGTCCATTGTCGAAGGTGCAGATTCATTCAACATGGATATGTATACTGTTTATCGTCGAACACCACCCACGAACTCCAGCCGCATGATAAAACCGTCTATCGATAATTTAAACACCACTGAGATACTGTAGTTATAGCTTTCACGGACTATCGCGGTGGTGTAGTTTCGTGGAAAATCGAGATAAAAAACTCCTTAAGGTACAATTTAACATTATACTTTCGAATAAATGCATGACTCACAGTAATATTACAAGTGGCTTTAAAGCGACTGGTTTGTATCCCTTGAATTGACAAGCTATTCCGGAAAGAATTTTAGCTCCATTTATAGTGAAGAATTTCCAGCGCCTCTTGGATCTGATGCTGTTAATAAAGAAAATTTGCAACTTCCTGATTCCTCCAGGCTAGCGATTTCAGAAACCTGTAATAAATCGCTAGTTGAAGTATCGTCGCTATCAACACCAGCAGTAAGAATTGTGCAGACTCCAATCAAATCTAATATTGAAAATTTTTAGAGCATGGTTTACGATTGTTGCAGTTCCGATGATGATGAAGACAATGTGGTGCTCGCTCAGCTAAAAATAAATGTATTTCATCAGCTTATATGAACGCCATTTAAAGCCATACAAAAAACAGCAATGGTTAGAAAAGGAGATATTAATTACAAAGGAAATATAGTCACGAAAAATCGTTTACCAAAAAAGAAAGAAAGAAAAAAGACCGCATCCGTAAAATAATCTAGTTTCAAAGGTGACAGTGATACTTCACAAAAGGAAGTCAGCTGGTACTGTCATGGCTGTGAAATGGACAAGATGGCAGATATGAGACAACGCCCTCAATGTGGCAAATGCTTTATTATTGTGGACCCGGACAAAAATTAAAACTATTGCTCTGCTTCGGATAGCATTCAGGAAGGTGAAAGAAATAGATATGTACATAAGGTGGATAAAACAGCAATGCCTTTCATTATCTCTGCTTATCCTATTTAGATACCGAAATAATTGTTGAAAAAATAACAATCATGCCAAACCTAAATCGATTTGATAATATGAATTTTATCTCTTCTTAAATGATTCGCATCTTAATTTTATGAAAATGTACCATAAAATTAAATGTAGGCACTGGAATCGTACGTACATACATATAATAAATCATTAGAAAAGAAATCGTACACCTTAAAAAATATAAACCATCATCAACAAGATTGTGAAATATTGTACTACGCGTTACGAACTTAATTGATCAGTAATGTTTTTAAATGGTTCTTTCGTATAGATACGTACCTACCTATGATACTAATTTTTACATTTTTTCTTATAGATATGATTGACATGATATCGAATACCTGTAGCACTTATTTGTTAATATTAATAAATCATATCGAAAACATTTCAATAGAATGATATTGTATGATGGTTTCGGCAAGATATTACATTCGTAGGTATATGTTGTCGAAATCATCATACAAAATTGTTCTAGGTAGCTATAAACGTCATTCAATGGCGACTATAAGGTTATTGTTGTCATTCACAGACCGCAATAATAATTTAAAAGTTTTATTTTGTTATTTTTTTCTAATTAAATTATTCTCTACTGGTATTATCGATTTAGCGCCTCTATGAATAAGATCGATTGATTATAATAAATTGATCTATCATTCGAAATGTTTAAACAACTTTTTTCAATTTGACCTATGTTGGCAACCTGTAATGATACATTCCTTACTCGTAGTGTGTTTGTCATAAATATACGCCACTCTATGCATAATAATTAATACCAACAATGGCGTTATATAAAGCGTAGCAATCAAATGTTCTGCAAACAATTAAAACAAACATTTAATGAACATAACTTCGTGAATATAGGTACCTATGACATATTGGCACTCAAATCCAAATTGATATAACCATGTAAACGATTAGTAATAGCACACCGCGACACTCCATACTAGCGAACAGATTTAATTGCTACACTATTGCATACGTAGGTACTCGCCTGTCCATACGTATTCGGTCTCGCCTCTGTATGTAAATTATGATTTTACACACCTACAATATTATTGTAGCAGCGTACAGGTCAAACGTAGGGATGGAGTGCCAAAAAGTATCGATATATATCGTATCAATATATTTAAAAAGTATCGATATCGTCTTTAATATATCGAAAAAAAATATCGCTATATCGGTACGACTTTAAAGAAAATATTGGCGTTCTAAAAAAGTTCAGTGTATTTGGTCTAGTTTAGCTCGATGCAATCTCATATTACTAAATAAATAACAATCGATGAACATTATTTCTAATAAATCCAGTAATATAAAATCTGAAATCTAAAACATGGATTCTTGTCCATATTCTAATAATTTTCCTATTTATTAATAAAATAGTCAAACCTAGGTAAATAATATAGTAACCTAGGTAAATCATATTTTTTATTCATATACTTAGTTTAGGTAATAATTAATATTAATCAAACTCGCTCAGGCAAACCAACATTTTTCAGACAGTGACAAAAGGAAAACTTTTAGCTTGATATGCTCTGCTGTAAGGCGACTTCTGTTATTAGGTATTATGAGATTTAGAGCAGATGCCACTCTCTCCGATGAAACTGAGGACGCAGTAGGTATCAAATATTTTACAGTTATTTCTGAAAGGACTGGGGTGAAATAGCGACTATCAAACTAGAACTTTATTAGATTCTCTTTTCTGGGTATTGTGGGTTGATCTGTATCTTGTTTCACTTCGCTAGGCATACCACTTCTGGTTGAGCTTGAAACTGAATTGTTGCTTGCTGTGGCTGCAGTAATATCCATCTTAATTTTTTCGTGTCTAAGCCACAATGACTGCGAAGGAATTGTGATAGTGGATCTGGGTTTAGGCGAAATTTGTCCTCTGAACCTATGTTTTAAGCGTATTTCATGTGATAACTCGGTTATTGTATGCAAGACACAGCTAATGTGGAGTTAAAGTGAATATGCTTAATGCGAGGGTCTAAAATCGTTGCTTTTTCGAGGTGTAAATTGTGCTCCAGTGACCTTAGTTTGCCAATAACCCTATCTAGCAAACTCTTTTGAATAGCAACACCTGACTCTGTAGAAAGTTTTTCTTGTTCTAGCCCGAAGTAAGTTTGCAATAGGAACCGCTAAACTAACACTCACGTACCGGTCGCCGCGAATGTTTCATTAGCTTGTTTAAATGGGGCAAGCAGTGATATCAGATCTCGTATGACATTTAGTTCAGATGAAATAACTATGTCGGGTGCGTTTCAGCCAAAATTTTAGTCAATCAGCTGATAATGTGTTAAATCTTTCTAGCATATCCAGACATGGATTTCACCTTGTGCTGAACGATTATAAGTGTTAACACTTGTTCCTTTTTTGGTCCTTCTTGTTCTGCTCTCAAATCGTCCATTGTATTAACGGATTGTTTAAAATAAGTTATAGAGCCGGTGCGATATCTTTTATTGTAGTTACGCCACCTACTATTAAATATAGCAAATGCGCCATGCAAGGGATTCTTTTTCCACCTCCCAAAAATTGCCTCTCTACAGTCACGATGTTAGCACTACCATCAGTGGTCATTTATAGAATGCAATATATATATGTATATATATATATATACATATATATATATATATATATATATATATATACATGTATATATATATATATATATTGAAAATTCTTTTTCAAAGCATTCTTTTATGTAACCTGCTGAGTATGCCTGCAGAAAAAGAGTCAAATATAATTTTTTCGTCGTTTTATGCATTTATTTTATGCCTTTATACATATTTTACTTACCTGATACATTCTTCGTGTCGAGTTTGTGAGAGTTAATATATCATTTGTTAAACCAACGTTCCCAGTCTCACTTAATTTTTTTTTTAAAATGACTTTGTAGTGGAATATCATTGTTCGATTAAACTGTAACCAGTATGCGTAATAAATAATAAAATTATATTTAAAAATAAAAGTGATAAAAGAATATTTGATATAATATTACAGTTTGATTACCGTAGCTCGCGATGGAAGCTTATAGCGTGGACAAGCGACACTCGTGAATCTTTTGAACTCAGGTTTTTCTACATAGGATAACGGCATATTGTCTTTACAAATCATGTAAATTAAAGCTTGATTTAATTGGCTGCTTTTTTGCCCCCTTTCTAAATCAATAAAAAATTTGAAATAAATAGTATAGAACTATACATACGAAAGAATAATATGATATCATTAAAAAATACCGTCATAGCTTGAACTTTTTTCAAATTTGTCTATGAGTGTAGCTCTTTTTCTTATTTCTTTGATCTGATTATCTTTGGAGGACCGAGTCTGAAAAGTAATTGATTGAAAATTTAACACATATTTCATTACATTTGTCCAAATTAAACATAATTAGGTTTCAGTGAAAATTTCACGATAATGTAAATTTGCCGATATCGATAACTTTTTGGTACGTCCGTCATTATTTGACTAATTACTGACTGATATTTAGATTTAAAAGCCATATTTAGTCAAAATATCTACCTAAATAAAATACTTAAATCAAACGTGTTTAGTGAACATGTTAGCAAAACATAATCGTGTCCTGTGTTATAAACGAAAAGTCAACGCTCAATGTTAGATAATTTTTTATTTGAGTTAAAATTAATTCAGACGAGGAAAACGTACTTGAAAGTTTTGAAGTTATTTTTCATACAAGAAAAAAAAATCGATTAAATTAATAAACAACAATGTATTGTCTTTATTCCAATTCATATTATCTTCAAAACACCATACACAAATTTGAATATCTCTCCGATTGACGATGAAACAAAAGTAGCGAGTGATGTGTGCGATGTTTGAAAGCAACGACGAAATAAACATTTCACTCCCCCCGCAGTCGAACGGGGAATGTTATTCATTCGTCTTGGATAACACGTTTGCTTGTTTTTGTTCGACAAAACATTTTGGCCACGCCATATTTTGTTATGCTGCGGCCACATTATCGGGGTTCGGCGAATGTTCGACCTGTCGCGTGAAGTACCAAAAGGTATCGACATCGGTAAATTTACATTATCGTGAAATTTTCACTAAAACCTAATGATATTTCATTTTTGGTGGAACAATACTGCGCAAATTGATCTCTTATTTGTGTTGGCAAAGAGATGTTCGTCTCGCAACTGGGGGGAATGGGCGCCAAGCACCAATTTCTTGTTCATCATTTCGCCAAGTACCTGGAATCATTTCTCCATTCTCCATTATGTCTATAAAACCGGGTGGCATGTACATATTTCTAGAAGTTTTACTATTCCGCAAGAAATTGTGGAGTAATACGTAGGCCATTAGAACATCGGTGGCTTTTTCAAGCTTGCAGTGCGATTAGTTTTCTTAATACCCGAAATACGGCAAATCAAACATATTCTCAACTATTTCCCGGACTCTTGGCAATTGTTTGTTAAATTTTCTTTTAATACTTGGTCGCCAGGGTATGGGGTCATGATATTTGCATGTAATGGGAACGCATTATCGGCTACAAATACATGAGGCATGTTGTAGTCACGACCGGGGAGTGGGGAAGGATATGGTATATGCAGATCGTTTCTTGCGAGTTTCTGAAATAATATGGTATTTCTAAAGACACCACCATCGCTAATTTTTTCCTGGCAACCAACATCTGCAAACATGAAGCGGTAGTTTTTATCAACTTAAGCCACGAGGACAATACTGAATTGATATTTATAGTTGTGGAATGTAGTTCTACTGTATCAACGGGGTTAAATGACGACGTGTTTCCCATCAATAGCACCCAAACAACGCGGAAAGATATCACGGAATTCAGCATCTTTTTGCAACCATTCTTGTTCGCTTGCTGGCATCTGAAACAATGTTTCAAGTTTTATATTAACTTGAAATGTATATACGTATGTTTAAATGAATAAATAACATTACGCTCAACAGTACAAACCCTCATAATAAAATATAAAAGTTAAATATTTATAAAAACTTATTTTACAGATAGAGAATTCGGAAACTAGTATTCAAAATTCGGAAGAAGAAAATTCTCAAAATAAGAGGTAAAAACGTGAAATGAAGCGAAACATTTATGTATCGTCAGAAATTACACTTGCCAGGAAACAAATGCAAGAAGCTTTTGAGCATGTGAAGGGCAATATGAATGATGAATATGAAATGTTTGGCAGGTTGGTTATAATATTTTCCTGTTAATGTTTTTTACCTTCACCCCGTCTTTCAAAATTACCACGATGGTTTCGCATCCTTCATGAATTATATCAGATATTAGTTGATGGGAAACTTTGAATAAAAAATGAAGGCTACGAAAGCTATCTCCAATTGCCAAATAACGGAGTAATATTGCCAGCCGAACTTTTGCTGGAATTGCTTTCCTGAATATTGTATCATTTTTTTCTAATGAAAGGTCAAATCTTCTGTAGTAGTATTTCAAAATCTGTCGTTGATATGCATATATACTCAGCGAATTCATGCTCACAGTCCGCTGTTAGCTCAGAAAATATATTTTCTATTGACAATCTGAAATAAATAAACACAATAAAAAATTTTGCTGTAAGTTATTAAGTAAGTAGTATAGTGTATGTATATCACTAATACTGATTCTCCAGGAAATAAACTTCGAATTGTTCAAACAAAGATGATTTAACCACTATTCTCTGTGAGATCTTAGGACCCACTTTTGACACTCGTCTATTGATGTTTGTGACTTGTCTAGTGATGAGGTAAAGACATATCGTTTGTCATATTTTGCTATTATGAATGAACGGTGAAAAGTTAATTGAATCGACTTTATTGTTTGTTGGAATATTTCATAATCTAAAATTATATGACCATATAACCTTGAAATATTAGTAACATTTTCATGTAGGTATTTACGTCGTCGTTCTTTTTCTATGTATGGTAGTCATCCGCCATCTTCTCTTCCTTCTCACATTCGATTTCCAAGAGGTGTAAATAATTATTTACTGACATGTAACGCAAACGCTTCCTTCATCTTGTCGCCAAGTCTAGAATGATCCGATGTAAATCGCCCGAAGTTTTTGTCGCGAGTAAATGTGGCCATGTAGTTCGCCGTAAAACGAACACGAAGTTTTTATCGCGACAACGTGACACGAATTGTCGCCCGAAAATGTGGCCGCAGCATTAGAAAAACGTGTTAGGGCTCATTTCTAGCAAAATATGGTTGCAGGAGACCCGGCTTTAGATTGTTTTGTTAGATTTTGGCGCATGAGTCCCGCCTTTAGGGCTCATTTCTAACAAAAATATGGCCGTAGGAGACCCGGCTTAAGATGCAAGCAAAAATATAAACATTACTTCACAGAACTTTAGGTACGTACACATATATAAATGTAGACGACTGATCCCACACAAATATACATACGTACATATAGGTACTGCACACTCGGTGAAGAAATTAAAAAGAATGGTATCATGCAACAGGTTAACATACTTATATCCGTAGTTGACTAAATTTGTTTTTATTTATACTCTATTATCCACCAACTAAAATTGTTAGTTATCAGAAATATTTTATTTATTTAATATATTAAATTGAAAATATTGACATTATTTTTTGATTAAATCATGTTATTTACTTTCATATGTAACATACGCTTCTGTGCTTTCTCTCTTACCTTTCTGTACAATCGCTTCTGTCTGAATCCATCTATGACAAAATTGTTTTAGGTTTAGCGCCAAAGCTCCGTAATTGATGTCGTGCTAACCATAGTGCTTTGTCCTTGTCCACGTTCAAGGAAAAAATTCACAAATATTAATATAGCCCTATGATCGCAGCCCCCACACTAATTATTTTATGCATACTAATATTTTTATATACCAGTCTTTCTGGATAAGTATCCTCAATGAAGATGAAAAGCACCTTAATATAATTTTAGTAGAACATAAGCTATAAATGAACCGACAGGCATGTATTATATTTTATATATGTTAATTTAAGCGTTAGTGATCCACACCGTATCTTTAAAAGTCATTTGATATTTTTGGGTGATTATGATTTTTATAAATCCTGTTTTAGGCAATTTTTATATAGTGTTAAAATGTCAATTTGACTATATAAAAATGTCAACGTCTGTCAGAAATATTGTGTATCATTGCATATAGCTACAGGATTCGTTTTTATACTGTTAATTGATTAAAAGTATCCAATATATTTTCCTTTCATATTGTTTCATGAAACAAGAGTTGTTCCTCTTCTTTTCAATTTTCTTTTTATTTCCTGCCGGGTATGCTAGGTTTCCACTTTTATAATTAAAAATAAATTTTCTCCTTTGAATTTTGTTCTAATTGTGAAATGAAAATATTTTGTAATTCATATTGTGAAGAAGATTCGCATTTTACTGTTTAATAATTTATTCAAACGTCTATTTTTCAATCGTTATTATCGTCAATTCGTTAAAAAATGAAAACTAATTCATTAAAAGAAAAACTAATTCATTTTTTTGAGTTCTTATATTTCAAAATGAAAAAGGGAATTCCAAACGTCTGTTTGTCACAGCTGTTTTTCCCTGAAACCGTTCGACGTAGAAACTTGAAATTCATATCAAATTCAAATTCATTCGCATAATAATTGAACATATTTAGTCACATATTTCAAAACAGTCAGAGAAAAATAGAAAACGTATTTGTGTGAGAATTTCGAAGGAGGTAAGTATTATAATCTCGGTGAAATTTATAATAGGGAATATACGTGACATTTCTAGAAAGTTATCAACATTCACAGTATTTTATTACAATGTAAAAAAGGACAAAATGCGCCCGGTTAATATCAGTTAGCGTCAATCACAGAAAATAGATTTAGATCGATATCATGCATAGTTTTTTATTTGCGTCTAATATTTGTCAACAATTGAGATTAAAATGTAACTATATTTAGTTGAATCAACTAGTAACTGGTGAATAAAAATTGGTCACATACATTCGTCAAACGCCAATGCCCTAGTGCAAAACAAACTGAAACGTCAGTGCTGAAACTTAAACTGAATACAAAAAGTATAATGCTGAGCTGCTAGTAAAATAAATGGAATTTGTTTTCAAAAGTATTTACGGTGAATGCAGAAAATTGCTATCAGCAATTAGGTCTACTAGCTAACAAACTATTTAGTCAACAGATTCGAGTTTATTTCCTTCCCGATAAAGTATATAAGTCATATCAAGGATATCATTACCACATACCGCTTGTCAAAAATTACATAATTTGGGCTTCTGTCAGTATATTCTATTTATTCGACGTTGCGCCATCTGCTTGTCATTTGTTTAGAGCTTAGAGCTATCTTTTTATAAAAGATAACATATTAAAGTAGGTATATTTTCTAATAATTTAAAGAATAAACGTAAATCGACCCGGCCATTAAAAACTTATATTTAAGTTATATCTAAAAATTAAGGAAGGGTGTTCGAACAAAGAACCCTCCTTTTAAAGTTTGTACAAAACACAATTTTCTAAATTCACGAAGCATTTAAAAATAACACGTTTTGGACGTGTTATTTTTTATTATTAAATAATTTTTTAATCGTATTAAAAATTATACATCTAATTTATTTAACCTTAAAATGAAGGAAATTTATTTATAATACCTATTAATTATATTAAAACAATATATTTATGCAATAAAAAGAACTGCCACAAAAATATAATTAGAATTCTTTATTTAAACTCAAAATGAATGTCAAAGCTGTTTAATAATAAAAATACATGAAAACTTTGGTTCCTTTTGGAATGAATTTCATTTTTGGGAAAGACAACCGATCACGTGACACCTAGTATTTGTAGCTGATTGGACAGCCATTTTAATGTAATAAATAAAATCACTTCATTTCAAATAGATTCTCGGGAGTGGTGGTTTGGCTGTTTTGTCCGTTTGTTATTTTTGTGCGTAATTCTATTTCCAAAATGCCATCATCAAAAAGTTTGATTCCTGGGGACGTAAATCAGTACGAGTTATCTGCGAGATTATTATCGTTAACGGAAAATAATACCTATACGCTTACTCAAATTAACGGTCAACGAATTTACAGGAAAGCACCGCAGGCATGGGATGGCCCAGAACCTTCTAGAAATTGTGAGGTAATTATCGAATTTATTGCTTAATATTTAGAGAATAATAATATTTGTTGTTACGGAATTTATAAACCTGTGATATTTATTTGCTATTTATTTTTACTAGAAACTAAGATAATTAATTGATTTTAATAGGTTTTCATAGGCAGAATACCCCATGACTGTTTTGAAGATACTTTGGTACCGATATTCCGTAGAGCTGGTGAACTCTTCGAATTCAGGCTAATGATTCACTTTTCGGGATGGAATCGGGGGTAAGTGATTGCACATTGTTTTAAAGCTACGTAATTTATTGTGTAAGTAACAAAATACAAAGATGGAATGTTTTCGTAATAATGGCGAACGGAAAATTTTACGTGTTCTGGCGGCAAATTTACTGTAGAGGGTTTAAGTTATTGCTATATTGAGTTTTTCTATATTTGACATATGTTTATGACATGATTAATGAAAGTCGATAAATCGATTTTGTTTTGTTTAGAAAATAATTGAAAAAGGTGTAAAATAAAGTCAAAAAATGTCATTCACGGCGTTTATGGACGCCATCTTGTTGATTTGATCCGTTTTCCATTTAATTATGTGTTTTAACGCTGTTAATTTTGTTTTTTTCTTTAAAGATACGCCTTCGCTATGTACACGACGGTTGAGGATGCAAATAATGCTATAAAGATGTTCAACAACTACATGATAAGACCTTCGTGGATGTTAGGTGAGTATCTTTTCATATTTCAAGGTACCAAATACACGTAACTTGAAAATATTTATACATTGCTTATAACTCTAAGTTATAAACTTCCAAATGGCGCTTGAGCTTATTCTTGGGTGGGCTGCCTTTTTATTTATACGCCCATGTTTATAGATCAACAAATCGGGATAATGAGTATTATATTTATTTACTTGAATTAATGTTTTAAATTTCTAATTAATTTACTCGAATTAACACATAATTGCTATATTTGTTTACTCGATTGAAAATAGTTGGGTGTAGATTGATTGGAGATGTGTAACTCACGAGTGGGAGATTAAAATATTATAGCTCATATGTTACGACCACATCTATCACTTGCTCACATGAAATCAAAATGTACCAGTATATCTATCACTAACTCGGGAGCGATCGGCGTCTTTTTCATATTACATTAATACTGTATCTAATTATTTTTACAATTTTTCATTAGTTGTTTTCAAGTAACTTATATATTTACGATATTTCATTAAAATAGCAAATTTAGGAGTAGTCAACTTCCCTATTGGTGCGATGTAGGTCACATATATTTTTAACGTTTTTAAAAAATGTGTTTATTCTAGATACTTCACCTAGTTAGTAGAAGTAGTTTAATTTTTGGTTTAGTCTCTATTAGGTAATTAAATATATCTTTATATTCAAGCGAAATCATTCACTTTGAAAAAAAAAATTACGGATAATTTAGTTTTCGTATGTATTAATATTATTATTATCTCAATAGGTCAACTAAATATTTTGTTTCCATATTGGGTGTGCTCAATGTTTGTACTAGACTGTGTGTTTGTATTTGTTGTGTTTGCATCTTAAACAAACTAGATGCAGCTGTATTTTATCACTATATGAAATCGCATTGTGGCAGGTCGTACCAATTGCTTAAAAAATTTCGTTTTGTGTGTTGGCTTTTCCACATTTTTATGATTCCGAAGCTCATCCATTCCGAAATTAGGCATGTCAACCCGCACAAGCCTCAATAGCGACATTCGGAAATATTTACATAGGAATACGAATTTTACTTGGGTCCAATCAAGTAGGTACTCCGCTTTTTTTAATACTACTACATATAAACATGAAATTTGGCTAGTAATCATTCATATGCACATATCTCAATAGCTTGGCTGTCAAAAATATTTGCATGAAAATTTTGCAGGGGTTACTTACTCGAATTTTTTTTCATTTCCTACATAATGTGAGATATCGATTGAAAGTCTTAATAGATACTAAAAAATATGTCCCTTCCCTCATATTTCTGAAATTTCTCAACGTAAAATTATGAAAAATAGGGGTTTTTAGAGCCTACACAAAGGTTGTAGGAAAGTATAGCGTTTACCCTAGATCTTGTACTTTTTGAAATGTTCACCGTGTTTTACACCCGTGATAGATATAGAAGGCCATATATTTACGTTGTGAAAGTTAATATTTATGAATAGTTTATTAATATTTGTAAATAGTTTGAATACTATGGTCCTTTAAATATTTATAAATGCCTAAACATGCAAGAAACCACTATCTTCAGAGAAAAACTAAAAAATATACTGCCACCCTCTTTCAAAATTTCTCAATAATATGAAAAATCGAGGTTTTCGGATGCAGCCTACCAACAGGTTGTAGGAAAGTATAGTGATTACATATATGTTTTGAAACCTATGAAATATATAGTAGCCAATATATTTGCGTGGTGAAAAATTAATATTTTTAAATAGTTTAATAGAGGTCGAATTTATAAGTGCCTAAACGTGCACGTGACCTTCGTAGTGAGTTTCGTCGTGCAGCAGCTGTGTTATGCCGTAGCCGTGTTATGCCGTAGCCGTCCATTGTACAGATGCCCACTGTTACGAATGTTTGTCTACTGACTATTGTTATTATTGCTAATCTCGAATATTGTATTTAATGAGTGCCATCACGAATATCCTTTTGTTTATAATATTAGGGTATTTGTGGTTTTGTGGTACGCAATATAAATTGAGCTCTGTTTTCTTTACACTAATATTGTAAAGTGTCCGATTTTAGGTTGTATTCTAAAAAGTTCCGGGTTCCCTAAATCGATATTTGTTACTCAAGCTAAAGAACAATCAAATTAACTGCTTTCTCGACTTACGGTGGTACACTGTTACAGATATGTGTAACAAAATAATGTAAAAATGCACGTGCATTAAAACGAGATTTACTGAAAAGTTTGCAGTATTACATATCGATATTTTGTGGGAAGTCCATATATTTGTATTGATTTAAAAATGACAAAATTAACTCGGAACTTTACTGCTTTATTTCGTCATTTCAGAATTAGGCATGTCAAAATAAACTAAATAGCTTCATCAGCATTTCATATATATAAATATAATTACCCTTTGACAACCAACGACAGTAAGTTGAAAATGGGCCCCCCTCTCCCGTCACGTTATTATGAAATGCAATCAATTGTTTCATTTATTAACTAAAATATGAATAAATTAAACTAATCTACGGCAAACAATAAAATAAAACTAATATTCTTTAGAAAATTTGTTTAAAACAACGATCTGCAAATATCGCATGAGATAAAAGCCCCGGTACTCGAGCGATGGCGACCGATATATCCGACGCGTAATGATGTTCAAGTCGACTTTTTTTTATCGACATCATACGCGCTTGAGCAGTTTATATTGTATTAGTAAATGTGGTTAGCTCGCGAACCTTAGAATATAGAGTACTCCAGAAGGCAAGAATACGCGCGATAGTGTGTCCAAATAAACTACGCATAAAATGCGCAGGATCAAAACGCGGCTGTCAGTGCAATTTAAGGCACAGCTATTAACTGTCGTGCACTTTATATGTGACAACATCGCTTAAAATGCCGGCTTACGTTACCCACCTGCAAAAGTATAACTAGACAGCAAAAAAACAAGGATTACTTTTCATACGTAAATATTATTACTTAAATTCATTTTCAATTAACTATGCAATTTTAAAGTATCTAAGTAGATTATTATTAACAGAAGCGCGCCATTTTCGTTGGTGTTGTCACCTCTTAAAAATTGTTTACTTAAAATATAATTTGTAAAAAATAGGGGTTTGGGAAACGTCGTTGGAGAATTTGGTATTAATATTTGAAATTTCCGTTATATTCAATTGTGGATTATTTTACCCTTTGCATATATAATCATTGTATTTAAGATTTGGGCGACGCATGAAAGAATCAAATTGTTATATTCATTCATTTTTGCTGTCTTTAATTTCCTGAAAAAAGTGAACGAATATTGTTTAAAATAAGTAGAGATTTCATCACGATATTGAATGTTAATTAATTTAAGACAATTTTTCTTCCCATTTTGAATTTTTTTACGGGATCGATTATTTTCAAATTTGTAATTTCTTTTACCTTTAGACACTATGCTAATTGTTTTCTTTTCATGTTAATGAAAAAAAAAATAAATTATTGCAAAAGTACCATCGTAATTTTGTAGATTAATGTGTACACATACACGTCACGCGCACGGTATTTTTTACCTAAAAATTAGCATTTATGCTTTCCAGTACAAATAATGAAACAATTATTTAAGAATTTTCCGATATTCAACTCCTAAGGGGGTGAAAAGGGGTGGCTAAATTTGTATGGGAAAAATTGTAATGGTCATTTTTATTTAAAAATTTGTATTAATACTTCGCAAGACAAATAATATTCAAGCCCAAAGGTTGAAAAGGGGTGACTAAGTTGCATAGGAAACAATTTTAGGGTCATTTTTACTCAAAAATTGGTGATTTCACTTTGCCTTTTCATTAAAAATAATTAAATAAGTATTTGAGCATTTTCCGATATTCAACCCCTAGCGGGTAAAAATGGAGGGTTAATTTTTTTCGGAAAAATTATTGAAACTTACTTAAAAATTGGTATTGCTGCTTTTCAATATGTAACAAGTATTAAAGCATTTTATGATATTCAACCCCCAAGGGGGTGAAAACATGGTTGATAAATTTGCATAGGGAAAATTGTAATGGTAATTTTTACTTAAAAATTGATATTAATGCTTTTCAATAATTTTTCGGGGTTTAACCCTTAAAAAATTTGTATGGGAAAAAATTGTCATGGTAATTTTTACTTAAAAATTCTTATCGATGCTTTCAAGACAAATAATATAAAAAGTATTTAGCACTTTTTGGTATTCAGCCCTTAAGGGTGAAAAAAAGAGGTGGCTATATTTGTATAAGAAAAAAAAATGTTATGGTAATTTTTACTTTAAAATTGGTATTAATGCTTTTCAACACAAATAAGAAACATGTATTAAGCATTGTCCGAGATTCAATCCCTAAGGGGGTGAAAAGGGGTAGTGAAAATTTGTATGGGAAAAAATTCTTATGGTAATTTTTATTTAAAAATTTGTATTAACGCTTTTTAATACAAATAATGAAACAAGCATTGAATCATTTTCCGGTATTCAACCTTAAGGGGAGTGGAAAGGGGTTGCTAAAATTGCTTGGGAAGAAAATGGTTAATGGTAATGTTCACTTAAAATTTAGTATTAATATTTTCGATACTCACAATCTCTAATCGGACGAAAATTGGAATTGTCTATTGTAAATTTTTACGTGCCACTGTGTTCACTGGGCTGTAGTCGAGGGAGGAGAGGGGGATGTGGTCCGTTTTCATACCGCTTATACCATATTATGTTTTTGAATTCAAGCGACTACCATTTCCCCTTAGTCTGTTTCGCAACAAAATTCGTAGTTTATTAATTTAAATTTAACCTAAATTTGCGTTTAAATTTTAATTAATAAACTATGATTACCTCCCATCGAATAAAGAAAACTATCGATAACTGTGTATATAGATTTGGTTTGTTTACTATACGTTTCTAAATAAGGTAGTAAACTGAAATAAAAGATGTAGCCATAACGCCAGAAGCGGATACATCCGCCCGCTTATCAATGCACTTACGCCTGTTCATTCAGATCATAACATTCCTGACGCTGACGACGGATCAATCCGTCTGCTTGTGTTTTTCTTAGTATTAAGCTCTATATTATTTTAATTAAAAATGAACAGCACTGATGATGTGTTGCGACTTCTGCAAAGGTGTGATTCAAGATTCGGGAGAAGAATTTGGAGTGCAAGGATATATTTTTACATTGATTTTGTATCTATTTAAGTTGGATAGTAAAATTAGCAAAGATGTAGAAAATTGTCATTGATTTTTTCATGTATGAAGTGTTTTTAATATACATTAGATTTCTATCTTCTATATGGGTACGTAACTTATTCACGTGATTTTTTCTTCAGCGGCATATGATCACATCAGGCTAGATCGATTATAGAACAAATAAAAAATCTATACATTAATTTGAAAAAGTAGAATTTGAATATACAGATATTCAAATTCTACTTGCATTGCAAATATTTTTGAAAAGGGGGGATAATATATATTTGGCGTTCTTGTCTGAGCATATTCATTTCTTCGCCCATTATGCAAGAACCATTAAAATGATTTTGATGGGGTTTTTAAAGGTGCCTTTTGTTAGAGTGGGATTAATATATAGGCTTTTTTCCGTGGAAATCGACTTATGAAAACATAAGATACGGTAATTTCATATATAAACATAAAGTGCACTTATAGTATATGAAAAAAAATACTTTTATAATTATTACAGATTGCTTTACGTATATTTTAACCTTCAATCCTACAGTTTACCTGTTTATTAATATTTTCCAAAGGTCTACACGTGAACGTAGTCTCGGGCAGATAGTTTTAAAGTAGACAATATCTTATATAGCGTCTGAAATGAGATATTGACTTGCTGTCCGTTTTTATTCATAGCAGTTACACTAAATGGAGGCGTTTATGGATGAACGTTGTAATCCCAGTCGCTTGTTGTTTGTTTCGTAGTCCGATTTAGGGATTCCAAAACATCGTAGTGATATCGATTATGATCATGCTCAAATTAAACTATAAACTTAATTTTCGTCATATTTTTAATGTCCATGGTCGGTAAGTGCGAAACTCGCAAAAACGATTAAATGAGACGATGAGACTATTAACGAATAATAGCAAGATTTTATTGTCCGTACCCAGTATATCATTTTGTTTCCAGAAAACAAAATGATATACTGGGTACGGACAATAAAATCTTGCTATTATTCGTTAATAAAAGCATTTATTTAGATATTTTTCTCTACATCACAATAACAAGACATACTATCTAATTTAAATTAACATTTTATCGAAAACACCAGTAATTCTTTTTCTTGCGGCAAAAGTAACAAACGAACAATTGATATGAATTTAGGAACAAAAGATAAAGAAAAAAAATCAATGCAATATAAGTCACAGTCTTCTTTTTTTTTTATTAACGAAAACATTTACCAGAGTCTTTCATTTGAAGCGTACACATAAAATTGAAGCGGCTAATAAAGCTGCGGACGCTAGGCGGGCACAGCTGTCGCCTTTTGCGTACACAATTTTTCGATAATTGTACATTTCATTAGGTTTCGAATTCCAGTTAGAGTGCATGATATTTTAATGTTTTGGAACAGCAGTTCTTAGAAATAAATTGGCTTATTGCGATATTTATTCATTTAAATATAACGTTTGTGTTTGGGGGATGCACAGACAACAGGGACGCCAAATGATTAACACTTATCGGCGCAGCGTCCTTTCGTCTCCCCAATTTTGAGGTTAAGTCAACCTATCTTGTAGTGTGGGATAGTTTGTTGGTGGATAAGGTTTTATATATGTAAATATAGCTTACTGTAAATTTCATTCGAATTTAAAAATAAAATTTTGATTTCTACTTACAATACTTGAAATTCTAATATTGACATTTTGACAATCTGTCTTGGAAGTACATTGTCTTATTCATCGGTTAAATATTAATACTTATCTGTTGTATTAATGGAGAATGCGCAACCTACAGATATCGATTAATTAATTAACGCAATTATCGGCGCAGCGTTTTCTTTTCTGCACAAAATCAGCATGGCGTATAGGGCAAGTTTAATTTATAATTTGTTAGCGGATAAAAGAATAAAAAGACAACGGTGTTTTTGAATATACGAAAATATATTGCTGCCAAGGAAACCAGTGAGTCCGGGTGGTGCGGGGCGGGGCACCGGCACTGGCATGGGCATGCGGGTTGGGACTGTCACTGCTGTACTGTAAGCATGTCACACAAATTTTGCGAGAATACTAAGTCGTAGGGGAGTGCTATTTTTTATAAATGAACTACACTAATTTAAATTTCAGGTACTTATTTCCTAGCCATACATTCATTGAATAAAAAGTTTGATAAATTTTGAAACAGGATGTAAAACAGGATGTATCTCTTGCAAGCCTAAAATTGTGATATTGCCTCCGAGAATAAGCGGGGTTTAGGTTTAAGCTGAAAAAAGTCGACTTTTAATGCAGTTATATGCAAAGCTTAAGATTCAAAACACTTTCATGTGCGAAACATAAATTCCATGACGTCACGATTTCCCAAAAAAATTAAAAAGGGGAGATTCTATCTCTTTCACACACTTAATATTTATGAATTATATCTTTGTGTTCAATGCCATTCTATAGTGAAAAATAAATATTGGTTCAATTCAATTTATACGGGATTGCGCTATCTTGCTTATACATAATTATTTACTTAAAGATATTTTGTCGTCATGCACTCTGTTTCGCGGACAATTTGTTAGGTGTTTAATGAAATTTAAAAAAATTTAAAACGCAATATTGTTTTTGATTTCAGTCATTAAATAAAAATATTTATGTCCAATTTATTACAATTACAAGAGTAACCATTGTTAAACTTATTTAACCCGAAAGATACGACTTTCATTAATATATATCAAATTTATAATTTAGTCTCAACAGTTTAAGTATACAGTTTCTGATTATTTTTTATTTCTTTCGTTAGTCTATTGATTAAATAATATGTTAATAACAGAAAACTCGGACACTAACAATTCCCAGAATGATGCTTTTAAAGAGGGAACATACGGCAACTCTTTATATGAATGCTCATTCAATGTGTACTTGTCGAATGTGTGCCAAAGGAATTGATACCCTATTTTTTAATAAAAAAAAATAGCTGCCTATTTAAGATATACAGTTTGCGCTGTTTTTTGAGGCAAAGCCTTGGCTATTAAATGGGATTTTAAGAGCTCGTGCCAAAGGTGTAACCAGACTAGAAATTAGTAACTAATGAGTAAGAGATATAAAATATATAGCTCATATGTTATGATCATATCTATCACTCGCTCACTTCAAATCAAAATATATCGGTAAATTAACTCGGGAAAGATAGTCTTTTCGTTTCACCAAATCTCACTCGTCGCGTTGCGAAGGTAGATATAAGAATATTTGTTTTGACTATACATGAAAGATACTGTTTAGTAAACTGTGCAACTGGAGCTATGTAGGCGACGCGACGTAAGCTACTCGCGATCGAATGTGAACGCTGTGCTTAATACACAGATAGAGAGTATAGTTTAGTTTGGTCAAAATATTTACGTAAACACTTTTTTCCTTTCATTTCAAAATTCTAATTTAATTCTTGTTTGAATACACCAATCTATTCAATTTATTTAATTACCATTAGAGTTATTTTATGTTTAATTTCATTCTAGGTTGATAGTCCTAAATCCTAAACTTGCAGAGACTTTATTTTTATTTTCAATCATTAGTGTATGATATTCAATTATTCATTTTTATACCACCACGTAATTTTTATCACACTACGATCACTGTTTCAAAGTAAAAAAAACCTGTTCAGTACGAATGAAACTTCCACTACTAGAATTCCTAATCTTTAAGGGTGCGCATAATTTTTATTAAATTATTTACAAATGTTAACAATATTTTTCATCACGAAAGTTGTTTAGTATATTTTTGGCATATTTAAAAATGTCACGAATGTCTCAAAAACTATGAAATTTAGAATCATTGTTATAATAGTATTCACCTTTTCAGTTTATACCGATATAAAAGATAATTTTATTTGCATCTTCTAAAATGTTTTTATAAATGTTTTTGAGTTTAAATACGAAAAAGGAGCTCTTAAATAGATGTATTTGTGTGTGCGTGCGTGTGTGTGCGTGTGCGCGGTGAGTGCGCGCGGTGTGGGTGCGCGCGCTGTGCGTGCGTGCGCGCGCGCGTGTGTGTATATATATATATATATATTATGTATATATATATATATATATATATATATATATATATGTATGTATATATATTATGTATATATATATATATATGTATATATATATATATATATATATATATATGCCAGGAAATGACAGGCTATTTTCCAATCCGGGAAATCTCACATTATACCATAGGTTATTTGCAACTCTAATAACGATTTTTTTGACAATATATTTATTTATGCGTTTATATTAATTAACGCGCCGTGACGAGGTGAGTGGTTCTAAAACTTGTTGTTCATCAATTTATGCTTTACTTTCACTTTTTTATATATAAAAAATGCAGGCGTTTGCCCGTCAATCAACAACTGCCGAATCTACGTAAGCAAAATTCCTGAAACGATGTCGAGCGGCGACATAGTGCGGTTGTTGTATGCCCTGACGGAGGAAGTTCGCGAAGTTCGCATTCGGCGTGGTGCTACCGGCTGTTCGGCTATCGTGGAATATCGTAGCCATCGCGGCGCCGCAATGGCACGCAAGGCGCTTGTGGCTGCGGGCGCAGCTTGGGGCGGCGGCGCGCGTGTTGCCGTTGATTGGTCATTGCCGCAATCGGCACATCTGTTGCGACAATACCGTGAGGTTGGCTCGTGGACTGCTGGCGGCGGCGTGCAGCTGTGGCGCGCGCCTGACTCGCCACCACCTGTGCACTCGACACCGCCCGCGGCTCCACCCGCTGCGCCATCATACGGCCTGGAGCCTTGGTCGCTTGCCCGCCGCATGCGTATGATACAGGATGCCGCGAGAGCCACTTCGGCCAGCGTTAATCAAATGAAAATGTTGAGGTAATTTTTGACTTATTTCGATACACGTTAACTTATCAGAATATAGCGAGATCAATACAGATGTGGGGGTTCAATGAGTATGAATAAACAATTGCTTTTGAATATGTTTTTTACAATGTTATATTTTGTCATTATCACGTTTTACTCATTTTAAATACATTGCACATGTGATTTTACTTGGGAATCTCTTTATGTCTGACTTTGTCATTAAGTTCGAAGGTCATTATGTTTGGTGTCAAATGAAAGCCAATGAAAGTGCAAATAGAACATGTCATTTAGTTTTCAATAAATTTTTAATATTTTTTTCATTCAAAATCATTGTTTCCGATCCGAAAAAGTTAGAAAAATAAGTATTATTAAATAAGGTCCACATTCAATGGAAATAATTATCTTTGCGTAATATGAGTTTTTATCATATTAAAAAATCAGAAAGGTTATCGCTATTGTATCTATATCTAACAATAATGTTAAGATTTGTAATATTAAATATTTTGATTCTTTTGTTTCTTTTACGATTCGATGCCTATTTAAATGTTGCAAATGCACTCGCATTATGTTGCAAATGCATTGTTAATGAACAATTGACCAATAAACTTAATTTTAATATCTTGCTTGACGTTTGATCAATGTAATAATTGTCTTTCTATAGTTATTTCTATTTCAAATTCTGCAGTTTGGGTTCGTCGGACGAATCTACAGGTGGTGAATCCTCGACTGGCGGGGAGAGTGCAGCTGGTATCTTCAATCCCTGGACCGCACGTCATCCAATGGAAAATGCTTTTTACTAATTTCTTCTATATCCTACGATTAATATGCATTATTGATGAATTTTTACTATTTGATTTAATAATAATTAATTATGATTAATATCCTTCCAACTAAATAATAGAGTAAGAGGAAATTTTAAAATTGTATTTAGTATTAATGAGTATACAAAACTATAATCGACATCCATTATTTCTATGAGAATTCGAGCTATTTTTTGTTTTATTTATAGATGGGAAGAAATAAACTAATTATCAAATGTAGTATTGCCAGTTAAATGTAGGATCAAAGTGAAATTATATATCTTTTAAGTGTATCTTATTTCTGAAGTAAATCTCTCTCTGCTCATGTGTTTTTAACGGAGACCTATTTTCTCTACTCTTTTTGATAGTTTTGTTGAAAAGCATATGCCCGCTATATTTATCGCTGATTATCACGTATTGTTTTGGATGATGATATATAAAGCAGTATTTAAAATCAGGTATGAAATCAATTTTAATTGATTTCCCTTCACGGCTGACGGAAGGGCATTGTTACAGTATTTATTATATGTCGGGATGAGCTCTCGGTATACCGCCGTATAAGAGCAAAACGTATTTTATTCGGTCAGTGTCTTTTATGTCTTATTTAATAACTTGTGCATGATGTAACTGTAGGTAATAAATTATCTAATAAAGAGAGTTTGTTTGTAAGCGTGCATTGTTATTTTATTGTCACAATTTACGCAGCGTCATTGTACATGCATCAGCCCAACATTCCTATTGTTAAAAAACTGCCTTAGGTTCTACTAATGCTAAATGTAAATATTCATATTGAAAAATATTTGATGGTTATTAATGATTTATTTCGACTAAATATATTGTTTATACTAATTTGTTTTCTATGTGGTCTTCATAAGTGTATATACATATAAATGACTGATGATTTGAAGAATTTTACAGCCTGACTTCGGAAAATGACATCCAATATGAGTGTTTTAGGATAATCGTGAGTCGAGGAAAATATTTGATAGAATTTGATATTGGGAAGTTCAGTTATTTTCCTTCTAGTGAAGATCACACATTCTTGAGCGACAAGTTAACAAGGAAAGGTAATGACAATAGGTAAATAGTTAGGTCCAAAAGATTAGGATATTCAAGGAAGCTAAGAATGAGGAAGAACATGAGATCTACTCTCGATACGTATGAGTTTGGGTTCTGCAATGGGGCAGGAACTCTTTAAGAAAGCTATTACTGAACACAGATCTAAGTCGTCCTGGAGCTTTTATTAAGACTTCCCATAGAGGAATACTTCAGATGGATCTAAATTGATATACTGATCTCGGCCAAGTGTCCGAGATGGCAGCCGTTGATGGGGGGGCATATAATAAGAAGGTGAGAATGGTCCGATTGAAAATAGCATCCCGACTATTCCACTGCTAGATAGAATAGTTGGACTACTCCACTGCTAGATTAAATAGTTGGTGCCATTAAGAATTGAGTCGCAGGAAGATGAGAATAAAAAATTCCAGGTATTAGGTTAGTGAAACTTACCAAAGTCAAGAGAAGCTGAATGGTACTCGTAGTTTACAGAGTATTAATTAAAATACTCGTGATTAAAACCGCTGCTGTTTCGGGCTGGGGAATTCGGGAGTTTTCTCCCATCGTTCTTCGTTTCTTCGGATTTGTTCTAATGGTGATTGATCATTCAGTCACAAATTTTTCATGTAAATTGGAAGGCCGTGACGGGTGGGGTGTCAATAAATTTAGACTTGATAAGAGTGGATTGTGTTTAACGAAGGATCTTATCGTATACCCGCAAATGGGACTATTTTAGTTTTCCGCCTAGGATAAGTTCCTTTCAGATATTTAAAATTGAATTCGACTTCTGGGTAAAATTTAGTATATTTATGAACGCTATATACTAAAAGATTGATAAGTAGGTTTATTATCCCCACTGCAAGAAATACATTTTGCCTTATCAGCAGTTAACTGATGGTTTCTCCATACATTGAAAACGACGCTTGGAATATCGGCATTTTTAGCTACATGCCCCGAGCCTAATGCGTTCGATACATTGTATAGTAGAGAATTCATATTTGGACAACGGTAGAAAGTAATAAGACATGAATATACGTTGAGGACAAACTTGGCCATCAAAGGCAATATCCGTCCTGTGCAACGGAAAATATTTGAGCATCCGCTACTTTTTTGAAATTTAAGCGACGAAATTTCATAGCTTTACCACAGTATTTTAGAACTTCGCTGTTCTGTAACCACCTCCTCGCCAGACCAGACCGTCGACTGAAGCATTGCGAAAATACGACTTACGTTAGATGAATGAGTGAACAATTTGTTTTGTTCCGTACAAGTGGAGTTGGAGGAAAGGATTCTGGGGGATTGGAAGTTTAAGGACAAGGAAGAATGTGTTTGGATCCAGGTGGTGGGCGGGGAGTCTTTCAAGAAATCGTATCTTCCGTTTCGGTGCTGTAGGCTGTAAGTCGATGCAGAGGTATGAAATTTTTCTTTACGATTACGAAACTGACCGGGAATACCGAACAAGCAAATTAATTAGTGAGGAAAGGGGATTCGGATAGTTCAGATCATCCATTTCCATTGATCGGATGTAGGACCTACCTGTTCGTCATTGATATGACAGACCAGATGAAACAAAATAAAATTACTGAAGAAAAAAAAAATTATTAGTAATGTATTTTAACACTATAAATGGAGATTGTCATAGAAACTGTCAAACGAAGTGGTTAGGTTTTTCACCTGAATATATTATTTTTCTCGTAATCTGTTTCTTATATCTATTGCAATAAGTTATTTACTTTCTTTCAATTTTAAATAAATTTTCAATTTTTTGTCCCATCGGTAGCTATATTCAAACAGTAGTTATAATCAGTCTTCTGTTCAGTAAGTTTTTTTCTTTTTTATATTTTTATTGTATTTACTTCTGCTAGATTGAACTTGCTTCAATGGATTTAGTCCTAGACTAATACACCAGATTCTTCTAAATCTCCTTTTTCCTTTAAAGAATTTTATTGTCCTACTTCCCAGGAAGTTAAGTTGCCCTAATAGACTTTCTATAGGAACTAAAACGTAAATCGAAGAATTGTAAGAGGAAATTGTAACAAAATAAATCGAAAAATCTTCTTTCCACCCTTCTGACTCCTGTACAGCAGAGGATACAATTCCTGCAAGACCTTTCGCACTTCTCTTACACACGCTAATTTTGGTTTACTTCCATCATCTCTGACTTTATCTTCTTCCCTCCCTCTGAATTCTTTTGAGGGTCTCTGTATATATGTTTTTGGCGACGTTCAAAGAAAAGAACCCTAGCCTAATTCCCATTTCATACAATTAAATTTGGTTTGCTTTAAAAAAATGATAACGTTGTTGGCATAATCCAATATGGAGATAAACAAATTGGCAGAAACAGGATGTCGCTAGAGTTTTAACTGGAGAGGCCGTCAATTGTTTCGTAAACCACTTTGCTTTTGCGGGACAGAATAAATTGTTAATTCCCTCCTTTAACATCAGTCGTATGGACATTGTTCGCAATGTTCCAGTCGATTGGTCTGATGAGGAGGTCTTACAAAACATAGGAGTCCCAGAAGGTTGCGGTAAAGTTATTAAAGTCCACCGTTTAAACTTGAAAAAATTGATCGATGGCCAACTCAAATATTTTTCATCGGAAATGATGGCCATCACCTTTGATCAAAAAGTTCATCTTCTGTAACGTTCTTTTGTTAGTAATAGTAAAATCAAAAGTAACCGTGGGCGCCTTTATTACATTAAGACTGTCATTACAACTGTTATATGGTTATGCGTTGTCGTGCCGCCAGGTAGCAGACCAGGGGTTTATGTTTCATTTCCCTTTGTAAATAAAATGAAAACATTGGTTTCTATATAATTGACACTTAAATGTATACACTCAAAAACGAATTTTACAAATCAAGTCTACTTATCGGTTTTATGACTTCCAAATCTTGATGATCGCTGGTTTCCTTGATTACCAATGTTTGACTGCTGCGAAGGATGACTCTTTAGCTTTCAGTGACATTGGTAGAATGACTGCTTGCGATTCTCTTCTTGGTCATGTTTTAACTTAGGTGTCACATTCACAACTCAAAAAATCTGCCAAACATATTTCTATGCCTTTTTTAAACGTAACGTTTGGTGAATATGACGCAAGATAAAGCATTATCCGTTGCCATCTTGCTGGAGGTGATTGTATATTTTTCTTGGAGTTTTTTCGAGTGGTTTGTGATCCGCTTCCACAGTTCTTTACCATACACATACTCGTGAAACTTTTTACATCCGAATAATATGGCGAGGGCCTCTTTCTCAATCTGAGAATGTATGGCTTGTATTTTTCTGGATCTCCTTCTAATCCTTTGGTTGAAACGATGTGTCCCAAGAATTTTAATTTCTTTGCTTCAAAAATACATTTGATTTTATTCAGTTTAAAGCCAGTTTTTTTCAATACTTTTTTCAATGACTTTGCTTACTGTTTCACGTAAGCCTTCACTAGTTTTTGCATGTATGAAGATGTCATATTTTTTAATTTGATAAGTAAATTTGTTAAAATTTCTTGAAATATTTCAGGTGCTGAGGATAGGCCGAAAGGAAGTCTCTTAAAAGAATATCTTCCCCGCGGTGTGACAAATGTTAACATCTTCTGAGTTATTTTTGATAACTTATTTGTCAGAATTCTTTTGTGCAATCTAATAACGCAAAAATGTGTGATCCTTTTATATCGGCTGATATCTTTTCTACTGTAGTGAGCGGATAGTGTCGCCTCAAAATGTTTTTGTTCACGTCTGATGGATCTATGCAGATTATTAATTCACCTTTTTGTCTGACGGCTACCACGGGACTCACTGCGGGTGTAGGCTCTGTTTCCGGTTTGATCACATCTAACTCCACCATCCTGTCGAGTTCTTGCTTAACTTTTTATCTTATTGCGTGGGGAATTGTTCTTGAAGGTTTATCTCAAATCTAGGATTCTCGATTAGATCTATGTTAAATTTGTAATCGTTCTCTTGCCACGAGTCCCAGTCTTTCACATGTTTGGAGCCCTGGGATTGGAGTAACTTTTTTCCTTTACGACTTTAAATAAGATTATTGCTTCTTCGTCTTTTTAATTTACACTCTAGTTTTACCTCATCTGGAACTGCCATTTTATCATCCGTATAACTTATTAAATTTGTTGTATGACTTAGTTTTAAACTAGCTTTGATTTTATAGTTGTTTATAGTTGTCTATTTGTTATAGGTTTATAGTTGTCTATGTGTACTTGTTTTATAATTGTCTAGGTAATACATTGCATTCTGCACCAGTATCAAGTTTAGCATAAAACTTTACTTTGCCAACTTGTATTTTTTCGGTCCGGTCATTCCTTTCACCAGCACTTATGGTACTTACATATGCTTCAGAGTTTGAACTTTGTTATAATATATTTACTTTGTTTTTGCGCTTGGAGTCACGGATATTCTTTGAGAAACACATTTTGGCAAAGTGACTAGTCTTATTGGACTTAGCACGTTTTTTATTGAAAGTTGGGCATTCTTTGCTTTTGTGGTTTGACCCACACCTTTTGTAGTCAAAGCTCTGATTTTGGTTCATGTTTTTAATACTTTTGCCTTTTACTACTAAAATTTTATCTGCTGTACTCTTTCTTGTCTTCAATCTAGTTCAGTTGTTTGAAATTTGTTTTTTTCAAGTCGAGTTTGTCTTTAGTCAGTAATTTTTCTCTTATTTGATTAGATTTAATTCCAAATAATATTTTGTCTTTTAGCATTTCATCCAGTAACGTGTCAAATTCACATTTGCATGCTTGTATTTTTATTCTTGTTAAAAACTCATTGAATGTTCATCTTCATTTTGTTCGTTCTTAAAAAAATATATGTTTCAAATGAGGTGTTTGTTTTAGTGCAAAATACTTTTTGAATTTTTCTTTGATAACTTGTAAATAATTTTTGTCGGCGTCACTAAGACTGAAATGATTATAAATTTTGATTGGATCTGGCCCTGTGATTGCCATGAAGTTTGCTGCCTGAACCTCGACTATCGACTCGTAGATTTATTGGGTCCAATTTGTCGGTGCCAATTTGTTGTTGACATCTTGCAACTTTCTTACTTCTTTACAGTTAGTTTTAATACTTCTGATACCATGTAACGTTGTGTTCTTTTGTTAGTAATATTAATTAATACCAAAAGTAAGTGTGCGCGCTTTATTACATTAAGAGTGTTATTACAACTGTTCTATGTTTTTTTTGTGTTGTTGTGCCATCAGCTGGCACAAATATTACACATTCAATATTCGTTGTAGATGTGACCATATGTCATATGTACAACGAATATTTATGTCATATTCATCGCTTCCAGTTTTAAAATATGAATTTCCCACTATACAATGTTTCAACTGTTGTAGATTTGGACATATGGCTGAAAAATGCCGATCTTCCGAGTGTTGCTTCCGATGTGACGAATGTCACTTTAGAAGAAACAGTCCTCTTCTTATTGACCTCCAACAGTGACGAGGGTCTTGCTATGGAATAGCCGCAGTGTTATTATCGACCATGCAAATCTTCGCTATGTCCTTGTCAAGTATTCCCCATCCGTGGCTGTCATATCGGAAATTTGGTTGAAGCCAGGATTCCATTTTAAGATCTAGGGCCATACCTGTCTACGGGATGATAAGGACGGATCAGCCTTCTTACTTGACAAATTCAGTCTCTTCTCCTGGATTTCTCTTGGCTCCCCCAATTGTCAATTCAACTTTGTTGCTGCGAGAGTCAAAGTATCACTATCCTTTTTATGTGTGTACCCCTTTCAACCTTCCCCGTAACATTAGAACTACGGGACAATTTAATTTCAATTCCTGGCCCGTATATTATTCTAGGAGATTTTAATGCTCAACACCCGTCTTGGGTTTCCACTAGAGACCCATAGCACTTTCTTTTGTTTTAGTGAAGATCACGGAACATCTCATTAAGAATCGATTAGAATGGTTTACGGAATACCATTTAGTATGAGACGGTGACGCCATTTAATATGAAGAAGAGCTAGGTAGATAGTGACGCTATGAAGAGTGGGAGAGATAGTGACGCCGCTTTCTATTATTTTTTATTGGTTTATAAGGTCGGTATGACAGGTAAAAGAGTCGACATCATGCCATACTGAGTATCATTATTCACATTGCTCTCGTAGTGGGACATCGGTTTTGTGTATTTTGGACTTGATTTCCCTGTGATTTGGGAAATGAATAGACCTGACATTTTGCTGGGCTTTGATTTTATTTTATATAATAGGAGTTGTTTTACGTTTTTTTCCACCATGTCATACACTGCATTTGAATACGCTAAAATGCACTTGATCTATGGAGAATGCAGATGTAATGCTAGTGCTGTAAGCAGATTGTATAGTGAGAGATATCCGAATGCCGAATATTATCCGGATTATCGAGTATTCGTGAATGTCCACCAAGCAGTACGTACCATAAAATAAAATACGAAATTGCCTAAATGTAGTGTACGTGGTATTTTGCAACGACACACTTTCCACCCGTACCACCTACAGCATGTGCAGAGTCTGTTACGTCGTGATTATCCTAGACGGATCGCACATTGCAGAAAAATGCTCCAAAAAACATTGAATATCCACAATTTTTAGACAGAATTTTATGGTCCCATGACACAATATGCAAAAGAGACGGCTACTTAAATCCGCATAATTTGCGTTGTTGAAGTGTCGGAAATCCGCATCTTATACGGGAAGACAAGTGTCAGTACCAATTGCGTGGAATATTGAAAGGCCAGGTTATTAAACCATTTGAATTGCCGGAGACCTTGAATGGTGAAATTTACCATATTTTCTTCAAAACCATCTGCTAGATTTACTAAAAGACGTGCCACTAAATATTTTGCGTCAAATGTGGTATCAATACGATGGTTACCCTGCTCATTATGCTCGTCCAGTGCGAGAATACCTCAATAAAGCGTATGAAGACCGATGGATTGGTGGCCTTGGTCCAATTTTGTGGCCGCCCTGGGGTTGCCTAAAGGGAAAAGTCTATTTTAAATCCATATCAAATATTGCCGAATTCTAGTTAGTTCTATTCAATTAATCTTTAACTAAGAACCTCAGATCATATGTATCTAATGGATATCCCCACTGGGAACAATGATTTCAATTTTCTATTGTGTATTCCTCTGCTTCTGCAATTAATACCGTTTGACTTCCATGCTCCTGAGATATTTTTTTAAATTTGAGAACGTTTATGTTTATTCCACCCAATTAATATTTAACTAAGGTCCTCAGATCGTAGGTATGTATCTAAGGAATGTCCTCACTCGGGACAACAATTAAAATTGTCTATTATGTACTCCTGTACTTCTGCATTTAATACCATTGACATCCATGCTTTTTTATGATCCTGATATTATGTCTGTGTAATACAGATTTGCAAATACTATATTTAGCACTTAGTCAGCCAATGAACTATTTGAATTTTCATAGTCTTAAAGTGCAGCACATATTTTTTATACTGTTTTATACCACTGAGTAATTAACCTCGTAAGTAATGCAAGATTATATAGCTCCAGGAACAAATTGATAATCTTTTAAAACCACTCTTGAATCATTTCAATTGGATGGTATTTCTTATGTCTCAAAACTTATGTTCTAACTTAAAATTTGAATGTTTTCAATTACAAAACAAGTTTTGAGAGACAAGAAAGACCGTGTCTTGAAGAACTTTAAAAAAAATCAGTACCCGTAATCTCTTACAAATTTTATTGATGTTGCCACATAAAATATTTGATATTCTACCGTACGTTAAGAAAATTCACTGCAATTTTATAGGTTTTTTTAAAATTTATTCATTTTTTCAAATCGCATTCGCCTTTTTTTATTCAGATGCGGCTTTTAATTTGCTACGTTAACTATACGTGTATGTATAATTTTTAAGGTTTATTACCCGAATGGACTAAACGAAACCTTATTGTAGTGGCAACATTGTCTCCTCGTCTATTGTCTGTTTTTCTGTTTGTCAGGGAGTTCTAACTTCTAAACGAAATAAAATGGGAACTTGAAATTCAAACATAAATGTAGTTCTTTGGTCTGCAATGAGAAATATTTTATTTAAAATGCTTACAATTTTATTTCGAAGTTGCTCCGATGCATATGACGGAAAAGTGAAATTTCTTTCCTACGAGGGCATCCAGGGGTGTCGTTAAAACTCTCTAAGAGCTCTTTTAATAGATTATAGGTCTGTTTTTTTTACTTTTTTTGCTAAAAACCAAACCTTCAAAATGGCTATTTTTAGCTTTTCCTTTTGTTACCAGGTCTGTCTTAAAACTCGTATGTGCCCTTAAATGTTTAAATTTTGCATATACCTGAAAGGAATTATTGTAGTCCGAGAAAAGGCTTATTTGCATTTTTGACAAAACTCTATTTTTGCCTAGTTTACTCTAAATTTTGAGAATATATAGAGATTAATATATGTCAAAATCATTATACTAAACAAAATAGGACATAAATTCATAAAAAATTCAAGTAGATCACTTTTTATTGGTTATATTTATTTCACGAAAATCGGCTTTTTGCAACTCATCGCTTGCTAAAAACGTTAACCAGTGGCAAATTAGACGATTCATTCGTAACGATTATACTTTATAGTACGAGTGATCAAGATGACGCGCATAGGTTTTAATTTGTTGCATACCAACAAGCGTATTGTACGCGCGTAGTAATGATTTTACGACTATAAATATCCATTCTCGAGCGGCGAGATTTGGTGAATGAAACGCCCCGACGAGTCATGTTTTTATTTACAAAAATTTCAAACCAATATAAGATTCTAGAATAACAAACCAATTATTCACAGTTGGTATACAACACGTCTAAAAGTAGAATCCTTTATCTATAAATATTAGATTTTGCCTGCAGCTTCGCTCATGTGGTTATAATTAAAAAGTTTTATGGCGAAATTAAAATATGCAGCGCCATCTAGAATAATTAAATGAAATTAAATAATATATGTATTATTTTTGTGACTTTATAATAAAACTGACAATCAAAACAAAAATATTTCTCTCTGAATTAGCGATTAAATGGAGTGATTTGTTACGAACTTATTTTGTGTAAATGCGTTTCTAAAAACCACGTCATTTTTAAAGGATAGACGTCATTTTATCCGTTGCAGCGTTGATTTGTTATTCTCATTATGTACTTTTTGTTTCAAATAAGAATTTTCCCGAAGAAGTGAAATTTTCCGGAATAAAAAGTAGCCTATATGATTACTCGTCTCACCAAATATATCTGTGCCAAAAATTCCTTTGATCCTTTGTTTCATTGCGACGTGAAAGAAGGACAAAAAACACACTTTTCAATTTAAAATATTAGTTGAAGTTATATTATTAGTAAGTATTTAGATTTTCCGGGATAAAAAGTAGTTAAAGTCATTTCCTGGCTCACAAACCGTCTTTGTGTAAATTTATTGTTATGTGAAAGAAGGACAAAAAACACACTCTTGCATTTATTAATATTAGTTTGGATTATAATATTAGTTAGGATGAAATTTCCCGGGATGATAAATAGCCTATATTATTTTCCGGCCCTCCAACTACCCCTGTGCAAAAACATGTCGAACCGTTGCTCTATTACGACATGAAAGAAGGACAAACAAAAATACTTTCGCATTTTTAACATAAGTTGAGACAAATATTAATTAGTTAAGATGAAATTTCCCACAGTATAAAATAGGTTATGCCATTTCTCAGTCCGCCAACAATCTCTGTGCAAAAAATCAGATGGATCCGTAGTTCTGTTACGACGTGAAAAAGGAGAAATAAATACAATTTCTCGTATTGATAATATTAGTTTGGATTATAATATTAGTTAGGATAAGATTTTCGTGGCATGAAAATAATTTTATGTCATTTCTCTGGAAGCCTGAGCAAAAAATCATGTTAATATTTTATTCAGATGTAACGTGAAAGATGGACAAACAACGTATTTTTGCACTTGTAATATTACAATTGGGCTCTAAATTAAGGATTACTGACTTCGTGCTCATTAACATAGTCTACCGTAGTACCCTCCATTGATGTGCGCCTCGATGTTCGACGTTGACAATACGGTGACCGCAATATTTGGTAACCGCAATACATACTCGCCTGGAGCTGTCACGTTACCATCGATCTCTATAATATCACTGTCTTCTGTATTGCCTGCCAATGACGCCTACATATGATTCGTGAACGTTTGGACTGTCACTGGACGCTGTATGCCCGGTGGCCCAGCTACGTAACCACTTTGCATCGCTTTTTTATTTTATTTTCGACACTATCGTAGCTCTCGCATTTGCTCGTTCCGGAATTTTTAGTTTTTTTTCGATTCCGTTTGAAGTGAACTTTCTACTGATTTGGATTTTCTGTAATTATGAGTATATATATGATTAATACGAGATAACGTCTTTAATTTTTTCGTAATTTTCCAGTTAATACCGATTTTTATTTATATTCCGGCGAATATTTTTATTGTCTCACTTTACCTCCTAATAGTACGTACTTCTCAAGCTCTTCACAATCACACTCAAATAAACATCCTTGCTAAACGCATTTTCACGTTACGTTAATTTATAACGTTACACAGCACTAATTCGCAACAATCACGTGCATGCACCGACACTAGTCTAATGACGTCACAGGCAAAATGAATGCTGCAAGATAAATAGGACCGACAAGCTTTATCCTTTATGGGCTCAATCATTGTTAACAAATGATTAGTCTCGTAGTTATTAGCGAAAGTTCGACTGGTTATTACCATGCTTAACGAGCGAATAGACTATTTCACGTCAAAAAATATGTCAATTTGACGTTTCACTACATGGATAAGTTAACCACTGGATAACGCAACAACATAAAATCTCTAGCCACGCGATGGCACAATTTGTGCCACCGCCCCGAGCGAAGAGTTTACGTGCCTTCAGTTAGAAAACGAACGTCACAGCGAAAGTTTCTCGTAATTTTAAATCAAAATTAAATAAACCATGCCTTCTTGTGCTATAAAATATTACCAAAACAGAAGCATTACATCATCACTTGAGAAAAATGAAATTACTTTTCACAAGTAAGTACACTGTTAACTATTATTTAAGCAACTATATCTTCGTATATTACAGTCAGATCGCCGGCAGCGATTCCGCCATATTGTTGAATTTTTCGCCACTAGAGATGCGTCGCGCCGTTATCGATAACTAAATCGATACTTTTGTTATTACTTAAAAATCCAAAAAATTATAAATAAGATATTTTTTATTGAATATATTTGTAATCAATTTTTTAGAAATTCATTATTCACAATTAAATGAAACTACGTGATGTAGTATTATTTCTACTTTCTTTAAGTTCTTTACAACGACCTAGGTTTCGCTGTATTACAACATCTTCAGGTGGGCTATTAGCAAAGATCTTTACTAACAGCCCACCTGAAGATGTTGTAATACAAGGAAACGTAGGTTGTGGTAAAGAACTTAAAGAAAGTAGAAATAATACTACATCATGCTACTTTCATTTAATTGTGAAGATATTTTTAAAAAATTAAAATAAGTTCATTGATTTCCAAGCATAAAATATTATATTTTACTTATATTACACTTATCATTTTAGGTTTCCGAACTACCCGCACTAAAAAGAAAAATGAATACAAGTGGCTAGGCAATGCGAGTCATTATTGTTTATATCTCTGAGTTTTGTATAATCGACAAGAAGTGTGTGTGTTTTTTCTCCAGTAAATTTCACAATTCATATTAGCAAATAATAAATATTTATATATATATATATATATATATATATATATGTGTGTGTGTGTATGTATATATATATATATATATATATATATATATATATATATGTGTGTGTGTGTGTATGTATATATATATATATATATATATATATATATATTTCGTGCAACAGTTTATTAAGTTAATATAGTGATTATATTATAAAAAATTCTTCTTTTTAAATAACGATGTTTTTAATTTGTTAAAACCCTTACTTTGACACATCGAAAATACGTCAGTATCGAGCAATCGCATCTCTGTGCTACTCCAAGGGACAAAGCACTGATTGGCTAACGGTGTCACGTGGTATGTTTACCCTAATGAGTAGTAGCTAGCTTGGTTTTCATACAACTGTGTTCTTATGCGTTATCCAGTGGTTAACTTATCCATGTTTCACTACAAAGTATACTTACTAAAAAACGTTTACTTTTATAATGTCTATAATAGATGACATTATGTGTATTAATCTTAACTTAATAACATTTTCTAAAGAGGGCAAAGCTAGTTAGAAAATAAATTGTTAGCCGCTTTGTTTTATGTGTAGATCCTAAGTTTAAAGGTTTATTACTCTTTCAACTGCACTTATAAACAAGAATGTTTAAAGGTAAATGTATATAGATATTTTATGGTAGATTTTATTATTTGATGCTAGTTACTAAAGTACAATGATATTTTCTAACTTTTGATATGTGATGCCGTATTGTTTTAAATATAGTCGAGATGTGACTTTAAGGAAGTATTCACAAATGAAAGCAACAGATCTCGTATTTGTTGCCCCTACAATGTCGTTTTATTGAGATAGTTTGTCACGATTCATTAAAAGGAGATAATTGTATTCTAGGATATATTAGTTTACAACAGGTAACCTAAAATTACTGGAACCACAATTGTCATGTTTATCGTTGGCACTCAATTTAATTATTTGTATTATGTGTATCCTAAGTTGTTTATATCTAGACTATACCAATTTTGAAGAGAAACGGAGGAAGCAAGCGCGTCAGCAACTTTAGAAAGTAATAGATAAATGCTTTTTTTGTATTTGTTAAATCTTATTAACAAAAAAATATGAAGTTTAGTGGTTATATTTGTACTCCGTGTTTCTAATTTACAGACAGAAATCAAAACCAAAATGCAAAAGAATAGTAGATATTAATTAGTAGTCACCAGTTACTGCTGCCACGATAAGACCGCAGGTCGAAGATCAAAATTATAGTACACAGCCATTTTGCTTAGCTAACCTGGTCAATGGATAAATTCCGAATTAAAAGTGGAATAATGCTAATATTTGTTATTGTTATATCGATGTAAATTTTAATATTATAAAATAAATAAAACTGGTTACCAAAAAATATAAAACACGTTTTCATTTTATTTACAATACAATGTAAGCGTTCAAGATAAGGAGCATGGGCTTTAAAGTTGTTGCACACCAACAAACGATGTCGCTACGCGTGTAGTAGTGAGTTTACGACTAGTATTCTGATTACTAATATTCGTTCTCAAGCTTCGGAATTTTATAAATATATCTTTAACATGTTTACTTAATTTTCCCCGCAGTCGTTGCTGTTATATTGACTAATAATATTGAATAGTCAGTGGACTGACCCTATTTCTCTATATACTTACTTTACGTCCTGCAATCCGTGGGTTAGGTTATAGGTGCTTAGGTACTTATTATAATTTTATTTGGTTTTATAGACTATTAGAACACAAGAAATTAATACTCAACTGAAGTTGATATCTGTTCCTTAATGTTTATAACATTAGCTGTCGGGATATATAATGGTACCATATATTGTTAATTTTACTAGCAATTAATTTGGTTGTACGATTTTAACTACTTATCTAATTATAACAACGGATAAATATTTCTCACAGCAATAGTGGCGTCATAGATAATAAGTTAGCATTAAAATATTTTGTATGGAATCTTAAGAGAATTAACTACTTGTTGTTACATTAATTAATTCATTTTTAAAAATATATTTCAATTGTCAAACGACAAACTGGCGCAGTTGTGCGGATTTTTTTGAAAATTTTCAATCCTCAATTGGTTTTTCCATTTTAAAATAGTTAACGAAAAATTCGAACCTACGTAATATGATCAAAATTTTAAAAATGAAGTGATTAAATTTATCAATAGTTAACTAATAATAAAAGGTTAACAAAAACTTTATAAAAAATTAAATATTTAACATTTCAATCAAGGAAAGACTGCATGTTGCTGTTGTTGCAAGTTACCTACATATGTTTTCATTATTGTACTTAATTTACTATTGTAGTAAGTTTTAATGCATAAGTGTAATGAATAGTTAAAATATTGTATAAAAATTGTAAACATGTCCATCAAGCGAATTGTAGAAATCTGTAGTTTATCAATAAAGCGAACATTAATTTAGGGAAAAGGATCCTAAGTTTAACAGTAATTCTGTTGACTTAAATAGGTTGACTGAAAGTAGCGAAACTTATTGATTTAATATACTCAAACTAGAAATTCCCTAATGTCCTGATCTTAAAAGGTATATATATATATATATATATATATATATATATATATATATATATATATATATATATATGTATAAATCTACATTCTAAACCACTCAATTAGAAAGTAACGATTTTTTTTAAAGTTACGCTTCGGATTAATCACAAGTATCAAGAGACCTGAAAACTTATCAATAATGGCGATGCAATGTGTACAAGACGAACATATATTACGTATTTATCAAAAAAATACATATAATAAATCACGATACAAAATTCGTAACACAACATTTCCACATATCGATTTATCGATACGTTGACTCAGAATCAGTCTCACAAGCAGAACAATCACAAAAATCAACGATCATTTCAAACATCTCCTTATCCGACTAAAATCCGTCCAAATTAACAAACCCCAGAACAATTTTTAACAACAAATACAATTCAATGCACGACAAAATAAGGCACCGGACAACGCGTGGGCTCGACAGAAGCCGTCTCTATAAGAGCGGCTTATCTCATCGCTCTCGAGAATACACGTAGACTAAACACGCCTTATAACACTTTTGCTAATCGTAAAGATAATCGAGTCGTTTGCGAGGAGTAATGAGGTAGGCAGCAATGTTAAAGTGCCGGGCGAGACATATTTTAAAGACGAGTAATTATCATATTTCATAATTATGATGAGAATGTAACTGGAGATATATAAGGAATATATTCAATCACACCAAGACGAACAATAACCATCCCATTAAAATGTTTAATTGACACTGGGACTATTAGATGGTTTATTGCATCAAAAATTGTTAGAAAATGTTATTCAAATTTTAATTACAACGCGAACCGTTTGCAGTAATTAAAAATGACATTGTACTATTAGAATATATCGTCTAAGGAGAAAATAAACTTAACGTGTTTAATTTCCATAATATCTTGAGCATTGATAGGTTTAGACTTGTTGAATAAATCACAAAATTTTCTGTTTAAATTCATCATTTAAAGTTCAACAATTAACAGCAGATTTCCATAAGACGTATTATAATAACAGAGCAACGTCCACTTATCATTTAAATTTAAAAGAAACAGTAGAAATAAATAATTATTAGAATTATGCACAAACTATTGAGATAAGTTTCATTACGAAAATTCACTGGCAATATTTACAAATAAAACCAGACACAAGATGAAAACAATAGACAAAGGCTGGTTTATTCCAAATCATATAGATTCGGTAACTATTCGTATATTAGATAGAGCTATCAAATATTTTAAACCAAATTTATTATATTGCCATTTCAATATATTGACCATTAATAAACAATTTATATGAATATAATCATTAAAGAATCAAATTCGAAACTTATAAGTTGGCGATTAAAGCTAAAGAATGTGACTACAAAGTTACACACTGGAAAAGTAAATAAAACATGAACGCGTTTGTTATATCACGTGTAGAAATTAACGCAAACGAATCAAAAAACAATCCCTTTTCAATAACCCTAAAAGAAGAACGAGATCTTGATTTAATTTTTCTTAACGGAGATATAATAGAATTACCGGAATTAAAAGACTAGATCAAACTAGGTTCACAAATAATAATACTCGAACAATAACGACCCAAAATTACTATATTGATTACGGAAAAATCTTTGATCATTTACAAAATTAAATTCACGTGTCACTTGTTTATCACACTCCATCAGAATAATTATTACGAAAATATTATTTAGAAATTTGCCGTAATAGTTTTAAAGTCGAAATAATACAGCGGGTACCAAAATACATCAAACCAGGAATCGTACACAACTTAAACATAATACAATTCCGAATACACTGACGTGAAACATCTAAACAACCTAGTAACGTAAGGATCGAAATCAGTGTAACAATCACCGAATAATGGGCCGGCACTACTTATCGACGGTTTGAATGCGTCCCACATATCTGGTAGTTAAATTCATACCGCAACCAGGGGTTTCATTCGGTTGTTTTAAAATGTGTTTGCATTTTATGCTAAAATTATTGTTTTTGATAGATTTATGTTTTTCGTCGTTTTTATATGCATTATTAAACAAATATTTTACTAAAATTGACATATAGAGGCGCAAGTATCAAAAGCATTGAGCTAAAGCGCCACTTTATTTATACGTGAGTGGATTTGAAATTAAACAAAAATTTTACCGACCGTCAATCATATTGACGTTGAGCCGTTAGATGGCAGCATTGCTGTTTTGTGTATATCATTTTAATAATTAATTAATTTGCAAAAACAATAGCAATAATAAATTTTTTAGTTGTGGATGCCGGTAGAGCAAGCAATTATCTATAAAATGATATATAATTTATGTGGATTAGTTGTGAGGTTTTTTCTAAAAAGGGAGAGTAACATCTTAACCTTAGCGCATTAATATATATGATGATGATATGATGATGAGTGTTAACAATTCACGATTATTTATCAACGTAAAATTATAAAATATAGTATGTTATAAACATATAAACGTCTTTTCGATGATGCGGCATTCATTTTAAGTAACACGAAAAATATGCGGCTAATTTGATACTATAAAATTGTCGTCTCTTTCAGTATATATGAGTGTGAAGCATTCAACAAAGCAATATATTTTGGAACAGTATTTATCTCTTGGGAATTATTACAAGCATGTGGGAAGGTCTTATTATTCGCAGGTACCTTAATTTAATTTATAACTTTCCTTATATTTATAACATTGGAATGAAAAAAATAAATTTGAGGCCCGAATTTATTATTTAAGTAGCCTAGTGGTTTAAAAAACAGTTTCAAGCTAAATCTACAATTTTTTTAATACAAAGAACTGACGTTCTGATTAAAAAAAAATCAAACGTACAAAATATGTTTTTGTAACGTTACTTTTTTACTTGTACGGATAGTAGTCAGAGACTCGCACTTGACTCTTGCTGGATTGGATCATTCGACGTTCACCAGGTCTTCATCACTGTTGATTATCTAGTCAGGAGAGCTCACTGGTTCGATTACCAATGAATAATCACTCATTCAAGCTCCTCGTCGTTATAAGACCATTTTTTTAGTAATAAATTTATTAATTATCAAGTTTACTATGACTGTAGCGAACTGGAAGTTGAACTCGAAGTCGAATAGATGAACTATATTTTTGCAGCGCCGTGACCCTTTTTATATGCCGCTAGGTAATTCCTTTTTTGCGGTCGCCGGTCGTCACGACGAATACGAATCCACGGCCGCCCGATCATCGAATTGGTTAGTGCCCCCGTCCGGAACATCTCTCCCGCCTTGCATCAACTGTAGGGACGTATTCTACTATTCCGCAGAACAAGAAGTGATTCGACGCAATTGATTCGGGATCTCCAGGATTTACAGACACGTGCGTTAGCGGACGACTGTTCACTGTGTATTGAGCTTTTGTTACTGTGTATTGAGCTATCTTCGTTCTTCTCACTAGTCGTTCCCAGGCACCACCCACAAACAGGGTCCCAGGCGGAATGAAAGGCCAACTGATCATCTTCTTACTTTCTTACTCTTCTCTTGCCTTATCGATTGCCCGTCGCAGTTCCTTGTCTGCTCCATGTAGATTGGTGCCATTATCCGATCATATTTCTGTCAGGCAGCTCCGTCTAGGGGTATCATGGGCATGATGGCTGAGGCGCATGTTGTTAAATCGGTTTGAGTGAGGTGACCATTTCTAGGTGTATGGCGCGTTTTGTTAAACGTAAAGATGGCTACATATTTTTTTGAGTCGAGCGCCCAACGGTTACTGCTAATGGACCGAGCTGATCTATCCTCGTATAGCTGAGTGGCTTATGATGGTAGACCAGTTGCACGAGGGACTGTCATCTGTGCGAGGCTGCGGTGGTGTCGCTCTTCCTATGCTGTACAATAGACATTGGCGTATGATCATTCGTACGGTCGATCTCAGATGGAGAATCCAGTTTCGACCCGTTCGACCCCGTTTCGACCACCTCGACGTGAAGTAACTGTCTGTACGTGTATTCTATCCATAGCTTAGTCACATGATGGTTCCCGTCGAGTAACGCAGAGCTTTTCTGTCTAACTGTGCTTCATTCGCTGCGTCGATGCGGTTTCTCAACAGTATTATTCCATTCACAAAGGCCACTGTTAATGAGTGCAGTCGACTTTTGCTGGATACAGCTCTATTATTTTTCAAGTTTTCTGTCTCTTATGAAAGTGACTCTCCTTGACTGGCTCGGATCAATATCCTTTCGGCTTCGTAAAGGTATTTTACTTGCAAGAATAGGTAGTATTTGATATTTCCCGCATTCACTCTCAATGCTTTATGCTTGACGACCTTTGACGACATTACAATTTTTAATGATTCGCACTCTGAAGGGGCGTCGCTCAGTACTACTGCAGGTGGTACTCGTGTCAAGTCTAGGTTGAACCCGAGCTCGTCTGCAGTGGGTTTTTTAAATGAGGCCGAGTACTCATTGCGTCTTTGCTCCGTCGCTTAGGTCGACTGCCGGCTTTAGTGATATATCATTACTTAGCTCTTGTAGTACTTCTTGCGAGTTTGAAATCCATTGCCTCAGTTTAAAGTTGCCGCTAAGGTGTATGTCGCGTACATGTTTTGCCGTCTTGATAGCTTCTTTTATAGTTCTGTAGCTGCTAAGTAGTCGTCGACATAGTGGTTGTTTATTATGGCGTAAACGGCTTCAGGACGTGTCTCGCTAAATTTCGAGGCATTAAGATTTTTTACAAATATGGCTGTCGAAGGTGAATACGTCACACCGAAGATGAGAGAAGTCATTCTGTATACTCGTGGTTGGCTTCCATTGTGTTGACCTACCCGCCACAAATACCTGAACTGTGGTTGTATTTTGATTGCGCATCCCTGTCTTGCGGTTGTATTTTGATTCACTTAAATATCTCGGCTGTGTCAGCAGAGACAGCAATGGGGTGTTGTTTGAAACGCATTATGACCCCCAGTAGAGACTGCAGGAAATCCGGTCTATTTAGAAGGTGGTCATTGAGCGAGACCCTCTTCGTTTCCTCTGCGACATCGTGGATAACTTTTACCTTCCCCGGTTTCATCGGATTTAATACGGGGAAATGCGGCAGGTACCACATTTTGTTTTCAGTTTCCATCTCTGGAGCGAACTCGGCCTATCCGTTTTCTATGAAAGTGTCCATCGGTTGGTAGTAATTCTCCTTTAGGATTGGATTCAGCAGAGTGCGCTTCTTTTGAGTAGTTATCAGCCGCTTCATCGTGTTCGATATTATCTTGTGTCCATAAAAAACACAAAGTTATTGGCCACTCTTACTGAAACATAAAAAAACAAACTTAAATATTATATGGCAATTTTCTCCAATGCTTAGCCTTTAAAATCTACTAGATGGTCTTCATAAATCCAGTACTCAGCATAAATCATATGAGATCAATCAAATATTCGCCATAAAATATTAAAAATCAACTTTTTCCCTTAGTTACTAATTAAGTAAAATCAAGCCTTTTTGGCGAGTCACTTATAATAATTATAGGGGTAATATTTTCATAATAACTTAATTGTCTTTTGGATATAAAAATAATTAGAATTCTGATTGAGAAAATTTTGCAGTTCTTTTTCATTTTTAAAAGTGTCTCTTCTTTACATTTTGAGTACTTTCTGCAATGGCTTATTTACAAATAAATAAAATTCTTTTCGGTTAAAAGTAAATGTTTTCGGTCTTTTTTTCTTCTTCTGCAGCTCTTTTAAAGAAGTAATTGAAATAATGTGAATATTGTTGAGAATTTTCTTGTAAAGACTTTTTTTATTGGCGACGGTTTGATAAGATGTTTTTCAATAACGAGTGAAACCTTCCTTGACCGAATACGCAATTTGAGTTATTGTTAGAATTTAAAAAGCGGTTCTGTTTTTCTGGGTTACTGGGTGTGGTTGTGGGTGTCCTTTGGATAGGAATCAAAACTGATTCATCATTTACTTTGAATGTTTTAAATTGGATTTCGTCTTCAGAAAGATTATTGTTACGGAAGGTGAGATCACCAAGTGATTACTGACTATTGTTGTGGTTACCGGCGTCTAATTCTTATTGCATTGCTATGGTGTTCTCGTCATTGTTGCATTCAACCGTATCAATTGTTGTTTTATTGTCACTGGAAAAACTTCTTATATGCATATTTTTGTCACCATTTAGTTTATGGAAGCAAACCTTTTCATTTTCTAAAATATCTTTGCTATTTATGTTATCTTGTCCAGTATTACCTTCTGTGAATTTCTTTTCTTTTATTGTGTCATTCTGTGTAACATCACTTTTGGCTGAATCGTTTAAAGCTCGGTTTGGTTTTGTACTTTCAATCAATTGCAGTACATCTTCAACAGTAATACCACATGCTTTTACTGTTGAAGATGTGCTATCAAAGTATGTTTCCTTTAGTGACTTTTTGTGAGATCGGTTGGAGTTTTGAGTCTTGAGTTTCCCTGAATTATTTTGTACGCATTTCTTATAATCGGCTGCACTTGAATCGAAAGGATACATACCACTACTGATTGCGTACTTAAGCGTAGCCTTGTTTAAAACTTTATCAAACAAAGAGCGAAAAGTTGTTTTTGTCGTATAGTTTTGACATTTCCTGAAAGTGAACACCCTTCAGATTAGCACCAGTATATTCTAATTTCAAAGGTTTGAAAACGCTTACATCTGCCGGTTGCATTATATGCGATGTATTTGATGGCAAAGTATACATTATTATATTGTCGTCGAAACAGTATTGGGTAAGTGCCATTTTCTTATGGCTTTTATGACAATCGATGAAGACTAGTACAGGCTTTTCTACGTTGTTGTCTTGAGTCCATTTATCTCTAAGCCTTTAGTAACAAAATTGTAGAGAATAGCCGTTTTTATCAAGCCAATATAAGATTTATCTAGATCAGGCATGCTATTTACAACATCTGTGGGAGGCCATACGTGTGGAAAAATTACACACGGAGGTAAAATATCTCTATTTGCAGTAAAGAAAGCCAATACCGTAATAACTTTTTTTTCTTTTCCTTTAATAATTTGGTAAACATTTCTGCATCCACGTGGTGCAATCACTTTTCCAGCTCTTGAGCAAATGATGAAGTTTCATTCCCATTAAGAATTCTTTTAGGGTCATTCAGTACATCCAATGCCTGAACAGAAGTCAAATATTCCTTAAGATTATCAAATCATTTTTTCATACTCTCTTTAGTGATCACAGTTCTTCCTTTCAAAGTTGCTTCTGGTGTCCCGCAAATCTTCGGATTTCTTGTAAAAAATTATTTTTGTTAACACAAAAGTATTATTTATGTTAAATCCTCCAGCATAATGTACTACTCTGTATTCGAGAGGTTATTAGGCTTCAATGGAATTTTAGATTTGGCAAGAGCTAAACACCAATTTTTAATTTGAGTTTCCTCAGCTTCAGATAAAATAGAGTCAGGTCCCATTTTTCGAGGATCATTAGGCACTCGTAAATTAATTATGTCTTATAATGTGCCCCGAGGGACCCCGTAAGTTCTGTTAGTTTTTTTAATTGACATAATGCAAATTGTATTCATAGCTCGAGTTAATTTTTTTTGTGGATACTGGAGTATTAGTCTCGACAGGAACATGATTAGCTAAAAACAAAGAAAAACTAATATTGGGTAAAAAATTCAAAAGAAAATTTGCCAGTAAACTCAATTAAATTTCATAATAAATATTAGTTAACTTAATATACTATGGGGCTTTTTTTATTTAAATAACGTAACTAGATCTTTATAACGACACCAATTTTGTTTGAAAATAAAATTCACAATAAAATGGTCCGCCAGACGGGGCTGAGCACTAGTGAATAGTTTAAAAATACTTATAACACCAATAGTCAGCCTCCTCATATTACGTTCAAAACTATTGATAATGTCTATATTTTTAATGATTTCAATAAAATAGCTCAATACTATACATATTTAGTGAAAATAATATAATTAAAAATAGTGTAATAATGAAATCATTAATGTGTTTTATAATTCACCGGTCGTCGCAAAAAAAATGGCGGACGTAGCACGTGCGGGCTTGACGATAGAAAGCGACGAACTAAACGAATATTTCTTCCTTATTGGTCCACTTACACTACCTGGCTTATGTTGTATGGACCAACAGAAAGTCAAATATTAGTGGCCTATTTAAATTAGAGCACTATTTCTAAACTTTAAATATTAAAAACGGCTGTGCACTGATGACTAAAGCGTTTCTGTAATTTTTTTGATATTTTTATTATCAAAGCGAATAAAGAAATTTTCTCACAGAAATCTTATATTTACAGAAATCATTTATCTTCGCATTATTTGCTTTGCAGTATATGCAGTACCGCCTCATAGATTTTAGTATTATGTAACAGATATGTCCATAAATAAATACAAATAATAGATCAAGCGGATTCCTATTATTGCTCAGTTATTAGTAAATTTTTGGAAATGAACCGCCGCGTCGTATGTAAACTGAAGTATTCAATGTGTCAAAATATTGCTTTGGTGTTATTTGCGTAGGCGCTTTTATTGTAGTGTTTCTTTGTGAGATTTTACAACTTTCCAATGCGTAAAAAACACAGAATATAAAACAAGATAAAGTTCGAGGAACTTAATGAAAATAAATTTCGCCAATTTTGAAACAATTGTGAAAAAAAAATACGCCCCTACCTCTGCTCACAATCATTGTCGAGCTGTTAAATTCATTCTCGTTGTTAAATGCACTCGAGTCATAAATACTTAACCCGCCCTCAACAACCATTCTAAAATTTTAGTTTTGTTTGTACATTTATCGACCACTCACCACGATATTTAATTATTAAGAAAAAATAAATTTTAAATTCTAATATTTAGGGATGCAAAAATATTGATTACGTGCATTTAACACAAAAAAGTAAAAATATGTGCAAAAGCTTATAAGTACTAAAATAGAAATTAATAATAGAGGCTGAAAGAATAAAATTTATATAAAAATATAATATAATTCAATATGTATAAACCAAAAATCGTTAGTTTCCAAGCCTACCTACCACCACATTTCAAATAAGTTAAATTTCTTATAGACATAATTTTTTCGTTTTAGTTGCTCACAGTGATATTGGCAAAATATTTCAGAAAATATTTAACTTCTTGCCCGAAAAATCATACATATATTTATTAAGTAGATGACGTTTTGTCACTTTAGTATTAGTGTTTTAATAAATAAACTAATGAACGTTAAGGTTCTTCTCCACCAACGCTTTCATTACAACACGGTTGCAAGATTGCTTGAAAGAATATCTTCATACTGATAGAAAGCAATGCAATCAAATATCTTCGTGAAGACAACATGATTTAAAGCCTTGATTATAATTTTTTTATTTGTGACTTAAAGCTTGAGTACTAGACTGAATTAATTGTCGTAACAAGAAATACAATAACCTCTTTGCCTTCTGCAAGATAAATGACATGGCTGGTTATATTTGGAAATTCTTTTGGGTAAAAATTGGAACTGTTTTTTGGTTGCAAATATTTTGTACTGGACTCATTTACATACATCAAAATCATGTTTTAAAAATTATGCTACCCGAACTGAGCCTATCTTTTTCGGAAGCCAGTACTTCCATCCAGCGGCTTTAATCCATTTGTATAGAGGGTTTTTAGGATATCAAACAACATCCATTTAAATCAGACGACCCGTTAATTTTAGGCTTAAATTGATACAAAGGCCAAAATATTAAACGATCAAAATTTAAAAGTTTAACTCTTCTTCGAACTGCCATGAGTCGAAAAGTAAAAGTTCTTGATCTAGATGTACACATGTACAATAATCTTTTTGAAACAGAACTATTTTCAGTAATCGTATATTTTATTCAAACAACGTATACTTTAATATTAAGAAATTTGTTTGATCTATCTTATAAAATGAATGAAAAACACATCAGCCGTGTATTTTCATATCATTATTATATACATTTAACTGACTTAAACTGTGAACTTTTATCTCGTTAAGATGAAAGTCTCGAAATATATATGTATTGTAGATACTTATGCCATAATGACAAAATCAAACTATTTCATAACCTTTAGTATTAGTGACGCATACCGGTGCAACGACGTACAATGACGACGCCAATAAAGTTTTTATTTAAAATCTAACAAAATGCATTCAAACTAACCTATGAATTATAAAAACTTTCGCCATTGGGGACGTTCTTTTACTGGCTTTTAGTTTCGTAGGTAATTATGACATAAATGTACATTTTTGAGCCTTAATGAGCAACGAACGATGGAGCTCTACCACTTATCGCATTTGATCTGCGACTAAAGTATGCGTTATTGCGCAGAGGACAACATATGATATGAGGATCATATCTGTGGCATCTGTGTCACCTTTACCATATCCGGTTATATTTTATGCTTTGTGGTAAAAAATATAGGACCATGTAATGGAGAAACGGAGGAGATTAAAAAAGTTTTGGACTTTAGCGTAGGGAAAATACAGAATCCTCTTACTTAGAAACTTAAAAATATTAAGTAATAAAGCCACTAGAGTCAGTTACAAAAATTAGTAAATTTTCGTTTTTCCTGCCATACAATTTTTTTTAATCACGACTTCTTTGATTTTTCTTTTTGATTTGCAAACACAGTTATTAAATGTATATCCGAAAATATAAAAAATTGTGGCTCTCATATCATCCCATGTTATTTACTTGATGTATATATATCATGTTATCTATTCATAAGTGAGTAACATGGTATATAATGAAATAATGGTGGTATAAAAGTACATTATTTAGAAAAATAAATTTGGAGGATTATAAAAATAGTGCAGAGAAAAACTAGATCATTTTGAATTTTTTTAGTTCATTTGTCGGTCTGTCCATTTGTTTCACGTGCGCGTCACGTAAAACATTAAAGCACTTTTGGATGAACGTTTTTAATGAAGATGGTCTGAGACGGTACAACAGCTGAAATGGCATAGTAATGGTCTTTTGAAACTTCAGATATTTTTCTTTGATAGAGAGCGCAACCGGCCGCAACATACTTTCCTACAGGTTATTACATTATACTCAACAAACACGTTAGGGGTGTGGGGGAAATGGGAGTCACTTAAGGAAAGCTTATTGTTCTAATCGCTAATTTTTCTTTTTTTGGCTTTTATTTTGGAAATTTTATTATTTTTTTAAATAATCGACAATCGAGTAATTTAAATATTTTTTTATTACAATCATCGGCCACGTAATAATAATAAATAAACAAAAAAGTTGTTATGACTCCCAATTACCCACATGTGAGGGCTATAAGATTCCGCTTATGGGGTAATCGGAGTCGAGATCATAAGTTAAAAAAATAAACGAATTATTAAAAAAATATTTAAGAAGAATTAATAATTAAAAAAATTAAATATTTAGACATGTATTTGAACATAATAACAAGTCATAATATTAAATAAAATTATTTTTTAACACAAAAATTGCTGTAATTTTTGTAATTTTGGGAGTTGTAATTTTTGAAAAATTGCTCTAATTTTGGTAGCAACTTGGATCATCACATCCAGAGAAGGTTTCATGAGCATAACCTCCACATTTTATGGCAGCGGTACAAGGTTTTTCAAGGTTTTCTCTGTTCGAGACATATCGTGCATTGAGACCGATCTTCATGCTGATTCTGAGTGTTTAGGATTACTAGCTTCTTTTACTTTTATATTTTTTCATATTATCTTTGAATTTTGGACATTTTCCTTTTGTTTTTTAGCATTTTCCTCAAAAACTATGCCGATAATTTAGTAGAATTTCCAAATAGTAGGTTAGAATTTCCGAATATTGGGTTTTTTAAATTTATTTATTTATTTATCAACTTTTATGCATAGTATATATGGCGGAATTATTGTTACACGAGCAATCTCTTTCAGTCAACCATAACAATTGGTATTGAAATTTAGTTGGTAGGCTGAAAGAGATTGTACAATGAAAATTATTTATAATCAAGTCATTAGACAGAAAAAAATTAAAAAAATACAAGGTATTAGTAATACAAACTATTGACATGATTTGGGATGGGAAAGGAGAAGGGCACAAAGGAAAATGTTTCAGGAGAGGCAGAACTTTTTCACTCGATCTTTGAAAATGTTTAGAGACGTGATTTTCCTGATGTCAGGATCGAGGTGATTCCAAATTCTTGCTGCTTGGACAGTGAAGGATTTTTCGTAAGTAGTAGAGATAGTTTAGAAATAAGTAGGGTGTGTGAACTTTCAAAAGCCGAAGATGTACCGGATGCATAAATTTTGAAGAAGTTTCAGAGTGTGTCCTGTTGAAAACACGACGACTAACATTATTTACTTGATGGCGCCAACTAAGTTTTTGATTGATTAGTAGGCCCAGGTTTTAACAGGTGACTTATATGGCATTATTGTACTATTTAGCACTAATTTCGGTAAACTAGGTAGATTTACTTTAGAAATCAGATTTTGACTACCAATGATGATAGCTTGAAACTTGCTTGGGTTAACCAAAAGACCCATTTCATGAGCCAACTGACTAATTAAAGTGAGCTCTCGATTAAGGATGTCGATGGTTTTTGATAAGGAATGGAGGTTCGAGTGCACATAGATTTGTAGGTCATAAGCATAGACATGATAATTGCTAGAAATATTTTTAACAACATCATCAATAAATACTGAGAAAAGGAGAGGAGATAGAACTCCCCCTTGAGGTACACCAGCTGTAAGATCAGTCCACCCAGAATACGTATCTGACGACTTAATATATTGCCAGCGTCTGTGGAGATATGAACTAAACCACTCAAGTGAATGTTGGGATATATTAAGATAATTCAAGCGGGCAAGAAGAATATCGAAGTCAACAGAGTTGAACGCACTGCTGAAATCAAGAAGTACATTCACTTGTGTATTATCTATAGCCAAGCGTATATCATCAGTAAACTTAACAAAGGCAGATGAGGTACTGTTACAGCTTTAAAGCCAGATTGAAGTGGATTTATAGAGTTATGAGCATTGAAGAATGTAATGAGTTGACCATGAACAATACGCTCAAAGACTTTGTATAGAAGCGGTAGGAGAAATATGGGCCGAAAATCCTGGGGTTGCGTAGGTAATCAAAGTTTAGGTACGGGCACAATATAGGCTTTTTTCTATTCCAAAGGGAAGACAGGAGTAGCCAAAAAGGTATTAAAATATCAGCGATGACTGAAGCCACAATACCTATTATTGGTTTAAGAGCATTAATATTTCAGCCAACTATTCCCATGGATTTGGATTTATCGCAAGAAAATTAGCTTTAACTTCAGACTCACAGGTATCCATTAGCGTAAATTGATGTTCACTAGAAACAGATGAAGACGAGATACTGTTCATATTTGCAGACTTAACAGCTGGGTCAAGTACCATGGGTGGCGTAAAAAAGTGTGAATTTAATAGGTCGATATCCAATCGCCAGCTCTCCGAAGTGGTAGAAGATTTTCCAATGCCTAGAGTACCTAGAAATTTTGAAAGATTATTAGGAGTATAATCTCGTAATGATGTAGTCTTTTTTGGCATTTCTGCATATTTGCGAACATTTGTTTCTAAGCACTCTAAAATTCTCCCAACGATACTTTTATTCTTTTTCCTTTGCCTTCTGGCAGAAGTGTCAATTTTGTGAGTACGTTTGTTAGAAGTTCACTGTTTACTGCCCTACTATTGCTCGTTGATGGTTGCTGTCTTAAAGAGTTGATAGTCGATGTTAACAGTTGCGAGACGTTGTTAGTAGAAAGATGATCTAAAATTTCATTCCTTTCTAAGTCTGTAATGGTGGCATAATTTTTTTTAATACAAAGGGCGTCAGAGGCAATTATGAAATCCCTGAACTTATCAGAATTTCGTGGGAATATTCCTATTGACGCGAACAGAAAGGGGGTTACCCTTTCTCTACTGAATCAACTCATATAGACTCTGAAAAAAAACCAGAGACTTCATATAGACTGACGTTTTTTGTAAATTATATGATTGAATGTATAAATTTTACTCTGTAATATAAACCGTTTTATAGGCGCATAAAACACACGTCGCGGGGTTATAATACATAAGATGTATGGGGTAGAATAGGTATACCGTAATGATGAAATGTTCTCTGTAAAAGTTACGTGATTCCAGGGTGGATGTCTAACATTAACAAAATAGATTTCCCCTGTCTAGATTTAGCGGTTTTCAAAAAATTGTATAACCATTTAATGAATAGTTTTTTATTCATCCAACCATTATGAGAATTATCGTATAGTACATCCGGTCATCCATTCTTCTCAAGTTGTGGTGAGTGTCTTTTACGGGGATAAATAAAGATGGATGGAATGAAAGTTCACATATCATTTGACGCAACAAATGAGGGCGATTGTTTTCCCTCTCTGCCAAGAGGTCAAAGGACTAACTGTTTTTTGCCCTTGTATAGCCTGTATTTTTCAGTTTCTTGGACGGTGATAAAACTCGTTTCATCAATGTCATAAATATCTTGAGGGGGGAACGAAAATTTTGCCTTAAATTAAAATTTGAAAATTTATTATTAAAACTAGTAATTCTTTGGATATTAATTGTTTCAGGATTACGAAGGCACATGCCTGTATTTTATTGAGAAATCCTTGGAGCCAGTCCTCTGTTTAATTTATGTATTATTTTTATGTGCTCAACACATTCAAATGCTTTTCTCCTTAGTTGATTTATAACGTGATTTTGCTCCATTTCCAATTCCAATTAATTTGTTTCATGGTTTTTCAACCCTTGACATATATCACTTAGGAGCAAACAATTCTCTATGAGCATATTTTATTTTTGTTCGTTGAAAACTGCATGTATTTTTAATGTGGGAGGATTAAATCTTGGATCAAATTTATTATTTTTTGAAGTGTACTAAAGAAATGACAGTTTCCTTAGCTACTTTGCCTATTGGTACATTTTGCTTAACAGCAGCTGCATGCATGTCGCTTCTACGCATCAACTTACTTTAGCAGTCGTCCTTTTCCAGTCTTTTGGTATCTGAAATAAAAAAAGACATTTTTCACATGTACCTAATGAGGATAATGGGAGCCAATTGACTTTAATTACCCCAACGCCTGTTTATTTTATAGATTGACTCACATTACCCACTGAATTTAATTTCGTCTGCGCCTCTATATCCATATAAAGCAAAAATGGGACCAAGGAGCGCTAGGCGCGAGCTATGGTAAAGGAGATAGAGATTCAACAAAAGCACGTATCTAAAAGAGATAGTCGTATTGAATATAATCATAAGACAAATAATATGTCCTTTTGAGGACTAATTTTAGAATGCTAATGTCATATCTACGCCGTTTGGAAATTATTCGTCGGAGATTTTAAATGCGATGTGATTGTAAGGGGAAAATTCAGGGAGTAATTGTTATTGCATTTTATATTCACGCAATTATAATAAATCATATACAATTGGTGGCTTATGTAAAGTATTGGATTTAAATTTTTTCAAATATTCATGATTCAACGAATATCTATCAGTCAAGATGTTTAGGCAATATGCCATCCCACCCTCTATATGACCATTTAAAAATTATATCCCAAGACAAAAATTGTATTAAATAAATTATGATAGTCTTCATTTATGTGTTTTTATTGTAAATGTTGCTCCCTATACTAGAAAATTAACAGACAAAGACGACGCCAGACGACGTATGAACCTTCTCTCCTCTTGGAATTTACATGCACACAATATTAATATTTCCTCAAATAATTTATTATATGCAGATAACAATACTGGGCGTTACTTTCTATAGAAACTTGCGGTAATATTTTTTGAAGATTGGCCATTTTTCATTTTAATCTATCTTTTAAATATTAATGTTTTTCTAACAAACTAATTTTTATAAATGGCTGAAATGATACACTCAGTATTAAAACATCCAATAAAAAAAAGTACTTATGTACAACAGAAATGTCTTTAATTCAAAATAGGCATTTGTTTCAAGTGTGTAACTTATAATCAACTATTAAAATTCCATGATTTGACGTTGACGTTTAACCTTTGACGGTGTGTGATTGGTTTTTATTTCATCACTTTTATTTTAGTTTATGTACACCGCAAGTTTTAGAAAACTCAAAATGAATTGAAAAAAATCCAAATTTGTTGAATGCCTTTTACAATATTTATGTTTCTTTGTACACAGCGACAAGTGTTGCTACGTAACTCGAATTGTTCCTTAAAATGGAAATTGTGGAAGAGAAGCTATCGAAAGTGTACGGAATAATAAAATGGAATGGTTATTAGTAGCCTTTTAACACGTTCAGTTCACTACCTTTTTCGACCTTAAAGACAGGCAATAATTTCTAAGAGATATTTAGATGAACATAAACCAACATTTAAAGAAGCTTTGGGGAAAGAAGTAATTATACATTTGAAGATATTACAAGCAAGGTTTTTTGGAATGACTGCGATCGGCGATAGAAAGCTTACTTACCAAGTTACTTACCGGAATTAAACAAAATAATTTATAAGTTTTCTGCTGGCAATGAAATTCTCTAGAATTGTGACGACATAGACAAGAATATCTATCGCATATAAAATGTTTGCATCAAAATTGCAAAATGTGTCATAAACGACATTTGAAAATAAGTTTTTTATATTTCTTTACAAATTGAGAGCGTTATAATACTTGTATGCCATTTGACTGATAGGGGTTGTACGAGATGGTTTTCCGAGACTTATTTTTGCTTTTTTTAATGAAAATTTGATGTACCATAATTAAACTAATTACTGACTGCTTTAATGTCATACCATTTACTTATCTATGATTTTTAAAGATTGTGCTATTTAGACCATTTTTCCGTAATATTACAAACGTTTTTTTTTGGCTTTTTTATTATCACTGTTTATTCTGTAACTATCTTAATAAGTATAGATATTCGAGTTTTCTCTCTTTAATTGTATAAAGAAAGAAGCTATTTAATTAAGTATATTATTTAAAGTCCAAATAGTATGAATGTGCTCCATACAAAAGCTATAGTTGATGCAATAGGTAAAGATCTGGTATACTACGATTATTAGTTTTCCATCCTCTTAATATGAATTATTGTCTTCATTTAGCATTTTAGCAAATGAAATACTTTAAGGAGGTTACGTTATACGTAACACAATATGTATTTAGTTAATTGGTATTTATTTAGAAATACAATTATGAGTTGGTATAATTTCTATCGAAGTGGTTTAAAAGTTAATAAACCTAGAACCTCTGAAATGATTTCTATAAAAAGTAATAATGAAAATGTTTAACGACTTTCACATAGTTTTGTTCTTTTTCTCTCTAGATCGTTTCTCTGGGGAGTATAATTTTACTAGAATCTTATTATTAATTAAACTTTCTCAATGGTTAATACTTACATAAGAATTGTTTACAAGTTCTTTGTGAATTTAAATAATTTTTTTTCTAAAATGTTATTACAGCCTTAAACGGAAAGAATTGATGCTGTGACATACGGACGAAAAGATGTACATTTGGTTTCTCTTATTTTGCTAAGGAACTCTAAAAAGCAGAAGATCCTAACAACGTGATATAACATAAATGAATAAAAGTTTTCGACAATGAAGGTAAACATTTTATTACTAGAGTTGTCACGAATAGTGTATTCGATCTTTAATCGAATATCGATTATATGAGGAGGATTCTGGTCGAATTATCAAATATTCAGCAAAATTATTCAGTCAGATTTGGCACCTATTTGCGTACCTGAAAGCATTTTAGTACCTGAAAATATACATTTTGTCACGATAAATAGGGCTCGTTACAAGGCAGATGCGTTAGATTTTAAGGTGCCCCCTCACCTGGAGCATTAGCCTCTAATGTAAGGTTACAGATTCGAGCATTACATCAGTGAGGGAGGAGAACCGAGTATTACAATGCGCAACTTGTAATGATATAATCTGTGATATTTTGATACAACTTATAACATCAATACGCACCACTCCTAATTGGCCTTATCGCAGACGCGGAGTGCTCCCCGCTCACTCAGTGGCCCATATGGCAATATAATGTTACATTACAGGCGAATGCGCGTCAATCAGGGAGGCAGCATTGCAATGTAATGCTCAAAATCGAATGCTCGTCAGTCAGGGAGGCAGCGTTGTAACGTAATGCTTAAAATCGAGTCTGAAATGTTATATTACAGGCGAATGCTCCCGGTGAGGGAGCATCTTTACACGCAAGTTGAGGCGTATAGTACTAACCGTGCAATAAGGGTTAAAATAACTTTTTTTAAGATTTGATGAGGGCAAACCCTTTTTGAAGGGGAAAAGTCCGCAAGTACATTTTGCTGCAAGGTCATCCTCTGTTTGGATAAAACCATAGTGGCATGTTCACCTTTCCGATTGAAGAAGTCGCCGGTAATAATTTATATGGGTTGTATGTAGGCAATTAAGGGCACCACCCTTAGTTGTCTAGGGCGGAGGATGAAGTTATCGGGGAACGGAAAAGATAATCGTCTATTTCGTTCTCGAGCATTATATTTGTACATGGTGAAAAAGAGAATAACTGACATAAGAATAATTGGAATTTCGGATTATTTGTAATTCATATAGAGAAGTAATAAAGAGTATCACTTTCGTTGGGGACCGTGCGAGTTGCTTTGGCTTCTCCATAAATTGATAAAATGCTAAGCCCAAGGAACTCGTATGTCTTTCTGGTATTGCTATGAAGAGATTGTAGTTCAAACATATACAAACGATGAGGCAGGCAGACCAAGTGCGAAGAACAACGTTGCACTCTAACTTCATGTTTACTTCACGATTACATAAAAAATGATGACGATTAATTTTCTACGGAAACTATGTTTCTAAAGTTATCTTATACAAAGTTCTGCAAAATAATCGATATGGAATCTTTATATTTTCTAGTCTTATAACTTTAAATCCTCATACTTTTGTCCTTACAACCCTTCTATTTACAAGTCTCAAACGGAACACGAAATGAAGTAATGAGTATTTGATTTGTCTCTCTTTGAAGAACTCGACATGAGTATTTGATTTGTCTCTCTAGAGTAATTGATTTGTCTCTCTTTGGAGAATTCGAAATGAGTATTTGATTTGTCTCTCTAGAGTAATTGATTTGTCTCTCTTTGGAGAATTCGAAATGAGTATTTGATTTGTCTCTCTAGAGTAATTGATTTGTCTCTCTTTGGAGAATTCGAAATGAGTATTTGATTTGTCTCTCTAGAGTAATTGATTTGTCTCTCTTTGAAGAACTCGAAATGAGTATTTGATTTGTCTCTCTAGAGTAATTGATTTGTCTCTCTTTGGAGAATTCGAAATGAGTATTTGATTTGTCTCTCTAGAGTAATTGATTTGTCTCTCTTTGAAGAACTCGAAATGAGTATTTGATTTGTCTCTCTAGAGTAATTGATTTGTCTCTCTTTGGAGAATTCGAAATGAGTATTTGATTTGTCTCTCTAGAGTAATTGATTTGTCTCTCTTTGAAGAACTCGAAATGAGTATTTGATTTGTCTCTCTAGAGTAATTGATTTGTCTCTCTTTGGAGAATTCGAAATGAGTATTTGATTTGTCTCTCTAGAGTAATTGATTTGTCTCTCTTTGAAGAACTCGACATGAGTATTTGATTTGTCTCTCTAAAGTAATTGATTTGTCTCTCTTTGAAGAACTCGAAATGAGTATTTGATTTGTCTCTCTAAAGTAATTGATTTGTCTCTCTTTGAAGAACTCGAAATGAGTATTTGATTTGTCTCTCTAAAGTAATTGATTTGTCTCTCTTTGAAGAACTCGAAATGAGTATTTGATTTGTCTCTCTAAAGTAATTGATTTGTCTCTCTTTGAAGAACTCGGAATGAGTATTTGATTTGTCTCTCTAAAGTAATTGATTTGTCTCTCTTTGAAGAACTCGAAATGAGTATTTGATTTGTCTCTCTAAAGTAATTGATTTGTCTCTCTTTGGAGAATTCGAAATGAGTATTTGATTTGTCTCTCTAGAGTAATTGATTTGTCTCTCTTTGGAGAATTCGAAATGAGTATTTGATTTGTCTCTCTAGAGTAATTGATTTGTCTCTCTTTGGAGAATTCGAAATGAGTATTTGATTTGTCTCTCTAGAGTAATTGATTTGTCTCTCTTTGGAGAATTCGAAATGAGTATTTGATTTGTCTCTCTAGAGTAATTGATTTGTCTCTCTTTGAAGAACTCGAAATGAGTATTTGATTTGTCTCTCTAGAGTAATTGATTTGTCTCTCTTTGGAGAATTCGAAATGAGTATTTGATTTGTCTCTCTAGAGTAATTGATTTGTCTCTCTTTGAAGAACTCGACATGAGTATTTGATTTGTCTCTCTAAAGTAATTGATTTGTCTCTCTTTGAAGAACTCGAAATGAGTATTTGATTTGTCTCTCTAAAGTAATTGATTTGTCTCTCTTTGAAGAACTCGAAATGAGTATTTGATTTGTCTCTCTAAAGTAATTGATTTGTCTCTCTTTGAAGAACTCGAAATGAGTATTTGATTTGTCTCTCTAAAGTAATTGATTTGTCTCTCTTTGAAGAACTCGGAATGAGTATTTGATTTGTCTCTCTAAAGTAATTGATTTGTCTCTCTTTGAAGAACTCGAAATGAGTATTTGATTTGTCTCTCTAAAGTAATTGATTTGTCTCTCTTTGAAGAACTCGAAATGAGTATTTGATTTGTCTCTCTAAAGTAATTGATTTGTCTCTCTTTGAAGAACTCGAAATGAGTATTTGATTTGTCTCTCTAGAGTAATTGATTTGTCTCTCTTTGGAGAATTCGACATGAGTATTTGATTTGTCTCTCTAAAGTAATTGATTTGTCTCTCTTTGAAGAACTCGAAATGAGTATTTGATTTGTCTCTCTAGAGTAATTGATTTGTCTCTCTTTGAAGAACTCGAAATGAGTATTTGATTTGTCTCTCTAGAGTAATTGATTTGTCTCTCTTTGGAGAATTCGAAATGAGTATTTGATTTGTCTCTCTAAAGTAATTGATGTGTCTCTCTTTGAAGAACTCGAAATGAGTATTTGATTTGTCTCTCTAAAGTAATTGATTTGTCTCTCTTTGAAGAACTCGAAATGAGTATTTGATTTGTCTCTCTAGAGTAATTGATTTGTCTCTCTTTGGAGAATTCGAAATGAGTATTTGATTTGTCTCTCTAAAGTAATTGATTTGTCTCTCTTTGAAGAACTCGAAATGAGTATTTGATTTGTCTCTCTAAAGTAATTGATTTGTCTCTCTTTGAAGAACTCGAAATGAGTATTTGATTTGTCTCTCTAGAGTAATTGATTTGTCTCTCTTTGAAGAACTCGACATGAGTATTTGATTTGTCTCTCTAAAGTAATTGATTTGTCTCTCTTTGAAGAACTCGAAATGAGTATTTGATTTGTCTCTCTAAAGTAATTGATTTGTCTCTCTTTGAAGAACTCGAAATGAGTATTTGATTTGTCTCTCTAGAGTAATTGATTTGTCTCTCTTTGGAGAATTCGAAATGAGTATTTGATTTGTCTCTCTAAAGTAATTGATTTGTCTCTCTTTGAAGAACTCGAAATGAGTATTTGATTTGTCTCTCTAGAGTAATTGATTTGTCTCTCTTTGGAGAATTCGAAATGAGTATTTGAATTGTCTCTCTAAAGTAATTGATTTGTCTCTCTTTGAAGAACTCGAAATGAGTATTTGATTTGTCTCTCTAAAGTAATTGATTTGTCTCTCTTTGAAGAACTCGAAATGAGTATTTGATTTGTCTCTCTAAAGTAATTGATTTGTCTCTCTTTGAAGAACTCGAAATGAGTATTTGATTTGTCTCTCTAGAGTAATTGATTTGTCTCTCTTTGGAGAATTCGAAATGAGTATTTGATTTGTCTCTCTAGAGTAATTGATTTGTCTCTCTTTGGAGAATTCGAAATGAGTATTTGAATTGTCTCTCTAAAGTAATTGATTTGTCTCTCTTTGAAGAACTCGAAATGAGTATTTGATTTGTCTCTCTAAAGTAATTGATTCGTCTCTCTTTGAAGAACTCGAAATGAGTATTTGATTTGTCTCTCTAAAGTAATTGATTTGTCTCTCTTTGAAGAACTCGAAATGAGTATTTGATTTGTCTCTCTAGAGTAATTGATTTGTCTCTCTTTGGAGAATTCGAAATGAGTATTTGAATTGTCTCTCTAAAGTAATTGATTTGTCTCTCTTTGAAGAACTCGAAATGAGTATTTGATTTGTCTCTCTATAGTAATTGATTTGTCTCTCTTTGAAGAACTCGACATGAGTATTTGATTTGTCTCTCTAGAGTAATTGATTTGTCTCTCTTTGGAGAATTCGAAATGAGTATTTGAATTGTCTCTCTAAAGTAATTGATTTGTCTCTCTTTGAAGAACTCGACATGAGTATTTGATTTGTCTCTCTAGAGTAATTGATTTGTCTCTCTTTGGAGAATTCGAAATGAGTATTTGAATTGTCTCTCTAAAGTAATTGATTTGTCTCTCTTTGAAGAACTCGAAATGAGTATTTGATTTGTCTCTCTAGAGTAATTGATTTGTCTCTCTTTGGAGAATTCGAAATGAGTATTTGAATTGTCTCTCTAAAGTAATTGATTTGTCTCTCTTTGAAGAACTCGAAATGAGTATTTGATTTGTCTCTCTAGAGTAATTGATTTGTCTCTCTTTGGAGAATTCGAAATGAGTATTTGAATTGTCTCTCTAAAGTAATTGATTTGTCTCTCTTTGAAGAACTCGAAATGAGTATTTGATTTGTCTCTCTAAAGTAATTGATTTGTCTCTCTTTGAAGAACTCGAAATGAGTATTTGATTTGTCTCTCTAGAGTAATTGATTTGTCTCTCTTTGGAGAATTCGAAATGAGTATTTGAATTGTCTCTCTAAAGTAATTGATTTGTCTCTCTTTGAAGAACTCGAAATGAGTATTTGATTTGTCTCTCTATAGTAATTGATTTGTCTCTCTTTGAAGAACTCGACATGAGTATTTGATTTGTCTCTCTAGAGTAATTGATTTGTCTCTCTTTGGAGAATTCGAAATGAGTATTTGAATTGTCTCTCTAAAGTAATTGATTTGTCTCTCTTTGAAGAACTCGACATGAGTATTTGATTTGTCTCTCTAGAGTAATTGATTTGTCTCTCTTTGGAGAATTCGAAATGAGTATTTGAATTGTCTCTCTAAAGTAATTGATTTGTCTCTCTTTGAAGAACTCGAAATGAGTATTTGATTTGTCTCTCTAGAGTAATTGATTTGTCTCTCTTTGGAGAATTCGAAATGAGTATTTGAATTGTCTCTCTAAAGTAATTGATTTGTCTCTCTTTGAAGAACTCGAAATGAGTATTTGATTTGTCTCTCTAGAGTAATTGATTTGTCTCTCTTTGGAGAATTCGAAATGAGTATTTGAATTGTCTCTCTAAAGTAATTGATTTGTCTCTCTTTGAAGAACTCGAAATGAGTATTTGATTTGTCTCTCTATAGTAATTGATTTGTCTCTCTTTGAAGAACTCGAAATGAGTATTTGATTTGTCTCTCTAAAGTAATTGATTTGTCTCTCTTTGAAGAACTCGAAATGAGTATTTGAATTGTCTCTCTAAAGTAATTGATTTGTCTCTCTTTGAAGAACTCGAAATGAGTATTTGATTTGTCTCTCTATAGTAATTGATTTGTCTCTCTTTGAAGAACTCGAAATGAGTATTTGATTTGTCTCTCTAAAGTAATTGATTTGTCTCTCTTTGGAGAATTCGAAATGAGTATTTGAATTGTCTCTCTAAAGTAATTGATTTGTCTCTCTTTGAAGAACTCGACATGAGTATTTGATTTGTCTCTCTAAAGTAATTGATTTGTCTCTCTTTGAAGAACTCGAAATGAGTATTTGAATTGTCTCTCTAAAGTAATTGATTTGTCTCTCTTTGAAGAACTCGACATGAGTATTTGATTTGTCTCTCTAAAGTAATTGATTTGTCTCTCTTTGAAGAACTCGAAATGAGTATTTGAATTGTCTCTCTAAAGTAATTGATTTGTCTCTCTTTGAAGAACTCGAAATGAGTATTTGAATTGTCTCTCTAGAGTAATTGATTTGTCTCTCTTTGAAGAACTCGAAATGAGTATTTGATTTGTCTCTCTAAAGTAATTGATTTGTCTCTCTTTGAAGAACTCGACATGAGTATTTGATTTGTCTCTCTAAAGTAATTGATTTGTCTCTCTTTGAAGAACTCGACATGAGTATTTGATTTGTCTCTCTAAAGTAATTGATTTGTCTCTCTTTGAAGAACTCGAAATGAGTATTTGATTTGTCTCTCTAAAGTAATTGATTTGTCTCTCTTTGAAGAACTCGAAATGAGTATTTGATTTGTCTCTCTAGAGTAATTGATTTGTCTCTCTTTGGAGAATTCGAAATGAGTATTTGAATTGTCTCTCTAAAGTAATTGATTTGTCTCTCTTTGAAGAACTCGACATGAGTATTTGATTTGTCTCTCTAAAGTAATTGATTTGTCTCTCTTTGAAGAACTCGACATGAGTATTTGATTTGTCTCTCTAAAGTAATTGATTTGTCTCTCTTTGAAGAACTCGAAATGAGTATTTGATTTGTCTCTCTAAAGTAATTGATTTGTCTCTCTTTGAAGAACTCGAAATGAGTGTTTGATTTGTCTCTCTAAAGTAATTGATTTGTCTCTCTTTGAAGAACTCGAAATGAGTATTTGATTTGTCTCTCTAAAGTAATTGATTTGTCTCTCTTTGAAGAACTCGAAATGAGTATTTGATTTGTCTCTCTAGAGTAATTGATTTGTCTCTCTTTGGAGAACTCGAAATGAGTATTTGATTTGTCTCTCTAAAGTAATTGATTTGTCTCTCTTTGAAGAACTCGAAATGAGTATTTGATTTGTCTCTCTAAAGTAATTGATTTGTCTCTCTTTGAAGAACTCGAAATGAGTATTTGATTTGTCTCTCTAGAGTAATTGATTTGTCTCTCTTTGAAGAACTCGAAATGAGTATTTGATTTGTCTCTCTAAAGTAATTGATTTGTCTCTCTTTGAAGAACTCGAAATGAGTATTTGATTTGTCTCTCTAAAGTAATTGATTTGTCTCTCTTTGAAGAACTCGAAATGAGTATTTGATTTGTCTCTCTAAAGTAATTGATTTGTCTCTCTTTGAAGAACTCGAAATGAGTATTTGATTTGTCTCTCTAAAGTAATTGATTTGTCTCTCTTTGAAGAACTCGAAATGAGTATTTGATTTGTCTCTCTAAAGTAATTGATTTGTCTCTCTTTGAAGAACTCGAAATGAGTATTTGATTTGTCTCTCTAAAGTAATTGATTTGTCTCTCTTTGAAGAACTCGAAATGAGTATTTGATTTGTCTCTCTAAAGTAATTGACTTGTCTCTCTTTGAAGAACTCGAAATGAGTATTTGATTTGTCTCTCTAAAATTTCCTTATGAATATTTTTTAGTGTTATCCCTATATCTAATGGATGTTAATATGGTTTTTCATTATGCTAAATTTCATGTTTCTACATTAAACTGTTTCTGAGCAAATGGTTGTGAAAATTTTCAGTAAAATCTTTAGTCTTATTTTACATATAATTTTAAAACAAATTGCTTTGAAACTCCTGTTGTTCTTTCGGACATTCTATTTGTATCCTTTAAAATTTCCGTGAATGCTATGTATAATGCAGCATATTGAATGCTATTCGGGTTAATATTGTCATTAAGACGAGTTTTAGGTTTCTACGTCAAACGGTTTCTATGAAATGCACCTGTGACAGACGGATGCGTGAATAATTCTTATAGGAGGGTTCCATTTTTTCCTTCAGCGGTATAAAAAAACGAATAAAAATACCCTAATAAAAAAGAGAAGAATTAAGATATTTTATATCGATATTGTTATCGTAGGACAATTTTAAATTTCCATGAAATTTGACTGAACATTTAAATAAAAATGTCATTTTAGTATTTATATTTATTTAATACGACGGCAAATATATACCTATTTAAATATGTAATAATTTCTATACTCTTTTTAATTCTCGATTTAATTAGGTCACCTAAATGTTTGTTCCTGATTTAATTTTTTTTTATTAAACAGACTTGCTTTTCAAGAGATAATATTATTTTATTGTTATATTGAAATTAAAAAAAAATAAAATGATGTTTTTCGAATATAATAATGTATGTAAGTATACCATAATTTATGAATTTACATAATTTACGAAACTGATGAATTTTGAAGCGTCCTTGCTTTTAAAATTCTAAGTAAAATATGTGAGCGTTTGTTTCTTGATCTAATTTTTATACAATTAAATGAAACTACGTGATGTAGTATTATTTCTACTTTCTTTAAGTTCTTTACCACGACCTAGGTTTCGTTGTATTACAACATCTTCAGGTGGGCTATTAGAAAAGATTCTTTGCTAATAGCCAACCTGAAGATGTTGTAATACAACGAAACCTAGGCCGTGGTAAAGAACTTAAAGAAAGTAGAAATAATACTACGTAAAATGTTATTCACGTAGTTTCATTTAATTGTGAATAATGAATTTCTACAAAATTAACGCCAAATATATTCAACTAATTTTTTTTATTAAAAAGAAAAAATTGTAGCAGTAAGAGTCAGTTTTCGTGCTAATTAAGAAATTGAAATCTGTGATAGCTAAGAGCTAAAAACATTTCTGTAAGATTTTTATTTTAAAAAATTATGAAAGAAACCTTTTACTAATTTTTTGAGCAATTTGCAGTTATTAAAAGGAACAGCTATAGTATATATTGATTAAAGTCGTAAATAATTACGTAATATCATTGTCTCTGATTTACACAAAATGACTAAAATTGCAGTAGGAAAGTTGGGTTATAACTAGGGTTGCCAGATGGCTGGGAAATCCGGGATTGTCCCAGAATTTTATGTGTTGTCCCGTGTCCAGTAATTTCACATTGTTGTCCCGGAATTCACAAATATTAGTTTTTTTCATAAAACAACAGTTACGTCACATAACTGTTGTTTTTGTATTAAATTATTATTATTTAATGAACCAATCACTTTTATTAAAATATTTGACTTAATATTTGGTACTAGAAGACAATTTTTATTTGATTTTATTGGTCTGAAGGTTTTCTTGGGTTCAACGAACCACAGTACTTGGTAGTAGAAATGTCCCGGAAAAAGTGATTTTAAATATGGCAAACCTAGTTATAACTAATATTTACCTCCTTTACAAGATTTGATAAATTGATATCTAGTGATTATAATATACTATTTACCACTTCACTTAATGTTGAAGTTTTAGTCGACATGTACATTCAAAATTGAGTGTAAAATGGATTGAAATATTAACTTAGAATGAGCGACAACTGTTGAGAATAGAGTTAACGCCACGTATCCACACAAAACAATCGTCCGGTGTCTATTTATTGCTTAACTGAAAACAAAAACTTGACACTTTATGTAATTGCAAATGGAAAACCGAAGTCAATTTAAATGTTAGCGTCCGCCACTTCGGCGCTCAGTTGCAGCGCGACACGCGCGTTGTCAGCGTCTTTCTAAGTGGCGTTACATATTCGAGAACACATATACGAGGTGAATATTTGTGAGTGATGTGTAGTTGATCTTTGACTGGTATTTGGAACGAGTAGTGCACCAGTAACAAGCGAGGAGGGAGTTCGTTAGCGCAGTGTTATCAATATGGCTGCCTGCGACAAGTGGGTCGTAGTGAAGATATTCGAATTTGTATGTAGTACTTATTTTTGTGACAATTCTATTACACGACGTATATTTGTACGCGGTACCATAATTTGTATGTAGTACTTATTTTTGTGGTAATTTTATTACACGATGTATATTTGTACGTGGTACCTTAATTTGTATGTATTACTTATTTTTGTGATAATTTTTTTTACACTACATATATTTGTACACGGTACCATAATTTACATATTAAAGTAAATTGTAACGAAATGTTAATTTCTTTTAGTACAAGGATAAGCAAAAATTCTCTCTGGAAAACATACAATTTACAGCTGGTTGAAAAGTGTTTAGTAAAACAATTTCGCGAATTTTTAAATATCTTTGAAGTACCATTAGTTACATTTCATTAACGAAACCTTTAATTCAAATACAGATTTTTTCCTAGTTTTTAATTAGCGGCCGAAATAAGGCGAGTATTACAATCTTTGTTTTAAACATATTTTTTTAAATAAATAAACAAATATTTTATTGAGAACATCCCAAAGTACTTACAAGACGTGTTGATATGAAAAACAATATAACACTGATTACCTCTACTGAAATCCATTAAGCAGTTATGGACTAGGTACCAGGTAATAATACAAACTTGGAATTAAAGCGAGGTTACGGGGCAGGGGGTTCTTTCATTTATTTTTCTAAAGAAAAATTATTAAAATACTTTTCTAAGGAAATATTACTAAGTCGTATTAAGAAGTGTAGTACACTAAAGTATTTTGTTCAATATTTATAAGCGTTTCTATTATATCTATGTCAGTAAACTCCTCATCTTCATCGTCTATGATTCATGATGTGATAGGTTGCAATGAGGATGTCTATTAAAATATATTTCTAATTTTTTCTAATAGCTGCTTTACAGTCGCGGACTTTTATTTATTTACAAAATGTTTAGTTCACTTTTTACTACGTAGTAAAATTTTTAATTTTTTTATAAATTTTTATTTTTAATTTTCTAGTCTCTAGCCGTCAGCACTAATTTTTGTCTATTCGATAATTTACTAGTTAAATGTTAAGTTTTGAACACGATTTGGTTCTCTCAGAGAATGGAGACCGGGAGCAATTCAGAAATTTGATTGCGTTCAAGCGTACTTGTGGCCAGGTCAACAAGTACTTTATCATCACTGGGAGCCACATACACATGACCTTTTGCGAAAATATGTGATCAATGACAGCTTGGTCTAATACCGTCACCCTGAAACTTGTGCGCAGTTACAATTATACCAAAGGTGGCATCGTTCTTTCAATTTTTCCCTGCATCTGGAAGGCATTATATCTTTTAGTCGAGGGCTCTATTCGGAATAATGCACTTTTCTTAATTTTACTGCCAGCATGCCCATCAGGTTCTTAATAATAACAGCAGACCACCCGAAACGTCGAACGACACCCGTGTCGCAATTCACTGGGCCGTGGTTTATCCTCATGTTGCGGCGAAGCATTGCTTAGGATCAGATATAAATTTTAAGTGTGCTAAGTAATCCTTGTCTTAATTGCCTCACAGGAAACATATTAATATAAAGTTTTTAAATTCACGGAAAACTATGACTAATGGCTCTCCTTAGCTCGCGCAGTTGGACAAAAACAATTGGTCAAGTGTGTACATATACACGTATGTACACTTTACCGTCAGTATCATAGCACCGTCACTCCCTAACTCACCCAGGTAAAGAGATCAAGTGCAAATTCATATACACATATGCACGTAATTGAAAGCCATTAGTTGTACATATAACCGATAGACAGTATCCTCCCTCGCTCACTCAGTTGGATAAAAACAAGAGGTCAAGTGCATACATAAATACATATGTACATTATAACCGACAGATAGTATCCTCCCTAGCTCACGCAGTTGGGTAAAAACAATTGGTTAAATGCATACTCATGAGCATAAGTACGTATAATCGAGAGATAGTATTCTCACCAGCTCTCCCAGTCCATTAAAGAAGTCAAGTGAAAACCCGTATATATATATACATGTAATTGGAAACCGGTATCCCTTTTGGCTCGCGCAGTTGGCTAAAAACGAGAGGTCAAGTGCATACATACATGCGTATGTACATACAACAGACAGACAATATCCTCCCTAGCTCACGCAGTTAGGTAAAAACAAGAGGACAAATGTATACATCCATATGTGTGTACATATAACCGATAGTCGGTATCCTCCTTAGCTCGCGCTTTTGGGTAAAACAAGAGGTCATGTGCATATATACATGCATGTGTACATATAACCGACAGACAGTATTCTCCCTCACTCGTTCAGTTGGGTAAAAACAAGAGGTCAAATGCATACATACATGCATATGTACCTATAACCGGCAGACAGTATCCCCCTAGCTCGTGCTGTTGGGTAAAAACAAGAGGTCAAGTGCAAATATACATTTATATATATGTACATACACCGACAGACAGTGTCCTCTCTAACTCCCACTGTTGGGTAAAAACAACAGGTCATGTGCATACATACATACATACGTACAAATAAGCGACACGCAGTATCCTCCCTACCTCGCGCAGTTGGGTAAAAACATTAGGTCAAGTACATACATACGTAATTATGTACATAAAACCGACATATAGTATCCTCCCTAGCTCGCGCTGTTGGGTAAAAACAAGAGGTCTAATGCATACATACATGCATATGTACATATATCCGATAGACAGTATCCTCCCTAGCTCGCGCTGTTGGGTAAAAACAACAGATCATGTACATACATACATACGTACAAATAAACGACTCGCACTATCCTCCCTACTTCGCACAGTTGGGTAAAAACATTAGGTAAAGTACATACATACGTAATTATGTATATAAAACCGGCATACAGTATCCTCCCTAGCTCGCGCTGTTGGATAAAAACAAGAGGTCAAATGCATACACACATGCATATGTACATATATCCGATAGACAGTATCCTCCCTAGCTCGCGCTTTTGGGTAAAAACAAGGTCAAGTGCATACATATATACATATGTTCATATAATCTCAGACAGAACCTTCCCTAGCACGCACAGTTGGGTAAAAACGAAAGGTCAAGTGCATATGTATGTACATTTAACCGACTGACAGTATCCTCCCTAGCTCGCTCAGTTGGGTAAAAACAAGTGGTCAAATACAGGCCGAAATAACATATATTGTAATATAATCTGAATGAATTTTATTCCATCTAATTTTGATTCCCATATCTCGATGAATGTGTAGAAAAATGTTTTTCCTGCATTCTTTAAAATTTTATTTAGAAAAGTTTTCAATATCCAAATGAATGTCTCTCATATTTTTAGGGTAAAAACGGTACCCTTATAGGATCACTCATATATCTGTCTGTATGTAGGTTTTAGCCGTTTTTCTCAGAAACCGTTTGACGTAGACATTTGAAATTTGGCACAGTCATAAAACGTATTAACCCACACTATAAGACTATAGCTAAACCTAAGAAAATACTCAATTGAAAATGTTTGGGTGGGCAAATGATGTACTCAATTTTTTTTAATTCATGTATAGTGCGGGATGTCCATCGAAAAGGCAAGTTAAAAGGGACTCAAAAATATTTTTTTTCATAATATCTTCAGAGATCCCTATCTATAAACTTAAATGTAACGACTGTAATAGTGTATACATAGGTCAAACAGGAAGAGATTTTACTACAAGATATAAAGAACACATTGCCAGCGGGCGAAATAACAAACCAGACACATCTCACTTTCCTAAACATCTCATTGAAAATAACCATCACCCTCATACTGATAATGCCCCCTACATATTACAAATAAATACAAAAGGTAATAAACTTATTATCCTAAAATCATTAGAAATAAACAGATATAAAAAAAAACACCAAGGTTAATATATTAAATAAACAACTAAATATAATATCATCATCAACACTTAATATCTTCTAGACATAATATAATTAGACAACATTGATTCTACAGTACTATTCAAATTGTTTCAAATCAAATACACCTATAAATATAAGTATTTTAAAAAAAATTAAAGAAATAAATAAATACTTAAAAAAAAAAAAAATGTATATATATATATATATATATATATATATATATATATATAAATAAATATATGAATAAATAAAACCGGAGATATGTTGAATTAGTGGTATTACCTTGTTCTAACTTCCAGATACACTTGCTTTTGTATAAATATATTACCGAGAATAACTTCCATTTAATTTTATTACATACACCAGAACATTTGCATTGTACAACCTCATATAATAACAACAATTGAATTTATTACTCTCACTAAAATACTGGTATATCGTATAACTTTCGGAAATACAATAAAACCTACACCGCTCCCCTACAATAAACTCGCTAACATAAGCAGTAGGAAAACCCACACAAACCAGGCTTCCGCTACTCGAAACATATAAATGCTGTTGGTTGTTCCTAAGAGTTAATCTTTGCTAACAGCCCACCTGAAGATGTTGTAATGCAACGAAACCTAGGTCGTGGTAAAGAACTTAAAGAAAGTAGAAATAATACTACATTACGTAGTTTCATTTAATTGTGAATAATGAATATCTACAAAATTAACGCCAAATATATTCAATATTCAATATCAGAGATATATTGAAAATTATGAAAAAAATATGTTCCCCCTTATTGTTGAATAACACATATTTAACCCTCTATTCAAATTAAGATTATGAAAAATATGGGTTTTTGCATGCAAAGTTGTAGGAAAGCGATGATTCTAGATGTCATAATTTTTAAAACACGGAGAATGTTTTGGGTTTAGGAAAAACATAGTAGGGAAGTACTTACATTTTTTTTATTTTCCAAACCGATTTTCACAGAAATTATACGACTTAAAAATTTGATTGTTGGCATAGCAATATGTCTTATAATATCCACACATTTTACGCCATTAAATTTTTAAAAATGTTCGTATAACAATTGAAGAGAATTAATTAAATATAGTTCTTCAAAATATTGTTTTCCCATTATATATATATCATGTGGCATATCATTTGAAATGGCTTTATGAGGAATACAAAAATATTTTTCCACAATTTTAAATTGCATATTTAAAAAGTTATTCTAAAAATATACGAAAATATGGCATTCAACCCCTCGTTTCCGAAACTTCTGAGCAAACAATCATGAAAAAGATTGGGTAGGTAAAATATGACTGGAAGATTACAGGAAAACTATATCGATTACCCTAGATTTTATCATTTTTAAATGTGCACTATGTTTTTACGCCTGCGAAAGGCATAGTATATAATACGTTGCAATATATTTACTTTGTGAAAAATTAATATTTTCAAGTAGTTCAATAGAAATACTAAGTATCCTTAAATGTTTATAAAGCAGAAATGTTTAGGAAACCCTCGTAGCGCGAATTCTACTCGCACTTGACGGGTTTTATTAAATTTCTCATTTTATCAGCTTTCATTCGATACCCTAAACGATGAGATTGAAAATGAAAAAAAAATCATGATTCGTATGACCCCTGACAAATTATTTTTAAAATTGTGTATTAAGTTTTCTGTACTTTCGTGTTATATATGGCTGGTTGCTAAGTATAAACACGATTTAACGATTTTTATTGTAGTTCGACTTCTTTGCCGTGGTGAAAAATGCCGTAATAAAACTGTCTAGACGACCGTCGCGCCGCCCTCTCGATAGGTCAGGGGTGTCACGCGCTTAAAGTGAATAATGCTGTGTACAAAATTTACCAAGAATATTTTTGGGAATAGTTTATGTGAACGACGATGCCAATGTCAAATCTCAACTTTCTATACCAAAAGGTTTCCAAGGCTGTGACAGATATACGGACAGATACGCTAATGATCTTATAAGGTTTCTGTTTTTTTTGAGATACGATATAAAAAAGAGAATTTGTCTAAAAATAGGGTACTTTTTTAATAACGAGTATTTGTTTTTTAATTTTGACTCGACCGATAATAGTGGTTATTTAAAGTAAACAAAATTATTCGTTTTTCGTCAATAACAAAGATATAAGATAAAAAACCATTCTCTCAACGAGTATGTTCGTGTATCTTAAATAAGTGCAAAAAAATTGATTCAGTATTTTTTGAGAAATCGCGGGAATCTTCATGAAAAATAGTATTCTGTGGAAAGCTACTTGAAAGATTATGAGAAGAGATTTTCCTGAAATATGCATGTAATTAACGCATCAACATGTACTTAACGCGTTAATTACATATGCATGTCATTAACGCGTCAAACAGCTTTGAAAACTTACACGCTCATCATATTTTCAGGAAGTTTATAACACAATAATTTTTTTTCTAAACAGATTTTCAAGATTTTCACATTATATTTCAATTTTCTTTTCAAAATTACAACTAAGCATGATTCCAAAAAAATAATGAATTCACAAAAACACGCGCCCTTTAGTAAGCGTCCCTGTACGCTAACACCTAGCGTTCGAGTAGTGGTAACACCGTTTCTGCACTTCATACCGTCATACCTTACGATCGTTACATCTAGACTGTAACGCCCATATGCACCACACACGGTCAAGACAGTCAGTCGGACTTACTGATACTTAAAAACGTATTCCTGTTTCTCATTAACTGTCAGTCGAGTCGGAACAACAGTCTACTTTACCGACCGTACCCAATAGGGTACGTGCAATAGCACGGTCCAATTCCGTAAGTATCCAAACAAAATACGTTTTTAACTTTCAGTAAATCCGACTGAGAGTCCTGACTGTGTGTGGTGCATACGGACGTAAGTCGACTCAATGCTAGGTTTATATTGTGGTATAACTACGTTCAAATTCAGCTAGCCATCACTAACGCAACTTATATCTGCTGTCACCATAATTTATTACGTCTGCTTATGCTCCTCAATGATTATTTCAGCACTTCTTGATGCTGATTGGTATTATTTATGACACTGGATCACACCGATTTGGAACAAGCCTTATACTTATGGTTGGTCTGGAATATTAATTAATATACATTACAACGTGGATGTACACCATTTCCTTTGTCCTATACGCCAGGTGGGTTGGTGCTAACACGAACGGCAGTCTAAGACTTCAGTCACTCTAAATACGAATGTTAAATTCGTGTCGGATGCACAGTTGTTCGCCGACTTTGATCGCGGATAGTAATCGGGTATTTGACTGATTTTTTTTTATTTCATTAATCATAATTTCAAGGTGCAAGCTGATGAGGAGTGAAACATTTTTTTAATAATCTTAAATATTGACCGAGTTATAAAAGTTTAAATTTAACCTTTAGAGAAGGACGATAATACTGCGTTGTGAGGTAATTTTTAATATTGCACATTATATTCTACGAGAGGAAAAGAGACAGGGAAAAGAGAGAGGAAAAGAGACATACCCAACTCTATCCGTATCTTCAAATTTAGAAGTTTACAACTGGCTTATTTTTCAATCAATTTTTGAATTTTTTTCAAGACTAGTTTTTAATTATCTTATATTTCACAATATTGTACGAAAAATATCAAAATTTAGAATGAGTCAACTAGCATATCGTAGTCAAGTGGTATCAGTATTAAAATTCCTCCCATAAGATGAAATTAAGATTTATACATAGAAAGCGCGTATTTTATTAGTTTTAAGTAGGATTTGAACTTGGGATCAGCTGGTCACGATTCGAGGTTTTATACGTCTTATAGTTCTTATAGAGCATTTATTACAATAAAAAGTCTTGAAGGTTTTTTGTATTTTGTTATAATTTTAATATAATCTGTCGACGTTAAGCGCAACACTAGTGTATATTTTTAATCATCGACATCGATATTTAGAAGACGCTTTCTTGTATAACGTCCCTCTCCGAGAGGGTGAAAATAGCTAAATGTGTTTTCAACAGTTCTTGAAATACGAAGTGTCTTGTAGCGGAATGTGTCCAACATGCACAAAATATTTTAAATAAAATTACGGATGTTAGAAATAACGTATTTGGGAACTGTAATCCTTATTTGGAGTGAGTTTTTGATTTCGGTGAGAAGTGTCTAAAGTCATATTTCGAGTTCTATACCGTCAAAGTTGTATATGGCTAAATAACAGCTGATAAATGGATAAGATATAATTATTATTAATTATAAAATAGAAGTGATAATAATATACTATTTATAACGGTATTAATATAGCATGATTAAAGCCGTCCCTTTCTAAGGACCGGTGATGTTAGAAAATAAACGAATAAACTTGGTACAAATGGCACTGAAAGTTGGTATTTCAAATAAAATGTTGGTATATTCATACATTACCATATACGTATTATAGTATGGATTCTATAGACATAGTATAATATTATACTGCTTTAAATCTAAGCTGTGGGATTGAGAATTTTAAAATATTTTGTTAATTTGTCATAAATATATATTTTAAATATGTTTCCCATTAATTTAAAATAAAATAATCTGAAACAGTTTTCAGAAATGATACAACTCATTGTAAGAGCTATAAACTAATAGGTTAAAAGAAAAACTAATATTTAACGATTCTTTAAATTCGTCCAGCCTTTATATGACCAAACTATTTTGTGGACGTATCTTAAAGCTTGTGCGATCAGCTTCAATTCGCGTCGAAGTTGAGCAGTCGATTAGTATGAAAGTAATGGTGTTCAAAATTTGTTGATTGCCATAAATATCTAAATTAACTATTTTATAAACATGAGACATTCGAACTGATGAAGGTAGCTCCATTATGGTAGATTTATTTTAAGGCTTTCATTTATTTTGCAGATGAGCAAAATCGGTCAAATGGTTTGGAAGTAATTGATGCATGAAATTTTTTGTTGAAGAGAAATCAAAATCCAGTGATTTTATGTGAAATTTACCTTTCATTCCGGCTACCGGATGACATTTTTTCCGTGCTGGAAGATATAAAATATTTTTTAACTGTGATCGTTATTAAAAGTTGCCATTTTTGTGTACCAACAAAATTTTTGGGTTGGACACATTGTACACATTTCTAAAAAATGGCAAGTTTACCAACAAGCTGGTACGTTAAACATTACTGTTAAGGAATTATTAGGTAATTTCATAAATGCCCGCTATCACAATCATGAATATTTATTAAATGTTTTAGGAACTAGGGAACCGGATTAATAACAAAATGTCAGTTGAGGAATAATCTGAACTAATAAAACAAAAATTAAATAAATTTCATTCGAATTTAAATCACTTTTTATTTATTAAAATAAAACAAAACTAAGCATATAATTTCTTTCAAAAATGAACAGGTAAATCTTAATAATATTTATTTTTAAAAGTCATTAATGTACTTGTATCGAAATAATAAAATTGGAAATATATATTTTCACCACAAAAGCCGTAAATATATATATAGTAAATGAGTAAACCATTGAATAAAAGGAATACTGAAATAATTTCTATGGTTACCAAATTTCGATATTTAAAACATCCTTTTTTTTATAACGTCCCTCTCCGAGAGGGAGAAATTACCTAAATGTGTTTTTAACAGTTCCTAAATGTGTTTTAACAGTTATCTAAATGTGTTTTAACACCTAAATGTGTTTTAACAGTTATCTAAGTTAATATAATAGTCAGAAATACATTTTTCTTTATATCTAACAAACATAATTTAGTTACTTTATCTGTTGTTTACATATGCGTTTTCGAATTTAAGAAATAATTTTGATTCCATAGTAGAATTAATGAGAAATACGTATATTACAGGATAAAATTGATTAAATCATAACGGGCTTGAGAAAAGTTATTTTACTTTATCATTTATAAAAACGTAAATGATCAAAGGACAATCACATTGACAATTTGTTTGAGAAAGAATTTACAATGATAATTCATTATTTCGTTTATTAAGTTTTTAAATTTTTACAATTATAGTTACATTACGGTCTTTAGTTTATTTAACTGCTGTAGAAATTCTTAAAACTGTTCGACACTTATTTTCAGTAGCGTAATATGACATTTCATATTATACCCAGTAATGTGGAAATTTATTACTGTACTGCTTCAAAATATTTTTACCAAAACAATAAAAGTGAGACAAATCGTATGAAAAAGTTTATAAATTACTTTCGACCGACGCAAGGAGAGAAAAAATTATTGTATTCGTCCAAAAATCGAAGTTGAGATTTTGTTTGGAAGCGATACTAGAGCGGTAATAGAGCGTGCAAATTAAAATGCCTGTATACTCGTACGTGCGAGTGTGTACATGCAATGGCATCGTCGCATCGTAAGGTCTCGCAAGGTCGCCTAAACCATTACATAATTTGAATGATATTTTGTATTCCAAGTTTATTATAAATATCCTCAGACTTTTTTCCTTTTTTTTTTCACTTAAACATTTTAAGCATTTTAAATAGAAAACAATCCATAAAATAAATTTAAACAAAACATGTCCAACATTTTTTGTTGAAGCGTCTACATTGTTTGTACGTTAAAAGCTAAATAACAGCAATGATTGTTCTGTCAAAAGTCCAACAATAAAATAAAATAGTAAAATTTGTTTATACTTTACAAAAACAAATAATATAGATTTGCGTTTCGCTCGGAAGATTGGGAATTATGGCTGAACCATTTATTTAAGTTGTTAAAATTTTTGGCTAGCAAGGCTTCCTCCATCTTATATTTAATCCATTATTTTATATTTAATCATTAATTTAAAAAAATATAGAAAGTTTTTTAAAGAATTTAAGGAAATTTTAAATTTTCATAAATCGATGTAAATATATCGATTAAGAAAACGTGTGAATTTATTATCTATGTATGTGTCATCAGTATTGATGCCATTTTGTAAACATTAAAAACATGCAGTTATTTTTAAATATGTTACGCTTATCTAACTTGTACTATATTATTGGCATTTTTGCGCTTCTTGAATGAGCATGAAGTCATATTGGCTCCTATAAACTATTTTTAATCTATAAAATTCTCTGTTGATACACGACCACTCGCAGTGGTCGCCGTTAGCAACTGACTTGAATGACACTGAGTTGTGTGCATTGCACGTAATCTATTGGAAATGTGCACCTAATCTATGGGCAGCTCATAGTTTATTATTAATATCTTGGATACATATCCACCCAATACGCCCAACGTTTTTATTATTTTTATATTTTAGATTGTACTATATACTTTGAAACATTAAAGTAAATTCTGGATGATGAAATTTGAACCCGGGTGAAGGTCTTATAAACTATAATTTTTAACTAAGAATAATGTTTAAAAAGATCTCCCGATTCTGCGAGACATATGCTATTTATAAAATTATTTTCTTTAGTCACAATATTGCAAATATTTTCACTCACTGTCATCCGAAATTCAGTGCGAAAAAAATGCAGGGCAATGCAACGCTCTATTCTTATTTTAATTCATGTCGCATTTTCACGTAGTTTCAAAGACGTCGTAGAGCCGGCAAAGTTTATAGACACATAGCGCATAGCTAAAACCCGCCGTTTATTGTTAAGGTTGTTAAACGTACCGGATTTCCTGTTTTTTCCGGAATAGGGTAGTCGACTCGTCCTAAATTTTCATATTTTACGTACAATTTCGTAAAATAAGAAAATGAACATGGGTATATCGCTGTCTCTTTCCCCTTTGTAGAATACAATGTGCAATATTACAAATGACGTCACAATGCAGTAATGCTGTCCTTGTCTAAAGATTAAATTTAAACTTTTATAACTCGGTCAATTTTTAAAATTAGTAAAAAATTTTTTCACTCTTCGTCAGCTTGTACTTTGAAATTATAATTAACAAAAAAAATTAGTCACATACCCAATTAGTCTCTTTTATATTATATGTGTTAATGTTATGTTAAAGTTATTTTATTTTTCAGTAATAAAAATAACATATGTCTTGTTCAAATTATTTTTCTTACCGGATCCGGATCCAGTTGTTATTTTTCCTACCGGATCCGGATGTAGTTGTTATTTTTCCTACCGGATCCGGATCCTTATTATTGCTATTTCTCCTTTTGTCCCCTTACATCGGTGCACAGTTTTTTTTTCTATCTACGTAGGCCACAAGGTATACAAAGTAGTTTTCATGTAGTGACGATATCCATCGCTGGATATTACCCTCAGTTGATGATATTACCTTACACCTATTTACATCTCAACGTTTTCCCATCTTTGTTGATCGCATTATAGTCTAATGTCCACTAAACAAATGCCCTGGGTAAAAATTGAATAGTTCCATATTTTTTTTCTTTTGTTTTAACTTATGTTAAGTTACCATAAGAGATCATGAAACTTAATCAAGTCGTTTACTTAGTCAGCTATAATTATTGGTCCGCTTTGAAGAATTACATGGTTTTACTTTAACTCGACTAGGCATGTTAACTACTCATAATTATGAACTAGTATTCGTCGAGTAGTCGGGCGCATGTCTCGACTAATTATAAGTTGACTGTTTGTTGGTAATGAGGGAGTTTATGGCCACTGTGACGAATATATTTGTGTTAGTGTACATAGTTAAGTTCGATATATTTAAGGCGAACGCACGAATACAGTACATTATTTATGTAAAAAAATTCTTAGTAAAATAATTTTAATATGTTTATGTAATACGTTGAGGATTTCTATCTAATAATGAGTTATAATATGGGTCACAGTAACAATTTAATAATTCTGTTTGGAGAAGAAATTAATAAATCATTCGTTTTAAAAACATTTATATTTAAAAATCACAAAATTATGTAACAAAATAGAAATGAGGCCGTATCTGTGCGTATGTCAGGTAAAAACTACTGGACGGATTTTAACGAAACTTTGCAGTTTTGTACCGTAGAGACTCGCTCAATATCTGCTATAGAAATCATGGTGCTTTTCATCGTGGGTGTTTAGCAGTTAATTAATAGAATACTGCTCAATTATCTAACGGCGCCATCTTTATAAGTTACCATCATCATCATAATTTTTAAATTCTTCACTATATTTCTTTTTAATAAACATTTTTCATTTAATATGGTAGCGCATCAGCCTAGTATCAAACAGGTACATTTCTATTTCGGTATAGATAGTATTTAAAATAATTCTTTAATATGTTACTTTTATTTTTTAGACATTACCTTAATTATCTCTCCCTAAGATACCAGAATGAATAGATTATGTATGAATGTTACACGTGACAAGACCACGTAGGTACAACTGGCCATGGGAAAAACATTGAAGGCAAAAGTCTAAAATACCAACATTTAAAGTTTGGCCATATTCGTTGTTGATGTTTATAGAGCACAATAGTTTTAGGGGAAATTAGACTCGGTTAGGATTGGAACGGTAAGTCAGTGAAATCGTCATAAAGAACATATAAGGCAGCGACTTAAGTTTGTTACGATTACTCAAAAAGATCATTTTTATATCTAAAATATTTATTCAAATGGTTCGATAAACATGATTATTTTCATTTTAATCAAATGCACGAAGCGAAGAATCTATTGAGTTTGATCAAGAATTAAACTACTCTTGTTATTTTAAGCAGCAAGTTCCGCTTATTTAGAAGATCTATTTTCGATAGTTGGAAATCATTTTAGTCGATAGACATATACTGTCGAGAACTTTTCTGGAAAATTATTTAAGCTTTTCAATTATCTCCACGGTTTACGAATAGTCCGCCGTGAAATATTCCCAGCGGTTGGTTGCTTGGAGACTTCATAGTTGTAAATCGGCTAATTTACCCAAACATTTATAAATTATGCTCTTAAACCTCATCAGGAGTTAATCTATCATTGGTGAAATATAGAACAAAATCATTTTAGTAACTACTAAGGTTAGTTCGCATAGATTTAATAGTCATACGTATTGAATATACGAGTATTTGGCGTTAGTTTTGAAGAAATTAATTGTCCACAATTAAATAAAACTACGTGATGTAGTATTATTTCTACTTTCTTCAATTTCTTTACCACGACTTAGGTTTTGTTATATTACAACATCTTCAGGTGGGCTATTAGCAAAGAGCTTTGACCACCTGAGGATGTTGTAATATATGTATGATTCATACGTATATTAAGAAGTGCATAATATTCCTATCTATCAGACTGTAGGACATTTTTTGGGTGCACTATATAGGAAAAAAATTAAAATCTAAAATCGCTTAACATGGCCAGACTCTTCTCTCGCGAAAAACGAACAAAATTATTAGCAATAAACTATTAAGAGTCTACTGTTACAATTAAATTCTTAACTGGACACATTACATTATTAACTGGACACATTAAATTATTAACTGGACACGTTAAATTATTAACTGGACACGTTAAATTATTAACTGGACACGTTAAATTATTACCTGGACACGTTAAATTATTAACTGGACACGTTAAATTATTAACTGGACACATTTAATTATTAATTGGACACGTTAAATTATTAACTGGACACATTAAATTATTAACTGGACACGTTAAATTATTAACTGGACACGTTAAATTATTAACTGGACACGTTAAATTATTAACTGGACACATTAAATTATTAATTGGACACGTTAAATTATTAACTGGACACATTAAATTATTAACTGGACACATTAAATTATTAATTGGACACGTTAAATTATTAACTGGACACATTAAATTATTAACTGGACACATTAAATTATTACAGTTAAATTATTATTAGTACCTAATTTGCAGAGAACAATTTATTTTAACTAATTCAAATACATCACTACATGGGCGTAGTAAGAATGTTGGCGTAGTCAGATTGTTGGCGTAGAGGGTTTAAGAACCAAACATTTCCATAACAAAATGTATAAAATAATAATTAAGAAAATCTATTTAATAGAGTAATATTCTTCTCTTTCTTCATACGATCTACAATCACTACTGCATCAACATGAGTACTATGGTGATGTTCATTAATGGTAAACCATTTAGTCATTTAGCTTTTGAGGTTTTCAAACTCGAAAACGTTCTCTCCAGGATGGCAAAGAAGACGGGGATAGTAGTTACAGTTTTCAAATGTGTAAACATTGGGATATACCATTGCATTACACAGATTCAAATATTCCAAAGAAAATTTGGAAATGGCGGGACGTAACGATCTATTCGCTGGATTAGGATATGCGAATCATGTGATAAGTACTATGCGACGTAGCCTAGTATCCACTAGATACTGTCTGCAAAACAATTTTGGTCCTAATATTTCGGAAGGGATTCTAACCAAAAAAAATAACTGTTGGATTTTTTATTGCTGAAAATTTCTTAAGGAATATCTCTGATTTTATTAAAATTCCGCACGCTCCAACTTACTGTGAGTGATATCAACATAAAAAATATATGCCATTGTATAGATCAGAAAAGGCCTATAAATAATTAGACCTTTAGTAAAAATCATTGTTTTAATCATTTTTTTAATATACTCTTATTCTTTATTTTAGAGTAGAGTAGAGTACTATTGAGTAGCAATTTCTTTGGCGAATAAGGAAATTAAGAGCACATTGATTGCAATTTAATGATATATACAAGTGGTATATATCAAATAATTGCTTGAAATATACTCTCTTAAAGCATTTAGTTCTGTTGTTACATGTCGAAATAGATGTGGCCCCACTTGCCATTTTAATTATCAATCATTCACTCCTTCCAACCACTTTTGAAAGTCTTTTCTATTGCAGTTCTTATGTACACTTTTCGAAAACGCATCAATATGTGCAATCTTTTTTATTGAGAGAAAGAGAAGGGTGGAGGTGGTGTAGACCTACACTCCGCCCCCAAAATTCATTTTTGCTAGGTCATTGCTTTTTGCGAAGAGCCAATAACAAATGTATTGAATTCACTGAAAAAAAACAAAAAAGGATAACTTTCTCTGTACACTATCTGTCCTCTTCACTCTATCTTCCTAATCCTAACTCATATCGATATTGTAAATATGTTTTGTTATTACTGAAACAACATAGAAAAATACAACGATCAAATTTGAGGAAAAAGCGTACAACACGCCACTTATAGACATGAACTGAGTGGTATGTCTGTTCGTTTATGGGCGCGTTATATAATTATCTTTTGTCTTTAGTCTGCGACACCTGCATGCAATAAGCTAGAGGACATAATAACCACTCGGACGTGATCCTAGAGCTCAATGTCATTCTCACGGTACATTTACGAACACTGGAGTAGTTTATAAATGACAGATATTGCGTCTAGATTTCATGGTTAAATGCTAGTTGAATATTACGTAGAAAACTATAAACTGCCCACACATAATCATTGTCGTGAGTTAAGATACGTCTTGCTTATTATATAGTTCAAAACATATCTTGATATTACCCATTATCCAAGTGTAAATTACCAATGAAAACAATTGGAAATATTTCAAAGGATTTGATTTACTTTTAATTTTTGATTTTATGAAAATTACAAAGTCAACTTTAGCAATGATCCGCTGTTTTCCGCGCCTTGACTATGTGGCAAAGGATATAGATTTAATGAAATATAAAAACAATCTGAATGGAATTACAAAATGTTATGTGTTGACATTTTATTAAATTAAAATAAAAAGATTATTTTTTGCATTTTTTTATCGAATTGTATTTTAAAATAAAGTATTGTAATTATCATTCCACGTTTAGGATAAATTAACGAATATTTGGAAAGAAAATTAAGTCAATATTAAAAAAAAACCTTTGTCCAAAAATGTGGTCAGACTTTTTTGCAGTTATCTGTTAAAAATAGAAGTATATGGCTTTGATGCATAATTAGTATTTCCCGACATTAGATGGGTTTCATTTCTAAAGTACGAACCTGTGAAAATATGTCTCAGGTCCTGTGTTAAAACTTCGAAAACAACAGTCGTAGAGAGATAAAAATATATCGTTCCAATTTATAATAAAGAAAAAAAAATTTTAAATAAAAGTCTACAATCAATTTATAATAAAACTCCACTTTAACTCTTAAAAAAAGTAGTATTACTGTGTTTAATTTTAAATTTTACACTTTTTTATCCCATGATCTCTTATGGAAGAAACAGACTGATTCGTAAGAAACTTACTCCATGTATCCGATTTTGTTTGTTTCATTACAAAATAAAAAAAAATATTCGTGAAAATCAATGCTGTATTTGTTTTCGTAAAATCAACGCAAATTTGATTAAATGTATTTTGCGCAAATTAGTTACAAAGCGTTTAATTACAAAAATTGAACAAAGTAAAATTGATATTGCAATAGTAAGCTGTGAAACAAAAAAAAAATTTGAATATAAGTTACAAATTTAGCGAAAATACTGGGAAAATTATTATAGAATTACAAGAATTGTAGAGGTTTGATCCTGCGTTGAGCCTCAGTATAGTTCGGAGTTAGACTTATTATATTAGACAAATGAACAAAGGTGAGAGAGAGAGCGCGATGGTACATAAAAACGATCTTCTGTGTTAGAAAGAGATAGCGAAATAAAATCTTTTAGAACCATCTTTTGCAACACAAGGTGCACTTAGTATCGCGCGGAATATTGTGTTCGCTGTTCTTTAATTATTAACCGATTTAGTGCCATTGTTTTTTACTCATATATACTTAAAAATGCCTAAGAAATCGTTTGTTTTTGATGTCATTTACACTTGTCTCGAAAAAAAATTATCCAATTTTAATAATTTTTTCGGTGTTTTCTAATAAAAACTTGTACAAGGATAATAAAACACAAAGAAAATTATGGAAATATATATTGTAAACAAAAATTATAACAAAAACAATCACAATCAAGGTCACATCGTCATTTTCGCAGTCCGGTACATCCTCCGTATCAGCAAAATAATTGTTATCGTCACTATTATCACTATCACTAAAAATTTGCATTACGCCAAATTGTGAGTGCACCACAAAGTCACTTCCACTATCACTTTCTTCACAACTTGAAAAACGATCATTTTCACTCGAATTATTTTCGTATTCTGACATTATGAGTTAAAAATTTTCTTTTCCTGGATCCGTTTTATATTGTAATTACTAATAATATTATAATTTGAACTTTATGTAACAAGTAGAAAGTGAAAAAATTAGCAATGCGTGCGAGCGACCTCCCCTACCGCGCGCTAAACAGCAACTGATTTCGTGAGCGCCATCGCGCTCGTGACTCCCTAACGGTTAAAATAAATGAGTTTGGAACAATGGGGACGTGTTCACTTCTTGATTGTGGGACTGGGATCGAAATAATCCAGATAAATGAATATTTTATAGGTAATTTGTATAGAATTGCTATCATAGTTTTTGTACTTATATTATGTTAAAAAAACCTCACAGAAATAACCATTTCTTTTCTGACAATATATAGAATAGTATTTATCGAGTTTCCGTATAAAGATATTTTTTTTCACGCAATTATATACCAATAGAAATTTAGGAATTTCTCTTTTTGAGTTCCGTAGAAAACCAGAAACTTAGTAATTTCATCATTGTTTGTTCGTCCGTCTTCTGTACTTATATCCTAGTACAGTAGTGATGACATTTTTACATATTTTGCGATTATACATATCCTGCAGGTTTACACGTTTAGCTAATTCAAAGATAGGATCATTTTTAGGGGTACCTTCCTATACGTGGGAATAGTAATAGGTTTTTTCGCCCACCCCATCAAATGTGGTAATAATAAATATTTTTAATTGTCTTTTAAAATACAATTAAAAATGTCATGTAATATTTTTAATTAGATTCATTACTCCCACGCGTTCCCGAACATCTTTTTTTTTGATAGTATCTTAAAAATCTGAATGAAATCATAATATCTTTATAATAACTTCAAATATTGTGTGAGATAAATTTTTAAATAAACTATTATTAATGTCTACTTCTTATTAGCTAATTTCTTATGACTTAAGAAATTATAAACATTTAATATTAAAATAATTTATTTAATATTTTTTTCAAAGCTTATATCATAAAATATCTATGTTATGTTTTAAATTGTGAAATAATTTATAATATAATAAATTATTATAAAAATTTAATTTATTCTTGAAAAATTAAATATTAAAAAACTTAAAAACTATTAACATATAATTATGTTCAATTATTATGCTACATCAACTATATTCATTAATTAACTCATATTTACATGTAAAATATTCTTTTATTAAATTATGATACATGGGCCAAGAAAAATAAAATTTTCTTTAAATAAGAGAATTTTTTACATTATTTCAAATTTCTTATACAATACTAATTAACTTTAATTTTTGGTTCTAAAATATTTTTACAAATGTTAGAATTGTTCTTATTATAAAACAAAATATTTTGTTTTTCAAATTATTCGATTTAAGAAACTTTTCTCAATGTAAATGAAATAATTAAATAAAGCTTTAATTTGTCTTTAATCTATTTGTTACGCCAATTAAAATTTGTTTTGGTTTAGTGATGTAGATAAATAATAAGTTTTAAAAAACGGATCTTCTAAAATATTGAAATCCTATTTCATATACAAAGGTTATCGACATCCTTGTCGATATCTTTGAACACCACTAAACTTATACTATTGTAAATTTACACACATACAACCAACCAATTGGGTATTTGACTAATTTTCCTTTATTTCATTAATCATAATTTCAAGGTACAATCTGATGAAGAGTGAAAACATTTTTTAATAATCTTAAAAATTTATGGAGTTATAAAAGTTTAAATTTAACCTTTAGATAAGGACGACAATACTGCGATGTGAGGTCATTTTTTATATTGCACTTTATGTTCTACAAGAGGAAAAGAGACAGGGATATACCCAACTCTATCCGTATCTTCAAATTTAGAAGCCTATAACTGGCTTATTTTTCAATCAATTTTTGATTTTTTGCTAGACTGGTTTTTAATTAACTTATGTTTCACAATATTGTATGAAAAATATCAAAATTTAGAACGAGTCAACTACCGTATTCTATTTAGGTGACGTGAAATTTGAAACTGAGGTAAATAGACATAATAAGTCTACGTTGTTACCGTATCGCTTCTGTTTTTAAAAATTTCATTAAAAAAAAAATAAAAACAAAACCATAGTTTAAGTAGTGTTAATGAGACATATATAGAATACTTATGGACGTTGTTAGGAAAAAGTAATTTAACTTTCTGTGTATATTTAATGACACTTGTTTAATGTTAGTCATTAACATAACTTCCCGGCGAGTGATAATACTAATCGATCAGATGATATTGCTGTGGCCAAGCTATGACTGGGATACTGACAAACTTTGACTTTTATAAAAATCTTCTACTTTCTAAAAATACACTGTTTAAATTTTGCGGAAATCTCTGCTCTGGGCCGATTTTTTGGGTGCCACAACTACAAATTAAGTCTGATTGTTATTTTTTTTATAGACAAGCATAGTTGAGTAATATAGCTGTTGAATTAATTGAAACATTTACGGTAAATAGTACGGTTCTGTAAAAAAAAATTCAAAAATGTATTTTTTAGGATTTCGTAATTTTCGTCACCCAACTTTGACCTATTTTATTGAAAAAAAAAATGTACTACTCAGTACTGGCAAATCACTTTAAAGATTGGCACATATAATGCAATAATTAAATAAAGTGCAGAATAATAAAGTGAGAAAAATCTTAGTGTGTTTAAATATAAAAAAAAGGTATTCACACTTAACAACAGAAAGCACCCATTATTATTATGGGTGTCTTCTGTCTGTTCTGTATTATCTACATTTTGAATTTTTATGTAAATGTATTTTTCCTTAAATTTTTTACATTACAACTATTAAATAATCCTGAAAAATATAAAGAAAAATACGTTTACCTACACGAAAATTAAAATATACCTCATAATGGGTGCCTACTGTGGTTAAGTGTAAATATCTTTTTTTTTTTAGTTGAAGCAGTAATATTTCGTTCAATTTGTTTATTACATGTTCTAATTTTTAAAAGTCTAAGTAGTACATTTTTTTCAACACAAACAGTCAAAGTTAGGTAACGAAAATTACGAAATTCTAAGAAGTAAATATTTGAATTTTTTTGAGAAAACCCTATTAGTTGTAAAATTTTTAAGTTAATTCGAAAGGCGTATTACTCAACTATAATTGAGGGAACATTTTTATTATACTCTTATCGACTCATTGCAAGGGTAAGTATTTTAAAATGTTAATGAGATGTCGGTAACATGATTATAAAAAGCCATTCTTTATTTTGTCGGTCTAATGTTCATTTCAGCACAGGCCACACTACACGATATTTTCATAAACTTCAGAGTAAAATAATTATGAAACTGTTGGGAATGGAAGGATATAGGATATGCAGTGGATCGTAAACCACATAGACTCCACTATCGTGTACTCAATTTACGAATGGAACGGAAAGACAAACAGGTTAACGTAGATAGCACAACGTTTAACGCCAAGGACTGTACCTACATATAGATTGTAATTAGTAAATGTTTTGTGTATAAATGTAACTTTCGTTGTTCCGTTCCATTTTACTTTTGATTTTGATTTGATTGTTATACATATGTAACATCGTTATTAAGGTTTTGTTCTTAGTTTCTTTTGAGCCTATGTTATTGTAAAGGTAGCAAAATACCGATGACTACCAATTAATATCTACTATTCTTTGTTTTTTGACATTTGACTTTACTTTGTTTGGTCTAAATAGTACTCCTGACTAGTAATTAATGTCTACTATTCTTTGTCTTTTGACATGCACTTTTTTTGGTTTAATTAGTTTCTGTCTGTAAATTAAAAATACGCCGTAAAATATAACCAATAAATGTCATATTTTTGTATGAATAAGAATTTTAATGCAAAAAGTGACTTCTTTAATACATTCTAAATCTGCTGAAGCGCTTGCTTCCTCTGACCTTGCCAAAATGCTTGTAATCTAGAAGTAAACAACTTAGGATCTATTTAAAATAAATAAATTAGTTAAGTACCAATGACAAATATGACATTTAAGGGCCTAGTAATTTTTGGGCCAGCATGTTGTAAACTGACATGTCCTAGTATATATCTATGTACTTTTAATGAACCGAGACAAACTATTTCAATAAACCGACGTTATAGGAGCGACAAGTAGGACATTTGTTACTTTCATTCGTGGGTGCTGACTTAAGGCCACCTCTCGATTATTTTTAAAATAATACGGTGTCACATACCAAATGTTAAAAATTATCATTGCACTTTAGTAAACTAATTACTAAAGTAAATAATAAAACCTAAAATAAATACTTATATACTTTTGGACATTTCCTACTCCTTGTTCATACGTGCAGTTCAAAGGGTCACGAATCTTTGAACTTAATGGTCTGCTAATAAAACAAAGCGGCTAACAATTTACTTTTTAACTAGTCTTTAGAAAGTATTATTAATTATAAGATTAATACACGTAATATAACCTAAAATTTATAAAAGGAATTTTTTTTAGGAAAGCATAATTTGTTTTGTGCTAATTGCCATGTATCGATTGCGATAAAACATAGCTTTTATGTTACCTCAGAGCCAACAGAATGCACCGGGAAAAATATCTAGAAATTCTTTAGCTGTTCTGGCGTGGTGGTGAACAGATAAATAGACTCGCACACAACCATCCAAACACTAAATTTAATACTTTTATTGTGTTACCCTAAACATTTTTTTCGTAAATATTTTCAATATACAGACAGGCCAATTCTACAGTTTGATTACCCTAACTAATATAATGCGAAAGTATGTTTGTTTGTCTTTCTTTTATGTCACAACAGAATGAGGGATTGACGTGATTTGTACAAAGATAATGGGAAACATAGGTATACTTTTTATCATGAGAAAATTCTTATTTGAAACTGAAAAAGTACACAAGTTAATAAGGAAGCAACGTCGCAACGGAGCAAAGGGCTGACGTGATTTTTTTCAATCATTACATACGCAATATAAAGGCCCATCAGAATCACTCAGTTTAATCCTTAATTTAGAGTCCAACCTATAATATTATAAATGCAACAGAGTGTTTGTTTGTCCTTCTTTCACGTCAGAGTTGAACAACTTATTGACGTGAATTTTTACATTGAGATGGTTGGTTTACCAAGAAGTTATATATGCTACTTTTTATGTCGAGCAAAAATTTATCCTAAATAACATTACAATCCCAACTAATATTGAGAATGCCAAAGTTTATTTATACTACCTTGAGGTCGCAACGGAGCTATGGATCGGCATGATTTTTTGCATATTTATATATATTTTTGCTAATTGATATAAACATTTCGATTAATTTTAAAAATTCGGAAGTGTATCTGTTGTTTCTTTCACGTCGCTGCCGAGTAACAGATCGAAGTGATTTTTGCACAGAGATGGTTGGCGGGCCGGGAAATGACACAGGCTACTTTTCAGTTCGGAAAATTTTATCCTAAGTAATATTATAATCCCAAAAAATATTATTACAATCCACAAAAAAATAGGAATATCGAAGCATCGTCGCAATGGAGTCACAGATAAACGTGATATTTTTGAACCACTACAATGTTGTTACCTTACATTGTAGAGTTTCAAAAAATTACGGTATAAATAAGTTAGGAACAGAATCATTCCCTTTGATTCTTAATTTAGAGGGAATTTTTTTTGTTTTCATTGCCATTTGGCTTATAAAGTCACGAAAATAAAGGGTTGGCATATAATTTACTTTAATTGTTCTAGATGACGCTGTATGTTTTAATTTCTCCCAATAAGTTGTTAACTATGACCACGTAAACGAAGCCGTGAGAAAAAGCTAGTATTCATAGATAAAACGGGTTCATTTTTAGACGTATATATCAACTTTGAATATATTAGTGTTATCGTGAAAATTTATCTTGCTTTGAAATTTTTTTAAAAAATATTACTCGTCGTGTCTTTCTATTATTTTTCATATATTACTAATATAATCATATATTACATATATAATTCAAATCGAAATTACCAAAGGAATCGATGAAATAATTCAAATTTGTCTTAAGAGTTACTTACTAAAATCATTTACTAGAACCAGTAAGTGAAATGCATTAAACAGTAGAATAAATGGAATGAAATTGAAATTAATAATAATAAGACTAAGACTCGATCAATTTGATTGTCAATCTAACGCTAGAATGACTACGGCAGACAAATTTTAAAATTACTACATTGTATTACATGTATTTAGATAAAATACATAAAAATATAGTAAAGAATATGTAACTTATAATTTTGCTACGCTAAAATAAATTTGAAAATGTGCAATTTGACAATAAATAGGAATATTTAGTTAACAATTAAGTCCACTAATCTAATTAAATAATCAAGTATGCGTGTGTATATTGATACATACATATATATATATATGTGTGTGTGTGCGTGTGTGTGTGTGTGTGTGTGCGCGCGTGTGTGCGTGTGTGTGTGTTTGTGTGTGTGCGTGTGCGTGTGCGTGTGCGTGTGTGTGTGTGTGTGTGTGTGTGTGAGTGTGTGTGTGCGCATATATATTTCATTTTTGCTTTTGCTATTGTGTCAATAAAAATTGTTTTATCATCAAGTAAAGAAGAAGAAATGAGCATTTTATCCCTTTTTTGACATTTCAAATTAAGTTACAATTGTTTAAAATTAATCCTCTAAACTTGTCCCATTTTATTTAAAAAAATAATCTTCTTTAATTATAGATGAAGGTTTGATGTATTTTTTATATTAAAATCATTGCATTATGTATTCCCAGTATTTCTGGAATAAAGCTTCGTAAAAATAGAGGTTTTTCATAAAAAATTTAAATAAATCCTTAATTCTTAAATTATTCCTAAGATGGTTCGGTACTATGGGTAATTATTTATTTGATATATTTTTTATGCACAAACTTACATTCACGGTTTTAAATCCCGAAAAAATATCATACAATGTTTTTTTTAGGCAACTGTTGGCTTCAGTCACATTGTTTTTCCTGTAATTTTTGGATGATTATCTCTACGTTAATCATTTCAACTTTTTTTAGTTCAGCAATCTCCGAGAAAAAAGAGGTATAAAAGTAGTTTTAAAACCTGCTAAAGTTGATTTTTTTAAACACTCGACTAGATTAAAGAAATTACAATTTTCTGGCTCCCTATTTTTGACCCCGTCAAAACGTCTTGATGGTAGTAATATTTTGATGGCACCGCATAGTGCCAGGTACGTAGCTTTTATCCCTTTAGTTAACTTTGAAATAGTGTCTCGGGAACGAGACGAGACGCAATCAAATTTTATCGATAATATTTTGAACTCAGTATTCTATAAAAGCCGACTTGCTGAATTAATTTAGTGACACTCGCGTAGAAAAAAATATTATTACATTATTTTTTCTTCCATACCTAGAAGCAGTCTTTTTATCTTGGTTATAATAAAATCTCTGTTCTATTGAATTTGATGTATGTATGAGAATGTCTTAATTCATTTGTCGTATTCTTTTAAATTTGGTAGATTAATTATGTGTACATTGTTATTTGTTAATTATTACTATCCGCTTCCTAGTTATTCATTTAACAATATATATATGGTATTGTGTCGATAAATAAAAAAAATTATCGAGATGAGAAAAAATCTTCTAGATGAGGCGAAACTTGACTTATGAGGTCTTGGAACAAGCATTATTTGTTGAACTGTTCAATGGTTGAAATTTCTACGTCGCATCCATCTACTCGTTGTTGAGATAATTGTGTGGTAATTAAAATATAAACTCTGAAATTTCCGAGACAAACAGAAAACTATTAAAAAATTCAATTGAAATTAGTATTTATTTATTTTTATTTATTAGTATATATTTATTTATCTATAATCAGTAAAATTAGTCTTTGACTTTGAAAAAATTCCGAGCAAATTGAATTGTTGTTAAAGCTTTTATTTTCGTGTCCTAATGAGATTCTGAAAATTTACCTTAGTTTATTTTTCTTGAGGGTAGATTAATTTTTTAGCCATTATATCGAAAACAAACAATTTTTTTAGAAAAATGGTCATTATAAAACAATCCTAAAATTCCCTACAAAAATATTCTTTTGCCTTTTTTAAGGAATTTACCGTTTCGAAGATATAGAGTGATCAAAATTTAAAAGAAAATGTGCACACTATTATAATATTATATTTACTACAAGGTTTTTCCAAGGTGTTTTTGTTTTTGTTAAGGTTGGGCTTTTGTCGCTTTCAGTAATCTTTTAAAAAGATAGCCCAAGCATTCTTTGAGAAGATCTTGATGAAACCACATTGGACATGTTATAAGTATGTTATTATTAAAATATCTTAGTGAAGTATCTAGAATTAGTGCTAAAATGGAAAGGATACGTTACTTTTGTTCTAATCTTTTTTCGGATAAAATAGTTGTGTCTGAGCTTGGGACATAAATTTTGAGATACGCACATAAAGAAAGGAGAGATGGAAAAATAGAATACTTACGTGATGCTACTTCTATCAGAGTTCATGTTGATTACAGCTCAAGAGAAGCACTGTAGCTTTCGTTTCTAAAAGAAAACGGTATTATGAAGGTCCAGTATTTCAACTCCGCCGCTTTCTAAGTTAAGTGTAAGTGAACATCATTTTTATTATCTTAAAAAGTCGTGTTTTATTGTGGTGGCTAATGAAGAAAGAGAAAAAAGAAGGAGGTAAAGAAGCGTCGCAGAATATCATTGGTATCGATACATGCTTTCAAAAATTTCTACAATTGCTACTGCAATTGTGATTTGGCAGTTAGTTAAAGTTGAATATTTTTGAATGGTTGATTTTTGAAGGCATCAATATTATGGTATTTTCTTCGCCCACAAGTATGAGATATGAGAAAAATTTGCTCCCTTCCTCCTTTTGGAGACTACTGAATCATGAAGCATCTTCTACACCTGTAGAAAGACATATTCGGCAATATATTTATCTTGTGAAAAAAATAATATTTGTAGATATTTTAATAAAAATAGTAATTTAAATGTTGATAAGTACTTAAATGTATACGGAAACCTCGTAATGGAAGTTCTACTCGTGCTTGTGAGGTTTTTTGAGCCAATATTTGCTCGCGATTTCGTTTTTATGAATTTCGTGAAGACGAAACTATTTTTAGAGCGAACTTTTTTTTAAATCGAGTTGAGTTGAAGAAGTTGCGGAAAATTATCTACAAAATTTTGCATAATCTGAGAGTATTTTTGCTTTACTTATGCTTTGCTTTCGTTATATAAATTTTTTTCCATAATTCATCTTTGACATCGTAGCACGCATGCGTACATTTTTTAAATCGCAAATATTATCAATTATGATAAATATTAACAAAAGTTTTAATCTTCAAGCGAATCCAAACAAGAAAGTGAAAAAACTCATTCTGTAATCGCTTTTCATGCAAAAGTATCATTGTAAAACACATAAACCTTGCTACAATTTGTGATACATTACTCTTATAATATGGTCAATAACTACTAATTAATAGGAAAAGTTAATTAATTACAAATGTTTCGAGGTCGAATTCACAAGATTTTCGTCTATTAAATGATATCGCTGCTAATTTCATTAATTTTTGCGAATACGAATGGTTGCTATGAAACTATACATCTGGATACTCACATAATCCTATGTTCCTTTCTCGCGTTTTTCATTATTTACTGTAATCAAAAACTTTCCTCACAATACATCGATTAATTAGTTGACGACTTGCCTTTCTGACACGCTTTTATCAACTTCATTTGATTTCCGTACATTGATTTCCGTTACATTATTACGTCATTAATGCGTATGTACGTAATAATGTAACGGAATCTTTTAGGTCGCTTAGGATGTGTGCAATACCCGAGTTGACCGATATAAACGAGTTGACCGAATTAATTCGGAAAGCCCCGACAAGGCGCGAAGCTGGCCGAATGGTGAGTGGGCCGAAGGTTCAACTCGTTTTGTTGCATCAACTCGTTATATCATAACGTGCCATTACAGCAGTTTTAAGATTAAAAAGAAAAAATAAAGTTATAACTAGAAAAAACTAAACCGTAACAATATGAAATAAAAAATAATCTAAAATTAGATTAAAGTTATTTTTTAGATCAAAGTTATTTTTAGATTGTTTTTAATTTTACTTAGTTCATATCTTCTTAGTTTTTTTAAACTATAGCTTTATTTCATTTGATTATTTGTTATTATTGAGTTTTGGTTTTGAAGTTGTACTTGTTATTACTAAGTTGGGTTTTGAAATAGAACTTGTTATTACCGAATTTAGTTTTGAAATTGAACTTGTTATTACTAACATTGGTTTTGAAATTGAAATTGTTATTACTAACATTGGTTTAGAAATTGAACTTGTTATTACCAAGTTTGGTTTTAAAATTGAACTCGGTATTACTAAGTTTGGCTTAGAAATTGAACTTGTTATTACTAAGTTTCGTTTTGAAATTGAACTTATTATTACTAAGTTTGGTTTTGAATAACGTGCTCAATAAGCAATAGAACAAAGTATAAAATCGATTGCCTCGCTGAGTCAAGACTCACGTCAAGCAAAATAATTATGTTCAACAGATACTCCAAAATAGTGTTATACTAATACGTCACGCGACCTTGGCTCGTATGAATGCTCTGTAATTTACGTCGTCCGCATCGCAAATATTCTGACTCTTTTATTTCAGTTATTTGGTAATTGATAACGTGACAAAAAATATTGTTTTACTTCTCGTTCACACGTTTTTTTTTTCTGTGAATTGCTGGTGATATTTCTGATGCGTAGCGTTACGCTGATGTATACCTATCAGTTTTAAAATATTTCCACTTTTCGTAATATTTTATTCACTTGAGATCGGCAGCAAAATACTGTGTCTAGATCGTATATCTTGAAGTAAATTCATGAGTAATGTTCAGTTATTTTGATACGTTCTTATTGTATTTTTGGCTAAATGTTACTGTCTAAATGCTCTGGCAAAAACGAAACCTTTACAATTTAATCATGTCTGTCTGTATGTCACATCATTATAGGGAAATGTTGGATTACATGAACACACAGAATAAGAAAAAGGAAGCGTTTATCGTTTCTAAAGCAGAAGTTTTGTGGAAGGTCTAAAGGATTATTTTTTTCTGATAATCTCTGCAAAATGGGGTGTCATGGAAAAGTTTTTTTAAAACGCCTAGTAATATTATTTGTAATCTAGTATTTACCATGTCTTCTTCATGAGATATGAATATCCAAAACGTCCTGCAATTAATTGTAACTTATTTCAAAAGTTACTCCTCCATAAACTTACAACGTATATTAATATTGAATAAAGACTGAGGATTTCTGGAATTATTTATTGCAGACAATGAAACAAATAATCATACTTATATAGAGATATATTCGTCTTTAATATGGTCTCCATGTCTATACTAAGTCTGCGATTTTCAAGCATTTAGCGATTGAGAAAACGTCGCTATTGTGTACTAACCAGAAGGTCTAATTACAAATTTTGATTTAACGAAAGGATCATTCATTACAAGTATTTTTACTCATTATTTTTTTGAAAATATATGACGCTGTAATCAAGGAATACAAGTTTGTAACGATGCGTGTTTTTTCCTGATGCTGTTAGGTTTTATATTTAAGAGTAAACTTAGAAGTTTGTCCATATTTACCAAGCACAAATAATATATTGGATATTACGCTTGCTCAGAGGGTTACAAATTATATCACGGACCACATAGTAAAGATGCGACTGCTTGTTGAATTTTATATCAGTGAAATCCTCGACCATTTTTAAATCCATGTAATATGTATATGCGTTTTGATTGATCAATCATTTCGTCCCTTTAAATAACATGATTATAATGATATTATAACGTCATTGATTTTAAACATATGTGTAATAATTAGAACCCGTAATTCAGGCCCCTTAATCAGAGTTCGTCATTCGTGTCTTCGCCTTTATAGGCAGTGCTCCAAATGGTAGAGTTATTTTTGTTAGCACAATTTTGGATTGTACTAACAAAAATAAGTTAACACTTTACAATTCATTTTTTTATACTGATAGCCATCCACTATGTTAAGGCTAATTGTTCTAAGTGTGATCGGGTCGCATCCCATATACAAATTAAATGCGGCTACAACTTAGTTCGCTATTGACTGCCATATTTATGCAATGTAGTGACTTAAATTTTCTTAATTTAAAAAAAAAACTTGTTTATGCGCAGTAACGTGTAACTTAGGTAGCGTCACAAAATATGTGATAAAAGTAGAGTAACGAAAGTGAGGATAACGCGCTATTCTAGAAAACGAGCACTTCGGGTATCGACCTCTTGTCATTGACGAATTTTGATTTCCTAAAAGATTATTGCCTCAAATAGAACGTGAGAGGAGTGTTTTCATTCATACTGAAGAGTTTTAATATGCCCCCACTCTCACTAAACTATATTTTAGAGTATTATAGTTAAATAGATATTTTAAATAAGTAAGTTATACTAAATAAAATACTTTAAATATTTAATAAATAAATTATATAAACTTCCACACAAACTTTAATCCCCCATTTTAGTGGTTGATTTTTTTTTAAATAGTGTATATCCCATTCCAGGTTATTGTCCATCTGTACGCGAAATTGTATACAGTATTTTTGCGTGATTGACAGTCAAACATCCTAACAAACAAACGAACAAACTAACAAATTCAGAAACTTTCACATTTATAACGTCAGTGGGATATAAGTAATCCATAAATTGTTTTATTTTTCGTAAACGTCATATTTTTTCGATTTAAAAAGTGTTTTTCAAAATGTTTATATGTCGAAAATGTTATTGTGAGTATGTCAAAATATGCCAAAATTGAGTGTACAACAAACGAAACAATACTCTGAAAGATTAGTTTGGTTCTCTTCGTAATGGTGCTAATAATATCAACTTGACGTAAATAAATTACTTTAACATGACATTAAAAAATAAAATTTTCACTTCAAACTTAGGAATTTTTAGGCATAATATTTTTTAAATGTGTGGTTTGGTAACGAGTTTCACAATCTAGTTTAGATTTGGAAGATAGAGCAGGAAAACCAAATTTTGTTAAATGACTAATATTAACCATAGGAGTTTATAGACATCTCTCCATAAATTATGTCACCCATATAAAGATTATGGAGATGAATGATTAGGGACATTATTTGCAATGGGAAGAGTGCATCAAATGTTTGAATTGGTGCATTTTGTTATAATCGGGTCACTATAACGAAAAAATGCTTAAATCAACCGATTATAATGCGGGGCTGGCAGAACCAGATGCAGTTGTTTTAAGGAATTTCTGCTGTAATAATACCAATTTATTTCAAAACGCTTGGATATCTTGTTGAAATAACTAAATTATCATATTGTTATCCGTGTTTCGCAAATGTTCACCTCGTTTTGTTGTCGACTTGAAATGAATACGTGCGACAAAAATAGGGCGCCTCTTCGTGTGCATGCTGAGACGCTACGGTCGCCAACTTGGCATGCGCGTCACAAACATACTGCGAGTACTTTACGTAACGTTTCGTTAAACGAGCTACCTGTGGTCAATTCGTGCTCGCTTTTGTGTCTCTTTGAGCACTGCATTTAGTATGCAAGTCGGTAATCATTGTCTGCATGGATGAGAATCTTCGAACGTTAAATTTATATACCATTCGTCTAAGAGAGATAGACAGCATATAACCGGTATGCGATCGTATTTCCCATTACAGAGACCCCTCATTTGGTAAAAATGAGCCCTTAAATTTATAGGAGGCCCTTGAATTTATAAGGGAGTGACTTTCTCCACTATATAAGGCATATAATTTAAATGAAATTTGCCTCAGATAATATTATGGTGGCGGCTGTGTTTTTGAGATCCTAGGAAGAAGTCATTGTTAATGCGTATAGCTACGGGCGACATTTAAATTCTTTTAATATTGGGCATTAAACGCATTAAACGTATATGACACTCCTCATTAATGACGTCATCAATTTTCAAATAGGTAATCAATCGTCGAGTGCAAGGTATGTTTGCTCAATTAGTGTTTCGTACCATCAGCCCACCAACTTTTAGTAATGCACTTCGACTATGTGCAGCGCTGCTCTCGACTTTGAATGCCAGCAACACAATCTAAGCAGACTATCTAAACGACGTTTGTAATATTACAATATCATTGTATTATATAAATGAATGGTTGTTTCTGGAGAAAATTTAGGAATTTTCGGTAGCTTGTAAAAATAGTGTTCGTACCGACAAATTTCTAATGCTTATTTATTTTTTCACATATTTCTGGGTTATTCTTTGTATTATCAAGGTCTCAATTTAAAAAGTTAATTATGTAAGTCTGAACATTATATATTCACGTGAATATAAATTAAGATATTATTTTGAATTAACTTTATAAAGTATTTATTTCTTCCTCCACACCCATTTTAAATTCATAACTGAAAAGAAGGAAATTGTGGGGAAAAAGAAGAAAATAGTTTTTAAAATAATATGTAAATCAGAATCTGCAAGTCTGAAAGCAGTTGTCGCTTTTCCGAAATGCTTTAACACATTTAAACTGTTTAATATTGTTTATATTTATATTTATTGAATTCACTATTACCAATTCTAAAATTAAAGTTTACTAAAAATGCTGAATTAATTTAAAAACCTCAGCTTGTCTCCAAGTTGACTAAATTCAAATTTTATTTAAGAACTGAAGAGCTGTGATTGATTAAGCGAATTGGTTTTATCAAAATTAAACCATTCATTTATATAAATACATGGTATACATGTATATAAATACACGGTGTAAATGTAGGATAAAGAAAGACGTTATTCTTTGACGGAAAAATAGTTATATATAGTGATTGTCGTTAAAATAAAATTTAAAAGATGACTTTTTTCAGAAAATTCAAAATAATATTCATAATTATTTGTAATTTTTTTCCCACACACGATACTTGCTCACGTCAATCAGCACCGCTCGGGGGTACTGACCGCGAACTCGCGGTATAAAGGTATATGTAGTGATTGCGTACGGTTAGTGTCAGGTTGATGCGTGCATTAGCGGTAATAGGTGTGTTTAAAAAAGGTATGTGTAATAATTTTTTGCACTCAGTTATCAAAAGGGCGTGTTTTACGTTTTATTTCAATGACTTTATAGCCAACGAATAGCGTCTTCCTATGTCCGATATCTATTCCCGGATACGTGTATATTTCTCACGGGGTGTCCCGTTCGGATTATTACATTTATGATATGCCTACTTCGTTTCGTAAGCTGTCGGGTAGACCGGTTAATCTCGGTCGCCCCATCTCTGTCCTTCTATCGGCGGCGGGTACACATCGCATGTGAAGGGAGCTTCGCGGGGAGCGTTTCGATTGAGCCAAATAAAAAATGTTAAAATCGTTAGAGGACCAAAGTGGTTCCTTAGATCGGAGGAATATTTTTGTCAAAAAATATATTCTCTAAAACCAATGGTACATCAGTTATAAGGATATAAACAATTGAATTGTTTAAAACAATTAATTGCGCTAAATTTTTTTCAGTGCTGGTAATTTTGGTCGAATCTATATTTAATCATCAATGTGATAAGGATGGCGGACAGAAATTTTGAAGCATTTTTTACCGAAAAATGTTTAAACCAATTAGCGAATAGGCGATATGTGGATGGATGGATTCTTGTTTCTTGTTTCCAGTCAAATTTAAAAAAATAATTTCGTGTGAATAATCACGTCGTTTGTTAATTTAAATTTTTGCTGAACTCGGACAAGTTGTTTCATATCAGCAGTTAAAATGAAAGCATTAAACAATATGCTTTCTTAATACATAATATTCTATCTAACTACAAAAATATGCTTTCTTTATACATAATACGCTTTCTTACTACAAAAATATGCTTTCTTAATACATAATATTCTATCTAACTACAAAAATATGCTTTCTTAATACATAATACGCTTTCTTACTACAAAAATATGCTTTCTTACTACTGAAATCCAGTACGCACTTATTAGTTACGCATCGGTACAGCATTTTGCCGATACGATACCAATACAGATATTTGTAGAAAAGTATTGGCGATATCGATACTGAAACCGATACGGATAGTGGATTTAAAAGAAAGTGTAAATATTAAATAAGATATAAACAAAGTGGCTTACGTAATATTTAATCGACTAAAAGATTAACATATTAAAAATAAAAAAAGGAATTTTAAATTTAACAGAATTTGACTTTCAGAATTAAAAACTGCATTAATATTTTTTTTATTTAGAAAACACACTATTCTTAAATTATGCGGAGAAAGGCAATTTAGCAAGTCCGTTTGGATGAAACTTACTGTTGAAAATAGACCCTCTAATGCGACAGAATACATTTAGAAACCGTAGTATTTTTGCGCCAATTTTTTTAAAATTTGTATGTAGAACTTCACTCAGCCAGAAGAGGAAAGGATCTACTTCTCTTGCTATATTAGGAGATCTCAGGTATCGCTCAACTTCTTGTTTGATATAATTGGTTCTCAAAGTGGACAAGGGCTCATCTTCCTCCTACTCTTTAATAATATTCTTCTCACAAACGCTCCATATCCCACCTCTCCTAGATAGCTCAGAACTTGTACTAGGTTGAGGCTTCACCGTTTCTGACATAGCTTACGAATACAGTGGTATATTAGTTAATTCTATAAGCCGCCGCTTTGTCATAGAAATGGTAGAATTCAAATGGAATGTTCGTAATTTATAAAGTGGATCAATCGTTGTGACTAAATAATACAAATCTTCATTTTGCAAACAACTATCTTTCATTGAAAGCCCATAGCAGAACAGCTGTTATAAATTGCGATACGGGAGAATTCCTTTCTATCATCTGACTTCCGTTTCTATCGGCTGAATCTTTGATGCTTTCTAGCACTTTTCGAAGACTGTTAACTAAGATAATCTGATCGTCTGATAAAAGTACAGTAGCTTTACTAATTAATTTTATAACCTCTTCGAAGTAACGCAAAATAATCATCGCCTCATCCAGTATTAGCCATTCTTCAGTTGTAACTTCTACTTTGCACTTTATACGAGGCAAGCAAGCTTATACTGCTACTCAAGCAAGCTTATACAGCAGTCGCCTTAATGCTTCCAATGTCGAGCCCTAAGGCGTAGATTCCTAAGGGGAGATTCCTAGAGCCCTAAGGCGTAGATTGTATAAGCACGTCATTCGGAACATTATGAGTATCTCTAAAATCTTGCTGCTCCTTGTGGAATGACTAAAATGTCCACTAATAGACCTTGCTATATCAATTATATCAAGGCTGACTTTGATTATCAATTGCTAGGAGTGAGCTAAACATCTGACGGGTACAGCATCGTATATCTCTGGTAGCGACATCCATGTTTGCAGCATTGACGGGAAACTACAGCTCGAACTCTGTCTTCTATATTCCAATCTTGGAAACCCTTGTTAAGATTACATGCTATGTTGATACCTGAATGCTTAGGGTCCTCGAATGGCTTTACTTCGAGTCAATAAATCTTATATTTAAAGTTGTTAAGCTAATAAGATCATTAGATTACGAAGAGGAATAGCATGTCCATAGTTCGCTGATTATCATAATATGAGGCAACCCTTTTAACAGTTCTAGTGCTTTAGTTCTCACACGCTCATGCATTTCTGGTATAACTTTTCAATAATGTGGAAACGCAAGACTATTTTGTAATTCGGGCACAGCTTCTTCAACTATTACTGAAAGCCACCTTATTCACGAAATTAAATAACTCCATATCATAAATATTTGCTTAACGATATTGCGAGTTATATTTTTTGTCCGAATATTGTCATCGCTATAAAGTAATTTCTTGTCGCCAACTCAGTCAGGGTTGCTTGCCTCTTAGGTTGAGGGCCACTATCGTCACCCCTTGTTTTAATGTTAGTTGGTTTCGGTACTGAAGTAGTGTCTAATTTACTTTGATGATGCCTCTTCATATAAATTCACAAGTTTGATCTGTTATAACTCTTCAAATTGGTACCACAGGACACATTTTCTTTACAACACATACTTAGTGGTTTTGTGTTACTAAATGCGGATATTCCAAAATGATTCTCTATAATAATTTTTTGTTTTGAGGTTGACATAATTAACGTTTAAAAATGTATACTATAAAATGTGAAAAGAAAGACACAAAGAAAATTTTATATTACGAAAACAGCTAAAGAAATGCGCAAGTGAGGCGGGCCGCAGGTAGTGTTGCTAGGTGTCTGGGATTTCCGGGATTGTTTCGAAATTTGTGATGTTATTCTGTGTCCGGGAATGTAATAAGTTTGTCTCGGAAATTTAATTGCGGTAATTCTTAAAAATTGTCTTTATTGGCATTTTTTGCATCTTTATATGCCATTGCCGGTTTATTGGCTTAATCAATGGACAGACAGGAATCAGATAATCACGGATCTAATCAAGGCATAATTTCAAATTTGAATAAATTGCCAAGAGTCTTGTCAAATTCTGGAATTTCACAGTCGCTATTAAATAATTCCGATCGCAATAAATTGATTAAAATAATTAAAACAAGACCATGATAAATTAAATATTGTTTTGTATTTGTACGAAAGTTAAACTCCTAATTGAAATTAGATACCATTAATGATAGAAAGAAATTTCAGAATTTTTACAAATTTTTTTTTGTTTTGCCAAATATTAGTATTAGATTAATTTGGATACGATTACGATATTACATCATTATTTAATGGGTCAGATATTTTTGTTAAAATTTTACTTTATATTTGGTTGTAAAAGACAGTTTTTATTTATTTTTATTGATCTGAATGTTTTTTTGAGTTCAAAAAAATTTTTTGTTCGTAGAACTAATTATTTTCTTTAAACTACTGTCAGTTGAAGTATGTTGATATTACAGTATATTGTAAATAAAAAGGAATAAATAACATTATTTTAATGAGATTTTACTTTCAACTTTGCCTTAAATTTCTCGTCTGCACCTTGTAGTAGAAATGTCCTGGAAAAAGCGATTTTACACGTGGCAACCCTAGCCGTGGGCGAGTCGACAAGCGAAATGAAGCGTGAGAATTTCCCGGCACGAAAATCGACACATCGCTGTATTGGTAAATCAATATCACCGATTTCGTATATCGGAAAAACACAAATATCGTCGATATTCCGGTATCGGATGCATCACTAGTACTTATATCGTAAGAAACCAAAAATAATGTACTATAAATGTAATTTTTAACTTTTATTATAATGTTTAACAAATTGCGTGTTATTAAATTTTCATAAGCAAACTTAAGTATATGTAATAAATCTTTATTATATATAAAAAAATTGTTTCTTGGTATATCTTTCTTTCGCTTTAAAAAATATATTTGAAAATGGAAAAATATAATTTATGTTAAAATTACTGTTCTAATGAACTGTGTTATACTAAAACTGTATAATTTGAGAAATGAGCAAAACTTTTAAAATATATTCAAACGTGTTTTATGTACTTTAATATGAGGAATTAAAATAATATTTTCCGCTGTCGTTGTCGCTTTAGTTGTAATTTCCATCTCAATAATTAAATCTTTTATAAAAAAAAATTGTGCGTGTCAGCTCCAACGCGAGACCGGAGTTTACTCCTTAAGTACGACTGTCTTGGAACGTATAAAATGGGTAACACTGTCTATAAATATAAATATCCATATCATTAAATGAAAAACTCTTTAATAAAAAAATGCTGACAGTATAATTATTTTCAAATAAAACACAAATGAACAAGATCAAATTTATGCAACTAAATTAAAAACATTTAGTAACGTCAGACCTAGAAGTTAAAATTGAGAGACTTTTTAATTTTGTAGGATAGAAGACACCAAATATTCACACATAATGACATTTAATGATTGCATTTTGATATAAGTGAACTATAGTAAGCTATGTGTGTCACACTCCGTAATTGCGATTACGCAGTAAAAAAATGCCAATATGTGTGTCACACTGCGTCATTACGATTAGGCCATAAGAAAATGCAAAATATACATATCGATGTTTCACTCTAAAGACGCGCAGAAATGTTGCGCGGAGAGGCTACCTAACGCTTACACTTTTTTTTAACTCCTTGAACTTCGTACGCTCTGAACTTCTGATTTTACTTCTCATAAAACTTCATACCGGGCGCTATATACGAAAATCAATTTTTAAGGAGTAAACTCCAAAAAATATGTGTTGAACTTCGAAAGGTTGCTTATAGATTTTTTTCAATGTCGACGTCATGACATATTTGCAACAGATATTAAAAAACATTTTCGAATAACACTTAGGTGACAAGCATAATTTTTTTTGTATGTCTATTTAGTGATTATGTGCTGCTTTGTTGTCCTCCAATGTTCTTTTAATCACTCTAATCTCTTCCATCATTATATGATGTGGCAGATTACCGGCATCGATATATGTTTTAGGTGGTTGTAGTAGGGTGCGTGGTGACGAAGCGCATCGCGGACGACGACGCGACTCGGCTGGCACTACGCCTGCAGCGGCTATCCCGCGAGTGGTCGCTGCTGCGTTCCATCACGTGGGATGCCGTCGGCGGATCATTCGCCGATGCTGTTTATGGAGGTAGGTAGTAGCTCTTTTTTGTTTATATATTTTACAATCATAGTTTTGTAGTTGCCGTAGCCTAAATATAGTGTGTTTATATAAAGGAGAAAGTGTACAAAGGAATTATGAAAAGTAAAGAGCTATTTGCGTGTCAAATATATAGAATTATACTAGTTAGAGGAACGAATGAAAAAATTAGATGATGTAGATGGATGGCACATCATCATATAGAATATTAGGGATTACATCATATAGAATATAAAAGGGTTTTAAAGAATTATACTTTTCATCTTTAATTTTTGACGAAACAGCCTAATCGGGTTTCAAAATTGATTCGCTAAATTCGAGTAGGTGATTTTTTCTAATTTTTTTATTTCGGCCATGTGATGTTTTAGTGGTTGCTAAAGGCCGCGCATATTCGAAGTTTCGATTTGGCGAATCAGTCTGATAGGGTTGAATGACCAATAGCATGTCTGCTCTGTGTTATTAGTAAATTTGATAGAAAAGGTAAAAGTTCGTTCTCCGCTTTATTTCGCTCTCTAAATATGATAATTTAGCTAAAATTAAACTATATTGCTTTGCTTAGAAATTATTGAAAGCTCAGAAAACATAATAATAAGTACGAAATTTATGGAAAAAAAATATAGAGATGATCTGACTTGCGTAAATAAAGAATTTTATCTCTATCTTTGCCACATTTGATGCTGTCTGAAAGGCGCATATAAAATATAATTAAAATCTGATGAATAATAGGGTATTCGAAAAAATTATTAACGATATTTAACTGCAATTAATTTGGTAAAAATATTTTTATTTAATGACTTAACTAAAAAAAATAATACTATGTTTTTAAATTAGCGCCTAAACATCAAAACACAGATTGTCCGTCAATCACAATGCTCTGTACAGATCGTAACATACTAATAAATGGCCAACTTCGAGTAATGGTATGAGCAAGATAGCGCAATCCCATAGATTATATTATATAAACAATATTTATCTTTCACTGTAGAATATTGAAGTGTGTAAAAGAGAGAACCGTTCCTTTTCAATTCAATTATTTGTTCGGAGTATTGCCATTTTCATTGGAATTACGTTAGATTTACATTGGAATTTACATATATCACGTCACTAAGTGTTTTGGCGCGAATCTTTGCATGACTGCAATAAAAGTCGCTTTTCTTAGCTTAAAATAGGTTTTTCGTGGCAAATATCACCACTTAATTGTCAAATACCCATTTGTTCAGGAGAAGTTTACTTGAATTCGGTTTACCTGAATGTGGGGAAGTAAATGTTAAAGTAAAAGAGCTTCAAAATTTTGAACTCTTGATTATTAAAAATTAAGGTATAACTGAAAAAAAACATTAGTAGGTTATTCTGCTGTTAGACCGAGAGTCTTTTAAGTTAGTGTAATTAAATTTAAACGACTGGTTAATTAGTTACAAAACAAACGTGTTCTGAATTCAGTATAAAATAAAATTTTTCAGTTTTCTTCTAAAATTTAAGCACGTCATATTGAATGCATAGTGCAGTCATTTCCTGAATGCAGTGTTTGGTTACAGGCTACGTGATCATCACGTTTGGATTGCTTCTTGGTCGTTTGGCCCGCGAGATACCTCGAGGTAGGCGTGTGCTCGAAGGGTTCATGCTCGGTTTGGGTTTCCTCTTGTTCCTTGTTTTAGGTGAGTCGAAAATTTATTTATTTATGCATTAATTTCCAGTTTTATGACAGATGTGAAACTTCTAAAAAATGTTGTTACATGCGTATAAGTCACTAGCTTTTCGCCCGCGGCTTTGTTCACGTAGACGATTCAGCTGAGATTTTAATTCTCAGCCGTTCTGGCCACATGCAAAATTAAGGCATGGTAACAGTTTCGAGTTAAGAAAACATATGAAATAAATGCTATATCGCTCGAAATATTAGAAATTACAATAAAACTATTTTTTCCCATACAATTTAGCCATCATTTTTTCCCCTTATGGTTGAATCTCGAAAAATGCTGAAATACGCGTTTCATTATTTGTTTTGAAGAGCATTAATATCAAGTTTTAAGCAAAAATTACGACGAAAATAATTTTTGCCATACAAATTTAGCCACCCCTTTTTACACCTTGGAGGTTGAATTTCGGAAAATGCTGAAATACGTATTTCATTATTTGTATTTAAGAACATTAATAGCAAGTTTTAAGTAAAATTACCATAAAAATAACTTTTCTTATACAAACTTAGCCACCGCTTTTCACCCCCAATAGGGATAAACTCTAAAAAATTGCTGAAATACATGTTTCAATATTTGTGATTAAGAGCATTAGTACCAAGATTAAGTAAAAATTATCATAAAAATAATTTTTCTCATACAAACTTAGCCACAGTTTTTCACCCGTTTACGGATTGAATCTAGGAAAATACTGAAATGCGTGTTTCATTATTTATGCATTAATTTCCAGTATTAAGTAAAAATTACTATAAAAATAACTTTAACCGTACAAATTTAGCCACCCCCGCTCATCCTCTTGGGGATTGAATCTCGGAAAATACTGAAATGCGTGTTTCATTATTTATGCATTAATTTCCAGTTTTAAGTAAAAATTACCATAAAAATAACTTTAACCGTACAAATTTAGCCACCCCTGCTCATCCTCTTGGGGATTGAATCTCCGAAAATACTGCAATGCGTGTTTCATTATTTATGCATTAATTTCCAGTTTTAAGTAAAAATTACCATAAAAATAACTTTAACCGTACAAATTTAGCCAACCCTGCTCATCCTCTTGGGGATTGAATCTCCGAAAATACTGCAATGCGTGTTTCATTATTTATGCATTAATTTCCAGTTTTAAGTAAAAATTACCATAAAAATAACTTTAACCGTACAAATTTAGCCACCCCTGCTCATCCTCTTGGGGATTGAATCTCCGAAAATACTGCAATGCGTGTTTCATTATTTATGCATTAATTTCCAGTTTTAAGTAAAAATTACCATAAAAATAACTTTAACCGTACAAATTTAGCCACCCCTGCTCATCCTCTTGGGGATTGAATCTCCGAAAATACTGCAATGCGTGTTTCATTATTTATGCATTAATTTCCAGTTTTAAGTAAATATTACTATAAAAATAACTTTAACCGTACAAATTTAGCCACCCCTACTCATCCTCTTGGGGATTGAATCTCGGAAAATTCTGACATACGTGTTTCATTATTTGTATTGAAGAGCATTAATACTAAGTTTCACGTAAAAATTTATAAAAAATTTTTTCGAATACTTTCTAAAATCTAATTTTTTTATTTGTCTGTCATTTAAATAAATGGAATCGTGACATCACGGCCCATTGTCTTGTGAAATATTTCCCATACAAATTTTACCACCCCTTCACTTCCTTAAGGGAAGAATTTTGGAGAAATACCTTTTTAACCAATGCCTCTAGTATAAAACCAACACGCTCCCTAAATTTCCAATGTCTATCATTAGCGATTTGGGCTGGGCGTTGATATGTCAGTCAATTGGGACATTGCCTTTACATAAATATAGATATTTATTAGTAGATGACGAAAAGGGAGCCACGCCATGCTATGTGAATGTATTCAAAATAATTATTATTATTGTGACATAATTTTCTGTTTATATTAATACAGTTACTAAAATGTTTTATACATTAAACATTTAATTAATGATTTATATAACACAAGTATAAAAAGTGCAGTAAAATTGTTTGTATAAAAAAAAATAAAACAAGAAAATCCAAGGGGATCTATATTTAATTTGTATTATATTATTCATAAAAGCTCACCTTCACGTTCAAAAATTCGAATTTTTCCGAATTTTTAAATAATGTCGTATTCAGTCGGTTTCGTATTGTGGAAACACTTGATCGTAGTACAGATCAAGAAGATCAGTGTTTCTAATACTATATCTATCAAATTTGTTTTTGTTTTTAGTTAGGTTATTATCCACAAATGTAGATGGTAGAATAAATGAAACATTGCTGCATAATATAAAAATTTGAATCGTTTTTCAGTTTATTGCCTTAATGGAAAGTCTTTACAGAAACTGTTTCCTTCACTCGACCAATATTTATAGTAACCAAAATTATAAATGAGTGAATTAGCAGTATTTCACGTGATATTCTGGATGTTTCCAGAATATTTTTGTAACAAAAATTACTTTAAACTTTTCACAGGAGGTTTGGTTTTGTCGTCAATCGATTCGATACGCGATGAGCTGGTCGCCCACGCTGCGTCTCTCGGAGCCCTATCTCTGCTCACAGCCGCATTATTTCTCATCGACTTGATGGGGCCTCGCGCCGTAACCACCGCTCGTCACGCTCAAACCGAAGCCCCTGCCGCGGTAACTACGCCTCCGGCCGCGAGGAACGCAGCTGATGACAAACAGCCGGGTGCCGACAAGATGAATGGAAAACCGGGTGGTATTAAGAAGGAAACCAGTTTATTTTCGGTACCTTCGAATGGGTACACGAAGTTCTCCTCGGAAAGCATCGACATGTCAAAGGACGACCTTGAGAAGTCTAAGTTTGGGTCTTTCCGTAGCGGTGAAGTTGATGGGGCTTACGTGCGGCTTTCAGACCCAGCGACTGACGAAGCAGATCGATTGCATTACGAACGTGAGCTGGCCAAGTTCAACGAGCGTTTTGTAAAGCAGTTTCTCCGTCAGCACCATGGACCCAAACGCGAGCAGGTTAAGGAGGATTACTTGCCTGAGCTGCAGACGCCTGTTTTCGCCCAGGTGAAGTAGACGAAAATCTGCATTATTGCACTATCGATATTCTAATGGTAGAGCTTCAGAAAATTAATCTTTGACACATGTTTTATTATTATTAGAAAATTATCAAAATTTATCGAAGTTTATATGGTATTTATGACTATTATCCAATTTATGTACGGTAAAAATACAACATCGCAATAAAAAAATGTGAATTAAAATAGTAAAAATTTTAAAAAATAATGACTTTTTTCGAATACGTTCTAAAATCTCATTTCTTTAATTGTCTGTGGTTTAAATAAAAATAATCGTGACGTCATGGCTCACTGTTTTGTAAGAAGAAAAAAGAAAATAGGTTTAAATTCTCGTTTTTCTCAGTATATGGCAATGCTTGATAGTAATATGTTATCATATTATTTTATGAACCTGTGAGTTGTTCTCGATACTATATATATCTGAGTATGAGGATAAATTATTTACCAATAATTTACCCTGGTGAAAACGAGCCATCATATTGGTAAAAAATAAATGTAAGTTATATAGGTATACGCTCGCAATAAGAAGTGTGAATTTGCCATAAACATTGTACAACCATAGATAATAGATATAGAGTATATTTGTTTCGTTTCTTGAATTTAGGTAGTTTAATTACGAAGGCGAAGGCCTCAGACAGACTACTATAAGCGAGTATAAATATTATCTAGGTATAAAAATACGAACAAATATGTTTCTTGTGACTTAAAAGTAAGGTTAGTAGTTTTAATAAATATAAAAAATATTGATAATAAATATTAAAATTTGTTTCATAAAAAACAATTGTCGAAATGGCCGATTACAATATAATTGAAAGTAATAAACCGACGTGGAGTTGACAAAGTAAGAAAAATCAGAAACCCCACAATTAACATAACTTTCATGTTGTCATATCATGAATAAAACAGTTAGTTTAATAGAAAAGAGATGTGAAGTATTCATAAAAAGAATGTAATTTTGCCTGAAAAATAGATTTCAACATGTACTAGTGATTTAATTAAATATGATCCAACTCAAAATAAGTTTTTCCCAAAAAGGTCCATTTCCTATACAAAGATCATTAATTTTACTTTGCTGCACTTGTCAATGGAAGTAATTATTAGCAAATAAGTCCAATAACACGGCTAGATGCAACAGACGCGCGCGCGCAGCCTACTCGATGAGCTGTCTCCGTCGTACGAGCTGAAGTCCCGAACGGCAGCAGCACCTACCCTTCACCAACTGGAGGACTACTTGCGACGCGGTCGCGAACGCTCGCCCTCAGCGTTGGCGGCCCTCTTCCCGATGGCGCCCATCGCGGAGGGTGGGGACAGTCTCGAGGAGCGCGCCGGCGGCTCCCCCACTGACCCTGGCTTCGTGCAGTACGCGGCGCGACGCTGGCCCGATCGGACTGACGGGCGTACGCCACGACACAGTCCGACTAAATGATCAGGCATCACGATCATTTCGAAACGAACTTTTCTTTCCATTGTTCAACAGCTAAGCTAATTTTAGTTGTAGTAACAATATCAGCATTCTGTCTTCCAGCTCAAGTATTTTATGAGTCGAGTAGGATTGTGAACTTTTAGCTGGTTTGATTTTAGACACATAAACATTAGATTGTAAATATTGAAACAAAAGAAACTGTCCAAAAATAAAGAAATCGAGCATAGTGTCTACGATATATGATTCCATTTGAAAAACTTAGTTTATTTTATAAAGGTGAGGCACACGCACAATTGGCTCTTTGCCATGTCAATAATTTGGTGCGCAGAAAGAAGCCATAGTTTGACGAAATAATACAAATGAGACATACTATAAATTTTAATAATATTTGGAAGATATAATAACGAAGTTAGTTTTAATTTATTTAAGAAGTGTATTATAGCATTCACTAAAACGAACTCTCCATACAGACCATGAACAATTTACCGTCCATATTTAAACTTGTCACGTATTACATATACGGGATCTAGTCTATTATATGAAAATTATTAAATTTTTTATGGAAATTAGTTTTTCGAAGGTTTTAAATAAGTTTTACTTGGATGAAGTACAAAAATGGCTTATTAATTCGTCTCCCCAACACCCTCAACGCAATATGAGGTCATTTAAAAAAAATGTTTTTTTTAAAATATTGTTTGCACTTTTATGAGTATTATTTATACTCATAAAAATAACGATTATAAAATTAACTCACGATTAATTATTAAATAAAATTTAAAATCTTTAAAAACCTCTACTTAATTTTTTCACTTTTAAGTGTCGATTTTTTTATGTTTAATAATTGACAGTTTGTGTTTATATTAGTATATTAAGTAATTAATGGCAAAATAAGCGAATTAAGTGGAAAAACTGTATAATAAATTATGAGTGTATAACTATATAGAAAATATTTTGTTACTTTGATTTTTTTATAAAATAAAGTTTCGAAAACAAGTATACTTTTCTTTCGATTATATAAAGGAATGTAGTGAAATACTTACTTTTGCTAAAGAGCGTTCTTCCCTCCCTTCGTCTCAAATTGATTCCTGTGAGTGAACTGATCGGGAGTCACGGGTGCGTATTGTAGCGCATAGAATTTGCCTGTTTTTTGGTAAAAATTTTAAGAACGTATTTATAAAACACCGCAGTTCGAGAACGTATGTTTACTAGTGTAAAATCACTAATACATATATAGCAACGCCGCTTGTTTGTGTGCATGCAATATAAAGTCCATGCGCTTTATCTAGATCGCTTATATAATATATTGTAACTAAAATTAAAATGTGTGTGTCATAATTTTTGTAACCACTTTTAATTATTTTGTATTATTCAAATTACATTAATACAATAATAATAAATGTTAGTATTATTCCAGTTTTATTTCGGACTTTACCCACTGACAAGGCCACCTAAACAGAATGCCTACAATCATTTTATTTTCTAGATGTGGCTTTATTGAGGCAGCAATAACTCGTGACTGCTAATTAATGTCTATCATCATTTTGCCTTTTAACATGTAGTTTGGTTGATCTAATGGGTTTCTGCCTGTAAATTAAAAACACGGTACAAAAGTATGACCACTAAATGTCATATTTTTACGTGAATAAATGCAGAATAAATACAAAAAGTGACATCTTTAATACTTTCTAAAGCTACTGATGTGTTTGCTTCCTCCGTCTCCCTCGCTAATGCGTGTACTTTGGAAATAAATAAAGATTAATATAATATTAATCAAAATAACTTCGAAAGTATAACCCACAAAAAAGATTAATAAGAATGGTCACTGTGTAAAGTATATACTTCCGTAGTGCAACATTTTGATATATCTCTTAAAATTTAGTCAGCGTTAGCAATGTAAGCGCCCGAAATTCTACTTTTTTATGAAATATTGTATTTTTTTATATTTCCTGTAAATTTAATATGCATATATTATACCTATAAACCTTCCGGAATAAATTATCTGAATGATAGTGAACCGCATCAAAATCCGTTGCATAGTTTAAAAGATCTAAACTTATGTCTCTTAAAATTTAGATTCAAATATATTCATATTGAATGTTAATAATTGGATTGGGTACCAATGATAAATATGACAATCAAGGGTCTAGTAGTGTTAAGGCCACCCTATTGTAAATTAATACATTCTAGAATACTACTACGCCCTTTTAATGAATCGTGACAAACTATCTCAATTAACCTAGGGTTTGGGAGCGACAAACAAGACATTCGTTGCTTTCATTCGTGGATACTGTCTTAAGCGAGAGGTGGTCTCGACTATCTTTAAAATTTGGTATCATATATCGGATATAAGAAATTCATTATATATATATATATATATATATATATATATATATATATATATATATATATATATATATATCATTGTACTTTAGTAATTAGCCTCAATTCGCTTTCTTTTAATTGCAAGACTTAATTGTCTACAAATAAAAAAGCGTCGAAAAAGCTAAGAAAGTTGCATATCATACATATCATAATTTCTCCTTATAATTAAAACCACGTGAGTAAAGCCGCGAAATTTAAACTAACAATAAAAACCTGAGAGATGATTAATTTGATTATGAATGTAACATTAGAACGAGTACGGCAGAGATACTTAATATTATATCATATATACGCATTTACAAAGCAAACAAAAAAATATAGTAACGAATGTGTAACTTATAATTTTGACAAAAATGCTCAAACAATTTCTGGAATATCCAATTTATGGAACATCTAAAATAAATAGAAAGAATTAGTTAACAAATTCTTAACATTGTTAATTATATCCGATAATGTATTTAATCAATCGTATATATAGGTGCGTGTGTGTGTATATTTTGCGTATATATATATACATGATGTCCAGGAATAAGTGTCAGACAACGCGTTGGAATAATCTCTCAGTTCGAAAACCCGGAAGTCTGTGACAAAACGAGTTTATAAATTTGGATTATCGCCAATTATCATTTAATATAATACACGACAAACTATTTTAAATTTTGTTTATTTTTTAAGTCTATTTAGAAAAACGAAAAAAGGGCAAGTTGGTGTCATTGTAAAACTTCGCAGGTATTTGATTATCAGTGTGTGTCATTGAGCATAAGAGGACATCACATTGCGCACGCGATAATAGAATGTCATAAACAATAGCTGTTGTTTGAGATCTGTGCATGTTGTGGCCCTGTTCCGTAAATTTACTTCATTACACTATAGGTGCTGGACACAGGCATATAAACGATATATATGAGAAGGAAACCATAAGGTTTATAATTATTGATAGAAAAAATATAAATAATCAAAATAAAATATAAATATCATATTAAATTTTGAGATATAACTATATTAACTAGGACTTGACAGAAATAAATTGACAAGATTTGATGAATGACATTAGAAAAATTTAAAAATGGGATGAGAACGATTTCGCTTGCGCGAAATTAAATGTCAAGCAGGAAATTGTTTTCAAAGACAAACTTCTTTAGCGCCGGTTAGAAATTTTAAATGTGATAGAAAGAACGATTCTTTACATAGTATAAAACAAAGTCGCTTCCCGCGTCTGTCTGTCCCTCTGTAAGCTTAGATCTTTTAAACTACGCAACGAATTTTGATGCGGTTTTCACTATCATGCAGATAATTTCTTCCGGAAGGGTTATAGATATAATACATGCATATTATATTTATAAGAAATATTTTAAAAAAATCAATATTTCGCGAAAAAGTAGAATTTTGGGCGCTTTCATTGCTAGCGCTGACTAAACTTTATGAGATATATCAAAATATCGTACTATAAAATTGTGTATTTTAAAAATATCCACGAAAAATTCCGGGATGGCACATATATATATCCTATGGATAACCCACAGCGATCATCTTTTTCGTGGGTTATACTTTCGAAGTTATTTTGATCAATATTATATTAATCTTTATTTAATTATATAATTTTTTCATTGGGCATTTAATGTAGATAAAATTTGCTCTTTACAGCAAATCATTATCATTAATATTTTAGAAGATATCACAGATTTACAATTACCAAAAATCAGTATTGGCGAAGCCGATGCCGTCCGCGGTGGCGGCGGTGGCGGCGCGTGAATGACGGTAATAATATTAATCGCTCCACAATTATATACATTGCACCCGTGCGAAGCCGGGGCGGGATGCTAGTGAAAGATAAATCCCGATCCAGAGATTATATTCTAAATATATCCGTCTCTTTCATCTCAGCCAAACGAAAATTCCAGGTAATAATAGTTAAAAATATTAATTCCCTTTACCACACCTCTGTGCAGATTTATTGCACATTTAAGCATGTCATGTTTGAAACGCCACGTTCTATCTTGTTCTTTAGTATAGAGGTCAATATAAGAATAATTTAAGTGTTCGACGTCTGTATTTGTAGGTGCATCGATTGAATGTCACTTTTCGAATTTAGTGGATGAAAAGAAATTTTAACATCTGAGAGCCTGCTCTGTGAAACAATTTTTTAAGTGAAAATTTAGGAAAATAAATAAAATTGAAAATTACTTGTGCCAAAAAATTGTTCAGGAAGTTAACGTTAGTATAGTTCGAAAAGGGAAAAGAAGTCTCAAAATAATATTTTGTCACCGAAAAACGATCCAAGGATCGATTGAAAAGAAAACACCTTTTTTCAGAAATGGAATTAAAGGAAACGGATTCGCAATAGAATAAAATGGTCTTTTTATCAAACGGTGTTATGTTAAATAGACATTTAATTGGAATTCTAAAAGTGATTCTCAAAAGATGAGTTAATTGTCTTGTCTTTAATGCTATTGTCTCTTTATAGATGTGCTTTCTGTACCTCCCTATTTCTTTTTTACCGTCATTTTTTGTTCATTAGAGTGTCTAAAACGTGTATATTCAATATAAGATTATTGTTTTTACCCATACTGATAACTATCTATAATGATAATAATAATAGTTGATTATGTTTGTAAATGTTAAAAAAACAATTTTTAAAATAAAATATAATTAATAATTTTATATTTATATTAATAGCACATTTAAAAATCGTTATATTAAGGGAATTTCCTTCTTTTTAAGAATTAAAGGAAAATAAATAAGTTTTAGCTTAAAAGAAAATGGACGTATATCTTTGAATTATATTTTTTTTGTGTTAAATACATGTTATTTTGTTTAATTATTACCGTCCGAGTAACCGGACTTTTTTGTGTGTTTTGATATTTAATCACCTTTTTAGTATTGACAACATTGCCTAAAGAAAAGCAAATATAAAAGGTTACCATTACAGAGAAAATAAGACGAATTTTTTTTAAATTTTCTTTTTGAAATAAAGTTGTAAAAAATATTTGTAGATCTTGTCTTATTTGAAATAAGTATTAATATGTCAGAATTATCTTGATAGTGGATATAAATAATTGGATCTATTTTGAATGAAATAAATTTGAATGAATGATATTTTGAATGAAAAAAACAAAGAATTGTAAATTTGAAATATTGAAAAAACTTACATTGTTCATTTTTCACAAATTTAATTGAAAAAATTTACAATGCTCAATTCAATTTTTGTACAAAATGAAAAAAAAATCAGCAGAAATTGTACAAGTCTTTATAATTTGTTCTAACATTCTATAATATTGTTAAATATTGGAATTATTTTTATAAAATATTATTTAATAAATTGTTTTCCGCTAATAATTTTTTTTGTTTTACGAATAACAGTTTGTTACGAACTTTGATACGTTGAAATTAGGCATTTTGTTTCTTTTACATCTTTATAAATTGCCCATCAGAAGATGTTGCATACAAAGAAACCTAGGTCGTGGTAAAGAATTTAAATAAAGTAGAAATAATACTATATCACGTAATTTCATTTAGTTGTGAAAAATTTAATTAAAATGAATTTCTACAAAATTAACGCCGAATATATTCAATATTGACAAACAATTTATCATTGAACATAAAGAATCCTTTATTTGGCAAGTATACGAGAAACAAAAATAAATGTAATATTATTCGCCTCCATGATTGTTAAAATTTATAAAATTTATATGCAGAGTAAAAATTAATAGGTTTCTAAGTATCAATATTCAGTATGAATTCTTCGATTATGTATGTACAGATAAGAACTATTGATTAGAATGATTAGGAAATAAAAATGGATAGAAAATCTACTAACTGCGAGTACAGTTTGCGCGCCGAGGGTTCCTTAATCAGTACGTTATTAAATATTTGAAGTGGGCATAAAAGCGAACGAATTAAAAGTTTGATTTTATTTACTCGAAAACTATAGATGTCTGGGAATTTCTTCCTATAATATATACAAAGACTTCTATGAGTCTAAATTATTTCACATTTTTAGACTTGCAAAATTGGCAATAGATTGGGGGGAGAGGAGAGGGGTGTTTTACGCATATTTTGGTCATAAGTCAAAAACTACAAAAATAAAAAGAAATATAGTTTTGAAATTTGTAAACAAATCTCTTTCATACGATATCCCATTTTACCTTACTGGCCACTTTTAAATTTCAATCGGATTCCGCTTCAATCGATTCCAATTTTGAATAAAAATAGCAATATTTACAAAAGTAATGGAATAGATAGCAAACACTACAACTGACAGACAGACACCGAAGTCTTACTATTAGGTTTTCGTTTCCATTTTTTAGAAATGATACCTTAAAAAGTACGGTGTATGAGGCACATACACGCACAGTGCCGATATAATTTATCAGTTTGTTACGAACTGTGGCAAGGTCGAAGATACGTTCAATACAAATATTGAAATTACGCATTTTCTTTCTTTTACGTTGTCTAATTAAAATGAAATAAACGTGTGAATAAAGGAGTTTAATTAATTATTTCAGTTCTAACCTAATTTTTTTATCATTTACTATGTTAAAATTACTGTAATATTTGAGTGTTATTTTTATAATGTTTTTTATTTATTTAAAACTACGTGCACAATTTCAATTAAAGTTTCAGTTTAAAATTTATGTCAATAAAAGTTATACATTTTATATGAAATTACCTCTTATGTATATTTTTTAATATACAGCAATCTCTCCCTCTAGGGATGACCCCTTATTACCGTTTTCAGTATTCGCGGTTTGTGGTTTTAGAAATTTTATTTACTAAACATCGAACATAAAGACAACAAAAGTTATGGGCGGAAAATGTTTTTTTCAATTGAGAGAAGTTTAACGTGAAGCGTAACGGAGAGCTGGGCCACATTCTAAGAAACCCGAAACGAGAAAAACAAGAATCTGTCTAAAATTCCAAACTTCTCTTACCTGAAAAAACTATTTTCTGAATGGATTTCATGCACATAATTATTTTATTTTTTTAATTAGTTAATAACATTAAGTTAATGATAACTTTTATTATCAACAAAGATTATTTGTGATTTAAGTCAAAAATACTATAAAAATTAACTACTTTGTATTCCTTACGCGAAGTTCCGTACATTATGTTACATATTATTTCACACGTCACTGAGCCCCAATTTTTCTATGGAGTGGGTAATGTTAATTTAAATTCTGTTTTAATTATATGGTAGCTATAATATAATAGCTGACAAACTGAAAACCCTTAGGCTTTCTTCATGTCTGTCCGTCCGCATTTAATTTAAGTATGATCGAACAGAAAAAGTGGATTAATTACCCCAATACATGAAACTAAAGTACAATTTTAATTTTTTTATTTTCTCCTTGCAATAATTTAAGGATGAAAAAAGATTTTTCACCAAATGAACTCTATCGAAAAAGTCTTTTAAGACGCAATCGAATATGCAGTTTTTTTTATGGCGTTTCCGTCAATAAATGTGAGTTTCCAAAGTGACAAGTATGCCCTCTCCCTCTAACCTTTTAAGTGTATGCATGATGATCGGAAAACTGTTTTCATTAATTTGTATCTATTAATTAAAGATATATAGGTAATCAAATCTGGGAAATACAATTACATAGTGAAAAATAACAATAATGGGCCATAAAAATAGTTCAATAAAAATTCTATGTATCCTTAATTTTTTAAACTTTTATATGAACCGGCGTATATACGTTTTATTTACTTAACAATTTTTAGTTTAAAGTCAGCATTTCATGGCTTTGAAGCGGATGTCTTCCATATTTAACTCGCAGTGAACTCAATTGCTTTAATTGAAAATAAAGTAATTGAATTGGTTTACTAGCCAATATTTAATGCATCTAGCATTATATATTGGTAAGTTTTCAGTTTTCATTAATGTTAAAATGTTCTAATATGTGTGGAAATTATAAACACCATTTGTGAAATGATGACTTATAGTTAAAAAATGAAAAGCTGCCGTATAAATAGAATTTAAATTAATATTAAAATAGAGCTTGGTACCTTTTGGATCTCGATTCATTCATTGGTAAAGCAAAACAAAGTATTTCTATTAATTCTAGTAAATCTAATAGACCTGATAAATGTTCTTATTTTTTGTTTAATAAGTTTACCTATTTAAATAAAAGCATTAAAAGCATTTTAGGATGTTGTTTAAAAATACGCCTCCAAAATGAAGTAAAATTTTAAAAATTAACACGGGTAAGGAATTATGTTTATTAATTTTCAGATGATTTTTTTTGGCATTAGGTATACGATAATAAAAATAACTTACATTGACAAGTATTTTACAAGCTATGAGGAAATATATTCGTAGTTAAACTTATTTTACTACCAACTATTATTCGCGAATTCTTCCGTATACATATTAATACGGTGCGGCACGTGATTTTGGATATGCTACGCCCCACACCGATCCAATGAGTGTAAAAACTTTATATTTGACTAAATTTTATTTTTATTTAATTACCTTTATTTGCTTTACTTTTATCTATTTGTATTTACAAAAAAAAAATCCAAAAAATCCGTTGAAATGAAAAGTGATTTTCCGTAAGTCGTATTTTGGAGATATAAAATCATTTTAAGATTCAACGAAACTCTTGGTAACATTTATAGTGGTATTAGAAATATCTTATGGGCAGAATATTACTGAAAAATTTGTTGCGCAATAAAAAATGTAGAAGGTACCAGTTGGATAGATAAATTATGTAAAGATTAAAGATTTTGACAATAATCTATATTGTTAGAAAGGGCTTCTTTTTTAAATTTTGGTAAAATTTGCAAATTTCTTGAAAATCTTTTTTTTTTAATTTTAATATTAGATTAAGTTTTAGGAAGACGTTCTCGTTTTAGTCTTACTTTTACTGTTCAGTTATTTTTATTTTCTAGAATTTATGAAATATTGGAGTTCATACCACTTTCCCATCTTAATTTTTTTTAATAGTTTTTGTGTTACTAATTTTTGTGAATCTATATAAATATGATATTATAAAATATCCAGAAAGTATTAGATACTTGTGTGTAGTTTGAATAAATCATAAAATGAATGAAATCAATAGTAAATTACAGTGAAATATTTCTATAAAACTACATTTAAAAAAAATATTTTTTACGCTTCGTGACACAATGACACTGAATCGGGGCAGTCGCGCTTGTGAGTGCGATTGCCGCTTGCTTTGCCTCGCTGTAAAGCTTTCCTCTTAACGTATCACCTCCCACCGCCCGTACACTTGCCACACTAGACACACTCTCGACTCATACTTGAGATGATTAATGAATTTTCATAATGACATTTTTTTGAAGGACATATCTGTATTTAACAGACGGATAATCGTGAAAATTTCATAAGAAAACTTTTGATATAAACAATTATAAACTGGAACATTTATCATTTTCGTGTTTCTTTTCTTGCTTTTTTTAAGTTTTTGTCTTAGATTTTAGTCTAACCAAAAATAATTTTTAAGTAATGTGTACGCAAGCAAAGTGAAAAATGAAGTTCTAATAAAGGTCTTACTTTTTGTAGGCTATTAATAGTCTCACTTAATTTATATTTGAAAACATCTTTAATGCAGATTAATTTATTTTGTCGACGTGAATGCAAGTCATCTTAATAAATATGATTTTCATGTAAGTTCTAAATTCCTTCTAAAATTACACACGCGGGTCAAATTATGCACGCAAGTGAAGCAGTGAATTCCCATTTTTTATTTGTTCCAACACAGCAGTGAGAATTATCGCAATTTGAGCGTCCACGTAATGGCGACTTCGGCCATTCTACTTCCGTTCGGGCGCGTGTTATTTCCATGAATCATAACAAATTTTTAGTAATTACGCTCAGGTGAACTAAAGGCAGTCACTGTTAGTCAGGCGGCTCCGGGAGAGGTCAGAGCAATTACCTGCCGGCTACATGACACGCACGCCACATACGACATATTGACAGTGTGGTACACTATAGTTCATATGAGCTGCTCAAGGTTACTGCGTATCGAAATATACTGTAGTGTTCGTATGATCAACTATAAAGGTTTGACACTATGTTTGGTGACAGGCAATAGTGAAGAAAAGCAGAACTAATCTTGAGACAGACTCTTTTAATAACAAAGGTAATATTTTAAAAAAAATTATAGATCACGATTCATAAAAAACTTGTCTACTTCAGAAGATATTTGGCATAGTTGCATTCAAAATAGTCACTTCCACTTTGTATACGTATAGTTGACCATGGTTCATGATACTTACAGAACGATTTTTTCATTGGGTACTCAAGAAGTACTACGCGGTTAGTACTTGTTCAGGTCTTATATCCTCCAAGTCCTCCTAAGAATTTGCGAGAATGTCATAAGAGTTCAAAAGCCACATAAGGCTTCAATTTGTTAAAGACAGGTTTATATATGTGTGTATATGTGAATAGTCAATTTCCTTTTAAATTTAATGTATATGATATGACAATTTTTATATTTCCCAACATTTTTTCATAGAAAAATTAAACACGTCCAGATCGGGTTAATTTGATCAGTCGTGTTAAAGGCGAAAATTTTGGTCAGTCAACCAGTTGCGCGTTTACACCGATATATATATATATATATATATATATATATATATATATATATATGTATATGTATGTATATATTCTCGATAAAAGATGTTTTTAAAGAGATGTTTAATTTATTTAATAATATTTTATTCAACTAATTAACAAATCAAAGTCAGATAAGTATTTTCGGGTCAGAAGATTGTGGAAAATTTAAATCAGAAAAAAGTGTAGTTTGTTCTCTGTATAGTTTATAGTTTTGATGTGGAGTTTCCCGCTAGTCAATAGTTTAACATTGACGTTTAGATACTGGCATTAAAATTCTTTTATATATAAATATATTAAACAATACAAGTAATAAAACAGTAAAGCTAACAAAGTTAGTCCTTTAAAGTTATCGGCAACGTGTGACATATAATATTTATAACACAATCATTTTGTATGGTTGACTGTTCATGCCTAAAATTTGTATATAAATCAAGTGTTACTTACGTTACTATAAAACAAGGGGGAACACGTACTGCTGGTTCTCTCATTGCACTAAATATGAAAAGGAAAATAGGAGTTATTATATATTTTCTTCCGACTACTAGTTTGGAAAGCGTTGGGGCTGTTCTTAAGCCATGACTATATTTTATGCGTACTGAATCATGTTATTTTTCGCATAATATTTTTTCTTTTGGTCTTATATACAGGCCTATTTAATAATAATTGCTGACTATAACGTACCTAATAATAAAACTTAAATTTAGACAAAGAATGGAAAAATGTTAAATATAAATGAATGTTTCTTTAAGTGTGTAAAGAAAAATGGTGCTTTTCAATCTCAGTAAGATTAACTCCCTCTCCATATCTTCTTTAGACCCTTAAAATATTGTCCGCCCTTGCGAAAAAGTTTAAAAATATTTTTGATTGCTTTGTATACGTCTAAAAACAAAATTATGGCCATGGAGTGGTTATTAGGTCTATGATTATGGCGTAATTTTTTCAAAATATTGAAAACTACAGCAAAACTGGAAGTCAGCCGTTTAAAATATATTTGTCATACGTTGACTTCTCAAGCGGCCGCTAGGGGAATCTATTGCCATATAAGAAATCATTGCCATTTAAAAAAAGTACGAGGTTATCATTGCGATATAATAAACTACGAGTACCTCTGAGTAGGTTATAAACAAGAAATAAGCAGTTTTTATTTATAAGTATATAACATGTAAGTTACTAAACAAATTAAATAGTATTTGTCATTACTGTAGATATTCTTTAAATGTTGGGAAAAAATGTAAAGTATTGAAGTGTTTGTTTATAGCTCTATTCATATTATCTTTGTTTGTAGAAGAGTCACTTATAAACCTGTAGTTTTTATCAGAGGAAAAGAGAAAAAATATACATCTTGTCACGAAGTCAAGAAATAGAATAAAAAATGTCAATCTATTGACGATTAGGAGATGTTTTACACAACAACAGCTGGGTAAATCACGCAGGCAAAGAGCTAGTTTGTTAATGATTATACTTGATCACGCTACCACCGTAGCTCAGTGGTATGAGTACATTTTTGTACCATTAATATAATATAAATATAGCATAAATATGGTATAAATACTCACACTAATGGCATTAGTACTCAAAGCGAGACATAGGGGTGCTAGTTTAAATACTTATAAAATACTTTCCATATTATAATAATTTAAACTTTAATTTAGTATTGAAATAGTGATTTTTTTAATTAGAATTGAAGCTAACCACCTGTGTCTATAGAATAGACATCAGCAGAGAGAAATCTGCGACAGGTTAGGGCCGCCCAGCTTATTCATCTGCTTTACTCGACCAAATGTAGATTTGCGTGCTGTGACACGACTTATTGCTTATAGACTAATCTGTGTTTACCATCAGGCTCGCTTAAACCACACGTGATGTAAGTACACAAACATGCGTACGTGTATGATTCTAAAGAGGCAGAGTTCTTTAAACTTTTTGGTAATTTTTTTTGTATTTGATAATTTAATACTGTAATAATTTCCTACTTAATTTTAAAAATACAAGCGTGTTTGTTTTTTACATAATAATTCAGTAACTTAATAGTAGAAAGAAAGCATTCACAAAATATGTACAAATTGTGTTATGGACCGGACTAACTTTTTTGAAGAACTAAATTTCGTTACGCCACTGTAATTTTTTCGTGTTATATACTCTAGCGTATTTATTATAATCAATAAAGTATTTTAATACTTCATAAAAAGAATAGATTTTTTAATTTTCAAAAATCTATAAAATGCTACATTAATATTGATAAATATTTAATGAATAAATTTTATCCTGGAAAGACGAACATTTCTTTAATGAGTAATAAAAAACCGGCCAAGTACGAGTCGCATTTCCGCACGCAGATTTCCGTAGCGCCAGACAATATTAAACTTATAAGTTTGTATTTCTCAAAGACACTGTGAAAACAAAATTATTACTGCGATCAGTACCGAAAATATCCCGTTTCTCAAAAACTACATTATATATTTTAATGAAATTAATTTTCGGTGAAAATTTATTTTCAGTTCTGCTATCTTATTTTTTTCAGAATTTTACAAACTAGTTCAAAAGTCGGAAGGCGGGAAGACACACTTTTTAAGACTTTAGAAGCATATCTCACCAATTACTGACTTAAAGAAAAGAGTTATGAAACATCTATATCATTTTTAAGACCTATCCTATAGATACCCCTCACGCCTATGTACTCTGGACTTTTTTCATCCCTCAATTACATATGTGGAGTGCCATCTCTGATATAATTTTTCTTGATAATTCCACTATTTCATTGTATATCGATTCATAGAAGACACCTACCATCCAAAATTTCATCTATATGTATAGTGCCAATATCGTCCGGGTAAAATGGTTATGACATACGGACAGATAGACAGACGGACAAGACGAAATTACAAGGGTTTCGTTTTTCTTATTTGGCCATAGAACCCTAAAAACGATTGCTTCTTACCTGTAAATAGGGAGATTGCTAGTCTGTTTATTAGTTCGCAAGTAGATAGCTACTCTCTCCAACACTATTTTGAAATAATCAATTTAGTTTGTATGTTAAACCATGAATTAAAAGTTATTTTATTTATCTTATATTATTACCCAGAATATTAAACTTTGTTTTCAAACACATAGTTTTAATGGCGCCACAGAAGGTTTAGGAAGTTCTGTCTGTGTCCAAAGTTTGAGTTTTTAAAACTATTAAAACCGTTACATATTTTGCTTACTCTTTAATATGACTAAGTTCAAGTCAGATAAGTTAATATTTTTTTATTTAAACGGTTTGTGTGAATTGTGATTTTGGGTTTTGCTATAGTATCTCATTCTTTAGATTAGCATCACTATCAGCGAACGACGCAACGAAAATATGTAATTAGATACATTATACTATCTAATTTATAACATACATTTTTCGAATTTTAAATCTTATAATATTTCTATTCTGCAGAGTATTAAAAACTTTAGTTAAATTTATCACTACTTCGTATGTTGTGGTCTCTTACAGGATCTTCTAGAAAAACTAATATTGGTTAATAATATCAAAGATTGTATACAATTTCAGTTACTTTTATATAAACAAATAGAAACATTAATTTTTTTCGTATTAACAAAGATTGTTCTGAAAAAATTAAAAGGGCGCAATAGCTCTTTTAATTTTTTTTATTATTCGGTTTTCTATATCTTAAGTTTCTGTATCTTAATAAGGAAAAGTTACTTTAATCGTTTTATTTTATTGTGTAGTGTTAAGTGAGCGTGTCAAATACTCTCACATTAAAAGATAAAGTACATATGTACGGATACATATTTACTACGTATTTAAAACTAATCTATAACATTTTATAAATTAGTTAAATAACTTTTTTAGACATCTGAATTAAACTACTTTTTGAAGTGAAACATCTAATGGCGAGTTTGGATGGGAGTTAAAACGTTCTGATGGCAAGTGTCGTCTTGCCATTCGGCCAACTTCGGGTATTGTCGTCTCTTTTTGACTTAATTCGGTCAGTTTCTCATCTCGTCTGCCATTCGGCTAGCTTCGCGTCTTGTCGGCAATTTGCCACTTAATTTGTTTCTCATTTACAACATTACTCGTTTATATCGGTGTGTTACATTAAACTGTCTTAAAGCGTCAATAGCGTTTATTTACAACAGATTATTAAGAAATATTTCTGTGATAAATTATTTCACAAAAATTAAATAATAAGATAAAATAATTATTAACAATTAACTGAATATTGAATATGTTTGGCGTTAATTTTGTAGAAATTCATTACTCACAATTAAATGAAACTACGTGATGTAGTATTATTTCTACTTTCTTTGAGCTCTTTACCACGACCTAGGTTTCGTTGTATTACAACGTCTTCAGTTGGGCTATTGTATATATATATATATATCTTTGCTAATAGCCCACCTGAAGATGTTGTAATACAACGAAACCTAGGTCGTGGTAAAGAACTTAAAGAAAGTAGAAATAATACTACATCACGTAGTTTCATTTAATTGTGAATTAACTGAATATTTGTCTATTTTTGTATTTACTTCGTTCAAATAAAAGTATTTCAATATAAAAAAATAAAAAAATAGCTGTTTCACGTCTGCCAGGCATCCCGTAACTATTCACGAGTATTTATTTATGAAATCCGTAATAAATGATTAAGTCATATATTCAATTTTAAGTGTAATTTATTGATAAATAAACTGGTTTACTGGGTATCAGAACGCGCATAAAGTTGGATTCAGTAGTTCTTTTTATCTATGCATAGATCTCTTGATGGTGTTTGTGCAATTTAAGCGAACTGTGTATTCTTCTAAAATGCTAGTTAAGACCTTTGAAATATTGCATTAGTAATTAGTTTGAAGCCTAATATTTAGTGAATGGGTCTTAAAAATGAAAAGTGTAAACATAATGTCAATTTCATTTTGAACGATCTGCTCATGGATAATAAATACCCACATTCAATTGGGTGCGCGATTATTTTTTTCATCCTACTTTTGCAAACTTTACAAGCGTAATACTTAACACGTGTCACACTTTATGTGTGTCACACTTTATGCGTATCACACTACTTTACGCGTATCACATTTTATAGGTATGTGTGATACTTTACGCGTATCACACTTTATATGTGTGATACTTTATGCCTATCACACTTTATATGTGTGATGCTTTACGCGTATCACACTTTATATGTGTGATACTTTACACGTGAAGTAAATTGGAAAATATATTTTTAATATTTTGCTACATAATAATTGAGATCCCTATCTAAAGCATCTACTTGTAATATTTTATGCAAATAGGTCTAAAACTATAGAAAATATGATGCCGTGACCGACGAATGCACTGACGTATGGTTGAATGGGTAAACGGACATATGTGACAAAATTAAGATTCCTTGTTTTACAATGGAAGATCTAGATTTCAAGAAGCCATAGATTTCAAGAAAGGTCATCAAACGAGATATACTTATTTCGCAAGTGAGAACAAAATAAACGCAACGCAAGGACCTAAGGTACTACTGGTGCCGGTACTAAGTCAGCTACCGAGGGCGCACGTACGCATGTGACACTCTCAAGTCGGTCGTTGCAAAATACATTCACGTGACCACGCGCCTCTCATTAAATTCATTTTCCATAAAACAGGGAGGTTCATTGTGCGGCCGCGGGCCTTGGCCGAGCGGACGGGTAAAACAAATACGCAGTACAAAGGATTCGTTTGAATGCAAATTGCTGTGAGAACGCGGAGCGCGGGTGCTGCCTTCACCGTGTGACAGGCGCTCGCTCCGCCATTGTAGGCGGACGGGCCCGAACAACGCATCGCTTCATTACCCCATTATGAAAATTCTTTTAATTCCTTCGAAGGAACTAGCTGGTGTACCTGTTCATTGTGAATCCGCATGCTTCGGTTTGTTGACATCTGGTACGGAATACCAAAGGCCCGAACTCATTCGTGCGGTTTGTTTATCCGCGTTGAAGCGGCAGGTATAACTTTTAGATACACATGTGTGGCTCTCCACACCAAAGCACTATCATTGTCGGTTTTCATTTACACGTTATAATTAATTTTGGAATCGCATACATATATTAATTAAATATAAAATAATTGGTAGATAATTGTTTTTTCCTTCCCATGTGGATTCAGTTATATCAAGTTTATACTGTATTTACATCGAATTTATCCAGTTTAAAAAATTCCATTAGGTTAGTCAGTTTTACACTATTCTAATAACTCTAACCCATGATATTTGCTCACAGCTTTCATCTTCATAATAATTCTACTATTATGATTTTTTTCCATTACAGTTAGTTTTTTTTGTCAATTACTTTATTTTTATTTTAAGCTTATTCAAAAAATTAAGTTACACTAAGTTGTCAGCCATCTCTTTGGTTTTGACCAAATTCTTTTTATTAAAAGATTATTTTTTATTTTACATTGCCTTGTTTTTTTAGTTTTTTTTTAATAGAACGATTCTAATTTTATTTTCATTCTTTTCTCCCAAAACATGTCGTCCTTTTCTATCACTTTGGTTTTGATAGTTTCTTTTTCAGCTGACTGTAGTGCAAAAAAACATTGTTTCCAGTCGCATCGTTCCCAGTTGTGATTGCTATTTATCTCTAAACGCCCTTCTTTCTTTTTCTTCGTGAATATGCTTTTTTAGAATTTATTGCTCCTAGCTAAGCCTAAACATAATTTATGTGCTATTACAGGTCACTTAATTTCCACAGTATTGTCTTCACCAACTAGACCATCAGGAGTAACTCTGAGGAACAGCAACTTTTTGTCAATAAATAAACCGCAAGGTTCAATTGCAAGTAAATTGGCGCATCGAGTTTCTGATCTCCTTTTGATAAAGCGTCCAAGATTTTAAGCTGTAAATAAAGAACGAAGAAGCTCCCTTCGTTTACTGTCATCCCATTGGAAAATCGTGTTTTTTTGTGCGAGGTCCATTTCTGGTTTGTCTTTTTTTAATGAATTCAGAGAGATTTCCTTAATTTTTTTGAGGACTTCTTTCAGTGTGTCAGGTTTTTTGCACTGCTCACCATAATTTTCATACGGATTTTGTTAAATATAATTAATTTTTCCCTTTTTTGTATTTGCTATTCAGTTCTCTTTTCTTCTGTGTTCGTTCTTCCAGCCACTTTGTGGCCTTGCCTTTAAAATGTTTTTTATAATTTAGAAATACTTTTGTTTGTTTTATAGGACGTAGCTGCAGTTTTACATCTGCTGTCACTGTATTCTTTAATACAAACAAAAATATATCTCGATTAAACGCAAATATTACATCTGGTATTTACATCTGATACCGTACGATGAAACAATTATTCTTTTCCCTCAAATATGTTTCTCTACCGCGCTGTGATAACGTTCACACGTTCGACGTTGACGTTGTGGATGAGACTCCTGGTATGTCCTGCAATATCTTGAGTTAAAAGAGAATTTCTTTGCCATAGTGAACCGGCAAAAAATCGATTGGAGTTCTGTTTGTTTTGCCTTTCTTCTCGCAAAAGTAAGCTTTACACCGGGTATGATTCCCAAAACAATGGTGGTGGGAAAACAGAATGTCATCAAATAGATATTTAACATATGGAAAGACATCATTCTTGTTTTTGGCAATTTATTTTTTTACCGTTGAACTCAAAGTCGTAATAACATTTTTCGTTATTTGTTTTATGTGACTTACTGGAGACCGTGTACCAGTTTGCAATTTTTGCAACTGAATGGAAAAGTTTCGTAATTAATAGTTTTTCGACATTCGATGTTTTCAACAGTTATGGCTTCCGCTTTGTATGGGCGTAAGTGAAGGATTTTATTGTAGGTATTGGAGTCAGCATCGGATATTAAGCATCCATTAATTAAATGCTTAAATCCTTTAATTGCTTAAATCCTTTAACGATGATGTCGCTTTTCATACCAATTGAGCTCTTTCTTTCTGTTCTTTTTCTTTTCCACGCGATCAAAATTATAACAATTTTTATTACGTATACCAGGATATAAATATTCACCCATTCTTTTTCCAATGTTGGCAACTACACCCGACAAAGATGAATAATTCGTTTCTTACGATCTTTTGGAATCACAATCATCGACACAAAGGTCAATAACTGGCACTCCATCTTTATTTACTCTATTTTCAGCTAACGCCAAATGTCTTTCCTTTCTTGCTGCTTGTTTCATTGTTTTTTGGACAACTTCTGCTTGGAAATTTAATGCTGAAGGTAATTCTTGTCAATGCGTGTGGCCACCACTGATGGATAGCTATTAACAGGTAATTAATGCTCTTCAAAGTTCTAAGTTACTATCGATGAAAAATTAATCTGCACAAGGAATTAAACTTCAAACTGAAGACCTTTTTTTTCACCTACTAAGTCAGTATTATTCAAACTATAATCTAGAGGTCCATGATGGAAATTTCTCTTAACTTTAAAAAAGGGTTGGCGCATTTATAATCCGCCATCCGATGAGGTTTCTTGGAAATCCGGATAACTTTTTTGATCTGAAAAAATAAAATAATAAATAAACTTTGATTATAGTTTTAGTTTGGGACAATAAATTAGTGTGTAACTAATTTAAATAGATTTTTTTATTTTAAAATAGTTTTTTAGAACTTTGTAACTTAATAAAAAAATTTTAAATCTTAAAAAGCTTACTATTTATCTCAAGATCAGGTAAATCACCCGTACATTGAAGTGGCTCATTAGGTGGTTTTGTTTTTGAAGAACTTCATCCAATACCTTATTTAATACTTTGTATGGCTTTGACGATACTCCCAACCTGCAATTAATAATAATATAATTTAAATCATGATACAAATTGACTTAAGTCTAAAAATTAGGAAAAAATCCCAAAACTTTCAAATATGAAAAAAAATTGGATGTCCTGCACAATGATTTCGATTTACTATGAGAGACCTAATTTTTGTATTTTCGTATTTTTACTACAGTGGTAACTTATTCGATACAAATTTTCAGTACGAAAAAAGGAAGTTTCAGTCTGTGTTTTTTTTCAGAATTTTTAATTTGTTCAAAAACGTAGTAAATAGGAACTTACAACTGTAACACAATATTATTGCTAAAAAAAAACAATAAAATTTGGTAGAAAGTTATTTACAAGTCAGTATTTAAAAGTATTTAAGTCTTGATTTTGTTTCAATATTAAAACACAAACATAAACCTATTATTACAAATATAATATTTACAACACTTTTTTACTTTTACTGGTTTTGTGCGTCTGTGCATTCTTCATCAAGAAATAACTTGTTTTATTTTTTCATTAAAATTTTAATAACTTTCAGCGTCTAAACAAATTTTAAGTATAGTATATTTGTACTTAGGAGAGGATAATTTAAATCGAGGCTAACGAAAAAATTTAAAAAGTGTTTTAATGTCAATGTTACGTGCTAAAACAGATTAACAGTTGCTTTAACAATTTAACTTCTGACATCTCCGAAGACTCCTTTTCTTAATATTTAAATTAACTCTAATATTTTCGGCTCGTAGAATATATTCTCGGAAAAGGCATATGTTCCACCTAGCCAGATTGTATACATGTACGTGTTAAATTCTTTTCAGAACTTCTTGTAATATTAAATGAGATTAGGTTAACTAAAGATAGTAAAATGAGATAATACTTCCTAGTGGGTTATCACTTGTAATATGCGAACGATCATAATTTGAAGGAGAATGATCCATTTCGATCTAGTCATGAAAGAACATGAAACATACAAAAATTATGTTTTAAAGTTATTTATAATGTTTTCTATTATTTGTACGTACCTCTAACTTATATAAATTGAAATAAAAAATCTAAATGTTGTTATGACGGGCACAAATAGTCCAATGGTTCAAAAATAGAAACAGTTTTCTCTATGTGTAAATATCAAGGTAGATATGTGATTAGCGACAATACAAAATCGTAATGATATCGATACTTGTACCTAATGCACGACATCAGAACCTAATATCGACAGTTATTATGCTTGTATGAAAATGTCGAGTAATTACTTACAACAAGAAGATTTAAAAAAATGTTTACAGACTCGTAAGGCAATATAAAAATTATCACTTACACATATAAATAATATAAGGGGTAGTTAGTGGAAAACTACTTGTTTTAAGGACGTATTTACATTTTTGATGAAAAACCTCCATATATATATATATATATATACTGAAATTTTTATACCATTGATTTCAATTTCAAATATAAGCAAACGAATGAAATACCACGAGACCCGTTTTTTACAAACTTCAAAATGGGAAGAGGTTCTTAAGTTGACTTTTTTTGTTTATATTACTCATATCTTCGGTATTTCTTAACTGGTTTAGAGGAATTTTTTTCTATTTGGAATGATATACTCCCAGTATGGAAATTGAATATTTACCATATAATTCCTCAACATAGAACAGTGCAAGTGTCGTGATCGATTTTCGATGATATAAGCCTAATAATAATTTAATAAGACGTGATCAACAGCGACATAAATCTGCTCTTTAACAGGATCGGAGTGCAAAGGAGAAACGGAATTTGGAAATGGAAATCTTCAGTGTTGACAAGTAAATTTATCGAGTTTGACTAGTCTTGACGTAGTAAGAAAGTAATAGGGTAAATAAATAGGTAAGTATATACGGGTATATACAATACAATTTCAACCTTTGGTCCATAATTCGTGATGCTGCAGGTATAATGTCTGCCTAATCCGAGGAACTAGAAGATCTGCTATTTTGTAATTAATATCGTGGTCTCAAACAGAGACTCTGACATTGAACTTCGGGTTCCAACTCTTCAGTCCTGATGCTGCAGGAGCACTGCCTGCCTAAAACGTTAAACTCGAGGATCTGCTGTTTTTAAATATAAGTATTGTTGGTCTCAAGCAGCACTGACTTTAGAAAGAACGATTCGGGCAGTGTCCTAGGATACCAGGATGTCAAGGGCGCCACGCATGCCAGCGCCACGGCGGCATGGCTGATTGAAATCCGCTTGATTTGAATGTCAATCAGTTATGAAAGATTCCTGTGTTACTACAAACCAATAGAAAGCTTAAAACTTTCAAAATTTGTCATATGAATTTTTCCAAGCAGGTAAGATTTAATTTATTGAGGTAAGTGTTTGTGTAGTGAGACGAGTGACGTGATATTATTTTCGATTTTTTTATAAGTGCGAATACAGTTTCATTTGCAATGTTAGGCAATATTATCATAATCCATGATTTTTTTAAATTTTGTTCAGGTTTTTGACTAGATAGTTTCATTAATTTTTCTTTTTTGTAAATGTGAAATGGTATTAAATATAATATCTATATTCTATTTACGATATCGCAATAAGAAAGAACTAAGAAGAAGCTTCCTGGTTCTCGGGAACCAGGAAAAAGTAAAAGAAAAGCGGGGAAACACAAATATTTTTGACAGACCAAATAAATATACGAATATTAACAAGTGTTTTAAAGGAAAGTCTCATCCAAGTACATCAGAAATTAGAACTTTTACATCTGAATCCGAAAGTTAAGTATTCAACATTTTCTCACATTCTAAATACACTAATAAGACACACGCATTTATTCAAGATGGCCAGTCCATTATAACCTTGCATGAGTCATCTGAATTTTTTCCGAATCAAAATCAATATATTTTCACACTGACGTAAGTATTGCTATAAACCTAACCGAAAATTACAACGTGTCTGACTCACTACGTGGCTAAATTGTGATAGTACTCAATATGAGCGTTATAGATCACGTTATAGTGTCTGGATCCTCTCAAGTTCATCTAAGTGATTTTCCTAAAGATGGAAATGGGTAACATTTTTTTCTTCAACTTATTCAAGAAGACTTACAAGTAAAGAAACTATCCGAAGTCGGTGTTTATTTTATTCAGTGTAAAACAGTAACGTCTATTGCTATTGCTGCTTATTATTTAATACAAAGTTAATTTCATATTTAATCGTCATCGGAGGCTTCAAAAATGGAAATATTTAAGTGTTGCGATGAAAACAGTCCTGCACACAAAAAACATTTACCCTAAAAGAACTGAGCTGAAATTAGATTAAAAACCAGATTAACTATTGACAAAGAAGAACAAAAAGTAATATTTAGAAGACGTTTACGATTGAAAAATGTACTTTAAAGACTTATGCACATAACATTGTATTTAATTGAAAATAACATGACCTTTAGAGGATCGTCTGATAAAATATTCTCCATAAACAATGGAATATTTTTAGGCCTTGTATAATTATTTAATTTTGACCCTTCATTGAAAAGCGAGTCAAATTTTTAATTTTTGGAAATAGACAAATAATATTTGATTTCATTTTTGGACACAACCGGACCAGATACAAGTTACAGAAGATATTTAATAATTACAGCCTTAATATTAACGACTGCTGTGGACAGGGTTATGATAATTCCGCCAACATGAAGGAGAAAAACAAAGAAGTACGTACAAAAGAGAATTACTGAATTAAATCAATTAGCTTTTTGTACCATGTGGATACCTCAGTTATAGTTTGCCCGAAATCAACAGTATAATTCATATCTCTGTTTAGAATCTTGCAGAACATATTCCTTGCAGATGGAAAATTTTGACTGACCGTTTAAAAACTTATGCCCTGACAGAAATTAGCAATGCCTGCTGAGAAGCCCGAATTGAAAGCGTTAAATCAATTCGTTATCAATTTTGTGGAGTCCGTGATGAAATTAAACGAAGTAATTCTGCGACGTCACACTAAGCGACCACATTTGGAAGGACAATTTGAAGAGTTTTATCTCATTGTTTCTGTTATAATATGATATGTGGTTCTTTTTCTAATCAACGTTGTGATCATGCAAGTAAGTCAACCAAAATCGACTTCGTGCAATTTACAGAAATGCTTAAAAATGTTGCTCGTGCTTGATATGGTATTCATTTAGAAAGAGTATTCATTTTTTGCTTCCCTTTAACTTGCTAGTTTCTGATAACAAATAAAGGTTGCTGAAAAATGTCTCTCCCAGGGAGCTAAAGCTGGCGCTGGCCTTGAGGCCAGCGCAGAATCACTTCGTTTAATTTCATCATGGACTCCACAAAATTAATAACGAATTGATTTAACGCTTTCAATTCAGGCTTCTCAGCAGGCATTGCTAATTTCTTTCAGGGCCTAAGTTTTTAAACGGTCAGTCAAAATTTTCCATCTGCAATATAAGAATCTAAACAGAGATATGAATTATACTGTTGATATCAGGCAGTATACAGGACTAAACTATAACTGAGGTATCCACACGGTACAAAAAAGCTAGTGGATTTAGTTCAGTAACTCTTTTCTGTAGCTACTTCTTTGTTTTTCTCCTTCGTGTTGGTGGAATTATCATAACCCTGTCCACAGCAGCCGTTAATATTAAGACTGTGATTATTAAATATCTTCTGTAAGACCTGCACCGGTTGTGTCCAAAAATGAAATCAAATATTATTTGTCGATTTCCAAAAATTAAAAATTTGACTCGCTTTTCAATGAAGGGTCAAAATTAAATAATTATACAAGGCCTAAAAATATTCCATTGTTTATGGAGAATATTTTATCAGACGATCCTCTAAAGGTCATGTTATTTTCAATTAAATACAATGTTATGTGCATAAGTCTTTAAAGTACATTTTTCAATCGTAAACATCTTCTAAATATTACTTTTCGTTCTTCTTTGTCAATAGTTAATCAGGTTAATAATCTAATTTCAGCTCAGTTCTTTTAGGGTAAATGTTTTTTGTGTGCAGGACTGTTTTCAACGCAACACTTAAATATTTCCATTTTTGAAGCCTCCGATTACGATTAAATTTGAAATTAACTTTGTATTAAATAATAAGCAGCAATAGCAATAGACGTTACTGTTTTACACTGAATAAAGTAAACACCGACTTCGGATAGTTTCTTTACTTGTAAGTTTTCTTGGGTAATAAGTTGAAGAAAAAAATTCTCTCCATAACATAGGTGATTGTAAATCAAAGGTATTGTTTTGCCCTTTTGACCACTTTCGAAGTTCATGAACGCATGTCGGACAAATTTTAAGTGGGTCTCACTGTTTGTCTTGGTTTGCGATTGCTAGGCCAAAATGCATGTTATAAACGTTATTTATAAATTCGGTAATGTTATGCTACTGTTTTGTCGGCATAAAGTGCCCACAAATATAACGAAAATTGTCCGGTGAGTTTAAACACTTTCACGATGACATCTTTTCGTGAGCGTTACGAACACAGAAGTAATAATTTTGTAAAAACAATGGTGTTGCTATTTATACAAAAATCTAGTAATCTACCACCATTAACCCTCTTCTAACGATTTAAGTTAATTACGGCTCTTTAACAAATGACCTAAAAATCCACCTTTTTTTCCAATAATAAGGGTATGTCACGTAGTTATTAACCTTATATTTAACTAACTATTTATGAGAACTTATTCATTGTTGTCTACTGCAGCCATTCAGTGTGTTTATTGTTCAATAAGAAACGAGTGAAATAAAATATCATTTCTTGACTAGGTAGGCCTAACAAATATAAAGCCTTGGCAAAAAAATACGCTAAATAACTAAAAATCCTGACGCGATGGAATTTTTTTAGCATTTTCTCCTTAATCAGCGCCCCAAATCTATTAAAATCAGTCATCAAATCTGAAAGGGGAAAACCATTGTAGACCTGTGATTACTATAATAGGTATTTGTGAAGGTTTCTCATCATTTCTAGATCATTATTTACTTTGCACAGCGGTCCAGGCAAAGTGGATACTTTGTAATTTTTTTTGTTTTTAATTTAAAGTTATGTAATAACCAATTCCTAATGGTAAATGTTATCGACTTTTCAAAGATTAATAAATAAAGACCAAATCAGTCATCGACAATCGTCACTGATCAAACACAATTTTTAATTTTTAGTCAGATTAATTTTCCTGTTATAGCAACATAAAACCAAAGGCATTCACTATGTCCGAGTCTCCCCTATAAGCTGAAAATTACTTGTACTTAATTTGTTTGGTCAATTAATATCTTCTGAAGTATGATGATATATCAGGGTTGCCCTTTAACATTTTGTACATAAATAAAAAATTAATGGTTACATAAGTGACCTGTAGGACCTTTTAGAGGCACGGTATGATTTTTTGACATGTTCTACAATGTATGTTTAGAAATTGTTGAGACAAATGACCTTCATGAGTACACACTCCCTAGAGAAAAATACCAGCCTTATGGAGTTCCATCCTTCGTTTAACTTAAAATTTTACACCACGAATTGTGGTGACATTAATATATAATAAATATAATAAACAAATGCAAATATAATAAACAAATGCACAAAATTTTAAAAGTGTGTGTGTGTTTTGTCTATGTGTTTGTCCACGTATTTCTCAGAAACTACTAATCAGATTACAATATTTCTATTGGCATAAGTAAATTCCAACTTAGGGAATAGTGAAAATTTTATCAAAATCGGGTTTGTAATTTGTAAGATAAAATTTCCACCATTAATGTCTGGCCGTGGGATTTATTATTTGACATCGTAGACGCTTGAATTAAAAAACGTAATCAGATGGTATAAGCGATATTCACGGTATGAAAACCATTTTCCCCCCAACATAGCCAGTGAACACAATAGTCTCGATCACGTTTTTGTGGAGTGCTGTTACTCTCAGTCTAATTTCATTATACAGTTTAGGTGGGTCAAGGTTGCATAATACCATGACAGGTGCACCGACCTTCAGGAAAAATTTATAAGAAGGAACATCATGTAGGTTGACACTATCAACAGACTTGTTTTTCCTTTCAGATCCTTCAAACGACTTAAGAGTATTAATACCAAGTTTCATGTAAAAATTTACGATAAAAATATTTTTCCTATACAAACTTAGCCACCATTTTTCACCCCTAGGGGTTGAATTTCGATAAATGCTTATATACATGTTTCATCATTTACGTTGAAGAGCATTAATCGTCAACCTATACCATATGCCAAGTTGCATAAAGTCCAAGTTTCACATAAAAATTGACAATGAAATATTTTCCCGTACAAATTTAGCCACCACTTTTCACCCTCTTAGGGGTTGAATCTCAGGAAATTGTTAAATACATGTTTCATTATTGATATTGGAAAATGTTAATACCAATGTTGAAGTGAAAATTACCATAAAAATATTTTATTCCATACAAATTCAGTCACCTCTTTCCATCACCTCACGGGTTGAATCTTGAAAAATGCTTAAATATGTGTTTCATTAATTGTGTTAAAGAGCATTAATACCAAGTAAAAATTTATAGTAGAAATATTTTTGTTATTGATACCAAATTTGATGTAAAAATTATCATAAAAATATTTTTTTCCAAACAAACTTAGCCACCTGTTTTCATGCTCTTATGGGTTGAATCTCGAAAAATACACGTTTCATTATTTGTGTTGAAGAGCATTACAACTAAGTTTTACGTAAAAATTTATAATAGAAATATTTTTCCCATAAAAACTTAGTCTCCACTTTTCACCCCTTTAGGTGATAAATTTCGAGAAGTCCCATCTTAAATGATGCCTTCAACATAAAATTAACACTTCCCTCAAATTTCAAATTTCTGTCATTAGAGGTTTGGTCTGGGTGTTGATATCTTAGTCAATAGGGACATTGCCTTTTATACAGTTATAACAACAAATCTAATTTTGAGATGAAATGAAACTGAAAATATTCTCAACGCCACTAGAGATTAGAGGGGATATTCCTTCAATTTTATTAGAAAAAAGGCAATTAAATGTGAATTGAATTCACTTGTTGAGTGTTCTATATTTACTCTCGATAATAAGGGAAAATTTGCAGTTAATTAAACATTATAAAACAAATAGCCTTTTACTTGTCTATTGCTTTTATTAAAATTAAGTGTCTTTAAATTAATATTCTCAAGGTTAAAACTAGAAACTGAAAATAATAATGCCAACTACAGTTCTTTCATAAATTTTGCAGATGTCTTTATATTGTAAGACTTGTTAATTATATGATTGTATTATTTACTGTTTCTTAAATTTCAGTAGAATATAAGTATAAAAATAATATTGTTTCGAAATTGAGTTTTTATATTTTCTAACAAATTATTTTTGGCATTGACACTCTAGCTCAAATTTTTTTCCTGTCCTTTTAAGTTTTCTATGTAAATTTAGAAAACCTATCTTGTCTCCATATATTTCAAATGCAATGACTGTTTATCTTTCTCTCTGTCCATTCAGAGTTCTATTAGATATATGTTGATACTATTTTCATTGTCTTAAAGACTGTACATCCAAAAAGGATTTTATACACAAAATATTAGGTTGTGAGGCGTGTCTTTGAGCTCAGTGGACAGCGCAATGATGCAGTAACGTTAGGGAGGGTGAGAAGTTATTTTGTCAGAACTGTATCCAAATTCAAGTTATTATGAAACTTTATTAATCAACAGGCAATATTTTAAAAGTTACGAACTTGAATTGACAAAGAGATTGACGGCCAACAAATGGTTTTGGGAAGAAATGTTCAATGTTTGTGATGTATTATTTAAAAGTTCTGCATCGTAGGTTAACAACCATTTGTCTGTATATGAATAAGAGAGAGGATATACATAACAGAAATGACAAAGACTAACTAATGAAGTTAAATGAATGAGTATATCTTATCAGGAAATTGCACTCATAATGAAAATTTCATAAAATAAGCATCCTCACAAGATCGCAAGATGCTTTTTCATAATGGTTGCTCCATGATTACTGTTGTCTCCAGTTAATTGGAAGATGATGAAGATTTCAATGAAATGTGTACTCATAATGTAGACAATATTGTAGAAAAATTATGGTTTAATTTCCGAAATTGCTGAACCATATAAAGGTATCATATCTTGCATGGTTTAAATATTTTGAATCTGCTAGAATTATTTTACATCATTTCCAAGTATGGCAACGACCCAGGGCAACCCCGTGGGTTATCGTCAAGACTAAAATATATTATATCATATTTGAATGGTAAAAGTTCACGTAGAAATTAATGTTTTTAAATGACGTTTCATAAATTCTTGTTATGTTCTAAATAATGCGTCTATTTTTTAACAGATTTTTTAAATTTTTATGGATTCAATTTTGATATTAATAAATTTTTATAGTCACTTTTCCTCTTGGTAGTTCGATAAAATTGAAAAAGCAATGATTAATGGGATAATATTTTCTACGTGACAGAAAATATAGACAAAGTAACTAACTTGAGAAGAAATTAAAACTTACATTTGTATGTAAAAATATTGTTTTATTAATGTTTCAATAATGAATTAATTTGATATATTATATATTATACCTATCATCCTTAAAACTACATACATTTGTAATTTTTGACAAATCTTTAAATATCTTACAAGAACATAACAAACATGATGCGATAATAGTTTAAACAAATAATACATGACTGCGACCTGGGCGGTCAGAAAACACAATATATGGTAAATTATCAAAATAAGAATAATATGGAATGTTACAATATTAATTAATTTTAATTATTCTGCATTAAATTACAATTAAAACATACAACCAATGTTACATTTAAGATTCTTTAATTATTATGTTATTCGTAAATAAACAATTTTATGCACCAAAATTTAAGGAAAATTGGACTTATATGAAAGATAAAAACTGGAAGACGAAGAAAATATTTATCTTACAAAATTATTTGTCAATCCACGGTAACTGTAAGTCAGTTTGCAGCCTCAAAATAACCATGATGACAACGTGCGTACGTGTATACATATTAATAACATAGCAATAATCTAATTTTCCCGTAATTTTTTATACTATTTTAACCGTAACAAAGAAAACAGTAATTTTGTAATCATTGTTGCATGTGCCTACTAATATATTGAATATCTCTGAATATAATTAGTTCGCCCCTTACGTTTTGAAAGAAAATATGTCATGCATTAAACATTTGCATTAAATCTAAACCTAAATAAACAATTTGTAATATTAAACGAATCTCAAATGAAAAAAAGAAATTTTTTAGAAATATAACACTGTGCTTAACAATTTTTTCTTGCTAATAAAATTTATAGAGTGAAGGAAGAAAATTAGTTACAACTATTATCCTAAATAAATATTTCAAAATACAATAATGTTATTGTCATGCTAGAACCAAAAATCTACATTCCACGTGTAAATTATCTTTATTACTGCCTACACCGAGTACATTTTACAGTCGGTAATTAAATTGCACGACAATTAGTATAATACTTTTTGTCAGTGAATGTCTCAACTACAGGAATTAAGTAAAAAATGGAAGATGTAATTAATAATTTGTGATAATTTTTTCACTTTCAAAGGTAAGTTACTAAAGAATATGAAAAAAAATTAAGTAAAGCAAAACTAGTTACAGGATATATTGTCAGAATAATACATTTTAAAAAGTGCTAAATTATTAACAAAATGTACAAAAACACCCTAATTAATATTTCCATAATATGGCATGAGCAAAGGGATGTTTAAATATTTTTTTTGATGCCCCCCACATATTTAAATTAGAATAAATTTTTTAATAATTTCATTTCATAGTTTTTTGAAAAAACACTTAAAAGCATTTCGTCCCTAATAACTTAGCAGTAAAAGCAAATTTTTTGTTACCTATTTTCCAATGTGTAATAACACATTTCAGTTAAATATAGTCTAAATAACAATTGGCAATTATTAATCAATCGAGATATAAATTCATTTTTCAATATCATTGTTAATAATTTTGCCCTCGTAAATAGTAATTGTCAAAGTGAATGTCGGTACACTTTATTGATAATTCCTATGACCAGTTACTTGCTTCAGCAAATTGTCACAGCAGATTTTCGTTTAAAGAAAGCAGATCAAAGAAGCAACTTATAGAAAAAAGAATCAAAAGTCCTCGATATATCTGAACAAAAGACTGAAACGTTTTCCATACTGTTAATTTCTGCAAATGGTAAAAACCATTTATTGGATCGTCTCCATTGTATTAGTATTCATTATTAATACATAATGCGTATTTCTGGCTCTGGCATAATGACATTATATTCAATGTTATATAGGCACTCATAAAACATAAAATACACATAATTATTGTACACATAATTATTGTATGTATCCACAACGAGTGTAAAATTTTCACACGAATGTTCAGAATGCATTCAATTCACAACTTGTGTTTATTCCGTTGATTTAACGATGTCTTTGCCACGTCAATTCTATCCTATAATTGCTTCTTTGAAGACATAATGTGGACTCCATTCAAGTCATCTGTAAATGAGAAAATATGTACGTTTAGATACTTTTTATTATTTGTATCTATTGAAACAATTAAACAGAAAGTTGAATCTATTGAAATAATAAAACATAAATGTATTGATTTAAGTGAGCAGGGCGACATTAAGAATAACATTGGGTCAAATAAAGTTTCATATCGTATTTAATTATATGAACATATTTTAAATGCATAACATAATGAATGTTATTAGTTCTTTAAGCAGTTTTTGGTTTCTTTTTGTTTAGTAATAAAAACCAAACATTAAAAGCATTAAAGAACTTGATAACCATATTATATGTAAATGTAATAACTGTACTGTGTATATGTAATAACTGTACTATGTGTAAATGTAATAACTGTACTATGTGTAAATGTAATAACTGTACTATGTGTAAATGTAATAACTGTACTATGTGTAAATGTAATAACTGTACTATGTGTAAATGTAATAACTGTACTATGTGTAAATGTAATAACAGTACTATGTGCAAATGTAACAACTTTACTATGTCTAAATGTAATAACTGTACTATGTGTAAATGTAATAACTGTACTATATGTAAGTGTAATAACTGTACTATGTGTAAATGTAATAACTGTACTATATGTAAGTGTAATAACTGTACTATGTGTAAATGTAATAACTGTACTATATGTAAGTGTAATAACTGTACTATGTGTAAATGTAATAACTGTACTATATGTAAGTGTAATAACTGTACTATGTGTAAATGTAATACAAAAAATCTACATTGTTCTGTTGGTGTACAATATTGCCATTAACTTCGTTGTGTTTTTTCATTGATCCATAATTATATCATAATAGCGCTGTAAGACTTGCTAACGCTTTTTAAAGGTATACACAAGTTTATGAATTTTGGTGGTGTTACTTTGAAATTTCATGCGTGCACAATAAAATTAAAATGTTAAGTAAAATTATAGTGAACAGGTATTATTTTTATGTTACGAGGAATTTTTTAATTTCTTACTTTTCACAGGATTATTTCAGCAATTTTGAGCTTTGTGCTTGTAGTTTACTAACAATTAATGAATCAATTCCCGAACCTGTTTCTTGAAAAAGTAACAATTCAAAAGTGGTCTGTTTCGCCACGAGACCATTTTGTGAAAATGATGAGCTTTAGTAAAGAAACAAAGAGACCAAGGCCTTTTTCAATTAAGAGTGCCAAGAAGTCATCATCACTGTCTATTTCTGTTTAATGACATTATATTATTGTAAAACCTTGATGGTCGGCGGGTTCGGGCGGTTGCGGGTGGGGCGCGTCGCGCTGCAGTTGAACATACTGGCGCACGAGGCGTGCCACCTCATGGGCCTGCTCCGCTTGCAGCCGCGTCACGCGCTGCTGCAACAGCGAGCCACACTTCACATCCAGGAACAGTGTGCCGTCTTCGGAGCGGACCTGTGTGACGGATAAATAGTTTAAGTCAGTCAGTTTCATAAACTCTCCAGACAGCTTTTAGTCATTAAATATTTGCTGGGATGTCTACAATCTGTATACTTTTTACAATAAATTTTAAATTGAGAAAGAACTAGCTGTGTCACATTTAATTATTAAATCTATAATAAAAGGCCTTTACGCTAATGAACATTTTTGTAATGAGATTTAGTGTCCATCCATATTTCACTATTAATATTAAAGTGTTCATTTATATTAAGATGGAGTAGGTAGCAAACAGTATTAACATTTAAACTAGAATTAAAGTGTCCATTTATATCATGATGGACTATGCAAAAAAATGTGGACGGTTAGGACGTTAAAAATAACCCATAAGCATTATGATTGTAAAAAATTAAACACAATGGACAAAACATTTAATTATGTTAAATAAAAATGGTTTCGTAAGAAGTAGGTACGACGCCACTCTTTGAGACAATATAAAATTGAGAATAGCTTGTTCTTCCAAAATTTTATGCGACAGTACCTTGCGCGTGGATATGACTTCAGCATAGGGCCAATGCGTGACGGTCTCGTGTGTGTGAGTATCGAGGAGATGCACACCGCGGCGGTTGAGCGCGAGCACATGGTCGCGCCATTCGGCCGGCGGGCCGGCCACGCGCCGCACCGCGAAGAAGGAGCTACCGAAGAGCGGCCAACGCGAGAGTACGGCCAGCACGCGTGCCTTGGCGGCGGGCGGTGATAGCGCGCGCGCTTCTGCCCACTCGGCGCCTACCCACTGAGCCCAGCGGGCCGGCCGCGGCTCGCGCAGCGCCAGCAGCGGTTTCGGCAGCAGGAACTTGAGGTCGCGCGCGTGCGGCGCAGCCGCTAGGCCGGCCGCGCGGTGCAGGAGTGCGGCGACACGAGCCGCATCACGCAGCGCGCCCGCGCCCGGTGCGCCGCCGCCCGGCAGCACGAGCAGCAGACCCTCGAGGTAGTCGGGCGCCACCTGGTTGAAGAGCACCTCGGTGTAGAGCGGCGGCGCGTCGCCGCGCAGCGGGTGGTGCCACACCGACCGGCAGAAGATGAGGTAGAAGGGGTGGTGGGCGCGCTGCAGCTCGGTGGTGACGTCGAGCACGTACTCGTCGGCGGCGAGCGGCATGGTGAGCGCGTCGCCCGCCACGATGCAGTACAGCGAGAACTCGTTGCGCTCCGCCTCGCCCGTCACGCCGATCAGCTCGCAGAGTTCGCGCACCACGTCCGCCACGACGGTGGCGCAGCGCGTGTTGACGACGCGCTCGGCGCCGCCCGGCAGCCGGTACAGCTGGCGGCGAGCGCTGCGCCCCGCAGATACTGCCGTCACCTAAGTACACACATTTTCGTAAAATGATCAGATTGTAAAAATATAAATTTTCAGATTGTTTTCATTGGAGGTACTAAATGATTCATTGAGGGGGGACAGACCCTAACCCTGTTTGGTGGAAGCGCTGTTATTGTAGAGACGGGACACTATTAGGAGACATTCGACGGTCCCCTTTTTGTATGAGGTGGGTCGTTACAGGAGGGGCTCCGAACCAACCCGGGTGGAAATGGCGAGAATAGATGGTTTTCGTTGTACTGACTACATCATGTCTCACGTGAAAACTTCCTTTCAAGTAACAATTAAGATAGGGCGAAGTTCACGATTAATAATATGAATTTTAAACGAATAGATAAACCCAACCCATCGAGACATTTTTTAAAGTTTATTAAAATACAAGATATTTGTATTTTCGTTATATACGGAAAAGAGTTGTTTGTTAGAAAATGTTGATGAAACAGATTTAATTGTGCTATGCTTTACGTAGTTAGTTTACGTGTCGCCTAATCTAAATCCGAAATTACCACTTCCGACTAGCGGGTAACTTGCGATGAATTTGTTAAGAGGGGCTTCATCATTGCTTACGGTAGTAGTTACGATCAATTTAACAATAATTTTCTGTTCAAACCATAATTAGAGCGGTTTCCAATTAAATAGAATAAATTGATAAATTCAAACATGTATATTTAGCAAAGAGATAAGCTTAACTAAACTGTTGGAACGCTGTCGCAATACATATAGAAAGTGTTCCAGCACGTACAGCTGTAGGTCTACGACATTTTATAAGACGCGTGAGATACTCACCTCCTCTACGGAGGGCACGTTCTTTCGGCCGCCGCAGCGCTGCGTCTTGCGTAGGTTGGCGAGGCAGACGGCGGCGGTGCCCTGGCAGGGTCGGCGTCGGTCGCCCGCCGCCGCCGCCAGGTACTCCAGCAGGAACGGCCGCAGTGTGTCCGAGCAGGCGAAGTAGGCGGCCAGCATAGAGAGCAATCGCCAGGCGCGCTGGCACGAGTCGGGCGCCGCCGACCGATTCGACGTCGTCTGCTTCATCAGCTGGCAGTACACCTCGTCGCGCAGCTCGAGGTGCGCGTGGCAGTGCTGTCGGGGGTGGCATTAACAGAAATTAATGGCTGCCCGCGAGTAGAAATTAGCGTCCGTTTTCGTACGCGTATGCATGTATAATCATGTATGTATATGATAAAAATGAATATACATATATTTAGTTTAGAATCTTTTTATTACGTTATTTTTGAAAATAATTTTTCACTCGATTTGAAAACCATTATATTAGCTGCATAATTATATACAATGTGAGCGTATCATTCTTATGCTAGCACCTTTCATTTAAGGGCTTGACGATCTTCCTTTATCTTTTAGAACCTAGCTCTTTAATTACTTCAATGTTATGGTTTATACAGCGTATATCCGCCTGGAAACAATGTTTCATAACAGTGAAATGAGACCACTACCAGGATTCCTTCTACCGTGATGCCCAAACGAATGTATGAACCCAAATAAACAGACAAAAATATCGCTTTTGTATCTGTTTGTCCTGTAGACAACACAGCACATAGAAATAATATGTTACAAAAATATTTATTTATTACAAATCTACAAAATTTGTACATATATACTCGTACATATTATATATATTGGTTGAATCCATTGTTAGATGAACAGTCTCTTCTAGTCAATTGGAAATGTATTATTTTCATAATGGAATAATCTACTAATGAGACTCTCCAATATCAGTTATACAATTAGTAACTGAATAACCTTGATAATCGAACGATTCATAATTGCTAATTCTGATAATTCATTCTAAATTCAAGTCAAGTTAATCAAACTATATTCGCTAAGCCGTTTAATATTTGACTTATGGCCGTAAAGCGCCATCTAGGCCCTTCTGTGGAACAATAAAATAAAATATTGTTTGTATTCCTTTGTGGGTATGAACCCACAGTGTTTCATTATTTAGTTCGCTTCCATAAATTTGTTCGTTTTTATACGTTACTTATCAGTAATTGCTATATCGTAACCGAGATATCTATAGATATTTTCATAATTGGATAATTCGGATTGTATTTATCATAATCGCTCACCGCTAACCGAAACGCATTGAGATTGTGACAGACTGCAAAAGCCTGACCTTTTATTATGTGTTTAAATGTTTTAGTCTATTTCATTGCGTTCTTTAACTTTTTTTGCGATTCTGTTATTTAATTATTAGCGACCTGTTTATGATCTCATTTTAAGATAATTTTTTTACGTTTTTGATATTTTTAAAATAAACGTAAATTAGTAAGATATTGTTGTAAGAGTCGTCTTCGTTCGGATTGAAATAATCTGGGATTCTAGCTGAGCATGCGTGTTTCGAACGATATATCGTTCAACATGGAGAGTGCTATGAAAACTGTTAATATTTCATTGTAATCTCCATGATACATGTGATTTATGTAGCATTTACTCGATCCGATTCTGTGAACCTCAAAATTTGCTTTAAAAGTTTACGGTCTCGTAAATTCCTAAAAAAAAATTAAAATCTCCTTATAAAATAACGATCTTTTGATTTCATGTCTTATGTAGAAACAATGATCTACATAGTTCATTTTTCAGTTCTAGTAACGATGAATATTTAGCTAGAAGTTTTAAACCTAAATTTAATGCTAGAAATTCTAAACCTCAATAATATCCTCGATAATATCCCATTGATATAGTGTAATGATTCATATCTAGGGAAAATTTCATTGAAATCGATGCTATATAGACCAAGGAACAGACCGACGAACGGGCTATTTTTTAATATCCTTGAACAGGGAAAACTTAAGCGATAATATTAATATATTTTCGCCATTTGCTTTTTTTAGCGTAAATTTAAATTTTTTGCTTCAATCGTCATCTTGAAAAATCGTTCTTAAATAATTAAAATTATTGTATTAATTGTACAATATCACCTTAATATTAAATAAATTTGAACATTAAGCACAGTATTAAAAGATTGTAAATAAAAATAAAATGAAAATAAATATTTTAAAAATACCTAATTTCAAAAATACTGATTTTACAGAGTTCCATTCCAGCTTTACGCCAATCTACGTGAGGGTAAAATACAGTTTTGCGCATTCTTTCTTCCAATAAATGGTGGAAAACATTTCTAGAAAAAAGTTTTATATTTTCCAGCTTCTTTTTAATGATGAATTATTTATGTGAGGTAAGGTTCTATGAATTTGTAACATTTGATTTGGTGTCTGGCGAACGTGATTAGGAAGATACGGAAAAATCATAATTTTTCCGATTGAAAAATCATAATTTTTTCCTGACTGTCGGGTACTAACCATGAGGACGGTGTAAACGCATTTAAGTTCGGTGAGGTCCGGGTGGGCGGCGCGCTCGTGCGGTTCGAGGTCGCCGCAGTAGGCGCGTACGCAGAGGAAGCAGTGGAGGGCGGCGGGCGCCAGCTGCGCCGGCAGCCGCAGCAGCGGCGCCGACAGCGGCCCGCCCTGCCACTTCACCACGTCCGTCTGCGCCTTCCACGTCCATTCGCCGCGGCGGGCCTTGCGCGCCACCGACCCATCGCGTTTTAGCACCTCCAGTCTGCGCAAATTAAAACATATATACTGTCATTAAAGACTGTCTGTTTATTTTGTTTTTATATTTTCGTAAAGAATCCGAAAAAAAATTATAACGACTGACCAATATTTATGGTCTTAGAAAATTTATATTTCTACTGACGTGTTGAAAGATTCTAGTTCTCATATTGCAAGAAATACACTTATTCTTCTCAACAAATAAATGACTGCACTGGCGTGGTGATTATTTTTTTTGTAATTCCCGCATCTAGTACCAATTTATTCAACATTCATTCCGTACCCTCTTGTACTCAATTGCTCAACATCTTGATTGCGGTCAAATAGAGTGTCATTTGTTTATAGTAATTAAATAATTTGTTAAAATGTATCGTTTTATAATGAGTGTAGCATCTATATATAGTTGCTGATATGCGTAAGTTTACAACTGTTTTATTTTATGTAATCAAAAATATATAAAAAAATATTTAAATAAATGAATGTTTCACAAAACGAAAATAAACAACAAGAAAGATATATAACGACAATTACAATTAACAAAATATCAAATAACAATCCATGGCTCAGCTCAGCAACTCTGCGACCGTGTCAACTGGAGCAGAAAAAAACGTCACGTTTGGACAACGTTCGTAACACCGTCGAGTAAAACCACGTAAGCGCGCGGAAAACCATTATTATCGTATGACATTACATTCTTTTGGCGAATGTTATATTAATGAATGGCGAATATATATCAAGAATTTCAACAAGGCAGTTTGTAGCTTCTAAAATAATTTACAAAACTTGACATTTTTAAAACCGATTGCTTTGCTAGAAAAAATATTAAGCAATATTTAAATCCATCGTATTGGTTATTGAAATAATTAAATGGCTGAACAATATTAGTCGCTGAATATTGAATATATTTGGCGTTAATTTTGTAGAACTTCAGTATTCACAATTAAATGAAACTACGTGATGTAGTATTATTCTTTCTTAAGTTCTTTACCACGACCTAGGTTTCGTTGTATTACAACATCTTCAGGTGGGCTATTAGCAGATAGAATCTTAAACATCTTCAAAATTATAATTTATTTATGAACATAAAAGTAAACGAATATTTAACTATAATATTACAATTGCTGCATTCGGAAGATGCATGTTCCGACGCAAGGTCGGCTGAAAATCGATATTCACAGACTCAGGAATTATAAATATTTTAAAAAAATTTCTTAATGGTTTATATCCTATATCCTTTATATAGATTGAAGTAAACGTGAGGCTTTAAATTTGTTTTTTTTGTTATCTTTAGCTTAAAAACATCTCATTAAGAATTAAAAAAATAATAAAACTTTTCTGAAATTAAAAAAAACCGCAGTAGTGACTATTATGTGGAGTAAGTAAATAAATTGTGAATAATTAGTACTATAACCTTCTGCAAAGATATGGCGATATTCCTTGCAATTCCTGAGATAGACGGATTTGTCATTCCAGCTCCATAGAAATTTCTTGTAAAAAAATTATAAGTCATCCGTTTCCATGCTAAATTAACATTGCATGACATACTGAAATACAGTAATGGTAAACAAGAGCTGTATCCACCAAAGAATGACCCTTGAAATAAAAAATTCCTGAGCCTATGAAAATCGATTATCAGCCCACCGTGCGATGTCCTTATCTAACTAAACACAGTTTAAATAAATCAGAAAGCCTTCAAAACCCAAATTAATTTGGTCTCGAACTTATCACATTATTAACATTTTCATAAAAGTATAAAATTTTTTATCGAAATGCTTGAAAAAAGCAAGTCTAAGATACGTTAACATTATTATAAGTAGCTCGTATTTAAAACCACTTTATATTAACTTACAATTAAAACAATATTTTCGTTAAAGAAACATATACTCATATGCTGTATTAAGATACATAAAAAATATGCATTTGGTTAAAATTTCAAACTTTTACGCAGAAAATCTCAAAATTTGAGGTCGTAATATTCATAAAAATCGAAAGAGATAATGGGACATTATTAATAAAATATTATAAAAAATAAAATCATATATATAAAGAATGAAATCTTTTATCGAAACGCGTGAAAAAAAGCAAGTCCAAGATACGTTAGCATTATTAAAAGTAGCAAGTTTTTAAAACCACTTTATATTTCTGCAATTAGAACAATATTTTCATTAAAATACATCAAAAATATGCATTTGGTTCAAATTTCAAACTTTTACGCAGAAGAGTTCAAAATTTGAGGTCGTAATATGCATAAAAACCGAAACAGATAATAGGATATTATTTATAAAGAATATGACATAAAAATAATAATGAACCCAAGTTTGAAGTTAACATTTTTTATTACCTCGGTCAGACCCCAGCTTTAAAAACCCCTTACGGTCTCAGAATGCTGATGGTGCGTGTCAATAGAAAGAGTAAAATACACATGCGAAAACGAACAGAGAGTATGTCGTGCATCATCCTTTTTCTTATACGAGAAAGTCTTGGCAAAACGTGATCGCAACATGCGATGCAACACGTTACAAGGTGCATTTCGAGCTGCATGAAAACAGGTGTAACGTAAGTGCAATAATTTATTTATGATCAGGGAAAGTATTGATCGATGACACGCAAACTTCGATGTAATCGAGCATCCGTTTCGTTTTGAATAAAGGAAACTAAATCTTGAATGTTCAACTATACATTCTTTTTGTTAATACCAAATACCGGAATAACTTTTAAGTAGAATTCGTGCTATGAGGGTTGCGTATGTACTAAAGTTCATTTAAAAGTTTAAACATTTAAGTATTTCTATTAAACCATTAAGAAATGTTAATATTATTTTTTATCATATAGATATCATCTATATTGCCTAGCAGATTTTCAGAGACGTAAGAACAAAATATCAATTTTAAAAAAATTGCTAGATCTGGAATTGTTGCTAAAATGTTGCTATTAACTCTAATAAAAAAGCAGGTTTTATTACTTCTCAAAATTTTATATTGCCGATGTAAATTTTTTGAATATATGCTACTTAAAAAAAATCGTTTTCAAATTATTAGCCTTTTCAACCATACGACACATAAAATTAAAAGAATAGAGTTAAGTATTCGATTTTTTTAACTTCATGTTGACTACTTTAAAATTTTGAATATTGAATATATTTGGCGTTAATTTTGTAGAAATTCATTATTCACAATTAAATGAAACTACGTGATGTAGTATTATTTCTACTTTCTTTAAGTTCTTTACCACGACCTAGGTTTCGTTGTATTACAACATATTTAGGTGCAAAGATATGTTTGCTAATAACCCACCTGAAGATGTTGTAATACAACGAAACCTAGGTCGTGGTAAAGAACTTAAAGAAAGTATAAATAATACTACATCACGTAGTTTCATTTAATTGTAGTTTAAAATTTTTATATAAATATTTTTAAGTGTTAACTATAGAGGTATTTGCTGATTAACATGTTTGTTTATACGTCGAACGGTTTGTCAAAAGATGTTCCTATGGGACATAAAGTAACATAGGCTTTTTTAGCCGTGTGTTTGTAGATAATTCCGCGATTTATCTTAAAGTATTAATGGTATGCCATTGACAAAATTATCTTCGAAGTCGCCAACTACGAAATTTTCCATGAAACTACGCACAATGACATTAACTTACCTGCCAATATATCCTTAATTTGTTAATTAAGAAGACATTCAGGTCAACGAAATTGAAAAAAAGAACCGTACGCGTCCCGTATGGGCCGTCTACTCCAGATTGATATGTGCATTGAAAATTAATATCACTTTACAACAGAAAGATCGCATATTCCATACAGGTGAACAGCCAGTTCTCACTAACGAAGCTGAAACTTGGATCCTAACCAAGGAATCCGTCATCAAACTGCGAGTGGCCCAAAGGCGACAGAAATGAAACAGGTACTATTAACACTGCACGACTATGAGCCGAACACAGGGTTGAGACGAACAAAGCAAAATCACCGGTGTTGTCAAACAAATAGCAAAATTTAAGTGGGATTGGACCGGCCACGATGCACATAAACACGACTTCCGGTTTAAGACGGTTGTTGAATGGAGATCGTGGGGAGAAAAACATCCTACAGGAAGGCCACAAATGCGTTGAAGCAATGATGTAAAAAGAGTATCAGATCCGAAGTGGATACAGACGATATAGGAGAGAGGACCGGTATAGACTAAATGAAGTATATACCGAAAGGGCTAAGAGAAGAAGGTGCAGTAACATAGGGACGGACAGAGGGACATAACGAAATTAGAAACTCTGTTTTCGTCATTTGTTTACGGAAGCATCCAAAGAATAAGTAACATTCAATTAATAATAGGAAAAGATTATCTGTGTTAAATATCTAAACCGTTCGGAGTACAATCCATAAATTATAGAAGCTTATATAATTGTCTTTTATCCTATTTTGAGTTTAATCTCCGCCAAAAAAACCAAGGAAAATTTTATTTTCATTGTAGTTTTCTTAGTTATTAGTTTCTACGTATCTATGAAGAAGGCAAAATAGGCCTCTGAATTGTTTGTCAATGTGTTTGAAATTTTCAGCAGCATTTATTAAACAAGAATACTTTGCGAATAATTAAATTGATAACTTTTATTTCGCATCCCTATCGTATATATAAAACTAAAATACTTAGTAATTTTCTTCACTTGCTCTTCTTTTTTTTTTAATTCTGCATGTTGGACTCATATTTATAAGAAATTGCTTTTTATTAAAATTATTAAAAGTTAACGAAGTCTTTCCATATAAATTAGTTTCTCAAGATAAAAAAAATTTAAAATACCATATCTTGTGACTAAGAATTTTAATACTGTTAATCAGTATTAAAATATTCACCTGGTAACAAAAGCATTAAGATGCCAACTTCGGACGGCGTTATTTTTAAGATGGTATGCGACTTAAAGAAAAGTTGTTTTAAACAGTTACTCGTACACACATATTTCAGGATTATAACTTTCGAGTAATATACTTAATTCTTATTCAATTGTCATTTTATAGTTGCATATGTTATCACGAGAATTGTTTTAAAACTTAAAAACATTTAAACTGATTCTGTCAATGAGAATTATAGAACTGAATATTTGCAGAAGGTTCGTGAGTATTTGTAGATTAAACATATATTTATAGACAATATGCTAAGTGTTTCTCTGTTTGATATGAGTAAAAAATTGCATGATTATTTGATTTTTTATATAAATTTCTTTACGTTCCTAGAAAGAAAATAAACTAATATTCATCTTTTTAGGTTTTATTAAACTATTAAATTTTGTACTTGCTCCCTATTCCAAGGATACGATGGCACGTACCTTATTAATACCTATTAAAGTGGCTTAAACTCCTTTGCATTAAGACATATTAAATTATACAATAAAATAGTACAGAAATACGTTAATATTTTGTCTTGTTTATAAACTGTAGTTTTAACCTTCTTGTCTATCACTATATATATATATATATATATATATATATATATATATATATATATATATATATATATATAATGAAGTAATGTGCAGATCTGCGTTAGCTCGGGCTATTTCCAGAATTTGCTGATTTTATTTTTATAGACTTTCCGCTATTGTATAAAATGTTTATTTCCAAAAAAAGCCGTGCTTTATGAAAACAGATATAATATTTTCTAAGTTATAATATAATTTGTGTGACACGTTATGAAAAACAAGTTTTTATTAAATATATATTCGTGGAATTACTTGCGAAATGCTGTTTTATGCAAATTTATACGTTACACAGCACAAATGTCACGATATTAATTTAACATTTCGGATATCAATTAAATTTGCCATGTTCCGCCGTTATCGTATTAATTTATTTAAAAACCGTATGTATTTTTAATCATTGGTCTATTAAGATTCTATATTTTGCATAAAAATCAAATCAATTAATTAGCCAATTAGTCTCTGTCGGATCTACTAACGATTGCGATCCAGTCTCTTTTATTTGCAAAATTGTCTTCCGCGGTATAAAATAAATATACAAGTAAAAGTGAACAAATCAGCATATTTCGAGTGTTTCTTCGATAGCCATCTAAGTACTACAAGTAGCAGGTCGAACTAGACCACACAAGCAAGAATGTCGATAAACTTTCTATCGGCAAGCGAAGCGGCATATAGGAGTGGATCCGATACGGTCGCGACGGGCGCTTCAAGCACATTACATGATGTAATTTATAATATTTTTATGTAAACTCTATTCATAATACAATACAACAGCACTCATGTCACAATAAGTACATGTAGCAAAATATACCGGTTAAACCGGTAGAGAAAATGCAAATTTGGCGTTTCCGGTCACAGAACGTGAAATGCCTTTTTGTCTTTTTTCATTTGATAAGAATATAGGTTTGTTTGTAAGTATCACTCGGTTTATCGATAAAGACTAATTATAACAGAAACCGTTACTTATTGTATTTATTGTAAGCAGGGACGTGATGTCAAATTTATAACAGTTCTTCGTGGGTCCGCGGTATGATGTCATTATTACCGATACGAATTCAGTAAAATACATAACGAATAGACTGAAAATATTGGATATATGCTTATGACACTTTTATTATTTTTATATTGACTTTACTGGCACTGGAGAATTTATCTTCTTTCATAGAGATAATATATACCCGTAATTGCATCTTTTCTCGTAATGTTAAAGTGGCAGCACCAATTTCAGTTCCTTGTCTCTGATCTAGGACGACAATTATGCTAAATAGTTCTTTTAAACCGTACAAACTTCATTTCACCTACGATTTTTGTGTTTACCAACAATAAACTTGAGAACTTGACAATTCTAGTTATTTGGGCAGTGTGCTAAAAATAATGTATCCTCCTTCCTCTACTGTCCTAGAAGATATTGTATAACCGTTTATTTTCCCTTGCAATCTTAGTTTGTGTCGCTTACGTCAGGCGTAATTTCAGACTTCACTAGACGCTCACGTTGTAAGTTTTAGAAAATATGTTTTTACTAATATGAATTTAAAGCCCTACGAAGATGCTATAAATGATTACTCAGTATAAAACTGAAGATTTTATATCAAATCATAAGGAGATTTTAAATTTTATTATCATTATTTGGTTCTGATGAATTTAATATATGCCCAAAACTCAATGTGCTTCATCTTAGCTTTTCTAATTGTCTGTATTTTAATCCAGGCTATAATCTACTGGTACGCCGAATATCATGTAGATCCATTTACTCTGTAAAAAACTTGCGTCCCTACAAATTTACACGCGTTTATAACATTATTTCGAAGAGTGCAGATATCAAAATGATTGTTTAAATATAATAATAATAGATAAATATTTCAAATATTTCTCTACCAGTCTTTATCAGTTATCAATTAATATCTTGTGGAAATATCTATAAGAAGATCAATTACTTTTAGGGAGGCAAGACGTTTTTTGTAGAAGTATATTAAATTCTTCTAAAAGAGTAAAAGTTCGTAAATAAATATTGTTATTATGTGTCAGTAAAATTAGTTACATGTGACATATTTAACATATATATTTTATACATTCACGCCACTGCTTGTCTAGGTAGGGTAATTGGTGATGATGAACCACATTTCTCAATTCAGTTCATCCATTTTCTAAATCATCCGTTTTTTTCCTACTCATTTCCTTCACAGATTTAAATCTCTGTCCGCGCGTTCAATGTAGTATTAATTTATATTATTTCATAATCATACTTTTTTTAACACAGTATTTTTTCGTGTCCCTCCCTACTCTCTTATTTTATGTTACATAAAACTCATTTCTCTATATAATTAGCTAACAAATACACAATAATAGTATTTTAGTTATAAACACCCCCTCTTGCTCTCTTCGATTTACTTTTTATCCTTGACTACTTTCATAACAGCTCCATTTATTCTGACAACGTTATGTTCCTTTTCTTTCATATCATTAATTTTTTTTGTTCCTCGACCACAAATTTCCTAAACACACAAACTAATCCTACTTTCTCTATGACTGTATTATTTATCCTTACGTTTCACGTAATTTTGCATTCATTCATGTATCATAAACTATAAGCCGTCAGAAGGACTAGAAGTACGTTTTAATGACTACTTTTTTCACTATACCTTTTTATTTTGAAAACGTTGAAACATTTACGATTCGAGCTGCGCAAGTTTAAGCCTTGCAAACACTTGTTTTAGAATATAAATTCCTGCCATAAAAAGTTCTATCTCTTAGGCTAAGAAAAGAAAAATAGTAAGAAAGCGATAAACGTTTTCATAAGTATAAAAAACGTACATTGAAGAGGAAATTTTAATCATTCACTATTGTAACCTTCCTCGGTTTGAGATACCCGCCACATGCAATGTGTTACTCAATTCCCCCCGCCACGTGCAATGTGTCATTCAGATGTTTAGACATATACGGGCGTCACCTATCATCGTAATTCATAAATACTCTGTAGATAGTCGTTGCTTCACGCTTTGATATTTATTTTACTTATTAAAGTGTCATTGATTAATATTGGCAGTACAAATATTCATATCGAGAATTGAATATGTAGCGAGTATTTCGAATAATTTAGCAAGTGACTGATGAAAAAGTTTGTATACTTGAAATGTCTAGTAATAAAATGTACGAAATGAAAATTAAGATTTATTTTAATTACATACTGCAATTTTAAGTACTTATTTATTCCTAACGAACGTATAAGCTAAAAATATCGTATTTCTGAAATAGGTAAAACATCAATGTATACTTAATACATCGATATAGTTATTAAAAGATCAATGTTATATATACTTCGATATTTCAACACTGTTGTGACCTTCGATACATTGATATAATTGTGCCCTTTATATATTTGTCTAAACATTAACATTGATTTCATTCTTCGATACATCGATAAAGTTGTTTCTTTATATATAGTTATTAAAACAATGTCATATTTTTAATTTCCTGTAATATAGTGTTGTTGTGTGTTAAAAGTGTGTTAAAACATCAATATTATACTCAGTACTACGACATAATTGATACAACAGTTCTTTTAAAAACGTAAATCCCTTTTAGCGAAGAGCGCGTATCTATTTGGTTTCCATTTTTCGTCTCTATAGCACACTCTATCTCTGACTTTTTGAAAAATCAAAAACTTGAATATCAATTGAATTTATTAATTCTTAGATATTCGAAAATTGAGTTTTCAAAACGTAATCAAAATTAAATTTGCTAGAAAATGATCATGGAAAATTTTAAACCAAAGGAAATGGATCTTTGGTTTTAAATTTTTATTGAAACCATATATGTAACATCAGCTGATGCTAAATATAGTTTTCAATAAAAAATTTTATTGTACAAAAAAGCGTAAATTTTTGAAAAAGAAAACTTCTCTAACCAATGGCTGAAATTACCGGACAAAAATTGCGATAGGTAGAATGTCAAACCGAGTTCACCAAGACAGCAGCCGAAAATTGATAACACAGTTAACGAGACACATGAAATTTTGACACACATCTGCTTCACATTTTTTCTTTACATCGTCTCGCAGGACACGTGAATAGATTACGAAGCGATAGTAGGTTTTTTAAATTCTTTTTTGTATGCCTTATACACGGGAAAAGTATTTTCTTAACTTATGAAATGAAATAGAAAATAATAATTTTTCTCGCTACACACTCGTAACCCATAGTGGTAAATAAAATTCACTGGTGTATTAACGAAGAAATTAAACACATATAATTTCCATTTACTTATTTTAACGATACGTTAAACTAACTCACGAAATAACTTCATCTTATTTATGAATCAGTTTCGATAGCAAAAACGTTTTTGGTCAACATTCTTTGACATGTCGCGGGGTAATTTGCCACAAATTCTAATGAATGCATTGAAAATAATATTACTGTTACAACCTTGGTACCTCACCAACGCAAATGACTGATAATTATTTGTTTAGAGCGGTCGCTTTACGGACATTAAGATACTGCTAGACGATCGTCATTCGATTACCATAACAAAACATTTTAGATTCGTAAAATAAACTCTAACTAAGATCTTCATGCAATAAATAATTGTTGTTTTTTTCGCGATACTTGTATCTAGAAACAGATGTTATTTAATTTTTTGTTGTTTCTTGTTCACTCTATGTTAGCAGCATAGTATTTAAAGAAAAAAAGACGTAAAATAGTTTCAATTTTATAATGGAAATGATCAATTACATTTCTTTTCAAATGTGAGAGGATTGATCATATATATCATCATCTAAATATATCATGAGGGCTTAACATCCCCATAAATCAACCTCATCCCATTATAAGCTCAGGAGATTTTACCCGTTGTGTTTGTCTTCTAGATTAGTTCTAGACAAGTGCCTTCTAGATTAGTTTCCATCATGACTTATAAGTATTTTATAAGTCTACCTATAAACCAATTCATGTTTACATATTTTTTGTACGTGTTCATTCCATTTGTTTCAGATCCAAACCACCTAAACAAACAGGACTGTATAATATAAAAGTCCCCGACTCTGTCAGGCTTGCATGAAAAGTACGTAATGAAACAAATAGGTGTTATGGGTGGGTTTTAGACAAAATAATCTATTTTTATATATTATTACAAAAATATGTAGCAGGAGTATTTCGTAATCATTTTTTATTACTAATGTGCATTGAAATAAATATTTTGATGTAAAATTATGTGATAAACGAAAGGTACAGCAGGAGTACTTCGTAATCATTTTTTATTACTAATGTGCATTGAAATAAATATTTTGATGTAAAATTATGTTATAAGCGAAAGGTACAGCAGGAGTACTTTGTAATAATTTTTTATTACTAATGTGCATTGAAATAAATATTTTGATGTAAAATTATGTGATAAGCGAAAGGTACAGCAGGAGTACTTTGTAATAATTTTTTATTACTAATGTGCATTGAAATAAATATTTTGATGTAAAATTATGTGATAAGCGAAAGGTACAGCAGGAGTACTTCGTAATCATTTTTTATTACTAATGTGCATTGAAATAAATATTTTGATGTAAAATTATGTTATAAGCGAAAGGTACAGCAGGAGTACTTCGTAATAATTTTTTATTACTAATGTGCATTGAAATAAATATTTTGATGTAAAATTATGTGATAAGCGAAAGGTACAGCAGGAGTACTTCGTAATCATTTTTTATTACTAATGTGCATTGAAATAAATATTTTGATGTAAAATTATGTTATAAGCGAAAGGTACAGCAGGAGTACTTTGTAATAATTTTTTATTACTAATGTGCATTGAAATAAATATTTTGATGTAAAATTATGTGATAAGCGAAAGGTACAGCAGGAGTACTTCGTAATCATTTTTTATTACTAATGTGCATTGAAATAAATATTTTGATGTAAAATTATGTTATAAGCGAAAGGTACAGCAGGAGTACTTCGTAATAATTTGTTATTACTAATGTGCATTGAAATAAATATTTTGATGTAAAATTATGTGATAAGCGAAAGGTACAGCAGGAGTACTTCGTAATCATTTTGTATTACTAATGTGCATTGAAATAAATATTTTGATATAAAATTACGTGATAAGCGAAAGGTATCTTCTTAGCTCGATGGCATTTTGGTGACAAATGAAAAGTCTCGAATTTTCTTGGTATTTTATTTTGATAGGAAATGTTTAGAATGTGACGAAATATACAAGCACGTTCAGCGCCAAAAAGTATACGAGCCGCACGCTTGCTATATAAAGTTGACGTTTGATATTTACGATTCGGAGTCTCATTCATTTTTGGTAAGATATTTTTAAATATTATTCTGTCTGATTCATTGTTGCTCTCGAATTAGTTATTTAATAAATTATTATCATTTATTTCAAAGAGTCATCACTATTAAAAAAAAAACATACAACAAAAAATTGTAACAATATCTCGTCTAGCGTGGGATTTCATAAAGTATATTTTCATTCTAGCATTTTCTGCTTGTTTTTAATCTCTAATACTTAAATATAGCAACTTATTTTTGAAACCATGAAACTTTCTCGAAAATATTTAAGGAATTATAATATATGTATAAAGAATTTAATAATATATAACATATTTTCGTTACAAAAATAAACAGTTTTTTATCAGATTTAATAATATTCTTGGCATCACGAATAATGGGAAATTGAATATAAAACCGTATTGTCCAAGCTTTTAAATAACCAATTTACGACATAACAGGCAGCTAAAAATTAAAGGCAAACTCTTTTCGACAAACGCCCACTAATTCTCCTTGCTCGATTAAAAAAAAACAACCTTAAAAATAAACAATGAGGAGTTCAAGGTTACGAGCGACACAAACCATTCTGGTTGCAAGCGTGAACGAACGGAGCGCGCCACTTACTTGAATTAGTGTAACCTCAATAGAAACGTTTTAAAAAATTCAGCGTATTGAACTTGGCATAAACTGCGAAGGTCGATTCGCTCTACAAATATTTCGAATCAATAACTCATTTTATGGCGTATCGGCACTATTTATGTCAGATACCTTCGCGTATCTTATGTGTTAACTAAACCTTTTCATAAATAGCCAACTTCTGTCTGCTTCGCATAATATATTACAATTTTGATATTATTCAATAAATTACAATAAACAATAGATAGAAATATTTATATATAAATACCCGTTGCGAACCCAAATAAAATCGATTAAACACTTTTTGATACATTCGCGCACAAAAAGACACGAGCAAACATTGCACTTTATATGCATAGACTTAAGATTTGCGCAGAGAACTCTCAAGATTCACTGTTAAACTACAAACAATATACAATAGCTACAGGCAACTAATTACAAGCAACTAACTTGAACACGTTTAAATGGACCATCTTAATTTTACTTTCTCTCTGTGTACGTACGCTTTCGCTGAAGTCCGGTTCGCTAATTATGGTTAATCAAGCAATAAAAAAAATAAAATACATTCAAAACATATCTTCTGTCACATCAAGTGGAAGAATATAAAGTAATGATATTGCAGCTATAAGCTTAGCTGTACAAAGAAGGAGCTATATCGTGAGAGGGAAAATAATAATGACACTGGCCGGGGCCCGTCAAATGCCGCGTTTTTTAATATATTTCAGTATAGTATAGAGACCGTGCAAGATACATCGAACTCGCTTGGAAATGACAAAAAGAAAAAAAAATTGTTATAGGTTTGTCATTGCCAGTCATCGATAAATATTATTAGTGTAGTATTTTATTGACAGAAAACACGTAACTGAATTGAATTATGTTACGAGATTATGTTACGAGTGAATACAAGATTCGATTTTTGTAAAATTAGATTGGATAAAGATAGATTGTTTCCATGAATTGTTAAATGTTTTATACAATACATTACGTCATATTTAGGCATTATAACTAATTTTCATAGATTCGAACATATAAGCTCGCACGAAAAAATGACAGCAGTATAATCAAAATTCCATTTATTTATCTCCATATGGCAATGACAGCATTTTTAACTATCATAGTCAGTCAATTTTTCCTAAGTTTATAACCTGTGTAAGTGATTACACTCAGACTACAAAAGGCACACAGCGTAACTCGTTGATTTTTATTTACAGATAAAATTTTCTTTAAACTCGTGTCTGTCTTAATAATACCCAATAGAAATCGAAATAAATTAAAAATAAATGTTAACGCTAATATTTATATGCCAACTTTATATGTTTTAGCTTTTGCACGTGACTATACTTACATTGAGTTTTGAACGTGACAGTAGATTTCCGATCAAGAAAGAAAAAAAAATAAGAATTATAAGAAAGAAAGTTCAAAGCAAAATCGTTTAGAAACTTCGCCATGATTTAGCAACAGACAGAACAATATATGAATTCTTGGATTTATAATATCATAGATTAGGATTGTGATTTGTTACATATATAAAATTCACTTTGTGACGACCAATTATAAGACCAAGCTCGTCATATATTTAAAAGTCGTACTATTGACATTAGTCAATGTCTGACTAGCGCAGTACGCCGCATCTAGGCTTACTACGCGAAGATGACGCGCATCTACGGACTACGAATTACCCGAATCTACGTACTACGAATTAACCGAATCTATGAACTACGAACTACCCGAATCTACGAACAATCCGAATTTCAAGTTTGGTTAAACGAACGTTGCCGATTAAGCCATGATTCAGTTAAACCGTAGAAGAGTGTACAACCATTATGTAACTACTACGGTGTTGTATATAAGAGCACGCATCAACGGTCACGAAACCAAATTTTTTACAAACATCCATCTACTGTCGAGTTTAGTAAAGCATGGAAAAGACATTGTCGTTATATCAGTGTTACAAATACACAGGGTAAGTTCAGTTTTAAGTGGAATTAAATACCTATAAAATTATGTTGGGACTTTGTAAAACTATAGTTAGTTTAAACAAATATATATTTTTATTAATAGACAGATTATGAATAGACATACGGTTAGTTTATAGACAGTTGCAATAGAGAAATATGATTTTTTTCTTTATAAAATAAATTTATGTTTAATGCACATTTTCTCATTTCAAAATAATGATTATCTGAAATATTAGACTTTATGGTTATACGAGTTGCCGCAGGTAACTTACAAGATATATTTTTAAATGATCCAAAACAGGCAGCAGACAAACGAGTGAGATAAATAAAATCAACGTAACTTCCGGTACGAAATCTTAAAAAGAAAGAAAAGTCAAAAAAAGGAATGATCGAATTAAACAAGGAAAATGTTGAGACGCCATAACGTTAGAAGTTAAAGACAATAACAGCAATAGGTATTGTCCCGTAAACTTAAAACTTATCGAGCGATCCGAGATGGATTAAGAGATAATCCGCTCACCATACCAAAATCGATGATGTGAAAAATCAAATTTGAAAATGGAAAGTATTCTCTCTAACAAAAAGTAGGAGGCGACGTCTGTCGGGGCGTCCAACTTCAAACAAAATTGAGTAAATGCATAATGAACTTTCACATCGCGCTGTGTCACGAACGGTTCGACTGTCAGTTGCGTTACGGTTTGGTGCATCAGATACAAAAACATGCTATACAAATAGTCATTCGTTGGTTGTGGGCCTCTTTATGACGCGGTCTACTATTTTAGGCTATGAATTAAAGCAACAAAGCATAATGAATCAAGCTAATGGTAACATGAATAAAATACAAAGAAAACATTTTAATATATAAATAACATAGAAAATAGAATTATCATTTAAGGTTTCCAAATGTATTTTATGAAAGACCTATTTTCTTAGATAGACAAACACAGTTTCCTGAGCAAAATCAGCTTTACAAAGATAAATTCTTACTAAAATATTTTCACACGCCGAAATTTAAAAAAAAAGTGTTCAAACGTCTGTCATGTGGAAAGTGCAAATAAGAAAGAACTTACGAAAAACTATATAATTAAATGGAAAAAGAAAATAAAACACCAATAAATATAAGAAATAAAAATAAAATACCATATAAAGAAGAGTGTGGACGAAATTTCAGTGTTTTGGGTATTTGTATAAAGATGGATTGCGTAAAAATTGAAGTAGACCGCAGTGGCCATTACGCTGTTTTTACATCATTTATTTTCGGTTTATCGTTACACTATAGTTTATTATTTTGAAAATTACGTTGTCATTTGACATTGGTGGAAATTCGATATCTATAAATTTTATGGAAGATGTCTGGTGAAGCTAAAATTATATCACATCTTTGATTTTACTTCAATCAAAAGGTCAATTTGATGAATCTTAAATAAGAGAATTTATAGAACTTTTCTTTTCATAACCATTTGGAGGAAAAAAAAGCAAAGAAAAAATACTTATTTACGTAGAAAATTTACAATTCAAATGAAATCTTTTCCTTTTTAATGCAATATTTTAAATAAACAGCAAAAATCATATGCAATAGATGACAATGGATTGTATACTTTTAACATTTAGAGGAATTCAATGTGGGCTACTTTGAATTTCTCCAGACATTTAAAGTGACGGCGAAGCTGGTGGTTAAATAAATATTACTTCGAAGAAATTACAGCCTTCACACAATGGCATCGAACTTGGTTGAGCATTAAAGGATTGAATGGGAGCGTGCACACAAACAAATATATGATGCCAACCCATAATATATTCTCGTTTTACCAGAGTATTAAAAATCATTTTTTATTTAATACGCTTGAACTTCGGAGTAACTTCCCAATAGATCAGTTAAACATTATATATAACATAAAAGACATCCATTACTAAATCATATTAACGAGGAAACATTAATAACCTCACTTTTATACAAATTAACCAACCATCTGTAATACAAGCATTTTTGTATTTTCAAAAATATTTTTATTTATAAAAGAAACATAAAAACTTGGAAACGTTCTTTTGATTGCGACATGACCACCACCGTACCTATGGCAACTGTGCTTGTAAAGTGTCTCTCAAACATAACACAAAACGAGGTGCTGTCTAGAAGTGCTCCAATTCAAATATTTTGTCTCTTACTGCGGCTGGACGTAATTTTGAAGGACGCAACTCGTCGTAATACTCTCCGATGACAAACTACTCAGGCCAAAATCCGCATCCGACATGGTCAGTTTATACTTGACTTTGAACTCGATGTTAATAACAAGTCTAATCGGTTATGTTAATTTATACCCACTAAACAATGGAGTTAATATTAACATATGAAATACAAGGTATCCGGTATTCAAAAGAATATAATCATAATAATTATATACATTAACCGTAGAGTTTAGAGTAATAATTGCTGTCCTGGAATTACGTGGACGTTTTCAAAAGATAGTAATTATGATAAAGAATATTGTATAATAAAAAATATTCATATATTTCATTTGGTCGACGTTTTTCTTTATGAACAAATAAAAAAATTATTTAGATTAAATCACCATATGATTTACAAGAAATGGGACTAAAGATATTTACTCTGAAATTGTTAGTAAATTTTAAACACAGCGTGAGCAGGAATGTTGCAGGACACTTGTTGCATAATCGTTTTTATATGATTTAATTTTTGAAATACAAATTTTAATGAATCGAATCATAGATTCCCAAGTTCCTCTTATTAAAATGCAATAGATTTATAATATATTAGGTACTTATTACGTAAACGAAAAACAGTTTACGGTAACTGTATCAGTTGTGTCATTTAACAACGTCGATTAAAAAAAAATAATTAACAGAAAAGTCACAAACACAAACACTCAAAAATCAAAATTTATAATATACAAAGTGGTAAACTTTTATTTCTTTGTCACTGAAAAATTTATAAAGGCGGAATGAACCGACTCCTCCGAGGATCGGAATGATACTGGCAAACAAAAGCAATTGTGATTTAATAAATTAGAACGCACAGGTAATTTCAAATTTAAAATAAATCGAATGAAAACTTGTTTGGATTGGCAGCGCAGGATTAATTTAAAATTGCGAGTGCCAATCACGCGTCGCTTCCTAGATCGACTAGAACTTTTCCGCGAACACGAATGGCCATTTCATTGGCGAAACAAGTTTTCACTATTATTGCGGTTCGCTAACCGCTCGAAATGGGATACGGTCAAGCTGCGTGGAGTATCTTCGTGCAACTGACCGCCGCTTGTACTTCGCGAATGCAACGCAATGCAGTTGAAGTTAGTTATATAATAATACTTGCATGCGACGGAGACGCACGCAACGCATGAGGCCCAGCCGACGCGACGACCGCGACTGACGGCTTACACTTAACCTATCTCTGGCAGAGCAATGTTATTTCACTTGTTAACAAGGGAATAGAGTAAATTAATTATTTTTTTCCCACTGGTCCGCAGTTCATTCATTCGTGATTGGCGAGAGAATATTGCATAGATTAGAGCAATGAAGATGCCCGCAGATAGCCGAGTAAATTGTTTCACAGAACGATGGTTTATAACGAGCTCCATTTTTCCTGTACGTTAGTAGGCTAGACAAAGAAGCGAGAAGTGGGCGTTTCTTATCATTACTTATGTTTACAACATATAATAATAATACAAATCAAAGACAATGCGTAACGTGTAAATTTGAGCTTCGAAATAAGTTAGAAGGTGGTATATTTTGTAAAAGTTTGTCATTGATGACATTATTTTTGTAAAATCAATTTAAAATGGTACATCGTGAATTTCAAAGTGCGGAGAATATCGAATGTCCCCTATTGTTAATGTATTTCTCCAAAGCACTAACACACTTCTAGTTTTAAAAGCTCATAACGAGAAACAATTCAAGATTATGTTTAATACACTAGTGAACTGTAGAGACGAAATCGCTGATTATAAATAATTCTTACCATTTTAACTCGAGATCGGTCATTGACAATCTGTTGTTTGTAGTTTTTATTAAATATATTCTGTTCTTATTTTAAATGGAATAATTATAAATATAAAAGTGTTTTGTTGTGTAAAGAAGGTATCTTACCAAATTTTGCACAATATTAAACCGTATTAAGGACTGACATAAAAATGAATTTTTCTTGAAATGGAGCTAGATAGCGATGTTGTTACGTTGCTTATGGAAGCAACTAATTCGTCAAATCGTAAATTAAAACAATTGCTAGTGGCGTAAGCATTGACACTTCGACTAACGGGGAACGTCGCTGGACGTTGTATGCCCGATGGGCCATCTACGTAATATAATGGATACAAGTAGTAATAAAACGGGGAACGTCGCTGGACGTTGTATGCCCGATGGGCCATCTACGTAATATAATGGATACAAGTAGTAATAAAACGGGGAACGTCGCTGGACGTTGTATGCCCGATGGGCCCATCTACGTAATCGCTTTGCGTAGTTTTTCTTCCTTTCGACGCTATCGTAGCTCTCGCATTTGCTCGTGCCTGGAATTTATAGCTTTTTTGAATTCCTTTTAACGCGGATTTTCCTCTTATTTGCGTTTTCTTTAATTCCGAGGATATTTATAATTCATATGAGACGACGTCTTCAATTTTTTTGTGATTTTCCATTTAATACCGAGTTTTACTTATATTCTTGCGAAAATTTTTATTGCGCCGCTTTATCTCCTAATTCTGGCTCTGCCAGCTCTTCACAATGACGCTCAAATCAATATCATAGATAAACGTATTTTTACGCTACACTAAATCATAATTGTATACAACGCTAATTTGCAACAATCAAGCGCATGCATCTACACTAGTGCGATGACGTTATAGGCAAGATAAATACTACACAACAAATACGTACAGATCGCTCTAGGCTCTTAGGCTCAACCGTTGTTAACGCATTATTAGTCTCATAGTTATTAGCCATTGAAATCTGACGGTATTTTGTAACATACGAAAGACCAGTTATCACTGTAATTAATGAGCGAACAGACCTTTTCATTTCAAAAGATATGTAATTTTATAAACCAAAACTATGCGAGGAAACCTTTCGGTATACGTACCAGAAAGGGACTATGACAGGGTCACTAAGTAGACGAAAGGAGCCTTAATGGCTACCGATGTTCGAAAAGTATCTCGCAATTTTCATTGCTTATTTCATTAAATTTTTGAGTTTAAAAAAAATCAAATGTATGGAATATTGATAAATTTATCAAAAGAAACAAGCTTGAAAAAAGTAGATTTTAATTATAAATCATAATGAACATTATCGAGCGTACACTAATTTCTAAAATTCTATTTTGTACCAGGTAGACTTAGGAAATTATTTGATTATACCTAACATCGTCACGGATGGAACCCTCGGTTTAAGACACTACCCAGCATTCGTGTGGCAAAGATTTTGTTTGATTCTCTACATAACTTTTTCATCATCAAAACTTGGAACCACTTGAGATATCACAGTGAAACAAAAACAGCAGAAACTACAACCCTGGAAAGGTTACAATCTATAATTTCTGTTAAAATGTCAATAGCTTCAGTAGTTTTTGAATAAGTTCATTCGTTCAAACGGTCGGCAGACAGACAGAAAATGTTTTAAGATTAGATTCGTTTTAGTAATCGAATATGCAAATGAAAAAGTATTTAAAAGCTGAGAATTCGAAAAAAAACTCGCAAGACTGAGATACTTTAATTTTATTTATTTATGTAAAATGAGAGCATACGGTATATAAAACTTAACTATATTATTAAGATGATCAGTCTTTACTTATAAATTAAAGGAATGTAATTAAAACGAGTTATTAAAGGTAAAAGACAGCAGAACATATTGCAAATTTTCTGTCTGTGTCAAGCCCTAGCTAAAATAATTTTTAATCTGATAAACGTGACAATATATACAAACTATTACGGATGTACGTTGGCATTTTCTCACACAATTAATATTCCCACGACTTCCCACTGATTGCATTTCTTGGAAATATATGTAGAGGGTGCAGAGTAATGACAAGCCTCTGGCGGTATAGTCGAACTTGTATATTGAACATTATTTTATTCCATATCTTCACCCAGTCTCCAGGTAGGATACGAAAGACGGAGTCGATATAGAACATCGTTATCTCGCATGGGTCCCATTTTACCAGGGTAAATATGTGTGTATCATAGCAATAAAAAAAATTCAGATTTAAGCATTTCAAGTTTAAGCATTTTAAATTTTTTATGAAAGCCGTTATTAGTTGAAAGACAAATTTATAAAAATACCAACCATTAGTGTGTTAGTGTGCCCTAATAGAAAGGCCTCAATCACAAATTTAATTTTGAAAAAAAAATAAATTTAGAAATAACCAGAAGCTACCTATGATGTTTCTGTCCATGTGTTGAATTTGTTGAATAAAAACGTACTATTCCTATTTGAAAGTTATGTCTTACAAAAAATTTTTTTCGTGACAGGGGAAAAATAGTTTTTTTTAAACTTTTATGTCATATATGTTACAATAAAGTAACTTGGAAATTGTAAATATACCCAGCCACAACTACAATGGTTACTATAAAGCGCATTTGCTAGTTCTCTGGCCCCGCACTTGATCGGAAATGGCACAGGATATTTCAATTTAATTAATAATAAAGCAGAGGAACTCACTCGGGACTCTGCCGGAAGTGGTCGACGGCGAACTGAAGCAGCGGGTGTCGTCCGTCGCGCGGTGCGGCGGCGTGCGTTGGTGCGTGAGCGACCGCGTGCGCGTCGCGCTGCGGCGGCGGCGAGCGCGTCTCGCGCGGCGGCGGCTCGTCGGGCGGCGTGGGGCTGTGCGGCGCACTGCTCGCTTCGCGCTCCGCCGACCGGCTTGAGCGGTCCGCGCGCTGCGGCGACTGTGCACGGTGCGACCCGGGCCTGGCCTCCGCCGGCGTCGGACTCTTCTGCTGCGTCATCTGATGATAAATATTAAATGAGATAACAGCATATTTTTCTCTAATAAATATATGCTTAAAACATTTTAAAATATATTCCCTAATTCATACATATAAATGTTAGATTTTCTTTGAGTACTCGATTGTTTCTCCATAAAACAATACATTACAAAAAACTATAAAACGGAGGAGTAATTAATTTTTCTTCGTATAGACAAGTATTAGATACGTTATAGAAAAAACATAATTTTCTGGTGTGTATTGTTGCTTCTTGGGCATTAGAGTGGAAACAAAGCAGTGAAAAATACGGGGAGAATAACGAGAGAGGAGAATGCTTCTGTGTGGAGTGATTCTATGGGTAAGTTCTGTAGCTAAGTAACGCGTACCCGTTAGATATATTAATAGCACTCGGGACTATTCCATGAGGTTTATCGTGGTCATATAATAATTAAAAATAAAACATTTAAAAACTTCAGATTTGTTAGCGTGAATGTAATAATAAAAACCAAATAATAAAAAAATCATAAAACAATGTTAAAAGAACTACACTTACAACAGTTTTACATTATACGATGCTACAAGTCTTAAACATAATTATCTCATAAACAGTCACTAAAAACTGCTAATTAGATCGACATAAAACCCTTATGGACATGGTATGCATAGTGTGCAGAATGCCTTTTATATAAAGGTACTTAATGATTTAACTTTTTGACGTGAATACGTCTTTAAATTTGCTAACATACGGGGGCAATCCAAAAACCTAATTATAACAAAATCGGGGGATAGAGTTTGGCGTTGCAGTTTCTAATCTATCCTCTACATCAAAAATAAATTGTACCACTGGATAGCTGATCCTTTCAAAGAATTCATTACGATAAGCGAGAACAGTGACGCATCGCGCGCGGTGGAGGGGAAAGCGCCGCCATTTTGAGGTTATTTTGCTGCGTATCGAAATTTGCAATTAGTATAACTTTTGATTCGGAAAAGCTACGATGTTCGTTTAAGTTTTAATCGTCAGCTGTCGTCAAAATCTATCGATTGTATACGGTTGGAAAAGTTTCTCAAGAGCAATCCATTGATACCTATAAATTACCATATGCTTACGCGTATTCACGTAAAACACACGGCCGTGCCCCCGATACAGCCACACCCCGATTTCTTTTCGATTAGGCCTGCATTAAAATCTAAGGTATTAAATACGAGTTAAGTCCCAATTCCTTTTTCTTTGCTTTCCTAACCAGTAGTATTTTCTAAGATATAGGATTTTACATTGGTACCAACAATATATTACAAGCAGCTCACAATAAACATTTTCATCTTAACAATTTTAGCAGTAAAAAATCAGCGGACAAATGTAAAAACTTTTTTGAATTTCATCAAAGTAAATATTGTTTCAGTTTGTTTACTTAGTATAGTCAAAATATCCTGTATAGTATGATCGCATCATTACTTCGTAAATTTGATGTGTATTGTAGTATTATTAAAATAAAAAAGTGTTACAAATTATCTGCTATATATTCTTTAGGACCGCTATTTATTTTAGTCAACCCCGACAACGTCCAAGTTGGATTATAAATCTTCTCGTAAAGAGGGCGCTTTAAACTTCGTCTATGAAATAATTAATTTTCTGTTAAATATCTTGAGTTCGAGTAGCAAAACAAATTAGTTTTAGCTTTGTTTGATTTTTAAATAAATTAATAACTAACACCAAGTTAGAATTACATCGATAGCGCAAAATAATTTGCATTTGTTGCAAAGTACATATATACAGACACACCGTTATACCAAAGTTGGTTCAGTTCATGAAAAAAAGGCTGCGTGATAGCCTTTTTGAGGCGCTATTTAGGTTTATAAGTGCAAATCTTTCTCTGTTGCAACATTTCATCTGTTAACTAATCGTAACAGTCTCATTTTGATCACGCGGAGCCTTAGAACGTTGCATTTTTGGTCACCGAGACTTGGTTGAGAATGGACCCATCTTGAGTCATTTAGAGCGTTCGCAAAAAACGTTCTTGAAGAAATGGAGATCCTAAATGATTCATTGAGAAGGGACAGACTCTAACCCTGCTGGATGGAAGCGCTGAGAATGTAGATACGGGACACTATTAAGGGACTTTCGAAGGTCCCTCTTTTGTATGGGGTAGGTTGTTATGGGTCCCAGGAGGGACCCTGAGACAGCCCGGGTTGGGAATAGTGTCTAATTTTGATGGCAATGGAAATTTAATTTACTACATGTCTTCTGTACATGCTTCAAATGCTCAGGGAGGTTGTAGCGCCCCTGGTGACGTAGATGACTGGGTTTTGAAATAATCGATTCATTCCTGTACTGACTATACGTAACAATGTTACGAAACGGCATATCGGGACGCTACAAATCGATTGCGATGTTAAAAGTCGTTGGTTTTTGCGACGACAAGCCGGAAGCCCGTCACGGTGATCGGATGCTGACAATGCGCCATTTCTCATGCTCGATCGAACGCTTAGGGTGCAGGATAATTGAAGCAAGTACACCGCGTTATCGGGAAAATAATATAAAAAGGTTAGGAGTAGGTATTTATTTATAATTTACGCATTAAGGGTTGTGTATAATTTTAAGTTATCATTTTTATTATATACCAACAGCAATATTGACATATTAACGCATCAAATTATGTTTTACAAACTTATTCACCGAGCGCCTGGAAGGATAAATCCAAAAATAATGGATAATCATCTAAAATATAATAATAATAATAATAGATAAGGAGATAAACTTGAAAGCCTCATTTAACATAATATATTAAAAAAATAATTACTTACCCTTTTAAGTACATGCTAAATTTAATATTTTAATGAATATTACAACATTTATCAAGTCTCCGACTCAGATAAATATAAAAGTAATATATTTAGATAAATATGTATATATATATATATATATATATATATATATATATATATATATATATATATATGCGAGATATTTGAGAATGCAGATAACAGTTTAGAAAACGAAAATTTGCGACAGGCCAACAAACATACGATAGGGGGCGTGCAATTGGTTTTATATTCTGAGAAAATTAAAAGTACTCTCGTATAAGTACAGCGCAAGTAGAATTAAAAGTTACAGAGGGCAATGTTAGAAGTTTTAGCGACCAACGTTAAAAGTTCCAGCAGCAAGTAATATTAAAAGCACCAGCGTTCAATGTGAAATGCCGAAATTTCAGCAGTCAATGTTAAAAGTTTCCATAGAAGAAATCAATAATTCCAATGGCCAACGTTAAAGGGTTTAACGGATAGTATTAAAAATGTTCAAAGATAATGTTAGTTTCAGCGGATAGTGTTAAAACTTTTTATGGACAATGTTAAAAATAAACGTAGCTTCTTGCATCTTTAATGCGCTCAGTACACCTGCTTTTTGAATGATGTACAGACGTTGGAACAACAGGATATGAGCGTAAAAACCTCATTTACCATAATTTTATACGAGTATAGTGATAACAAGAACGGGCACTTTTCATAAAGTCCTCATTTTACTAAGTTATCAATAATGATCAATGCACCAGAAACGCATCTCGATATTGAAATTTCACAATTTAACAAGCCGTGATGCTGTGTTATAGAAACAACGTATATAGAAACGACGTATATAGAAACGACGTATATAAGAACAACGTATATAGAAACAACGTATATAGAAATAAAGTATATAGAAATAATGTTTCTTGCGATAGTAAAATGTAATGTTGTTTTATTGAACGTTCGTAACAGTACTGCAAGACATGTTACTAAGATCGTAAGAGCACTGTGCCATTAATTCGACCACAAGAAGGCACTAATATATTTTATATTAGTGACGAAGTTATGTAATTGTTAGATAATGGTAGTGATAATTTCCGTAAATCGAAAAAAAAACGACATAAGCCATAAGTGTTAATTAATAATTCAAACATGAAGTGTTTTTTTATGAAATTAATATGTACCATAAATATAAAACTAATTCACTAAAATGACGTACGATTACGGTCAATTGACGTAGAAAAACGTCATGTTCAATTATTAGGAAGTGTCAAGTAACGACTTTTATTTAACACTTGTAACTGGAAAACGCGAAAGGTGATAATAAATACAAGTTAAAACACTACTTCTATTAATCTGTAGTACATCTATATTAATAAAACATAATATTTGCCTATCTGTCTGGCCGCACGCGACAGGAGAAGCGATAGAAAATCAACCTTTAAAAATAGAATATTTCGTGGAAGGCGTTGATGTATTCAAAGTTGATTTAAAACAAGATGGAGTCGAATAGTGAAGATTTTAGTTTCTAATAAAAAAGTCGATCACAAAGAAGTCCTTATCTAAATATTTACTAAATTTACCCGCGTTTTCGTAAGTGCGCATACATTTCATCAAGTGGCCTGGCTCAGTTTATTAATACATTTCACCAAGTGGCATGGCTGTGTTTATTAATACATTTCATCAAGTGGCATGGCTGTGTTTATTAATAGATTTCATCACGTGGCATGGCTGAGTTTATTAATACATTTCATCAAATGGCATGGCTGAATTTATTAATTGATAAACCGATTCCTATGTTGGAATCATCACTATACTTTATAGCAATAATAAGAGCAGTATCATTTCTTCAGGCAGATAGGCAGGCGGAAACAAGCTAGTATTCTTATAAATTTAATTTTGCACAACTAAGTGAAACTGTGTGATGTAGTATTATTTCTACTTTATTTAATTTCTTTACCACGACCTAGGTTTCGTTGTATTACAACATCTTCAGGAGGGTAATTTCTAAGATGTTATCATACAACGAAGCCTAGATAAAGAATTTAAATAAAGTAGAAATAATACTACATCACGTAGTTTCATTTTGTTGCGAAAAATTAAATTATGATGAATTTCTACAAAATTAATGCCAAAATTAACGCAAAGGTCCTTATAAAAAGATGTAAATGAACATTTATAGTTACTATATTTATATTTTGATTATTTAAAACGATTTTAATATTATATTTCAAATCATATTAGCCTTTATAAAGCACATCCATAGTGCCATTAACGATGTGTGGGTGCATTAATATTGACTAAAATTTAAATAATATTCATAAACTATATTATATATATATAGCATCACAAATATTAGAGGTAATTTTTAAAATATTTATTAATTTATAATAATGTTACGTATATTACTAATAAATGACAAATTTGCTACCACTGGCGATTATTAAATAAAAGTCCGCTAAAGATGCTTTGAGTTCCATGAGTACCATAAAACGTTTTCAAGATAATTTTTTTAATTATTTTAATATTTAAATATTAATCGAGTTAATAAAACAATTATCCTAACGGTAGGAAATCAAATATTTGCGGATATTTGAATCGTTATTTTAATTATATTATATTTTTGTTGAAAAATATACTAACAACGGTATTTTTGTTTAAATAAAAAATAAAATAGGTAATAAATTGTTTATATTATTTTTAGATTTCCGCGCATTTAAATTTACTCGAATTGTGGAATTATAATATAATCAGACAATTCACTTTACTAATTCAAGTGACGCTGCTTGCTACACTGATTATAAAATATTAATATGATCATAAAAAAAAACACTTTACACACAACACATAAACTAAATAAAATTTATAAAAACTCGACATATGGGAAGCAGGAGGAACTAGGAGAAACAAATTTACTGAAATCGGCTTTATCGCTTTGGAGAAATATACCTTTCACAGTTGTTCTGACAGAATGTTTCATAATCCATCAGTTGATAACTTAAGTGTTTCATACAATTCCGCAGCAATCACTGGAGGAGATAGACCGGTAAAAATTAAAACTATCTAAACATTTGTTAGCATAGCTATCCAAAACAGGAAAAAACCTGTTAAACACTACTGGAACTCGCACTACGAGAGTTCCGTACACATTTAGGCATTTATAAACATTTAATGGTACATTATATTCCTATTAAACTATTTACAAAATTTAATTTTTTAGAACGAAAACATATTGCCTACTGTATCCTTTACAGGCGCATATTTAAAAAATATTTGTTTGTGATATACCTACAAATTAACAATTTTCGGATTTTTTGCTTTACTTGTGCTGTGAGACTTTGCTTCTTGCCAAATTACATGATTCTCAGTTAATAGGAAGTACCCGGACGGGAAGTAACGGAAGTAGGCTTCGATTTCATTGCGTGTCAAAAAATGCAGCATAAATAGCCGTATTTTTAGTTTTTTTTATTTCTCAATGAAATCTTAGAAGCTTGCTGTTTTTACAGATCCAAGGGATTGTAGACCTAATTTTCATATTAGTTTCAACTTGGTCCTCCATGCGTTCCTTTTTCCTTTAGAGTTATGGAACATTAATTAATTAAAAATTCAGAATTGTATTATAAAATTTTCTTGCGTGTGATTAAATTATTAATTGCCGTATTTGTATTTGATAGGGAGAGAAAACCATATAATAAAACATAGTAAATAAACAATTTATGTCTTCATACAAACTACGAAAGAGAAAGGTCAGAGTAAGTATTGGTCCTATAGTAAAAATATAGCCTTATTAGTGTAAAAGAAACGGAAATCAAATTTTCACAAATTGCAACAATAATATCCAATCACGTATTTGAAAATTCTCAATGAGAAACTATTTTCTTTATTTCGTACGTCACTAATGCACGCCACATTCTTTCATAAATCTGAATGTGTAAAAGAAAAGGAAATCAAACTTTGACAAATTGTAATAAAAATATCCAATCACGTATTTGAAAATTCTCAAAAAAAAACTATCTTTTTTCGTAATGGAAATATTTTATTTCGTACGTCACTAATGCACGCAACATTCTTTCACAAATCTGAATGTGAAATCTCCATCTGTACACTTAATTACCCGCAAGAATCACTCGACCATAGTTCGCGTAGCGATTCGGAGAGTATTTATTTACTCAATTACATAATGGAAGCAGAAGTGTTTTGAAACAATTTTGAACACTTCAATACGCTTTATCGTTAAATAACATCCCATATAAATGGTTCTTATTTATTCGCCTTCCTCTAAACTTTCGAGTTTGCTGTTGACGTAAATAATTATAACAAGTTACGAGAAGGTATATTGCATAATTCTAATATTATCTTAATTACAACTCGGCGATTAACAATTTTTAAATAATTTCGGTTCGGTTAAAAGTAAGAGCGGGTACATTTCATCGCTGTATTGAATAACCATCGGTGAGTTTTTTAACTGAATAAAATTATGTGTTTGGTAAAAAATTAATGTAAAATTCGCATGTTGATTGCGATACGAGTCTGCTTCATCTTTGCTTATCAGTAATGAATAATCCGTAGAGTACTGTGTTAAAGGTATTAATAGTATATCCAAAAGTAAGATAGCAACAAACTGTACTAAGTATGCAAGATATTATTGCCTTTAGTATTTCGTAGCAAATCCTAACTAATATTATAAATGTGGGACCGTTTTGTTTATTTCTTATTAAATAGCTCTTTAAAGCATAAACCGATCTCGATAACATAAGTATAAACCGATCTTGGCACAATAACAATCCGTTCTATACATAGAATAGAAAATAGGAATTACGATATAGAAGATATTTTTTATCGTAAAAAACCCAACTAGTTAAAGGATAACAAAAAACGTTTTCGGGCGCCATTAAATGACGCTGTGCTGTTTTGTTTGTTTATTAACTTCAGTTCTAAATTAATTTTAACACTGATTAAAATAGCACAGTTTTGCTGCTAGCTGGCATATAGATATTTTCTCTGTTTAAAAACTAAGATGATATCTATGTGGTTTGATCTCAATCATGGTCAAGAAATTTAATATAACAATCTTTACCCCAGGAAATTTCATTCGAAGAGGAACTATAGGTTAAAAATAAAAATATCGCATTTTTGTTATTTGATGCATTTTTGAACTCCGATACCTATTAACTCCAGACTATAAAAAGATAAAAGTTACACATTTCAGTTTGTATGTTTACTTATAACTCTTTAATAGAACAACCAAATTCAGTGCAATTTTTAAGTTAACTTCCACGATATACATGTAACCTCACGAACATTCATTTCGAAAGTAACTCGAAAACGGTAAGGATAGCACACAACATAGCATTAGCGCGTAAACTTGTCAAGCGACGTTTATAGAGGTCGTGTGAGTCCGTTACGTGAAATTCTTCTAACGACATCTCGTACGTACAGTTCATTTAATTATAAAACTGTAGAATACCGTGAGTTCTTAATCATATTTTATATCAATTACATTTCTTCCTGTAACATAAAATTCCTACAAAATATCTTTTTATATTACATGCCATCATCTTATAAGCGCCATACTGAAATTAACCACACATTTTGGCTAAGTAAATATGATTGTGGCTTAAATTTATTAAATCCGATTAAAAATTATCGAGTTTGATTTTTTTCTTCCTGTAACATAAAATTTCTCTAAAATGTATTTTTATATTACATGCCATCGTCTTATAAGCGCCATACTGAAATTAAGTACACATTTTAGCAAAGTAAATATGATTTTGGTTTAAATTTATTAAATTCAATTAAAAATTATCGAGTTTGATTTTTTAAAATTCATTTATACGTTCCCACTTTGATGAATTAACCGATAAAACATCGTTTATTTTATATGAAGAAAATCCCATGTTGACCTTAAATATGAGATGATTTAGAAGTTCGCTCGTTATCACAAATGCGCCATATCGAATTTCGCTAAAAATTATGTAAAACTAAAAATATTTCTACAGTCTTGAAAGTTGAATATAATTTCAGTCATTTATAGGCTGTAAATAACAATATTATAAAATAAATTTATTTTCTATATAAAATAACGTTTAAGTACGAATAATTCTGGATTGCATACTTTTCCTAATATATCTAAATTTAATTTATTTTTGTTCCATACATCTGTATTGTAAGTGCAAATCTATTTTCGAGAACAAGACAAAAAGATATGAACACATTTTCCATACGATATTTCGCTGTCTCTTAAAAGATCGTAAAGGATAAATTATGAACATATCCCCCACTCCACAATTTTTGCAAAACTTGGATACGTAAATAAATATAAGATTTTGCATTACCGGGTACTTGTTAACTTAATACAATATTGCTAAACTATATTATTGACAAATTTGTTTAACGGATTTCGTAAATTGAATTGATGCTTGTAAAAATATAATTCCACAGTTTCTGTGATGGAATGAAAAGTATAATTAAAAAATAAACAAGACGAAATAAACTCCACAAGATATTCCTGAAAATTATTGTAGTAAATAGATTAAATTATATTAAAATCACGTGACGTTATTCGTCTTGTATTTTAGATTGGCGTTGAATAAATGTAAAAAACTTTTGTCTTGTAAATTTAACCCAAGCTAATCCTTTGCACATGTAATTATTTAATCACAATTTAACTTTCCATGTTATCTATCAATAGTAATAAATAATTTAAGATAGTGTATTTCGGTGACATTAACTTTCTTTTCAATAAAAAAACCTCGATATGAGTGCAATAGCATTAGTGCAGTGCATTCAGCGTCATTTCATAATATCATAGACATTTCTAAGCACTTACGCTTTGACACTATATTTTACACAGAAAAGATTTGTATAAACCGACTATAAATATTAGAGACATTACTAAGCGCTTAACTTAGGCTTTCACACTATATTTTACACAGAAAAGATTTATATAAACCGACTATAAATATGAGACATTACTAAGCGCTTAACTTAGGCTTTAACACTATATTTTACACAGAAAAGATTTATATAAACCGACTATAAATATTAGACATTACTAAGCGCTTAACTTAGGCTTTAACACTATATTTTACACAGAAAAGATTTGTATAAACCGACTATAAATATTAGAGATATTACTAAGCGCTTAACTTAGGCTTTAACATTATATTTTACACAGAAAATATTTGTTTAAACCGACTATAAATATTAGTTTAATATTTGTCCCAAACTGGCTTAGATTATACTTTATCATTCATAGAAAGCAAGCCACCGAAACCAGTAATAAATTTGAGACTTTATTTCGAATTAATTTTTCGAAAAATTAAAGCTTCTGAGCTCCTGAATAATGCAATGAACAAAAATACGTCATGCTATTGGATGAAAAAGTCCTAACTCTGGAGAAAATATGGAAGAAGTATTGAACATTTTTAAATCGTTTTTTATTTCTTTTTATATACGATTAATTAAAAACAGGACATAGGACACACTATAAACAAGGATGGAACAAGATAACTAAGTAGACGAAGGTAATAGCTTTAAGGATTTTGATTACCAAATTATGAAATGTAAAGAAAATTTTAGTCACATTTGAACAGGATACATTTGAAATGTTTTAAAGTTTGTCCTTTGAAACATAATAATCTTTATTATAATCGTTGAATAAAAGGTAAAATAATGTGAAAAATAATTGAATAGTTCAGAGTAAAAATTGAAATCTTAGACAAAAATATTCATGTACATAAATGAAAGGACATTTAAAAGCTGCCTTTCAGGTAAAGAGTTGGATTAGATATAAAATAAAAAGACAAATAGTGAGTTAAAGGAATAAAAGGAAAAAATAATTTTCGGGATGATTCTGGCTGAAGAGAACAGAAAGCAACTGATCGAAGAAGTTACGTTGTTCTCGAGAAAGAACATTCAAATCACTTTTTGAAATTTTTAGGGCAACTGCGACAAAATTTAAAAAAATCATAAACAATCCTGAATTTTTAAATTTCTCTATTCCTATTGACAATATTAAAAACACTCACGGGTTCGACGAGTAGACAACCTTGAATGGAAAAAAATTAACAAAAATAAAATTATATCTCAAAACTGCAAAAAATGACATACAATGTTCTCCTTTGGATATGTCGATATATGGGGGAAGTGAGTAACAGAAGTAGAAGGAGAAGAAGAAGATAAGGTAAAGGAAACTGAAAATGATTGGATTCCGCGGATTGTTAAGAGATTGATATTAAAATCCTTAATAATATACTAGTTTGCAAGAATTTGTATGTCAGGGATAGAATCGAGTAAATTGACAAAAGGAAGAAAAGCAACTAAACTATATAATTACCCACTTGCATCAGTGGATACTGACGTAAATATATGTGAAAAACAAGTGAGTAAACTTATAGTAAAATTTAAAGGAAAATTTGATTACATTCGATTAAAGTAATCAAATTTTGATACTTGAATCGAATGTATTTACTATTATTATTTATGTATTGCGCAACGCACAGTAATTATATATATATATATATATATATATATATATATATATATATATGTATGTATGTATATATATATATATATATATATATAAAGTTTAAAAATATATATATGTAAAAATATGAGAATGGATAAATTTTCTCCCTTTGTAATAACTTAAATCTAAAAATGAGAAAGGATTATAGTTAATTCAAAACGTGAATTAAGGGGATTATATTCAATTAAAGGTGTAAATATTCCTAAAAGAAACTTGTGTCAACCTGAGAATTGAAATTTCCAAATAGTTTTATATTTTTACGATTAAATAATTTTCGTCCTTTGAAGAACGTATACGCTTATTAGAACAACATATATACTCCAATCTTCTTGGCGGTCCACATGAAGATCCCTTACGTAGCACTGCACTATCACTATTCCCTTATTAGTATAGCAGACAAATGGGGGTGTATTAGCAAACAAGTGGCTAAAGTAAAATTTTTTATTAGTTATTTTCCAGTTTTTTTCGTTATTTTTAAAAATTTTTTTTCACTGCAGTAATAATCAAATAATTTTAGTATTCTCGGTGTAATAATCTAATTAATAGGACGATAAGTGTCGAAAATACAGAAGGCAAAGTTATGTTAGAGAAAATAAGTAAAACTAAATCGTTTTTACGAAAAACAATGTATTCCCCACATATTTAGATTGTCAATTAATTTGTTATTTCTCCATCACTTTCAAATTTAGATTAATCTCTGTCAGTTCGGTTAAATAAACTAGCGCACCACTTAAAACGATTGTCTCATTACCTAACAAACGTATGAACGATATAAAATTTTAATTAATTCTAACAAAAAACACTTAAGGATATAAACGAGTCTAAACTTAATTATTATTATATAGAGAAGCGACTAATAATGCGACCGACAGTACTCGGTCCTGCTGCGAGGTTTACTAATTAAAACCTAAGAGAATAGACACGCGTGCGCAGAGTGGATATTTGCGCAACGCACAGTGCTTTTGTGCGTCTGTGCGTGAGAAACGAAAGTGCAAGCCAGGGCCAGATTTGATACTGATCATGATGTGCTTGAAGATAACGCTCCGACAACTGGTTCTTGGAATGAGCCTCTTAAAGGAGTTAACGTCATATGCATGGATTAATGAAAAATGTGTGTCAGAAATATTTCGTTTTAAGGACTAATTACACTTGTCAGTATCAAATCGACATACACGTAGAAAATTGGCATTTTATATGGTGATACCTACATATTTCGTCATCCTTTCCCACAACTCGGCTTTCGTATCAAGCATGCTTAAAAGCGTAGTAGCTACCTTGTAGAATGCTTAAGGATGCTGGAATAGGCTTATTCGAGTGAACGCTTGTTAACGTGGTTGATCGGTATCTACTAATTCAAAGAGTTGCGTACGCGCGTTTAATATCGTCTGTGTAACGACACACGCGCTTAACAAATGCGGGAAGAGGGGTGGGTATAGTATAACTAGAATATGCTCTTTAAAAATCGTAAAAAGATCATAATATACGATGACATGTTTTCGCAGTGGACAGCCTGTCAAAGCATTCCTAAATATGTTATTGAATATTTTCGCATCTGAACGAATTGATGCGCGTAAGTACCAAATTTAGTGCAATATTTAAGTTAATTCCATGATATACATGTAACGTCACGAAGATTCGTTTCGAAAGTAACTCGACAAGAGTAGGGATAGCACACAACACAGCATTAGAGCGTAAACTTGTCAAGCGGTGTTTATAGAGACTAACTTCACTAGAGTAAGTGTACTTTTACTATCGGGTAAAATTGTGAACTGATAAAACATGTTTTAGCCCAAACATTTTATCTATTATTATCCTTTAGCCAGTTATCCAAAGTAACTTTGTATTTGCGTCAAGAAATTTTTGGAAAAAATTTGCGAAACTTTGCTCAGTAATGTTTCGTTTTTTTTTTAGAATGAATTTAAAGAACCTACTGAATTCAGTACGAGGTTAGATATTTAGTAACCAATAAAGACATAAAGTTGATAGCACATGTAACATCGATAAATTTTCTTTGCAACTTCTCAAGGCAATTACTCATTTAAAATTAAAAGGTTGTTTGAAAAATCACGTGATTACACAAGGACATGATTTGGAGAATGATGACAAAATTAAATTTAATAAAACTTATTTTAAAAAAACCTCAAATTCAGTAAAAGTAGAAATATAGTATTTTTTTTAGTTAAAATAACTCTTAATCTCTTCTTGTTCAAACACAGCTCTAAATATCCACCAAAAGCAGGAATTGTTTACTAACCAGCGTTTATAAAAGATATCAACTCACAGCACAGAAAGCACTTGCACAGAAAGCGGCGCACTCATTTAGACTTTATAACTACTCTCCCCCATATCGTGGTTGCACTGAGCCTAACAGACAGCTGACCGTAATCTGCAGAGTGAAACGGTCGAGCACCAGCACAGCTGGCTTCGTCCGGTAGCGAGTAACGGGATAACTCGTCCGATCTACAACTCGCTCAGTTCCTACTGGCACACATAACGCTGGCTCCACTAGCTCAAGGCCGTTGATATACTTCTGCACTTTAACAGTAGTGCTGTCCTCAATCGCAAATGATTACTGGAGAAATCAATTTGTGTTTGAGGAGTTAAATCCAGCAATTATACGGCGATTCCTACATTGTATGTCATAGTGCATTTATTACCATGAAGCCACCCGGCAGCGCGCATAGGTGCGGCCAAGTTCTTACTATCTTCTCGTCTAATTTTTGTATCTACGATATTTCGATTTTCTCTACAGTTTAAAATAATAAAACCGGAAAGTGTTTCATTGGTTTAAGTTTGTAGTTGGTATTTTTTTAAGCATCGATGTCAAAAAGATTCAGCCGTCACTGATAGTAGAAACCAGTCGATATGAATTTAGGGACCAAAGATTTAAATACCAAAGTCATCGGTTAAAGCCGAGAATCCAGTAAAACATGGCTAAATTAATTAAACAAAAGCTACGAATATACAAATGTAATAGTAAAATACCTAAAATATATCAGAAAACATAATTTCCCCTATTTTGACTTCTTTTCTAGATGAGATGTTTGTAAAAATGTTCAGTATCTTAGAATATATCAGTAACAAAGGTTTACCTGTAACAATTGACGACATTTACAATTAAATGAAACTACGTGATGTAGTATTATTTCTACTTTCTTTAAGTTCTTTACCACGACCTAGGTTTTGTTGTATTACAACATCTTCAGGTGGGCTATTAGCAAGAATCTGTTGATGTAATACAGATTATAGAAAAAATAAGAGAATAATAATATATTGTAATACAACGAAACCAAGGTCGTGGTAAAGAACTTAAAGAAAGTAGAAATAATACTACATCACATAGTTTCATTTAATTGTGAATAATGAATTTCTATCAAATTAACGCCAAATATATTCAATAATTGACGATATTTTATTTACAAATAAAAAAAAACATGTGACACATAGTCACTAATTGTTACGTATATAATTTTACTTCCACATCATTAAATAGGAGCTTAGGCTAATAGAAGGTGGACTGAAAAACGTTTGTGTCTATCAGAGTAACATAAGGGATGGGTTCCTCTATGATGACGAAAATATCAGGGTAGTAAATTATTTTAAATGTAATAAAGTTCAGGTTTAACAGTAAAACTAAAAAGTTTTAAGATTTAGGAGACTGATATTACAGGCTGACGAAAAGTGTAAATTTATTGAAATTATGGCAATATTAAGAAAGATGCGATCGAAGAGTTTCTGAAAGGTAGTAACGTAAAGCTAAGACAAAAAGTTTGTTCAGTTAGTTTAGGACCCGCACACATTCAGGTACATATAAAAGTTGACTCATTTATGGCTACATATATCATTTTTCCCCATATTGCTTAGTATATATTTCACAAGTGCAAAAATATTGAGAACTTCTTAAAAATTATGACATCCAGATTTATAATTGTAGCTTACAGGTTAACTTTAGATTAACCTCTAGTAACATACTTTTAGCAATCTCTGGGATAGGGGAAGGGGAAGATTATATTTATCAGCAATAATACCTAGAACTATGTAACACAAAATGCTGAAAAAGTCGTTTTGGAATCTACAACTCGCGCTTTGAATTTACCCCATACGATTGAAGATTTTTATATCATAAATTGCCCCTTACAAAATATTCAGACAAATATTTTTTTGCAAAATATGTCAGAAAATGAGTTACATTGCTATGTAAAAATTAAATGCCATGCGTCAAATGGTTTTTGAAAAAAATTGCAGGAAATTTGGACCTATGGGTAATTCTATAACGTTCGTTTTTCTTTGGAGACACGAAACCTTAAAAGTGAAAAATTATCCAAAACGTATAGTGAACTTTTGTGTTCTATTATTGTTACCAATTTGGAATCAAAATACAAATTATTATTAAACCGTAAATATTTTTAAGAACATGGAAATATTTTAGGTGATTCTAGAATAATAGTTAAATAAAATATAATAGAATCCACAAATATGGTTGTCATAAAATCGCCATTTACAAAGAATTGATACACAACGCATTGAAATGAAAAGAAAAGCAAACAAAGAGATAAGATAATACAAAAGAATGAACGTTCTAATTCATGGCGACGGCTGTATTTAAAGTTCGCTGGCCTAGAAAAAAACTTTCATATCATATTAATATGTATACGTTCGTTCGTGATTACTGTGCTGCTTTAATGGCTTCATATTATGTTGCTTGCACAGGCCGAGTTTACAGTATAACTCGTTTCAAATAATACACCGCATAATAATCTTAAAAAATATGGAGTAAAAAAACATTTCATAGATTTGTTATAAATATATGTTAAATTCAATTTCTACTGCAGTCGGAGCTAGGACTTGAAGTAACTCTAGGACTGTAATTCTAGAATTCTAGGAATCTTGATGTCAAATGTCAATATGATCCTTAAAGAAGGTAGATATTTTCGTCGTATTTATGTAAAAGTTCTTCTTTAACGTCTAACTTCAAAATATAATTTCAGTGAGACACAGGAGTATCAACTTTTATCGTAACAAATCTCCGAATCTATGTCGTAATAAATGGCTTCATACACCTTTCATCGAATACGACAATAATAAATGTTTGAATTTATAGAGATAAATAACTATAGTATGGTATTAAAAATCAGAACTGAGTAAAACATTGTGTGGGTACAAAGCGAATCGTTAAATAACGAAATATAGTAAAATTATATGTACTTAAAATATACAGTAAAGTAGCAAAATTCAAGAAAATTGACATTGAATTCATGAAAAGTGAAGTCCACTTGTCGTCGCTTAATACCTCACTGTAGACGATACCAATTACACAAGCATCTTTCTAAAAAAATGTTATTACGTCAAAATTCTACGGCATACCCAAGTTTCTTCGATGTAGGAAAAAAATAAAATTTAGGTGTAAATATATCTTCCCCATATCATCTGGACTTATTTAAATGAGCTCATTTTTCTTAAGATGTATTCCAATGAGGGCAAATAAATTATCATGAAAATGTTGTCCGCTTTTTTGTCACTAAAATCTATACGATGGTGCTTATGCGCACTTCTTTTCGAAATCAGTATCAGATGAAAAATAGATAAAAACTTTTGAGCTTTTCTTAATTATGAAAATTAGTTATTTAAAATTATTCCAAATTTTAAAATAAATTGTCACTTGATTCAAACATTACTAAATTGCTTTACTACCAGGGTCACAGCTTAAAAAAATCGTAAGAGGTGGTTATTGGTGAATTTAAAGTGGTTAATTAAATCTGTCGATTAAATAAATTATATTAATAAATTTGGGGTTCCAGGAAAAAATGTCGAAACGAGATGATAAAAACGCACATTAACTAAACAATCATCACTGTCAAAGTACTGTGTCATTATGATATTTAATCAACGATAAAGAGGGACTGAATTGTATAGCGTTTGAATCACGGTGATGTGATTTCCTGGTAAATGCAAGGTTAGAATTATATATGCAGACAACAAAAAGTCAAGATACCACTTTCGAATATAAACGCACTCGTCACGAGATAAAAAGCGAAACGTCTTTCGTTAAATTACTCGAAATGAAGACTTTTTGGAAACTTTAATAAACTCAATGTCAACGTAGTTATTGCTCATATTCACTCTACCTAGTTCATGAAACTGGTTCTGTAACTAGTTTTTTACTTTTACTAAGTGACTCATTTTAACTAAAAATACCACAAGTACGAAATAACTCGTGTTTCGTTTTAGAAAAACAACTTTATAGTTGCATTGTGACATACAATCAGTCTACATTTCTTTTCTAATCTTTCAATCTATATTATAAAATTAAATATCTTCACGTCTGCATGTTTGTTTATAATTTTGGATTCATTTAAACGATTATGTTTTAAGTTTTCTGCTCCCTATAATTTCAACATTTTAATTTCATACCAACAGCATGATGGCTAGGCCAATCAGCACAGTGTGGCTTTAACGGCGGATGGAGGATATTATAACTTTGATCATAGCTAGTTATAAATTTGAGAGACAGAACTTGCGAAGTTAACTCGATACCAAATGAAGCTACCTTTTGCGATTTTAACAAAAAGAAAACGGAAAATATTTGTGAAACTTCAATAAAATGCAGTGAAATGTTTGTTCTGTCCACGAAAGCTGTGCTCTGGTGGCATTCTGTTTTCATGAAAACATTTATAAAATGTTTGAATGACTAAAAATACTACATTTTTTTGTAAATATAATTTTTCTTATACATTACATGTTTATACGATATCTAAATATCCATTGTTAAGATGTAAACACACTCATTGGTGTAAATCATATTTCGTATAGATACACTTTGTGAAATAAACATATAGAAAATTTGCATAGTTAAATCATAAAGAGCAACGATGCAAAATACGATACTGCAGAATTCGTTGCATTTAAGCTTTTTAAATTTCTATATATAGTAATTCTACAACAATAAGAAATCAGTACAACAATGTGCACTTTAGGTAGTTTTTGAGGAAAAAATAATGGACGGAAATTAAATTTCCATATACGAATAGTAACATTTACATAAAAAACACGAACGCTGATTTCAGTATATTGGATTATCGAAATTTAGACTGTTCACTAGAAGGAAATACTAAACAAAACTATATTAAATTTGCCGAAACTGTGATCGAAATCGTATCTTCAAATGGTTTGTGAAAATAATCAATTTTTGTCGTCATTGCTGCTTCAATTGTGAATTTAAAACAACATTTAACATAAATTAACAGATAAAAATTATTAACCTTAGCTACATAAACTAACAGAATTTCGTGTATAAATGGTGTAAAATGTTATGTATTACTAAGTATAACATGTCATTGATGCTAGAATCAACAGTGTGATTCTAATGTCGATATGCATTGGCGTATACTTTCAGCTAATGAAACGAATGATGCGCTAACGCAGTGGATGCGCAATATGATGAACGGAGAAAAGATAGTGATCATGCGACATGGCATATAATGAATGAAAGAGATATCTTTTAGAATTAATTGAGTCTCCGTAGTCAAGTAATAAGATCAATTTGCGACGAAAGTGCAATGCAGATGTCGTTTGATTAATTAAGATTTAACATTGGTTGTAATTATATATCTAATGTAGACAGGTATGTAAGTACGCAATATGAAATTACGTGGGATCTGATTTCAGTCTTGCTTGAAATAAAAATTTCTTGAAGGCTATTCCATTTATTTTGGAAAAACGCATAATTTTGAAATTATGGGTTTACCTGCATCCTAACTATTTTTCCACTGAGAAAGAAGGTGGTATGCATACGTTTTATGTAAACTATAAATATCGCTGAGATAAGACGAAACTAAGCATCGTCCATGCCTCGCCATACGAAAGTGGGGTTCTCATGAGACGATGAATCTGACTCTGTCAATGCGGCCAACCTCATTAATGTGGGAAAAGGAGTACAGATGTAGAAAGATAAATAGCAAATCACATTATGATTTTCCATTTTAATAATGTAATTTGTAACATTTGGCTGGCAAGCAGTATATTGGTGACTAACAATTCTTCTGATTCTCGTTAAACGTGCATGTATACGAACTTAACTTATGAAACATAGAGAAAGTTAATGTGAAAATAGTAGAAAGGTTTGTACAAAATGTTAAGAAATTTAGACTGAGGAAATGTTGACACATTTTTATTTTCCTACTGCAACGGTAAAATATTAACATCATATTAACGTAATTAGATTGAGAAAACGATTAGGAGGATAATAGTTAAGTTTCATATATCTCGGAGAGATATAATCAAAGCTTAATTGTCCAGCACATCTTTTATAGTTTTCCAGTAAACTTAAGACAAACCTCTAGTAGTTCTATTTTTTCAAGATTGTAATATTAGCATTTTCAGAGGCCATTGAGGCAAGCGGATCTTTTTCGTGGTAATTTTATGTAATTCTCTCCAAAAATATATTACATAAATAGAAAGTAATTTTGAAATCAATCATAATTCGCACTCACAATGGATACCTCCATACCATCGAAAGCAACCAAACATAAGGGCGTAATAATGTTCCCGCTATTGTGAAATATAATAAATATTGTTATCTAATTAATAAATATACGAAAGCTTCCCAAGTAATGGAGCTTTCATTACTATGCTTTCAAAGAGCTTCTGAGAACAACGGCTGTGACAGATGCACACACGAACGTGAATGATCGTATAAGGATTCAGCTTATTATATGTGCGGAACTCTAATGAAAGCTTTTAAACAAATAAAAGTAGGTAACACGATAGTCAAACTATTATTTCTTTCCGGTTTAAAATATTAAACAAAAACTTAATTACAACTATCTTATTTGATCATTTTAACAAATCCATTCAAAGATGAACGAGTTGATAATCCGATCGAATGATGTCGTTTCAATGGCAAAAACAAATGCCGAGCGTGTCGGCCTTCTTCGATCGCATCGCCCACGTCAGCTTGCGGTTTGAGCGAAATCGACGATGGTCTCTCATTATTCGGTACTTCCACTGTGAAGCTACTCATCGTGGAACCTGTCCATGCGATGACGGTGCAGTTATCCAATTCAATGCATATGAAAGCGAGTGGAGTATTGACGGTAACGGTTTTTATTTCAAGTTTCGCGAGAGATTACATTTATCATTTCAAATTGATTATATTTTACGAAGTGAAATGATTTTGAGATTCTCAAATAAAAAGTTGGAACAAGATCTAGGCGGATCACATTAATTAAGTATAAAACCAGCATAGTGATAGTATACGAGTAAACAATCAAGTTTTACATACAATACGATGGTGCTGTGTTTCAGGTTTTAGCGGATTTCCTCTAAGGATATAACGCTATTTTCTCATTCTGATGCAGAAAACTTCCGAAAATTTCACTACACCTCCACCGAATACATACATACATAAATATATATATATATATATATATATATATATATATATATATATATATATATATATCCTTGAAAGTTCATTATTGATATGTATTTGTGTATAGACAAAATTGTCACCGATGATAGAAATCACAATTTTTGTAACTAGTTTTCAAATTTTGGTCGAAAAATAGTTCTCGGGTATACAGCTATTTGAAATGGGCTAAAACGGGGCAATGACAAGTGTCTGATTGCTCTGTAAAATTGAAAAAACTCATAACTTTTGTATTCATATTCAAGTCTATAAAATGATCGCCAAACATTTAAGTATAAAATTATTGCCACCGGTCCTAGTTCGCTACTGACAACAGTTTCTGAAAATTCAGCAAATAAACGGTACACCGACTGCGAAATAATACGCACGAACAGTGCAAAATGACGTACGAAAGGTTTGTCGACTTTTGAAAACGGTGCATGACATCCAAAGCGCCTGCAAGATGAGCAAAGCTAGGTCACATTTTCCAATTTTCATGCATACCCCTCAATAGTCGAGTATATTATCCCACACGTGCAGATATTTTAAGTTATATTACGCGGGTGACATGAAATTCGCCACTATCAGGTTGTTCTGCATGTCGTTTTAGCATTCCGTAAACAAATTAGGAATACTTATAGCTTCGCTATGTCTATCTGTGTGTTTATCTATTTGCACGTCAAAGCCTTTTTACTGGTAGACTATTAGTGATATAATCCTGAAATTCATAAACGGCATACAAACGGGAAACAAACATTTTATTTCATATGAATATATTCAACTATGAATATTCATATGAAATAAAATTTTCAAAAATGTTTTTGGGTACCTTCTCCACATGTAAAGTGGGTCTGATTTTTTTTGTATTTGCACACCCCATTGTAGAGAGTACAATTAACTAGGTCTTCCAAAAATATTGGGGCTACATCATGAACACTTTCTCAATACAGGGATCCCTTTCCGAAATATTTAAGTGGTAATTTCGGTTAGAATTAGATCTGAAAGGTATTCACAATAGTAATATGTATATAACTAAAAAAAATAAAAGGAAAATTATCACAGCTAAGTAGGACCTACTAGTTTACGGGTAATAGTTTACCAAGTAATGAAAAGTTCATAGAAGTTGGGATATAAAAAGTTCATAGAAACACTTTACAAATAAATAACTCTTAAATCAGCTGTGATAATAGCATTGTATTTAAAATGAATATTTATTGTGTCCGTGAAAGTAACTACTACGTACTAAGCAATATATTTAAATATTTTCATGGTGAGAAATAATATTAATATTTGCAAAAATTTAATGAAGATACTATGTACGTACGATGTGTAAGCTTAAATGATTACCTATATGCAACTAAATGTGTATGGACCCTTACACTACGGGATATAGTCGTTCTGATCAAGTTTATTCTTTTTCACCTTTGCTGTGCAAACAAAGGCAGCATTTTCAATTCTAAATTACATCGTCGTTATTTAAAAATAAAAAGAAGAAATTGTCGTCTGTACAAAAGAAATATTAGGAAGGTGGCCAACATATTTAATTTTTTTTCTTTTCGCAAAGAAATTGTCGTCTGTACAAAAGAAATATTAGGAAGGTGGCCAACATATTTAATTTTTTTTCTTTTCGCAAATTTGGATGGTACAATATTTTACGGCATAACCATAAATTCATTTTTGAAAACAGTATCGCAAGATAAATTATTTGAAAGAGAATTCCGAAGACGAAAAAATATTTTGACATTTTGAAATGTTTGCCAATATGCTTAAGCTTATGCGGCATAGATAGGAAATGTACGACGCCTTAAACATTTTATGAAATGAAAACTCATCCCACCAATGTCTAAAAGAAAATATTATAACACGAAACTTTAACTAGGAATGTCGAGGTAGTCAATGAAAGTTTATGACATAATAGTATTTAACGCTTTCACTTCTTATGACAGTACGAGTGTATGCTCATTAAAATCACATAGACGACACAACATTCGAAACACTCGAAACTCTTGTATCTATCCGCTCACATGACCCTTGCCATCTTACGTAACTTCATACTGGCGAAATGAACGAAAATCAAGTCATTTCCGAACAAAGCCACATAATAAAATACACCAGAGTGTCTTCTGACATTAAATTATGATAACATGTATTAGACTATACGAACATACGATTTCACCACGTTCAAAGCGTTAAGCATTAAGTAAGGTATATAGTGTTCGATATACTATGTAGTGAAATGAATATTATTTTTACATAAATAAAAAGTGAATTTTGTCTTGTTTTTTAAGCAACGAAACTGGCTTCTAAGATTAGTGAAGTAAAAAACAAAATTTCTTGCAACGATGAAAGCAATTTCACAATAAATATTGCTTTGAGCTCAGTTAACACTGTAAAATATTGATCATTTTCAGAACTTTTCAACCACTAAGGGAAAGGTAATGGAAAATTCCTTCTTAGAGATTTTCTCACTTTTTAATACCTTTTTACCATAACGGCTGACTACTCTCACAAAACTTTTATAATTTTTAGAGTTCCTAAGGAAAAACGGGACACTTATAAGATGACCCATGTGTCTGTCTGTTGGGCACAGCCAATTTTCTCAGAAACTGAGCGCCGTATAAACATAAAATCTGGCATAGTAATACATATTATCAAACCACATATTTTGCACTAATTTTTTCAAAATAATTGGTGTAAACAAAGTATTCAGTCTCTTTTAAAATTTTATATATCGCGCGGGGTATCAATTGAAAGGGCTTATTATAAATAATACGAAAATATTTTTTCATTATTTTAAATTTCATTTTTAAAAAGATATTTCCAAAACTACTGACCCAAAAATCATGAAAAAGCAGAGTCGGTTAAATCTCACTAAAGTAGTACAGGAAAGTACAGTGATTATATTAGATCTTGTAAAATTTGAAAAATGCACCATGTTTTTACGCTTGTGAAAGATTAATATTTGTAAATAGTTTATAAAAATTACATAATATTAATTTTTTTACCTAAATGTGACCCTCGTTGTGCAAGTTTTATTCAACGGATTTTAATTCATTTTTTAACATTTGTTTCGTGTTATAATATTTCCTTTAGTGCCTAAATGTAACCCTCGTAGTGCAAGTTTTATTGATACTCAACGGATTTTAATTCATTTTTTAACATTTGTTTCGTATTATAATATTTCCTTTAGTGCCTAAATGTAACCCTTGTAGTGCAAGTTTTATGAATACTCAACGGATTTTAATTCATTTTTTAACATTTGTTTCGTGTTATAATATTTCCTTTAGTGCCTAAATGTGACCCTCGTAATGCAAATTTTATTCATACTCAACGGATTTTAATTCATTTTTTACCGTATTAAATATTGTAAGTTATTAAGATAGATCGTTAAATAAATCGCAGAACATAGAAAGTTTTTTTAATTTGTTTTTTTTTTTCAAAAATTACATAAATTTTTTTGTAAAGGTTTCTCAAGACTGAAATATTATAGTATGGTATATAAATAGACCAAATATCTGTTCAAATGGAGAAGGGTTAGTCCAGAAAAAACGAAAAAAATACGAGACTACATATTTCCTGCTTTAATAAAATCTTATGAGCGTAATATAGTCAAATATAATAAAAATGTTTATCATCATTGTTTTTTCATACTATTTCATGAAATACAAATTTCATGAAAGTTTAGATCTAGTATATAATACTGAAAACTATATGCAATATCCTGGCAAAATGACAAAATAATTTAAAATCTGTAAAGCTACGATAAACAAGCAAATAAACGTCTTCGGTTACCAGAAAGGTATGACAGAAGCGAACATTTGTTTTTTTCTTATATTAATGCGGGTTGATATGTCGAATTACAAACGTGGTCCTATATTGGTGGGTGCGTAACATCAGCGCCGCCTACCGTCAGCAACTTTAAAGGCGTTTCAATTTTATTAGTAAACTTCAAATAAAAGACTCTGGTAAAAGTTTACGTGAATAAAATAAAAAAAGAATACATCAACTGTGACTTATATTGCATCGATTTTTTTTCTTTATCTTTTGTTCCTAACTACGTATCAATCGTTCCTTTGTTATTTTTGTCGAAGAAAAGTAAGTTGTATTGGTGTTTTCGATGAAGTCATGTTAAATTATATTAGGTTGTTTGTCTTGTTATTTATTGTAAACTGGAGAAAAACATCTAAATAAATGCTTTTATTAACGAATAATCACAAGATTTAATTGTTCGTACCCAGGATATATAATATCCTTCTGCCTTCGCCTCAACAAAATGAGTAAAATAGTAAACCCGTATTATAACATTCCAACCACAAGCAATGTTAGAGGGAAATGCATTGTACAGCAACTTATTTTTTTTTATCTAATTTCCAACTCGATTTTGGAAATTTGTAAAATTTGTATTTTCTATTTCTTGAAGTATTTTTACAATTTATTTACACAATAACTATCGTGTCACATTTAAAAAAATTGCTTTTAATGCATAAAAAGTGAGATCAGAAGAGTAAGAAGTTCAGACCAGCAAGAATGCTAATTTTAGATTTTATAAGTTAATGAATATATATGAAAGCGAATGACCTAATTAAAAAATAAGACTCAGTCGTGTTTATCGTATTATAAAAATATATTTTCAAAACATCACAAAAACTCACGATGAATATCTTTATTTTTATATTGTTTTAGTATTTTTCACTATTTTCACTTTAAATTTGTAATTATATTCTACACACTCAACAAACATCTAAACAGAAATGTTAATGATAAAAATTAAACAAGTGAGAAATTAATATTTACAAGATATATTAAAAAGGTTAACAATTATAATGTTTAAATATTTAGTTTGAGATTATAATTTTTTTTAATTATAATTTCAAGGAAGGTTTTTTGGATTAATAAAAGTTGAAATTTTTATTGTTGCTAAAATGCATTTGTTCCTAATTATTGGATTTAACAAAATCATGAACTAAAGATTTAATAATAAATATTTAAGGTGGGTAGAATTGAATGTCTTTGTTAATATTAAGTGAGATAAAAGTCATCTTTTTAAATGTTTTCTGGAAGTTTTATTAATCTCTTGTTTAACTTTTTCTCTTATTATCATCATTCACATTTATATATTTGTTAAATATGTAGTATCTAATTCTAAATTTAAAGAGAACATAGTGAAAAAAAATTGTAACACAAACAAAAATTCTGAGTAATTTTTTATGTAATAAATTTTTCATAATAAAATAATGACAGCCGGGATCTATTTTTATAATACGTCGGTTTTTGTTTATACCTTTTTGTAATCATTTCCATAAATTTACGTGTTTATAACGTTTTGGTGATAAAAAAGTCCTGTTTACAATATAATTAAAATATGTCGTACAGTATTCCACTTGTTGCCATTTTTCGATCTATTTAAAACAAATTTTCACCTCAGCAACGCCCCGTAACGCCCTCATATATAACTAATCAATAATAAATTGAATGGCAAAATGAATAAAGTGCGTCGGACATAACTATAAGACAAAAGTGTCGTCGTCACACGATAACAGATAGCACCCGACACGCCCCGCGGGCACCAGTGAATCGACGAACATATCCGGACAAAGGATCGCGCGTCCGATCACATAATTTGCGTAGCCAAACGCGCGTCGTGCAAAAAAAATGTATGCAAAAGTGACAAAGCAGACAATAGTGTGTTTCGAAAAGGTTTCGATAGGGGGCTCGGGCGGCCGATGTCGACAGCCTAATCGATTCGGATCCGCTGCCGTCCGGTTTCGACGAGCTGTGCACAGTGGCGGTGGCGGAACGACCCGAATGGACAAAGGCACAATATGTTTCACTAAATTGATTGTGTCATGAATGAAGGAGTCAAACCTCGAAATGCTGTACGCGTGACCATAAAAAAATAAACATTTTTTAAACAAAACTGGATTGGCCGACCGTACTTTATTTAAAGGTTTCTAAAACCACAAATTAGTTCAAGTAATTATTAATATTCATTATTGTTAAAATAACAAGTTTGAGTAGCATTACACAAAAAGAGCATAAGTGGTTGAATATATCAGTTGAATATCGATAAAATACGACATTTGGTGGCACAAAGTATATACCGTTGGCATATTTTTAGCTTAGATCGTTACGCGAACGCGTAAGCGCTAATCAAATAAGTGTAGTGTATGACAGTTGTTTTTATTTATGTATATACGTATATAAATAAGCTTAAGTATATTTGGTGTACATTGATTGCGAATAAATAAATTAATTTGCAAGCGACCTTTGTTTATGGAAAGATTAAGATTTACGGTAATGCACTAAATAAAAAAATAGAAAAAACACCTAAAAACAACCACATCATATACACCAAGTTTTTTGAATACTTATATCCATTGTAATATGTAATTTGAATGAGGTGATCATCAACTATAAATTATATGTCTCCTGGAATGGGCATGTCATTAAAGTGTAATGACATTTTTGTCACATAGGAAATTAATATTCAAAAAATGTTTGCCATAACGAAAGCTCAGAAATTTATACGGGTATGCCACTTTTGGTTTATGGATTTGCTAACCGTGATATTTTTTTAAATATTACTTTACTATTTTTTTTAATTTATTGACAACATGTACGAATAACAAAGTACGTCACCAGATATTACGAGACAAAAATAATAAACACATCGAGCATTTTAGGGAATTTTCGCGAATCATGAACTTATTCTCTCATGTCAAATCATCAACGAGCCAAGCAAAATTTTTTATAAAAAAAAATGTTTGTCTCTTTATCCACAATGTGTCAACATAGACAACACAGACCGGATGCGGCGATGCGGCCGAGCGCGCCCGTCACAAAAGCGCGCGGAAGTAGCGGCCACGTGACCGCCGCGCGCTGATTGCACCGGCCGGTCCGACTATGTGGAGCGCGAGACGACGCTATGCGAGCGCTCGTTACGAGTTTTGCCAACTGCGGCTGTTTAGTTTACTTTTTTTCTTCTCTTTTTCATAATATTTTTACGACTTTAAATGAGCTTATAAACAATTTGTATAATAAGCCAAGAAATAGATAAATTTGGAGATTATTAAAATTATACGCGGCACAAAATGTATACAGCGTTCTTCAAGGACATTTTCATAAACTCTAAAATAATTATTAAAATATATGCCGTGGCCAATGTATTGTTACAAAAAACAATTATGTATACGCTGTTGCTATGATTAAAACAACGTACAACTGTTTGCGTTGTTGATATGATTAAAACTGCATACAAATGTATAAAAATTATTAAGAGTTTGAGAAGAAAAAAATTAGGTACGTTAAATTTATTATGTCTCAATTTACTACATTTTAAGTGCATTAACTTAATCTTAAAATATGATGAATTAGATATAACAAAAATTCTAGTTCAAAAAAGTAAAAAAAAACACATTTTACTTATTAGTACAAGTCAAATGGACCCAAACTCGATGGGTTTACTGTTAGCCATTGCAAATTCCATTAACATCTTCTTCCTCCATCATCACATCGCACCGATCGATCATCATATCAGATCGATACCATATTATTGTATTATCAATGGAATAGCATAAGTTTGCAAAGTTTCAAGTCGATACTACAATTAGAAGTGGGTGGAAATCGACTTGCTACATTTGCTTATAAGTACAGTGACATACGTTAATAAAAATGTGCTAAAGAAAATATTTTTATAATCGTACGATTTTCACTTTTCATTTGAGTCTGTCTTATTCGTAAGTTTGACTCGTTTCTGATGTAAACTTTTATAATTCTACATCAAATGTAAAAAAAAACAAAGTGCGTTGGATGGTTATGTGGATAAAAAAACCCTATAAATTATTAGAAAAGGCATACACGGATATATAATATTTAATAAATCACACACAAAATATTGGTCACGAACTGTCATCTGTGAGAGGAATAATTGCTTAAAAGTTGTACTGAAGTTGTCCTTAAAAGTTGTACTGAAGTTGTCGTTGTTGTGAAAAATTGTTGTGTTTGTGAAAAGTTAATTCTCGTTATCATGTAGCATTTTTAAAAAAATATACGAAAAAAGTAATGCCCATTTGATGCAATTATGCTGATTTTCCGATATTAACTTACGATTAGAAACTTAGTTTCGTCAACATCAAATCAACGGTTTTGGCTTCAAATAACAGTGATGAGCAGAGTAACATAATGTTTATTCCAGTGTAACTATTAATTTGACATTTCAAGCAAAGAAAATGATATATAAAAACGAAGCTATAAAAAACTAAAGCCCTACTAAGTCGAAAAGAAACGAAAAGTAGAAAAACAGGTTAGGTAATCATAATTCCACTGAAAAATAATCCTCACTGAATAGTGAAGCAAAAGGCGGCGTTCAGTTTTCAGATGTCAACATTTTTTCCAGCAAAACATATTTCAAAACTGAATGGTTTCACAATTCAGTGACAATTATCTACTGAAAAGTAGAAAAACGAGTTATTATTTACTACTTTTCAGTTTTTTTCTACGTAGTCGGTTTTTATTTTTTATACTTCGTTTTTATTTTACCCTTTTTGCTAGTTTATTTTCATACACATAGTTCGAAACCGTGTGCATATAAAACATTGTATTTTTATTGTTGGTGATAAACTTAGCTATTTTTTCATGTTTACGAAAAAATTATTGAAGACACCTCATAATTACTTTTACGGACCTGTTGAAAGACATCCTTTTTGAAAAGATACGCGTTTTTTCAATTCTGTTTTTTTATTGCAAATCCGCCAAAATGTTTTTTGCCTCTGGAATCCTAGCCTATGACATTCTTACATTAATTACAAACCATATTTTCTAAAAAACAGTTCAACAGTTTTTGGGCTGTGATCAAACATCTATACATAAGACTGATAAATTCATTACCCTTCGTTTTGCTGCGCCGTAGTCGGGTAAAAATCGACTAATTCAGATAGTATTTTAGACTGTTAACTAATTTTAGAAATTGTAATATTTCATTACCGATCTTTATTAGTTCATTGCCAACATTTTCATTAGCGCGATCTAGAATGACAAGACATGTTATGGTTTAAGGCGATGACAAACATGGACTATGCATATTAAATTCTTAAAAGTTTGAATTAATTAAATTTCAGTAAAATCGCCCAGTTTTAATAGACTTCCGCGACCTTAGTTAAAAGTAGTCTTACTTCAATACATTACTGCCATTTTCAAACATCATATTGATCACTATTAAATAATACCTAAAATTTTAGCAGGTCGTCCATCAGACTCAAATATTCAATACTTCCAATTAACGTGACGTAAACTTCTATTTGTTTATATTTTCTTTTAAAAAGTCCCAATACATCAAGTTGAAGTAGTAGAGAATTTTAATCATATCATTAATGTTTACAAACACAATGACTCAAAGAGATCATGTCCCCTCACAAATAACAACTCGCATTATCGTGAGCTAATAGTACAATAATCAAGACTGATTTGTTACTGATTATATGACGCAAATAATTCTATACAATTTAAATTCTTGGAAGGAAAGTTAGCTAGGTAGCAAGACCAGCCTACCTGCTCGTAGCAAGTGACGATTGCGCCATCGAACGCAGCGAAACAAACGGTCCAATGTTTACAATTCGTTCGAAGTCGTTACGACTCGACACAATAAGTAACACCGTTTTGACTCATTGCATTATCAAAAAATCCATGTCAAAAGTCGCAATGTGACTCCGATACGCTCATACGTAGCCCGAAAATAGGTTAAAAGCCGCAGTGTTGTCATTAAGAGCAACAGAATGAAAATGCTGCAAGAACGTCGGTTGGTTCATTCGATAATTAATATTACGTGTGTGTGTCGTTACGCGCGACACGATCCGCGCGGCGCTCCGTCGTCAGATAACACCCCATTGTTCTCGCGGAGGTTACGACGTACCGATTCTTATCAGACGGTTGAACCTTGACCACACATCGAAATCCCACTGTACAAATTGTGAATAATTTTATGATAATTTAGAATATGGTAATTGAGTAATCAGGTATAATTAAAAACAGCTACGAGCTCGTAGTTTCGCTGTAAGCTTTTAGATTGTCCTACTTGCCGCTACTGGCTTTGTGCGGAAAACAAATTTGAGGTCTCGCGCACTGATGTCTTTTTCTAAAAATTTACGTTATACGTATATATGTAAACAATTAGCGACCTTCGAAGAGACTATATAAATATAAATTAATTTCTACAACTAAAGTAGTAACGAATGCGTTAAAACACTTGTCACAAATGTACAAGAAAACTTGTTAAGTCACACAGTAGAATGATCACAGATTTAATAAGACAAACGTCGAATGTTCGACCTCACGTGTAGTGCGAAGTTGAGATATGACAATCAGTCTCACGTTGAGTATTGAGAAGTAATTGCAAAATTACACTGAAATATGATGAGCTGTGCATCAGAATAATTATAAATATTAAGAACGTGTAAAATTGGAACTTGCGCATTTGATTAAGTTTACGGCGCAATAATAAATTTTACATGTGCAGTAGAAAATTCAGTTTCCCGCTTAATTTCTCAAAGTGGAAATCATATTATTATTACAGGATATTTAATAGTAACTCTTTTGCACAATATTCTGAGAACTATTAGTGATATGGTAAGATATTTTTAAGGACTTTTATTTAGCACTTATCGGGAAAAACAGATACAAATCATAATGAAACAATGAGATTTTTGAGTATTAGGTAGATTTGTGTACTAACATCTCAACATCAAACTAGCAGACAAGTTACATAAATATTAATTTTTTTAAAACATAACGAAGAAAAAAAAACTGCCCGCAGCACATTTTTTTTTAAATATTAGAAACAAACATAAAACAACACGTGCCATTTGGAGGTCTTTCAATTCAAAAAATATTTTTTTATGTCTTCGTTCTAACATCATTGTAAAAACAGAATTACCATATTTTAACTGAAGTATAGTATTTTGTGGTGTAATTATATGTAAAAAATTAGTTTCTAGTCGAACCAGAAGTAACGAGGTGCGTTAAAACTTTGTATCTTCGGGTGTTAAGAAAAGCTTTGTATCTTCGGGTGTTAAGAAAGAAACTGTTAACAAATTTTGAAAGATTATATTTCTGAAAAGCTTAGAGTCCAATCGAGGAATATTTCATTATAAAAGTGTCTGAGTAAATTAAAATTCCAATAAAGTTTGAAGAGAATTGAAATTATGGGCGAAAGCTTGTTTGTTTTGAGTCGTATATTTTGCTATCTTTACGTTACGCTCATTCGTACAAATACTTGTCAGGCAATTATTTATATCAGTAGCAATGACTAATAATAAATTAAATCATGACGCGGACATCGTAAGCGGTAAAAGTGAAAGTAAAGAACGGACAAACGCTAAGAAATATTTTCTTTTCAAGGATGACGAGTAAAATAAATGCGACTATAACGTGGATGAAATAGAAATAAAAAAGCTAGTAGAGCTTACGCGGTAGATTTGATATTTTCCCGTTGCTGCCAAAAAGGATTTAAAAAGAAAAACTGTCATTATAAACTTTAATACATTAAAAAGATTGTTAACAGAAGCTTCGTAACTTAGGGAATGAGCTTTTAAACAATAAAAGCCCGAGATTCTTAGAAACAACAGCAAAATAAGCAGGTTTATAACTACGAGGATACATGGGGAGTTGTATAACAAGGCCTATTTATAGTTCGCACAACATATTCCTGATAATATTATTATTAATTAATAAAAATCATAAATTATCTTGCAAATTATAGATAAGAATCTAAACATTAAATATAATTGTAAACGTAAACAAAATCATATTAACTAAAAACGTTTTTGAAAAAAAATATGATTATGAATTTTCCAATAAATAAACTTTAGAGAAAGGACAGACCTTTTAGAAAATGTCTGTCTCTCTGTTTGTACGCGTATCAAGTAATTACTGAAAATTCTCAATATTGTACAATGCATCATTTTGGCAGTGTTAAAATCTTGATAAAAAGAATTTATTTTCTTATTTGTTTGCAATGAAAACACAAAATAAATTTTAAAAAAACAATTATTAAATCCCAGGGAAAAATTGAGATATATTTTATTTAATGTATATTAACACGAGGTTAAAATGTTGAAAAATAATGAAAAGAATATCAGCTTCTTGACTACCATGATATAGTCAACCATTGACCATTGTCGTTGAAAACTGGATACACAATAAGGTTCTCACGAGCTACACTACGGGGAAAAACCTAATGTGTAAATACAATCTAGCTCTCTTAGTTAATTTGCTGGACTTATAATAAGCAAATGCTAAGGCAAAGTCTTAAAGTAATGTGTGTGTCTCGTATGGAAATCGAGAACATGGAGACATACAGTAAACAAACTCAGCATGGGGCAGCGCCATCCAGTAGTAGCAAAGAGAAGAAGATAAATTAACATAATAAACACGGATCAAAATTAATAACTTTCATACTGTGTCTGCCTACTAATTGCAGGCTACACGCCGCTTTCTACTTGGCATAAAGGTAAGAGACAGTTGGTGAATATATTTTGAACCATCACCACAAGCCGAAGTAAGCCAAATAAGGATCCCTTAAAACTGTCCTTTTTAAACGGCTCTCTAATTCAATTCTTTTGACAATGTTGTTTAGGGTTACGTCCTGAATACTATGCCAAGTTGGCACGGTCTGCGAGAGTTCATGTCAAATGTGCCAGCTTTTTGAAGATTTTAAAGTTTTATATCTTATGTACTGTTGATACTATCACAAAAATGATTAAATAATTATTGAAGAGTATTAAATTTCCTATAAATATCCTTCATTCCTAAAGCTTTGTTCACGAGTTACGGTGTGTGAAAATTTACAAAATTCGTTTCTTTAAATTATTTTGCAAACTACTTATCAAAGATTAGAAAGACAAGTAGTAATCTTACATAGTAATATATTTTTTGTAAATATCCTTTTGTAAACTTAATACCTTGTGAGAAACAATGCCCCATAAATTCAAAAATAGTTTTTGCCAAATATCTTTTTAAGTATTCATCAGACATGAAAATATTAAATTATAATTTTTTTCAGTATTAAGCTTACGATAATTTTTATTTGAAACATTTTTGTAGTATTAATAGTTTATGGGATATAATCAGCATAACAATTGTTTTTCATCGTGTTCGTCATTAACCAAGCATTCAAAACATAAATTTTTAAACAATTTTATTGAATTACAAAGCCAACCTCATTGATGGATAAGTGAAAATTACATAAACGTGTAATTTATTCCAGATACTTTATTTTTTTATTGAAAAATCTTCATGGCATCACTAAATTTGAAAGAATGTTATTTTTTATCAAATTATTAAAGAATTTATGCTTCAAATCTTATAAGAACTTTTGGACCCTAGGGACCTAAGGATCGCATTGTATTCCAAACGCCTCACGAGAAGTGTACGTTAACACAAATACAAAACGAAGTTCCCGATTGACCGACTCTGTAACTTTACTTTATAGGTCAGGTTGTTTACCCTTCACAGTTTCCAGATGGTTATTACAACAATTCCGTGGATTTCGCATAACAACAATGAACAAACATTTTCCAGGGTACGAATAGTTTAAAAGAAAACGCTAACTGAGCCAGATTTTCAAGATTTTTTCATACATCAGTCGAAAAGTTACTAAACACTAAAGTTTTATATTTCGCCGAGGTTTGAAAATATAATACAACTGTTAAATAAGTAGTGGAATTCGCAATACGAGTGTTCTGTATGCACTCAGACACAAAAGCATTTAACAGGCAACATTCTACTTCTATTAAACTATTTACAAATAATATTATTTTTCAATACGTATATTGCCTAGCCAAATATGTAGCCTAGGTTATTTTTCATCGGCGTAAAAATATCGGGAATATCTCAAAAACTATGCAATTTATAGTAATCGATTAAGTTTTCCGGTAAATTTCCAGTAACGTTACTTTTTAACAGTTTCGGTGGAGTGCGAATATTTTCTGTTGGGAATTTTCAAAATGTCTGTAGTACTATCTCAAATAAATATATTTTTTTAAATCCTTATAACATGCCCTTGCGTTGATATCATAAATCGCCTTTAATTTATCATTTTACATTTATGAAGAAGATATACAAAAATATATTAACTTTATTAATTTTGCTGCAAATTAATCAAGATCTCCATCTGAAGCATTCTTTTTCATAATTATATGAGGATAGGTCTAAAACTGAAACTCTGAGGTTATGACAAGTTGGATAGACGGACAGGCGGAGATGACCAAATCATAAGGAACCTTAATATAAAGACAATTTCACCGTGAAATCCAGAATGCGAAGGGCTACTACTGTCCAGAAAATTATAATTAAAAGAAAATTTCTTGAAAATGTTGGTTCGCTCGATTTTCACTTTCAGAAATAAGTTGATTTAAGGCTTCGCAATTTTAAATTGGAAACTAATGAAAAAAAATACGATTAAGACTCTTTTTAACGAGTCACATACAAATTAATCTGTATGTGACTTTATAAAAAGATTGTTTATTTTTTAATGTTTTTAACAACGTCGCACGTTTTAACTGGCTTTTAAAACAACGTGTTTATTGCAAAGAAACGTTACATTTAAATAAAATACTTTACAGGAGATGTTTATTTTCAATTTATGTGATGTGGATATATTATGTGGGAATTATAAATGCCGTCTATTATAAAATTTGACTGTAATAGAGAAAGGAAGGGTGTCGACCAAGTAATTAATTTGGTAAGACTGTAACAGTAACTAGATGACTGTAAACAAATTAGATAATTATTAGTAAGACTAACAGTAACTAGATGACTGTAAACAAATTAGATAATTATTAGTAAGACTGTAACAGTAACTAGATGACTGTAAACAAATTAGATAATTATTAGTAAGACTGTAACAGTAACTAGATGACTGTAAACAAATTAGATAATTATTAGTAAGACTAACAGTAACTAGATGACTGTAAACAAATTAGATAATTATTAGTAAGACTGTAACAGTAACTAGATGACTGTAAACAAAACTAATTACTTAAAGACACGTATATGAAAAAAAGCGGAAACTTTTAACGATACTTAAAAAAAGAAATTGTTGGTTCAAAAAAGGCATTTTGAAAATGATGTAATGAAAGTTACCAATGAAATAATAAAACATTAATTTATAATCACATTCAGATTAGGTGAGAATATATGGAGATTTTTGTGTCATATTCCAATTTATTAATAGAAAAATTATTTTGACCCAAGTTACCCAAAAACAGACACAAACAAACGCCTATTAAGTGATATTATATGTGTTTATCTTTCTAGATTCCTATTTCAATACATTACGCAGCGCCTAAATGAATTAACCAAAATAATGGAGTGTCACATTGCCTAGTTCCGTAATCTTCTCCCCGAAGTAATTCCGGGGTTAGGCCGGGGTCATATCTTACCGCACATTCTTTTGTGAGCCACATCCCGCACATCAATTTGCCTCGAAAGACGTACATTTCACAAAAGAGGTCTAAACGAGTCTTTGTTTAGATTTCGGAATCGTATACCTTTCTACTTTTTAATAGTTAAACTTTATGTAAGAGAGTTATACAACATTAAAACATTGCAATTCTTCAAACAACAAATAAAAAGTTACGCGTCTTAGACGATACAGAAAGAATAGTTCGTGAAAATAGCCTTCAAATAATTTGGATAACTGATAAAAACAAAAGCAAAAAACTATTTGCAAAATTACACGTGAATAGTATATACGAACCTGGAGAAAAGGATTTAAAAAAGTTTAGTTATATTTACAGACAAGGTAAAAAAAATTACTTTTAAAATAATACGTGACATTCGTCCACTTGCTGAGCGTCAATTTAAATTTCGACTTCGTAAACATCTTACCTGAGGAGGAATTAGAAAAACAAAGTTTAGACTATAGTGATAATAAAAAAATCCATTGAAACCTAACTATACCATTAAAATATATTGGGAAAAATCCTTGAAGAGTATTAATTGGGTCTAAAGAAGCCAAAACAGCATGTTTGCAGAATGTTTGCCTGTCTGTCTTTCTGAACACACATTACGTTAAAATTAACAAACGGATTTCAAAGATATTTAGTTCAGCTATAATTTGTTCTAGATCAACGTTTATGATACAATTTATAACGAATCACGTACGTCACTTATGACTCGAAAAGCCTTCATTTATACCGTTATGTAGTCAGAGGTCACAGAAGAAAATAATCTCATTTTATTGCGTTATTATCATGATTTGGCAAATACAAACTGCAATTTTTTTGCTGTCGAGAATTCTTAAAATATACTATAAAACTGTAGTTTCCACAACATCAAAAAAGCCAAAGACAAAAAATTTCAGAAGATCTATTATTGTGCAATATATTTCGTTAGCGTGATGCAAAATACTTGTGGAACCATCTATTGCTTAATTAAGGAGTTATTAAATCTAATTTTAACTCACTGGTTTCTAAAAATAATTAACTTATCCATAAATGAATTTCTTACAGAATAAATCTAAATAATGATTTTTACAAAAAAAATATTAATATCTTCTAAACAATCACTTAAACCTATTTTGTGATCGTAAATTATTTTTATTATATATACATTATGGTATATAGTATTCATTATAAATACATATATTATGGTACATTCTCAATAGAGCTAAATGAAGTGAGGTTGCGGCCAGCGTATAAAATGTAAATAAGACTATATTGTTTTCAAGTTTTCTAATAAAAGTGTGTCGGGCGGGTGAATTCGTTACATTGGCACTTGGCTCGCTCGACTCGTTGTTTATTTTGTTTGTCACAAGTATACGTGGCGTTCGTGACTATTCATCAGCGCGAATGTAAACTTGCGGACGCAGGTTCGATTGCCGCTTTGAATTTTAATTGTATTTAATATTCCTATTTTTTTAAAAATTATTATAGTTTTACTGAATATAGTACCTGGTTGTAACTAGATATATTCTCCTACCACATATGAACGCAATAGGTTAAGAACCACTTGACGTATGATGTAGTACAGATATGGCAAAGTTTCTTCCGCTCGTTAATTGTCTTATGATTCTTCATGTACTCTTGCCCCAAGCCTTAAAGTTTGTCATCTTGCAGTTTTAAAAAATTCTACGTCCTGTGTATTATTTTTTGGGTATTTTATAAATAACATACAAACCGACATCCTAATGACGTAAATGATCAGGCTTTGTATTTTATGAAATTAATGTATTATTTTTTATTTTCTAATAATAATGAACGTTTTTATAGAAATTACAAGTCCTAAATATGGTAAAAAGTTATAAATAACTTGGATTAATAATGACACAGTACGCATATAAGTAAACTTACGTGAACAGGAACTGATGCATCTTACCATGGATATATAGAATAAGAAACTTAATTTACTTGGGGCAAATTGATTATTCAAGTTTAATGGTAACAAAATAAAATACTGTTAAGAGTGAATGCAATTTCTTCAATGCTTATATGAGGTTGTGGAACATGAGAGCTTAATAGGTGATTGTTGAGAGCTTAATAATTAATTACATTGCCAATTCATCAGCTTTTAGAAGGTTTATATTTGATGTATTCGCGACACATTTGTACCCTTTAAATGCTTTGGAACTGCGTATCTCAAGCTGGAAATACGATTTTGCAAACAAATTTTTAGTCTCAAATGTGTTTCGTGTCCCTCTCGCTCGTAAACCTCTACTCGGCTATTTTCAATATTCATAAATATGCAAATGGAGAGCAAGAAAGTGGTGTTCTCTGCCAATCGACCGGTCTCTATCAATGCGGAACTAGTATTGTCGGATGTAGAGTATTCGACTGTAAACGAATACATGCGTATTCAAATGGTATAATTTAATTGTTCTCTACACTACTTGTAGATTATATATTCTATACTACTCGTAGATAATATCTCGTTCTGATCTATTTAAACTCCGTTCCATTTTTAGGTACCATTCGCTGATATCAATTTAATAAATTTTTTTGTTAAACCTCATTCGTCCATCTAACAATAGTAATTACAATGCTAAGGTGTAAAAATTTAAATATGAAATCGGTTTCATGGTAAATGATTGTATTGTCGTTTATAACAACCCGAATAATCAAGTAGCGTTAATAATTTTGTTAGATACTAAAATTTCAATTTGTTAATTGATATATAGTTTTTGTTCACTATTATTTTTATTATCATATAAATTTTATAAAGGGAAAGCTTTGTTTGTTTGTTTTTTAGGATTTTGTATAGAAACTAGTTATCCGATTGACATGGAACTTTCACCATTGTATAGTCCGTAGTGTATATTTATTTTTAAAAATGTAGGGGTAATGATATTTTGTTATTAACTGTACAAGCGAGTCGGGAGTCTTTTTAAGTTAAGCTCTTAAACCATTTTAGCAATTAAAATGATGTGTGAAAATATTGTAACAATATGAAAATCTACATCAGTGTTTAAAGTTATAAATTGGTTATTATTACATTATTTATATTATAATGCGTTTTTTGTTACAAAATCGGATTATAGAAGTATTCCTGAGGTAAACAAACAAAACCGTTATAGATACGTCAAAGTAAAGAAGTGTCGCGTAGACCATGAAATCTACAAAAAAGTTACGGCTTATAACAGAATGTATGCGGTTAATAATTATTGAAAATCCTTCTTGTGTTAAAATAATGGATCGTCAGATTTTATACTCGACTAAAGCAGAGAATAAATAACTGAACTGTCAAGAATATCGTTAATAAAATGACGGTAAATAACTTACAAAGAAAAAGTGGCTAAAGTAAAATTAAATCAAAATTAAATCATGGTATTATTTGCCAGGGAAAGCCGGGGAAGGTTAGTGGTAAAATTAAAATCAAAATTAAATCAAAATCAAAATTAAATCTAAATTAAATTAAAATCAAAATTAAATTAAATCATGGTCTTTTTTGTAAAATTAAATCATGGTCTTTTTTGCCAGGGAAAGCCGGGGAAGGTGGCTAGTGGAACATAAATTATTTATTTAATATCTTCCAAATACATATGAAAATCGTATGCAGGGGTTAACGCTATTTGAGCAATGCCTACCAGCCGATCATATGAGTAAATATGAGAAATGAACACTACATAAATGAAGTTATTATAGAATATATATATATATATATATATATATATATATATATATATATATATATACATATACCTAATAATGAGAGAATTGATTGCATAAATAACTAGCACGGCACAGTGTGAAACGATACAGCACAAAAAACTTTACGGAAAAACCCTAAACTGATCGTGAAACTGTTGAGCGCGTTTAGTAAAATTAATATAGAGAATTGAGTTTATAACTATTTTTTATTTCTATGGAAATTATTCTTTATTTCAATATCGCACTGGTGGGTATGTTTAGAAATTAATGCATTGTATTTTAAGAAATTGATTTATTTTCTAATAATAAAAAATGTCCCTACAAGCATTTTAAATCATGGAAAATAAATAAATTACGTGAATTAATACAAACAAAGTACTTTTGAATATAAACTTACGTGAAATGAAATAAGATAGACGCATATCACCAGTAGCACATAGAATCAGGTAAGTTGCGTTATTTAGGTAGGAAAAATCAATTACCCCAATTGATTAGTAATAAATTATATTTACAGAGATTGATTTAACAAATAGGTTTATTCGAAACAGCTTTAGTAATTTACGTTTATTATTTTTTCAATGATTACAAGAAGATAAAACAAACATACAGGGGAATGAACGTTGAGAGCTGTCAATAATTAATTTTGTTATGAATTTGTGTCACTTTGTCAGCGAAACAATATTTATAGAGGTGTGAATAAATTCGTAATGTATAACTAAAGAAGTAAGCGCTCCGTGGAAAATCATCTAGCGACGATTGCCAGCATGCGTCACCACGAAGCGCGTGATGAATGAAGCATCGTTGGTTCACTCATCATACGAGGAAAGCCTTCGATCGATAATCTAAGTCAGTTCTGCGACCGTACATTTTACTAGCTTGAAAAGATAATGAGTAAAGATATTAGAGTAATGAGAAAGTTACCGAGTAATAAAGGATCGATATGGGAATATTAACAATTTAATTCTTCATCATTCAGAGAAAAACATTTTTAGAGCATCTGGTCTTGTTGACGATGTTACCAGAAAAAAGTTCCCCCCAAAGTGGGCAATCTAACGAAACATAATTATTTGTAGAATTCGATTATATATATTATTTCAATTGACATCGATTAATAAAAACAAAATAAAAGTATGGAAAATGCTGTTCTATGAAATTAATAATTAGAAAATATCTGGAAAAGCCTCGATGAGTAAAATAACCTTTAGATGAATCAAAAACAATTTGCATTTTTCTAAATTTCACTATTTTGTTTTTTATAATAGATGTGTTAAAAAAAGTTAATTTCAGTGTCGATATACGTAAAAAAGCTTAAATAATACTTTTTATTGATTTAATTATTAAGTTCTGATGTAAAAAATGGACAGAATGTAATGTTTGTGAACCATATTTAAACAGGGAAACGATATAGTTGTTTAGTGTGATTGTTTACTTCTAACCACTCGGAAACAGCATGGTGGTCATGTGGTACAGATAAAGAAAAGAAACAGACCTAACTTCATTAAATGAAAAAAAAAATTGTCTAAGTAAAAAAATCTTAATAACGCGCTAGTGTGCCATCACGTTGTTTATATAAGTTATTTTCAGATTTTCCTAACTACCAATTGGTTCATTTCAAAAGCTAAATTTCACTTTGGTATAAGTTTACAACCTGTAATTTGCGATACTAATATTTTTTTTATAAGGCAATACGAACTATTTAACTGGCGAGGATTGTTATAAAGTTATACAAGTTAATTTTGAAATTTAAACTTAAATTTTTTTTTTAAATTTTGAAATAAAAAAAATTAACGATAGCCAGCAGGAGTATCATGATTATGTTGGATCGAGTAGTATTTTCATGTTCTTTACTGCTGTAAATCACATACTCTTCTTAGTTGAGGAGCACATTTTCAATGAATTTGAATTAATATTTAAAAAAAGACAATTATTTACATTGCAGATTACGTGTAGTAGGCCGCATAAAACATGAATGCATTATTAAAAAAAAATGGTGCCAGAGAGAAAGTTATTTTAAAGTTCTTAAAACATAGTGGACGGAACATGAAAATTTGTACGTCAATGAAAGAAAAAAGAAAAGTTGGAGAGAACTGTTTTACTTTCGTATCCTTCCGGTATTATTATTACTTTATTGGTATAGATAAATAAGTAACTGTTCATTCATGTAATATTTTGTCGAGACAAAGAAAAGGAAAAACGATGAATTCTAAACAAACGAGAGATTTTATTTTTCCACATTAATTCAAATAGCGCACAGTCAGTCCAGCGCATAATAACACGCCTTCGACATCGTTAGTGGAAAATTAACACTATTAATAATTCATAGAGTTGAGAATCAATTATTCGGCTTCTACGAGAGAAACCTCATAACGGTTTTGTATGTTGGCTGCATTTCTAAATCGACTGTTTTAAGCTACAAATTGAAGAGCAGGGTAAAATCAACCAGTTTCTGATGATGAATATGTGGATATTTCAAAAATTACCAATTGTCACTATGATATTTGGATTGAATAATAATTGCATAGATTACACAATCAATGCAAAACACGAAACATTTTAACTTACACGATTTTATAAAATGTATAACATTCATACATATACATAAATAAATATATATATATATATATACACACACACACACACACATATATATATATATATATATATATATATATATATATATATATATATATATATATATATAACTGTAATGTATTTATCAACGTTAAAAGAAATGTGGAGTGGGTTGCGGGAGCGAAAAAGAGTGAGGACAATGAATATATGTGGGAAAATTCGACAATATTCCAGAATATTTTAAAAATTTCTTCAAATTTCTAGAACTTTCAGAAAAAACTGAAACTTTTATATGAAGTCACATATTTTCGAGGTCGACTACCTTTAACCCCCATATTTTCCACACCCTTATAGTTATCGACGCATATAGTGATGGAGGGATGGGAGGGTTGAGGCTACCACCACGCACAAATGACATTCATATGCGATATGTAGTTTTGGCTGCAGAGTGGACACATGACCAATTTTATATAATATATATATATATATATATATATATATATATACATATATATATATATATATGTATATATATATATATATATATATATATATATATATATATATTTCTAAAATTTATATCCAATGCTCGTCAGAGAATTATTTATTTCCTTTGTATATAGTAAAAGATTGATTAATAATTTCAGTAATACGTTATAGAAGGCAGCTGCTTATTAGTCGTTATATGAAACATATTTGAGTTACAGGCAAAATGTAGGACGCATCTTAAGAGCATTGATTCCAGTTGGACGGGTGCTAACAGTTCCGCTTTCTGTGTATTCGCTGTCATGGATCAATCTCTAGACTTACTTGACAGATTTTATGGAAAATTTTACAAAAAATATAAAAACTAAACCTACACAAACTTTTTCTGAAATACCAAAATCGTATAAAAGCTAGCTAAACGTGAAAAACGATAAAAACCTGAAAATTATAAGTGGGAATTAATAACGTGAAAATATCGTTATGCAAGTATTAAATTAAAACGTAGACTAATTATTTACTTTGATTAAGAATGATGTTCACTCTATAGTGCGGTTAAAAAGTGTTTTTAATGTACAATTTATTCCATCATATGTTAGGTATGTTAGCCACTAGTTGTGGATTTCACTTATCATGATTTTTTACTCACAATCCAGAGCGCGCTGATAACAATTTTTATAAACAATAATATTTTAGAGAATGGATGGTATATTTTGAGGGAGTCTTTAAAACGTTGGGACTACTTATTATCTTAAGTGGCAAAGGCTAACTGGCGCTCGACTCTCCAAACAAGAAATGGATATATGCAAACAAACATGACCATTAACCGCAAAATTGACGTGCCTAATAAACGACTGCAAACGCGGAAGCGGTCGCGTCTGTTTATTGCCCAACACAATGTATAAATATGAGTTTTAATTTTATTACTGTAAACCGGAAGAAGGATTCGCAGAACAATAGCTCAGACGACTCGCTGAGATATTTGATTGCGTCTTATTTTTGATCAATTTTTATCTTATTTGTTAGATAATTAATAGAGAATAATATGAAGCGCTAGCTAGCATTGTGGCGCCGGCTTCGTCCGGTAATTATGGTGCTAGGAATAATTAAATTCGCAGAATCGCAACGTAATGTACTAATAGCTGCAGTAGTGTCACTGAATAATGGACTAGTATTATCACGTGATGATACATTGATTAGATACGTTACGATGGTCATTAATGCCGGTATCGCTTGTTTAGTGTGCAGTTGTTATTTATCCAATCATCATTTTAATTGCGATGTTAGTTTAGTCCTCCAGTGAAATAGGTTTATCTCACGAGTGACATTCAGTATACTAGGAAAAAGATAATATTACCATCGATTTACCCAAACACCAATTCAACAAATACAGAGTAACCTTATCGATTCTGTTATCCGTTGATAAATGAGTGAAATCAAAAAGTAAGCTTTATTAAAAAAATATAATTGCTAAATCATTAGACATATGCTTGTAAGATTTAGTACAGTAAAAAACGAAAAAAGTTTTTAGATTGAAAGTCTTTTTGAAGTGAAAACTTCTTTAGGCGTACCGTGCGCACTTTTTCTGATCAATGAACGAAACTGAGCCGTTATGCTCGGGTCGGTGACGCTGAATCGGATAAACTCGGCTCCCATCGACAACGGCCGAGCGAGTTCACTGTTTAACACGGAGGGCATTCTTTCAAAAATTACATTCTATTTTTGATCAATATTTTATTTAGACTCAAATAATTTTATTAATTTAATACGCTTATGTTATTGTGTTTTTTATTTCAGTTATGACTTCTATCGTGTGATCATAAGCATACATTAGTGTTTTTTTTTTATTAAACACGATAATAAATTAAAAGAAGAGTTCATGATACATAAGGAAAAGGTCCATCGGAATTTAAGTGAAAGTCAAAAAAATATAAACTTAACCCCGTTTCTCTTCAAAATGACGCAAATGAAAGTTTTTTTCTGGCAGAACGCGCAGATATTATTAAAAATTACAGAAAACATTAATAATTATTGATTGATTATAATCAATCATACATCTTCTGGTTCGTTCTCAACATTTTCTGGTTTAGAGAATAGAGCGGTGGCTAGCAAATCCATCTTAGGGTGAGACGTAGCCGTAAACTCTTAAAGATAATATAAGGCTGATCACAATTTGGAAGATAATGATGCTTAGTAAACGTATTATGAAATAAAAAAAATGTTTGAAATAAAATCTATTGTTCGCAGTTAAGAAATAAATGAATATATATATATATATATATATATATATATATATATATATATATATATATATATATATACACACATACATATTTACGAGTATTTATGTCTCAAAATGTTTAGCAGTATTCAGACTACACAAAAATAGGAAAATTCAAATAAAAAATTATCTGCGTTTATTTTGAGGTTTATGCTGACGGAAGATCTTTCTTGTGATGAAATGTATTAAGATTACAAAAATTCGATCATATTATTAATTTTTGCCAAAAGTGTAAAATATATAGACAATAAAATACATTTTTTGCCATGAACATTAGGCGGCAGGTCGTGTCTCTGTTTTAATTTTATTCATTAAGAATGTATAAACTTGTTTGGGCGAGTCGGGTTTACATATGACTCTATCAAGATCATCTCACTTATCAAGATAGTCTATATGTTTAATTATATTATAGTCTATTTAAAAGCAAAGTTTGTTTTATTGCATTTAACGGAAACTATTAACAAACAAATCGATTTTTGCGCTTGCATACATACATATATACGAGTACATATTGTTATGAATTAATTGTGAAGGTAGAATCGAGGAGTGAAGAATAGTGCATGTTTGCATATCTATAATTGCATCAATCAATCTCGCGTGTCTATAATTAAACTTATACGAAACGCGTAGGTAGGAAGTGGTACATAGAAATTGAAGCGGTAAGCGATTCTGCGAAGAGATAACGATTCTTCTTACTGTTACAATTGATTTTTTTTGTACAAATTGTAAATGCAATAAGTTATGGAGTAATTTGTGTTCTATACATCTATCTGATCTTCCCTACGTTTTCAGGCCAACCGCTCTAGAAACCTTAACTAGAGATTCAGAACATAATAAGCGTAACAAGTAGAGAAGAAGCGAATAATTAGAGAGTATCCTAATTTTCTCAGTCCTCTCCAGTCAGTTACCTCTTGAATAATCAAGGTTTTTTCGAAAATTTAACCAATGTAAATTATAGTATTTTCAACGAATCTGTGTATTCAGCAATTCAATAAATAAACATTACCTAAATAATATAAAAACGAGTGGCCCATGTCTTAGATCGGGCTTTACACAAAACTTTGATATGACCCAGCATTGTGTGGCGCATAGTGCTCTAGCAGATTTAAAAATTAAGTTTTGAAGCTTTATTTATAACTAACTGCGCCTCACGGTTTCACTCGCATAAAATTACGATTTTGGTGTCGAAACTATTATTACTATTATCATTATCATCATTACTATCCCATAAATAGTATAAAAACGAGTGGCATTACCCAGGCCTTACATCGGGCTTTACACAAAACTTTGATATGACCCAGCATTGTGTGGCGCATAGTGCTCTAGCAGATTTAAATATGTTACACCCTTCGACTGCGACGGTAAGGGAAAGGTTTTGAACCTTTATTTATAACTAACTGCGCCTCACGGTTTCACTCGCATAAAATTACTATTTCGCTGTCGAAACTATTATCATTAATATTACTAAAAAGATAATAGATGGCGTTGGTAGTATCACTTTCGTAATATTCACCAAGTAAGGCTTTTTTAAACTATACCTTATATGTTGCTCGAGGGTATGAACTATTACCATACAAAATTTTATCAAAAATATAACAGCACAGTAGCCTAAAATAACGAAATGAATAATAAAATATATCAAAATTTGGAGCTACGTGGTACAAAATTTAGCTACGTAGTTGCCATTTTATCGAAGTACACACTTGATCCACAAATATTTACACACATAAAACGAGACGAGCCTCTACCCTTAAAGCACAACTTCTGCAAGGATGGAAGTATAATATATTACAGTAATTATGAATTGTCGACATAATTCGTTATCGATTGGAAGTGTTACATAACCAACTCATGTCTTAAAAGATTTAAAATATACGTATAACATAAAAGTCGTGGTTAAAATTATGGATCATTTTAATCGTAACTGTGTAAAATTTATTTTAGATTTCCATCACCATCATATATGGCAAGTATAAAAGTTCAGAGTTGGCCAGAGCTTTTTATGGTTAGGGTTTTTCTTCGATGGCACAAAATCTGACTTTTAAATTAACTGCGCGGTCAAGGTCTACCTAGAATCTGTAGCCAAATAGTTTTACTAAAAGCATTTTCTTAACTATATTGTTATAGTTAATTTTCCTGTGTTGCCCAGTTAAATTTGATACTTTTTATTTATTTTATAGCGTTAAAGACCGTATATTCTATAACTTTCAAAAGGGTATCTCTTCTTTTCGTCATTATTCACCAAGATACTTTTGATAATTTTTCCTCATAAACGGCGATTGGCTTTTCGTTATTTTTTGTTGCTTTTTGAGCAGGCCCCAACACGGTCTGTGTTGGAGGGAATAGATCTAATAAATGTTTTGTATAACACAAAAAACTTTGTCTTCTGTTATCTCCGAAATTTGTGAAAGTATTTGCTGATCAGACATATGCCTTTTTTATTTTCATCGTAACTTTTAGACGTAACTTGATCATATTTTCTAGTGATAATTTATAATGAAAGATTGCTTGTTATCGAAGCATATTAAATGTATTACGTTCGATATATAGCCCAATGTTTTAAACTGTTTAGAACAAACTGTACCAAGTTGTTTTAAAATATGGCTTAACCCTTAAATGCCACTCAGTTGTAAAAATACAACAGAATTTCAATAAATTTGAAATCAAAATATATCAAAATATATTTACAATATTTTTATAATAAAAAACCTATCAAGCACGAGTGGAACTCACACTACGAGGGTTTCATACATATTTAGGCATTTATAAAGATTTAATGGTACATAATATCCCTATTAAACTATTTACAACATTTTAATTTTTTAGAACAAAAATATATTGCCAACTATATCTTCCACAGACACAAATTTAAAAAAAAAAAATTTTTATGTGATATAATTACAAATAATGATTTTTCCTTTACTTGTGCTGTCAGACCTTGTTTCTTGCCAAGGTTTGATTTATTTGCGAGTGTCAAAATGGGCCGTAATTTTAAGATTGCGTTGACATAGAAGCTTGATTTTCTACAGCTGCAAGGGACCGTAGACCCAAGTGTTTGATATAATGTCAACTTGATACCTCCGCGCATTCCTGAGAAAAAGAATCTTGACAGACCGACAGACAAATGGACAACGAAGTGATCCTATCCTATATGGGGTCCTTTTTCCTTTTAAGGTACGGAACCATAAAAATTAATAAGCATTATATCAAATTCTTTCTTCTGTACATACATGCACACACACACGCGCGCGCACACGCACAAATATGTGCGTGTATATATATACATATATATATATATATATATATATATATATATATATATATATATATATTCACACATATACGTTATTACAATTCAGCTTTTCGGGTTAATATATCTCTGCTTACTTCAGAATTCAATCGAAAGTGTTAAGACGTATGTCATTTTGCAGCCCGTTTAACAACCGACGTCACATGTTTTGTCTAAATTGTGAACGTCTTGCGTCTAATCACAATGAGACAATCCATAACAAATTAAGTTCACACGGTGCATTATTCGGCAAGGATGCAACTCGACGTCGAATTACTCAATATCGGCCGTTGACCTACATATGAATGCATGACGATTCGAACGCTATTGATGTTTTAATTAATTGCAACTATTGATTAATTATCTTCGGTATTTTAGTTATATTCTTCCATTCAGATAATGCACGGTACGTAATTAGTTGTACTTTAATTTGCTAGTCACAGCCTGAATAAGCCGTGATAATTAGAGTGAGATCTAACATTAATCTTATAGTGCCAAAATAAAAATGACAACAAAATATTGAGCTAAACATATTTTATGGGTCAGCAGCTAAACATATTTTATGGGCCAGCAGCTAAACATATTTTATGGACCAATCATAATAGTTAGATAATAATAATAACCGTAGAGTATTAAAGTCGGCCTGAAGCAAAAAACACGAACCGTAGAAGAAAATAATTTTTTTATTTTGACAGAAATGCAACTTGCATTTCTGTCAAAATAAAAAAATTATTATTGTTTGTATATTACATATATATTTATACGTAGACATATAGGGGAAACAAAATTATGTATATTAAGTACGTAGGTATATGTACCTTCATTATAAATTTATGATATGTATGTTTTCCTTAAACATACAAATGTAAAAAAAGTTCTAAACACATAATTTCAAATGTCAATTTACAAATAACATAATAGCTGAGATGAATACTAAAGGTATATATATATAATTATTTATCATTTCTATTTTTGAGAGAGAGAAGATAAGAACGG